>JAKSZU010000018.1:59221694-59821694 GCA_026018925.1 Tupaia tana
GCTAAAATACACCAGAGGCAAAGAGGCAATTGAAACACAATTAGCAGAGTATCACAAATTAAAAATTATTCTTAAGGGTGCTGAGAATTCCAAAGGTTATGAATTTGAGAAGAAGTTTAATCCTGAATCTGATGCCAACTGCCTTGTCAAATACAGAGCTCAAGTTTTTTGTCTTTCAAAGAACTCCTGAATGAAACGGAAGGAGGAATTAATAAGGCATTAAATTTAAAGATGGGTTTAGAGCATACTTTAGAACAGCTGAATACAATGATAACAGAAACCAGGAAAAGTATGAGACCTCTTTAAGAAGTTCAAAAGCTGGATGATCTTTACCAACAAAAAGTTAAGGAAGCTGAGGAAGAGAATGAAAAATGTGCCAATGAAGGGATTAGCAGTTAGTGTAATGGCTATGTCACTGGACTCCCATGTAGTCAACCGCAGTTCGTGTCCCGGATCCGGTGGCTTAAACTCATGCCAGGCACGTGTGCATGCATGCCCAAGATCCTGAGAGGAGAATGGAGGAGAAGGGATTACGATGTGGCCATTCCCCCTGGGAGGTGATTTCTCGCTTTCTGTCTCTCTGTCTCTCTCTGTCTGTCTGGTGAGCGCACGCGCCCTATAGCAAAAGCCTCTCAAAAAAAAAAAAAAAAAAGTGCCAATGAGCTTGAATCCTTGGAGAAACACAAGCACCTGCTAGAAACACCAGCACCTGTTAACGGGGGCCTCAGTGGAACTATGAATGAATTAGATGCTGTTCAACGAGAATACCAACTAGTTGTGCAGACCACAACTGAAGAAAGATGAAAAGTGGGAAATAACTTGCAGCATCTTTTAGAGATGGTTGCTACACACATAGGGTCTGGGGAAAAACATTCTGAAGAACAGATTATTAAAGTTGATAGAGAATGTGAAGACTACATGTCTGAAGAACCCCCTGGAAAACACTGGAGAGATTACAGACAAGTATAAGAAGAAAGCTGCTCTACTTAAGGCTTCCGATGAATGAGATACATTTTTGATTATATCTTTATAAATCTAGTTTATTAACAGAAAATACGTATAACTGAAATTATGATAACAATGTTAATCATTTAAATTATAACAGTATGAATTGTTATTGTTAGGTGTAAAAAAATGATATACATGCCCATAATTAATAAAATTGCATCAAAATTTAAAAAAAGATTCAAGGTCTTAAGCAGTTTAAATGATCAATGGTATCATGAATAAAGATTTTTCCAGAAATACTTAATTAATATTGGCCTCAGATTATCAGCAGGAAAACTGGAAATAGAGCAGACATGCAGACATTTTCTTTCTTCAGTTCTCCTTGAAATGGATTGGAAAAAAAAATATGTTTTAGGGAGGCAGTGACCTTGCCCTGTGGAATGCCATGTCAGTTATAGACCAAAAAATGAGTAATGGTGATGTTTCTATGTAAAAAATTAATTCCGTCAATTAAGGCAAGAGTGCATTTCTGTTTTTCCTTCACTTGCAAACCTAGGGTAAAACTATTTTCATACTTTAGTAATATCCAGTGTGGATAATTTCGTCACCAACATAAGTGAAGATGGTGACATGACTTCCCTGATGCTAGCCCTCGGTAGGTAAAACAGCCTCGCCTCTTGGAAATAAGGACGTGGTGTTAATGGGTTCTTCTCAATCTGCTATTAGAAACTTAGTGGATGATAATGAGGACACTGTTTTTGGGTACTTTCTGCCAAATATTCTGAATGAAACTTGTGTATATGTTCTGAAAGGAGCCTCTGGAACAACCCAGGTTTTCTTTATATTTGAAGAGATAAACCTCTTTTTTTTTTCTAATTCTGTATAATGCTCTAGTAATAAATCATTTTAACTCACAGATGTATGTGCTGGGCCTAATGTAAAAAGGATATTCAGAAGACTTAGCAATTTCTCTCTTATGTGCTTATTTATGCTATAGAAATGAAAATGTATGATTACACAAAATCCTTTATAGGAATGTTTAAAGCAGCCTTATTCATAAACCAAAACTGGGATCTACTCAGTGGATAAACAAACTATGTATAACCGTAAAAATGAAATTTTATTCAGAAATGAACACCTGAAACAATCACTCACATGAGTGAATCTCGATGAATCATACTGAGAGAAAGAAACCAAACTCCAAAAACTACACACAGTGTGATTTCAATTACATGACATTTTGGAAAAGACAATTTTGTAGAGAGAACACCATCAGTGGTCCCAGACATTAGGGTGGTCGAAGTTTATGATCACTAGATGGCAGCACATGGGGAATTTGGGGAGAAGGATGGAATCCATAAATTATGTTCCTTATCTTGAAATGGTGTTGACTATGAGCTCTGTGCATCTGTCAGAATTTGTAGAGATGTACTGTACTGTAAAAAGAATAATTTTTTTTAGTAAATTTAAAAGCAAATTTTTAAAAGGAAGTTCAGAATCATTGAAAATTACATATAGCCAAGACATTGATTTCTGGTTATGAGTATTTGGATTCTTTCAAATCCAAACTTGTTATATCTTTGGATATCTCCCAGCTGAGTAAAGAACTTGGTAAGATCATTCTTTAATGTAATCCTTCTACTCCCAAACTCATCCCCAGATGAACCACCTGGACAGTTTTTTGCTGGTGTGTGTGATAAAATACACATGACATATAATTTAACATTTGAACCATTAGAAGTGTACAATTCTGCAGCTCTTGGTACAGTCCCATTGTTTTGCAACCACCACTTCTGTTTCCAGAACACATTCATCACCCCCACCCGACACACCCATGAGAAGCCCTTCAAGCAGTTATTTCCCATTTCCCCTTCCTGCATCCCATGGCAACCACTAATCCGCTTTCTGCCTCAGTGTTTTTGCCTGTTCTAGACATTACATATAAATGGTCATTTACATGCTGCCATTTGTGTCTGGCTTCTTTCAGGTAGCATCATGTTATCCAGGTTCTTTCATGATCCCTATATCAGCTCTATCAGCACTTCCGTCTTACCACTAATATTCCATAGTATTGATAAGCACGTCATATTTATTCACTCACTGATCAACTCAACGAATCAGTTGCTGTCCTTTTTTTTTTTTTTAACTGCATTGTCAGATGATAAGGAAATACAATGTTAAAATATAGGTTGAGAGGCCAGCAGATGGCAGAGTGGTTATGTTGGTGGACTTCCACAGGGCCCACTATATTTTTTCTTTAAATTTATTTACATTAATTCACTATACATCATTATAGCATACAAAATGAATTTTCCATCCAGAATACACTGCATATTGGCTCAATCAAGCACATCAACATACGTGTTATCAACAAATAATTTTCCATTTCTTATGTTCTGTATATTTTTCTTTTTTTTTTTTTTGCCATCCTTGATTCCCTATCCCTCACCCTCTGCCCTGTCTCACCCTCCTCCCACATTGTCTCTGGTACCCATGGTTGCTTTCTATGCCTTCCCCACCCCCATTTAATTGATTTGCTAATGAACTTAATTAGTGTAAGTATTTGCAATAGCAAACGCAGCTGATATATACATATACATGAACCCAAGTCTGACTTTAGGCATAAACCTCAGTGAGTAGAATGAACATACTATAAAGTAGTACCTACCTGGAGCTATATAGCTTACTGTAGTCATCAAATACGTATTTTTCAAAAATTTTGATAAGAACAGTTTTAGTGTTTTTTTTCCTCCTGAACTTTTTTTTTAATTAATTTACATTAATTCCCTGAGCATTGGCACAACATACTAAATGTGGTTTCTCATCTAGAATAAATTGCATAGTGGCTTAATCATGCATGTTATCATCAATAATATTCCATTTTTAGTTTCATATATATGTTTATGTGTGTATATATATATATATATATATATACACTCACACACATATACATATATATATATATTTTAACCCCATGTCTGACCCTCTGCCCTTTCCCATCCTCTTATTACACTATCTCTGCTGTCTACAATTGTCTTCAATTCCTTTTCCCCCAAAATTTTGTTGATCACACAATATCATAAGTAATCTAATTACTTTCAATAGCAAGTTTGAGTTCTGGACCCAGTGACTTGAAAATCACACTGGCTGTGTGTGTGTGTGTGTGCATGTGTGCATGTGTGCGCACCCAAGATCCCAGGAGGAGAATGGAGGAGAAGGGATTGCAGCATGGCCATCCCCCTAAAGGGTAATTTTTCCCTTTCCCTCTCACTGTCTCTCTCTTGCAAGTGCACATACTCTGAGGCAGAAATCTCTAGTAAATACGTGTATATATATATACACACACACACACACACACACACACATATACACACAGATATATACACATACATACGTGTGTGTATATATCTGTGTGTGTGTGTGTGTGTGTAGAGTTCATCATACTTCAGATGATATATTTTATTACATTTTGAATGAGGGGGAAAAAAACATTCATTATGTCATGTATTTTTGCAGATACCTTTCCCCACCACAGCAATTACCTGAGTGGACATCCATTCAACACAGATTCTACATAAATACTGTGATCAGGAAGAACATCTACTAACCAAGGATTGAGTTGGGGTTCCCTGTCATTGAGTGTAATTGCAGTGCTTCTTGACAAAGAAGTTATTAGTCCTCCCCTTAGCCAAATAACTGAATTTCTATCATCATGAAAGATTCTTTTGTCTCTCAAGTTTATTTTTGTCTTCAAGCTCCCACTATTAGAGCAGCGTTCTTCAATCATGTTAGTAATAAAGCAGATTTGTTGATTAGTGAATTTCTGATGATTCAGCCTTAGATTACAAAGACTGATGAAAGTTGGAATTAGCAGAATTTATTAAAGTACATTGGGTGTGGAAAAGAATGAAATCGTATAAAGACAGAGTCAATCTTCATAATTTTGCTATGAACATTCCCTAATCTCTGTATTTGTTTATAGCTATGGAACAAAGGGTCAGAAGAAAAGAGCTGGTAATTCCTTGGGTTTTCTTGTGATTTTTAGATTTTTACTTTTCTGTTCCAAGGATGTAGTAAGTGTCACACCTTATTGTTAAAAAAGACATATAGAAACTGTCTACACTGAAACTGGTAAAATCTAATGATTAGGGGAGTGTATCCCGCATGACTGATGGCACAGTTCAATTCCTGGCCCTGGCTACTTGACAAATATGCTGAGCTCATGTGTAGATGTGCCCCAAATCCTGCAAGATGGAGAAATGGAAAAAGGTTTGCATCATGACCACATCCCACTGGGGGTTGCTTTCTTCCGTTTCCTCTGTCCCTCACTCTTTCTCTCTCTGTCTCCCTCTGGTGAGCACATGAGCCTTGTAGCAATTTTTCTTTCTTTTTTTTTTTTCTATCTTTCTTTTTTTTTTTTTTTTTTTTTTTTTTAGTTTTTTGCCATAAGGTATATGCACTGGCTAGAGAGAGACAGAGAGAGAAAGTGAGAAATCACCCCCCAAAGGGGCAAACACATCACAATCCTTTCTCCTCCATTCTCCTCTCGGAATCTTGGGCACACACGATTTTTAAGCTGCCAGTCATGTTAACAACCACACGACCTGCTGACTCCAGCCCTCTAGCAATTTTTAAAAAAGAAGAAATATATATGAATGTAATTAAAAATATATAGGTATGTGTTATCTAACCATAAATCAGTCCTTATTGATGAGTTAAGAAAGTCAGAAAACAGAAGAGACTGTATCATCAATTACTTTCTGTTTAGAGGGCCAGTATCTGCACCTAGAGTACTGCTGTGCAGTAGCACTTTCTACAATGATCAGCTCTTCTGCACCTGTGCTGTCCAGTGTGGAAGCCACTAGGCACGTGGAGCTACTGAGTATGTAAAACATAACTGTCCCACGGAGGGATCTCAGTTTAAGTTACTTAAATGTACTTCACTGTATTTTAATTATTTTAAATTTAGTCATTTTTAAAGTTTATTTATTTCTTATATGAACGAGAGAAATACACAGACACAGAGAGACAACACTCGCAAAAGGGTCACCATAGTCCATCCCCAGCCTCCACCAGTTCCAGATCATGGACGCACAGGGGCCTGGCATACTCAAAAGGGTCTTCAGACTCAAACTCAGAACCTTCCTATTTGATCTGCCTCTGAGAGCATTGTGTTTTACTGTTCACTACCATCTGGCTCCTATGAATTGGAGTTTAAATAACCACAGGCATCTAGTGGCTATGCTGCTGATCAGAGCATAGTTTCTCTGAGGTCAAGAAAGCACAGCATGAATGTGGGGATTTATGGTGATCTCTGGTCATCAATATGCAAATGAACAAGTCCCAAAAGCAGCCATGATAGAAGGTCCCCTAAGAAGAATGTCAAGTCAGTGCTCTTCCTAGAGAGAGAATTATCTGTGAGAGTTACTCCAATCCATTTCCTCATATTATCCTTTTGCCTTTTAAGTTTGCCTCCCTGTTCTCATGTCTCTTTTCACCATCTCAAGGTTGGAAGATTCAGTCACCTACAATAAATCCATAGCATACCAACACATCATCAAAGTCATGAGTAAGAAGAGAAATGTGTCTTTGCTTTCAAACAATGCTCTCTGCTTTCTCTCTCCCCTGTGAAATCGTGGTGTACCAGCCAGACCTGATCTCCCAGTGTGTTGTTGAGCATTCTCCAGTGAGCAATCCCTAGACACCATAAAAGGCAAGGGAACAAATTCTCCCCTCAAGCTTTCAGAGGAGCTACCCCTGCCAATACCTTGATTTTGGCCACTCTTATCAGACTTCTTTTTTATTCATTATTATTATTACTGTTTTTAATTTTGCTTTAGGATATGTATGCCCACCAGAGAGAAAGAGAAAGTGAGAAAGCAAGCCACCAGGTCTGGACTCAAACTATGGTCAGCTATGTGAAAATCAAGCACCTTAACCACCATGCCAACTGCTTGCCTGACCCCTGTCAGACTTCTGAATTCTGGAACCAGATGAGAATAAAATAGTGTTGTTCAAGCCCCTAAATTTAGGGTAATTTCACAATTTATGAATAGCAATGTGTTTTATGGCACTGTCATACTTTGTGTATAAACCAAGATGTATTAATAAAAGTACGAAAATAGCAAAAATCGTTGAATGTCATGATAAGGAGAAAATACTAAACCATAATGAAGAAATTCATACTTCTTTTATTTTGCTTTTTATGTTTCAAGTGCATCACATTCAAATAGAGATATAGGGTTCTTTAGTAACAGAGTTATTTCCCGTTTCTCAAAGAACACTCTATTGTTGCAGAAGAGAATTATAGGACTGATAGTGTTTATGATTTCTTGTATCATTTTTCACATCAGAAAGGAATAACTTTTCCATTTGACTCTTGAAAATTAAACTAACAAAACATGATTAACAGGAAAGAGGTAAATAATATTTATTAGTATTTTTTTGCAAAGGAGTTCACAGAAAAGAAGTGAATCTCAAAGAAACAGACTACTACCGATGAGACCAGGAAGTTGCCAGTTTCAGTGATCCATCTACATTTGTGGTTGTCTTGCTGCATTACCGAGTAGAATGTTAAACAAAAGTGCCATCTCGACATGGAACCTGGGGAGGACAAGGAAACCCAAAAGAAGCATTCCCTGAAGATCAGTCTCCTAGGACACAGGCCAAGGGGCAGAAGGGAGAGAATAAAATCAGAAGGCTGAGTAGTCACTACAGAGAAGGATCATGCTAGATGCAAAATGCTCCTGCATGAATTATTTTTGGGGGGGATTCTGCCCATTCTCTGAATTCTCAGGCATCGTGGGGTCCCTTCATGCATAGCTTTTTTCATCTTATTCTTCTTCATAACCTTTTTATTTTTCAGCTCAAAACTCAGATTGACCTTATTAGAGACACCATTCCATAATCACTGTCTAAAATATTAAGAATAAATGCCACATCAGAATCTCTCTCTATCCTGCACTGTTTTTTTTTTTTTTTTTTTTTTTTCACTATAGAACACAAAATCACCACTAGTGTGTTTCATTTATTTCTTAGTTTATTCTCTTCCTGGTCAGCTTTGGTGAGAATTGTGCCTTTGGTTTACTGCTTTAACTTTAGTACATGGAACAATGCCTGACACACGGTGGGTGACTTCAGGAAAACCTGCCTAGGCTTCTAAGCAAAAAAGATGGGGCCACATGAGCATCAGTAAAGAAAAAACCTTGAAATATACATTGAATATTGTTACCATCTTTATTTTGCTATAAAAGCAATAACCCAGAGCACTGATTCACATGCATTCTGGTATATGTTAATCCTACAATATGGACAACTATTATATTTAGATTAGAAATTATAATTTTAAAACTATAAAACTTTAATAGGTCTACATACATTAACTATATTTAAGTCTATTGATTCCAAAAGATGCTTAAAAATAAAACAAAAAATACTCAGATAAGGTCCCATGGCCTGATGGTTGGGGAAGCTGGGTCCCACATGGCCACCACGGCATTCCACAGTGGTTTCGGGAAAAGGATGGAGAGGGATTGGGATTTATTTGCAGTGTGATCATGCCCTATTTGGGGTAATTTTCCCCTCTCCCTTTCTCTGTCTCTCTGTCTCTCTGATAAGCAAACAGACCTTCTGTGAACTGCTTGAATTCTTTGTATATTTTGGTTATTAAATTTTTTGTCTGATGAAACTGCAAACATTTTCTCCCATTCTGTAGGTTGATTCTTCACTTTATTGATTTTTTTGGCTGAATAAAAACATGATATTCTTAAAATAAATAGAAAAAAACAATTATAAAATCGATATGAAATCACAAGAGACCCTGAATATTCAAAGCAATCCTGTACTGAAAGAAAAATGCTGGAAGCATCACATTACTTGACATCAATATATACTACAGAGTTATTGTAACCCAAACTGTTTGGTACCAGAACAAAAATTATACATAGTCTTGTGGTCAGAACAGAGAACTCAGAAATAAAACTATCAATGTATAGCCAACTGAGTTTGGCTGAGCTCAGGACAATACACCATGGTCAAAATATCTAAAGAGCATTCCCTGGGGGGTAGACTATGTCTTCAATAAACGGTGTTAGGAAAATTGGTTGTGCATATACAGAAAACAACAATAAAAGACCCATATCACTCACCCCCTACAAAAACTAGCTTGAAATGAGCTAAGACTTAAGTGTGAAACCAGAAACCATGAAATCACTAGAGCATGCAAGAGAAATGTTTCAGGGTATTGATCTAGTAAAAGTTTTTTAACAAAAATAAGACTTCAAATGTAGGGACAACAAAAGGAAAAAGACAAATGAAATTACATTGAACCAAATATTTCATTTTTAAAACTATGTATTGGTGACTTTAAAATTTTTATATGACTTAACATATAAACTTTGCCTAAGTGGTCTCAAGAAAACTTTACTTGTACTACATATGGTCCAAAAGTACATTTCAATGGATACAAACTGCGGGCAGTTAAGGCAGCCATTAAGATATTGAAGAGTCTGAAAAGTAAAGAAAAGAACATATCACTTGTCTCAGCTAAAGGAAGAGCATGAGTATGGTTAGCTACTTTCGTAACTGTCTTTTCAAATAGAAAGTAGTGAGGAGGGGAACAGAAGACATCATTGTTCTTAAACTTCATTTATTAGTTTGTAAGCATTGTTTGCTTAGGAATCAAATACCAAAATTTGATTCATATCTAAATGCCACTTTAAAGTTTATGTATGCCAACCAAATGCTGTTTTGATATCCTAAGACTAATTATAAGCAAGTTAGAGCAAGTGAGCCATGACACGCCACGTCAGCACGCAGCTCCTATAAAAGCAAGACAAGTAGTCAGGTTTTCTTGCCAACCAGCAATCACCTCACATGTGCTGAAGAGTAGTGGGAAGTAATCTACTCCAAGATGAATGTTCTACTTTTGACTCTTGCACTAGGTCTGACGTGTGTTGCTGATGATTTCAAAGATGAAATCTCAATGCCTTTGAAGAGGTACTGATGCAGATACATAATTCTGCACTGTTTAAATGTTTGTTGTATTGTCTGCTCCTTAAGAGCGTGTGTGTTGTGTTGTTTGTTGGGTGCAGGATTCAGAACTTTATGTTCACTTGCCTTCATGGGAAAAAAGTCAAAGCATCAAAATTGGGCCAAGCTCAGGATAATACACCATAGTCAAATTTAGTCTATCAGCCAATAAATCACAAGTGTCAGCCGTATACACAAATGCAGAGTTTTGTCTAATTTCATGATTCTTTCTGTATTCTTCGCTTTGCCCTGAGTAGTGCAATGACCTGTGGGGCTTTTTATTATCCAACAATTGCCGTGTTTTGTTTTCTTTTCCATGAATAGGCATGCACAGAGTAAAAAATTTCCTAACATGACTCATGCTAATTTTTTTAGGTTATCAAGATCTGGAATGCTATTTATTTAGCTGCCAACAATAAAGAAAAGCTACGTGAAAATGGACCACTAAGACTTTACATGCATTATGTTTCACATTTAGAAGGTAACAACATTGGAATCACCTTTTATGTCAGGTGAGTACTTGCTTGCAGAGAGCAAATGATTAAGCATCTTAAAAGGCCAAGTGTAAAGAGGAATATTAAGCTTTGAAGGTCTGGAAATGCTCACACCGTCAATGACATTTGAATTGAAATTTTTGCTTTTCAGACAAAGAATCAGTAATGTGTGGGGAGAAATGTGTGCAATGGCAGCAGAATAAAAAGGGGTGTATTGTAATCAGAGCTATGTACTTATTGTGACTGCAGTCCATATGAACAGGAATTGAAGGACAGAACTTGTCACTGGAAAGGGACATAATGTTAGTTGGAAGACAATCATGTAGAGCTTCATTAATATGTAGGAACTCCTGGTGAGATACTGACTATAGAAATGACATTCCATGGAAATAACAAGGACCAATGGAAAACAAACAGAGGCTCTTTTGTCAGATTTTACTCTAGCAAGGGAGTTGGCCACCATCACTTGCACTTAGCAGATACTCAAAGGCGAGCAGAGGAGAGGGAAAGCTTTAAAAGGAATGAAGGAAAGGTTTCAGGTATGCCCTGATTGGAGGCTGCCCACATGAAGAAGCTGCAGGGACCACTCCGAATGGGGCATCCAATGTGGTGGTCTATACTTGAGTTTGTACAGTTAGTCCTAGGTTAGAAGTGGGGGTAAAAATAATCAAATTTGAACAGTTTGCGTTCAATTGTTACTGGAGTCGTCTATACCTTATTGCACTGTCAGCTACTGGAAGTCTGACTTCCTACAAATCTGACTTGTAGATAGCAGGTTGGCTTCCTAGGCTGGTTACTGTAGGTAGAAGGTTGGTTTCCTAAGTTGGTTACTTTTGTTTCCTAGACTGGCTACCATAGGTAGTAGGCTGGCTTCCTGGGCTGTTTGCTGCAGATGTGGGTCAGAGTTGTGTCTTACATACGTACAGTCTGGCCATCATCCATCTGTATATCGCCTCTTAGCCATAAGATAGGATTATTCCAAAACTGCTCTAAACTGCTGGGAAAAAGAGTGTTCACCATTAAGAATTTAGAAGCATGGCTTCCTCTGAAATGTTTCTAGATTTACATAGAGGCAGTGGTAGAAGACAAAAATAATTTTTTGAGATGTACTCAGAAGGTAAAATAGCCATGAAAAGAAAAAAAAAATGTCTTCAGTGAAAATCATACCCTTCCAAGTTATTTTACTCTGGTTCTCATTTTCTTTGAACTATTTCACAACTCTAAATTGTAGATGACTGTTACCAATACAAAGTAATTCTTGTCTGAAGATGTATAAACTGTTCTATCTCACAGAGATTCATGAACTTTCCTCCCCTACTGTGGGAGAAGCTACTTTTTCTTCCATTTGCCCATTTTTTCCTAATGATCCTTTATTCTATATATATTTGTTCTTTTTTGAACCAGTCATAACATTTGACTGGTACCCTTATTGACTGATAATTTAAATAAGAATTTTAATATATATTTATTTTAATTTATTATTTTTTATGCAGAGGGTGTTGTGCTCTCCAGAAGGAGAGATAGAGAGGCAGGGAGAGAGGGAGAAGGAGAAAGCATCCCCAAATGGAGCCATCCCACCTCCACCATTTTTCCATTCTGTTGGAATTCTGGGTATGCATGCACTCATACCTGGCTTGTTTTCCAAGCTGTCAATGCCAGGACTTGAATTATGTGGTTAGCCATGTGGTATGAAGCTCCTTTAACCACCAGGCCATGGGGCTAGCCTTTAATATGTAAATAGTATGTGTCAGGTTAGTCAGAGCTTCATTCATATTTTTTCCAAGCTATACAAATACACATCAACTTTAAAATGTATAAATAAATGGTGGTGTTTTCATAGACTGACATGTTACATAGTAGTGAAAAAAAGCAAATGAATGCTACATATATCGACATAGTTAAAGCTCAGGACATAATATTAAGAAAGTCAGATGCAGGATCAGTAGATGGTATAATAGTCATATTGCTAGACTCGTAGTTTGACTGTGATTCGAGTCCTGGGCCCATTGGCTTAAAACTCACGCTGAGTGTGTGTGCATGCATGCCCCAAATCCTGAGTGAATGGAGAAGGGATTGCAGCATGGCCATTCCCCTGGGGCCTGTCTCTCTGTCCCTCTGGTGAATACATGCTCCCTATAGCAAAAATCTCTCTAAAAAATAAAGTCAGACCCAAGATTTCACACTGCTTCTTCTGTTTGTGTAAGTGTTGAAAGTTGGCAAACCAGGGACCAGTAGATGATGTAGTGGTTCCATCACTGGACTTCCACATGGCTAACTGTGTTTCAAGTCCCAGACCTAGAGGCTTGAAACTCATGCCGGCCACATGTGAATGTGTGCCCAAAATCCTAAGAGAATGGAGGAGAAGAACCTACAGCATAGCCATCTCCTCTGGAGGATGATTTTTGTCTCTGTCTTTTCATTTTTCTGGCAAGCACACATATCCTGTGGCAAAAATCTGTCTTAAAAAAAAGAGTCAGTGATCAATATACAGAAACAGAGGTCAGAGTGATAGTTTCTTTCAATGGACATTTTTCTTTTTAACTTTAAAAAACATTATTTTATTTAATTTTATTTATTATTTTTTAATTTGACCAGAGAAAGAGAGAGGGAGAGTGAGAAAGCAAGCTGCCAGATTTGGGACTCGAACTGTGGCTAGCCATGTGGGAGTCCAGCACCTTGACCACCACTCCACCTGATGGCCCCTTGGTGGACTTTTAATTGGAAAGATTTCAGAAAAACATCTTCTGAATTTCTGGAAATGTTCTACTCTTGATCTGAATGACAGTTGCATGGCTACAAATGTGTAAAAATCAAATTCCTATTCACTGGCACATTTAATGTGTGTTTGTCAGATCTCAAGGAAAAGGAAGCAATAATAGCCTTCATTGACAGACCAATGCTTATGATATTGACATAAACATGCACCATCATTTCTTTGTGAATGATGGCATCCTCATGCAGTTCACAGATCAACACAACGGGAAATTATTTGTGGAAGATGATGTATGTAATACCTTTACCTTGATTGATATGCAATACATGTATGCTTTGGAAAAACCATATTGTATGCTGTTAAGAGGTACTAGGATAAAATGTAAAAGTAATTATTAGAGAATGTAACGAAATATGTAGGTTACTCATCCTGAAACTGCGCCATACATAAAGTATTTCACTGAGTTAGAGAATTCAGTAATTTTTAAAAATTGATTTGAAATTGCTTTTATTTCAAGGGTAATTGCACCTGACAAAAATTTGTTATCAATTCATCAGAAACAGAGGATTACTGGTAAACTGTATACCGTAAGTGTGATATATGATTTGGGGTACTTTTAACTTAAAATAGCAGCATAGTGTAGTACACTACTACTATCATTATCAATATTACTACTATGATGATAACAATATCTGTAGAAACAGCTAGCATTCATAGAAGGGTTACTATACAACAAACACTGTTTTGTCAACATTGAACTATTTGTTTCTCACAAGGTATTTTTATATACCAGAGGTTTGTAAACAATCTATTTTGTTTCTCACAATAATCCTAAGAGAGAGGCTTTATTATTATCACTGCCAAGAGAAATAAGAACAGGTGCATGTAGATTAAGAAACTTCCCAAAGACACACATGGTGGCTGAGCCAAGATTTCAACCTGGAATGTCTAGACCCCGAGCCCTCACTTTATATCCAGGCTATTTATCTACAGTTCACAGTAAATTGATTCTGATCTTGATGTTTTCAGTCTGTTCCATGCAGCCTAGCTTCCTGATCATTCAAGTCCTCAACTTTTTTCTTATGTAAACAGATGAACATAAATGACAGTAGTGTCATTGCTGAATCTGCATGTTTTCAAAAACATAAAATACATTCATTGGGAACCAGCAGTTAGCGTAGTGACTGTGTTGCTGGACTCCCACGTAGTCGACCGCGGTTCGCGTCCTGGACCGGTGGCTTAAAACAACTCACACCGGGCGCGTGTGTGTGCGTGCCCAAGATCCTGAGAGGAGAATGGAGGAGAAGGGATTGCGGCGTGACCATCCCCCCTGGGGGTTGATTTCTCGCTTTCTGTCTCTATGTCTCTCTCTGTCTGTCTGGTGAGCGCACGTGCCCTATAGCAAAAAACCTCTCAAAAAAAAAAAAAAATACCAAACCATAAAATACATTCATTTATCAGGTTTTGCTCACCTAGAGAGCAAAAAAACAAACAAATAAAACTGCTGAATAATGCTGAAAGCCTTAAAAAGTTTTAAAATAAGGCTATGAGCAATGTACAAATCAGATTTCTTTTAAAAATAATCTATGTGGGGACCAGCAGTTAGCATAATGGCTATGTTGCTGGACTCCCATGTTGCCAACCGCAGTTCAAGTCCCAGACCCAGTGGCTTAAACTCACGCTGGGCATGTGTGCGTGCGTGCCCAAGATCCCGAGAGGAGAATGGAGGAGAAGGGATTGTGGCATGGCCATCCCCCCTGGGGGGTGATTTCTTGCTTTCTGTCTCTCTGTCTCTCTCTGTCTGGCTGGCAAGTGCACGCGCCCTATAGCAAAAAAAAAAACTCTAAAAAAAAAAATCTATGTGGGAAAGAATCTACGCTATGAATGAGGCCTTAGAAATCTCATTTAATATCATTCCTTACATTGAAATTTTAAAATAATTGCAAAATTAAACAGCATTTCACCATAATTATAATATTGAGGAAATTTCAAGAAATATGTATTACCCAGAGTTTTGTTTCACACCATTAAGGACATTAGCTCTGACTCGTACACCTGGTAGTTGACAAAAGTTCTGAGGATGCTACTTTGCATGTTCCATCACATGGATTCTCAAGTTCATGCACATAAGATATGCTTTTTATTAAATAAAATTAATGACTTGCATTTAAATCTCTCCTATCCTTAATTCTGTCTACACTTTAATATGTTTTCAGCTATATTTGCAACAAACAGAAGTGACAGAATGAAATGAATTAATCGTGCATTTGACATTGAACCTTGCAGTCTACATTCAGTGGTCACGTCTTTAGATCTTAGTTGATTTCCCACTCATTTTCCTACTTCAATAATATAGTACTTTTCTCTCTCTGGTGGTCACATTTTCTCTTCCAAATTTACTTCTCTCATTCCTTTATCTTCCATGTTTTCTGCCACCGATTTCTCCCTTCCTGCTGTCTCACCCTCCATGATGACCCCCAGGACAATGACTGTGGACGTATTAGAAATGGATCTACTGACAGCATCTCTGAACAATCAAGATGATGCTGTTGTGAATGGCTCACTTTAGTTTTGAGTGATAGTTGAAAAGAACTGTGGTTTTGCTTCTGTAATCAGCGAGATGCTGCCCATGAGATTTGCGGGGGCATTGAAGATGTCATTGATCTGTAGCCAATAATGCCTCTTGGAAAATGTATTCATTCATTTATCATGTGGTTTCTGGAGTGCACAACATTGAAACTATACAAGGGTGTACAAAATTAATTTCTCACCAAATATATGCAAACTAATTTATAACTTAAATTACATGTCACAAGGTCAAAACTATAACTTAAATACCAGTAAATGCCTATGTTTATAAATTTAGTAAAGGTAATCGGTAAAAAATGTAAGTTCTGGGAGTCAGAAGGGAGCATGGTGATTAAGGGCTCCCACATGGCTAATCATAATTCAAGTCCTGGACTTGGCAGCTTTCTTTCTCACTTTCCCTCTCTCTGTCTCTTTCTTGTCATTGTGTGTTAACAGATTTAAAGATAATAATAATAATAATAATAAGCAAAATAAAATAAATAATTCTTAAAAAAAAAAAGGTAAATTCTAAAATGCAGCTCAACAAATGTAGGGAGCAGCCTGAATCTGAGCAAACATGGGACTTTCAGACACATGTAGAAACAAGGTTCCATGGGTACTTCAATTTGCAAAGATATGCATGCCATTAACATGTGAATATGCTAGTTGCCTGTGTTCTAAAACTGCAGAGCGGTTTAAAGGAAGTCATATGTGTTGTTTAGAATTTGCCCAAGAAGATTAGAAAAAACTTATATAGAACTATGTGGCACTAGGGGTCTTTGCATCTTCAGCCCGTTAACATCTGAAAAGAACTGGCTTTGCATTCCACTTCTCTTTCCCCTATTTTCTGCCCTTTAAAAGAATAAACCTGAGACTAGTTCAGTCCATGGCTATCTCCATCAGAGAAGTCCAGACCACTCAATCCCACTTTTCTGTACTTGTGTGTCTTTGTGTGTTTATTTTTCTATTTATTTTCTAATCGACATCCCTCCCCCCACCCCACACACACACTCAGGCATGAATTTGTTTGTTTGTTTGTTTGTTTGTTTGTTTATTTTGGAGAGGTTTTTGCTATAGGGTGCGTGCACTTACCAGAAAGACAGAGACAGAGAGACAGAAACCAAGAAATCACCCCCCAGAGGGGAAGGCCACGCCACAATCCCTTCTCCTCCATTCTCCTCTTGGGATCTTGGGCACGCATGCACATGTGCCTGGTGTGAATTTAAGCCACTGGGTTCAGGACTTGAACTGTGGTTGGCTATATGGGAGTCCAGCAACATAGCCATTATACCAACTGCTGATCCCTCAGGCATGCATTTGTTTAGCTGTGCAGAATGTGGCACAAAAACACTCCGGATATAGAGCACTACAGAATACTCATTGAAAACAGCCTGTTCAGACAGCAGTATAGAAATGAGAAGTTTCTCTAATTTGTCATGAAATGGTTCTATTTTATTTTAATTTTTTTCAAATATATGTCTGCTATGCTATGCACTCAAGGGTATCCTTCTGTAGCAGAGAGAGTTCATCATATCAGTGTGAAGACTTGAAAGTTAGAAAAATCACTGAAGTCAAGCATGGCTTGGTAAAATTGCAATATTTTGTGCAAGGTACACCCGAGCCCTTATTTATTTTTTTAATAATTATTTATTTAATTTTATGTTATAATTTATTATTATTTTAAATTTTTCTATTAGGGATGTGTGCTCACTAGAGAAGAAAGAGAAAGAGAGACAGAAAGTGAGAAAGCAAGCTGCCAGGTCTGTGACTCAAACTGGAATTGGCCACATGGGAGTTCATGGCACCTGCTGGCTCTGAGCCCTTATTTAAGACAGCCCTGTGTAACAGAGATATAAGCAATATATGTAATAATATTGTCTAGTAGCCACAATATAAGCACTAAGAAGGAAAAGTTAAAATCAGTTCTAATAATATATTCTATTTAACCTATATGCCCAAAATACTATCACTTTAATATGTAGACAATATAATTAAAGTATTGAGATTGTTAAAAAGAATTACTTAATTTTATTTTTTATTGTTATTTTTAAATTTTGCTATATGGCACATGCACTCACCAGACACACACACACACACACACACACACACACACACACAGGAAAAGTGAGAAAGTAAACCATCAGGTCCTGGACTCGAATTGTGGGAGTCCAGCGCCCTAGTCATCACACCATCTGCTGGGCCTTGATTAATGAGATTAGTATTTAAACTGCATCACATCTCAATCCAAACTTGCCATTTCAAATGCCCCCCTGCCACACATGGCAAGCAATCTTTATATTGGAAAGTAGCTTTTCTAGTATTTACCACATATTAGCAGAGAAGCCTCATACATTATATAATGCACAGATGTAACCATGCTTGTCCTTAGCGTTGTCCTCTGTAAAATTGGAGCAATACCTGCCCAGTGTCGGTGGTGCAGGCAATAGGGGTGCCGCTGGAGACCATGCGGGAGGCTCTGGTTCGTGTCCCAAGTTTACCTAACACTCTGGGAGCCTCCATGGTCTTGACTGACTTCAGGGCTTGAGGGAGGATCATGGTATGAGGACCCTGTCTAGGGTGTCCCTTTCTCTCTCCCCAAGGAAATAAATAAGCATTAAGAAATTGAACAATACCAAACTTCCAGAGTTGTTAGATTGAGGTGTAGAAATGCCTGCCAGAAATGGAATGACCCCAGCCTCATGGACTCCCTATGAGCTGCCTGGTCTCTTTCTGATCCTGGCTGCCTCTGGCCTCCTCTCTAGAGCTCCACCTTATACTTACGTCCCTGCACACACCCACAATACTCTGTCCTCAAAACACTGACCGCATGCAGTTTGTAGAGCTATGTACATGCTGTTCTCTCTCAAGAATGTTCTTTTTGGATATCTTCAAGGCTTCCTCTCCTTATTCCTCCTGTCACATACCATCATCTCTTCAGCAAGAAAGGCCATGACATTCTATCCAATACTTCAGAAAGTCCCATTGCTCTCCATCCCTTTCTTTTTCTCTATTAAAAAAATCTAGAAGTTTATTTATGATAGAGCATGCACACATGAGAGAGACAAAGACAAAGAGATAAAGGAAACATAGAGAGACCCTCTTCAGGGGGCTGGTCATCCTATAGTCCTCTTCTCCAGCCCTTCAGGAACCAAGATCCTGGAAAAGTGTGTGCCTTCCATCTTGTTTTCAGGAAGTTCAGACCCGAAACTCCAACCACAGTCAGCATCTGGCATCCAGGTCCACAGTACATGGCACCACAGAGCCTTGAACTTCCTGCTCTATTTTAAATCAACCATATAAACAATATCTATCATCACATCCAATGTCTTATGGTCATTTGTTTCCTTATTTTATTACCTAACAAATGAGAGCTCCATGACAGCGAAAATCTCTGTCTTGTTTTCTACCGTATTCCCCTCGGTGTAAACATTGTCTGGCATCATGAATATCAATGAACCAATGTAAAATAGGATGGATGAATGATGAAGACCAACTCAATCAATGTTAGTTTCATAAGCTCTTCTTATCATAACTGAAGAGAAATCATCAAATATATTATATTAGGTTGTCAGGAAAGTCATGATGCATTTTTATGTTTTTCTATGAAAAAATGTGTCATGGCTTGTCCAATGATTCAGTAGTTTTATGCCGTGCTTATATACTACTTCTTTTTTTTTCTTTTATTATTATTATTATCATTATTATTATTATTTATACATTTAATTGATATACATCATTTAGACTTTAAAGAGACTTTACCCAGAGTGATATTCACCTAAGTATAGTCCAGTTCAATTTTCCTTTCCTTTGTTCTTCCCCTCACTTGCTTTCCTTCCACTTTGTCTCTAGTGTCCATGGTAATTTTTAATGTTTTTATATTCTCCAGACTTTCAGTCTCTACGTCTCTAGCATAGAGTGTGGACAGTCGGTTTATGTTAAGTGGAGACATATAATGTCTCTCTTTCATAGCCTGACTTGCTTCACTTGGCAACAGATCTTCCATATTATTCACTTTTTATCAAATGCCAGGGCCTTGTTTTTTTAATGGCTGAGTATTCCATGGAGTATATGTGCCACACTTTTTCAATCCATTCATCTTTTTATGGACATTTGGGTTGGTTCCATGTCTTGGCAATCATGAATAATGCTGCAATAAATATAGTTGTGCAAATGCTTTTCCAAATGAGCTTTCTCCTGTCCTTTAGGTAGATAGCCAGGAGTGGAAGTGCTGGATCATATGGTAGTTCTATTTGAAGGTCTTTGAGGAACCTCCATATTGTTCTCCACAGTGGCTGGACCAATTTACATTCCCACCAATAATGTAGGAGCGTTCCCCTTTTGCCACATCTCTGCCAGCACTTACCATTTTTCGTTTATTTTAATCTTCACTATTCTGACTGGGGTTAAGTGGTATCTCATTGTGGTTTTGAACTGCATCTTCCTTACAATGAGGAGAGCATTTTTTCCTACACTTTTTGGCTATTCGTATGTCTTCCTTAGACAGGTGTATATTCAGCTCATTCTCCCATCTTTTAATTGGGTTAATAATTTTCTTCTGAGCAAGCCACTTGAGTTCCCTGTGTATTCTGGTTATCAGTCCCTTATCTGAGGCACAGTTAACAAAAATTCTCTGCCATTCTGAGGGTTGTCAATTTACACTAATTATGGTGACCTTTGCTGTGCAGAAACTTCTTAATCTGATATAATCCCTCCTGTCTATTTTGAGGATTATTGCCTGTGCTTTTGTGGGGGGTCTTGTTTAAGAAGACTTTGCCTACCCCAATGTCTCCCAGGATTTCCCCAGTGTTTTCCACCAGCAGTTTTATAGTTTGTGGTCTTACATTTAGATCTTTGATATACTTTGAATTGATTTTTGTTAATGGTGATAGATAAGCATTCAGATTCATCTTTCTGCAGGTGGATACCCGGTTTTTCCAGCACCATTTGATAAAGAGGTTTTCCTTTTCCCACTGGATTTACTGGTACCCTTTTTCAAAGATCAGTTGGCTGTATATTTTGGGGTTTATTTCTGGGGTTTCTACCCTGTTCCATTGGTCCTCCTGGCTGTTTTTGTGCCAATACTATGCTGTTTTTATTATCACAGCTTTGTAATATATTTTGGGATCAGGGAGTGAGATGCCACCCACTCCACTCTTCATGCGCAGGCTGACTTTGGCAATACGTGGTCTTTTATGATTCCAGACAAATTCTATGATTATCTTTTCTAGATCTGTGAAGAATGACTCTTGTAATTTTATAGGAATTGCATTAAACATGTAGATTAATTTGGGTAGGATTGCCATTTTTATTATATTAATTCTGCCAATGCAGTAACATGGGATATCCTTCCACTTTTGTTGTGTCCTTTTTGATTTCCTTTTTAAGGTTTATATAGTTTTCCTTATAGAGGTCTTTGACTTTTTTTGGTTAGTTTTATTCCTAAGTATCTTATACTTCTTGTGGCTATGGTAAATGGGATTACTTTCTTCAGTTCTGTCTCTGTCTGCTTGTTGTTTGTATAAAGAAATGCTACAGATTTTTGTAGATTAATTTTGTATCCTGCCACTTTACTGTATGCATTTATTACTTTGTGGAAGTTTTTTTTGTTTTTTTGTTTTGTTTTGTTTTGTTTTTTTTTTGGATACTATTGGGTCTTCTATGTATACAATCATGTCATCTGCAAACAGAGATAATCTTAGCTCTTCCTTCTCTATTGGAATACCTTTTATTTCTTTCTCTTGTCTGATCCCATTGGCTAGGACTTCTAGTTCTATATTGAATAGAAAGGGAGAAAGTGTGCAGCCTTATCTTGTACCAGTTTTTAGTGGAAAGGCTTTCAGATTTTCCCCATTCAGTATAATGTTAGCTATAGGTTATTTATTTATTTATTTATTTATTTATTTATTTATTTTTGAAGAGGTTTTTGCTATAGGGCACGTGTGAGCACCAGAAAGACACAGAGAGACAGAGAGACAGAAAGCAAGAAATCACCCCCCAGGGAGAATGGCCATACCACAATTACTTCTCCTCCATTCTTCTATTGGGATCTTGGGCATGCACACACAAGCACCCGGTGTGAGTTTAAGCCACCTAGTCCAGGACTCGAACTGTGTTTGACTACATGAGAGCCCAGCAACATAGTCATTATGCCAACTGCTGATCCCGATAGCTATAGATTTTTCATAGATGGGTTTTATTATGCTGAGAAATTATCTTTCCATGCCAATTTTCCTGAAAGACTTAATCATAAAGGAATGTTGTATTTTGTCAAATGCTTTTTCCCCATAAATCGATATTATCATATGGTTTTTATCTTTCTTTATGTTAATAGGATGTACTACATTTATGGTTTTGCATATGTTGAACCACCCTTGCATTCCTAGAATAAAGCCTACCTGGTCATGATGAATAACCTTTTTTATATGCTGTTGAATACGGTTAGCAAATATCTTGTTGAGAATTTTTGCATCTATATTCATCAAAGACATAGGTCTGTAGTTTTCTTTTTTTGTTGTATCCTTATCCATTTTGGGAATGAGGGTAGTGGAGGCTTCATAGAATTAATTTGGTAGGGTTCCTTCCTTTTGGATCTCTAGAAACAGTGTGAGTAGAATGGGGGTTACCTCTTTTTTAAAAGTTTTATAAAATTCAGCAGTGAGGCCTTTGGGACCTGGACTTTTCTCTTTTGGGAGGTAATTTATTACTGATTCTATCTCGTTTCTTATAGGTCTATTCAGGCTTCCTATATCCTCCTGAGTCAATCTTGGTAGATTATATGTGTTCAAGAATTTGTCCATCTCATCCAAGTTTTCTTCTTTGTTGTCATATAGTCGCTTATAATATCCTCTATTGATGTTTTGTATTTCTATTATGTCTGTTGTTATGTTGCCTGATTCCTACTTCTTATAATGCATGATAAATACAAAAAAATTTCAGGCCAAATTTTTTCTGAGAGGTTTTCGCTATAGGGCACGTGCGCTTGCCAGACAGATAGAGAGAGACATAGAGACAGAAAGCGAGAAATCACCCCCCAGGGGGGATGGTCACGCCGCAATCCCTTCTCCTCCATTCTCCTCTCAGGATCTTGGGCACGCACGCACACGCGCCCGGCGTGAGTTCTAAGCCACCGGATCTGAGACGCGAACCGCGGTCGACTACGTGGGAGTCCAGCGACATAGCCATTACGCTAACTGCTGGTTCCCCAGGCCAAATTTTTCAATGGGAAAAAAATATAAAATAAAACCCCAAGGAATTAAAAAACTTGGCATATTTTCCCAGGAATGTTTAGCTAGTATTTACCCCCAGCAAACTTTATCAGCATAAAAAATCTGGAAGAAAGAAAACATTTTTTTCCTCAGTTTCCCTTGAGATGGATTACAGAGGTTGTTAATGTGTTTCAGGGAGGCAGGTTAGCTTGGTGTTGTAAGATATCGCTCTCTACCTGTTACAAACTACAGATGATCATGGTGATGTCTTTATGTCACAAATTCATTTCCTCAGGCATTAATGCAAGATTGTCTATCCCACTTTCCTCCACACACAGATTCAGAGAAAAATTGTTTTTGATACGTAGAAACAACTGTTACAATACATACAATTTTTTAAAAAAAATTAAAATGTCCCGCTTTATTTATTTATTTATTTTTATTAATTACTTTATTTATTTTTGTATATACTTTCAATCATATTGTTTGGCTTACAGTGAGACCATTTCGATATGTGAACATTTCTCCCCAGACCCGTTGATCGAAATATCTTCAACAGATAACACCACACCTCCCCATCCCGTCAATGCTCTACCTCTGTATCCCTTCTCCAAATGTCTTTCGTTGGGCCCCACTCCTCCACATACACCTCATCTGACATTCACACCCATCTCTTGTGTTTGTTCAACTGTTAGTCAATCAGTTTCAGACATAGAATGCAGACAAACGGTATATGTTAAGTGGGGACATACAATGTCTCTCCTTCATAGCCTGGCTTGCCTCACTCAGCAGTACATCTTCCATATTCTTCCACTTTCTGTCAAAAGCCAGGGCTCTGTTGGTTTTTATGGCTGAGTAGTATTCCATAGAGTATATGTGCCACAGTTTTTCAGTCCATTCCTCCATACGGGGGCATCTGGGTTGGTTCCATGACTTAGCAATTGTGAATAGTGCCGCAATAAACATCGATGTGTAAGCACTTTTCCAATGAAGGATTCTTCTGTCCTTTGGGTAGATACCGAGGAGTGGGATCTCTGGATTATATGGCAGATCTATCTGTAGATTTTTGAGGAATCTCCAAATTATTCTCCACAGTGGTTGGACCAATCTACATTCCCACCAGCAGTGTAAAAGAGTTCCCCTTTCACCACACCCCTGCCAACACTTATCATTTTTTGTTTTTTTAATATTAGACAATCTGACTGGGGTTAGGTGGTACCTCATTGTTGTTTTTATCTGCATTTCCCTTGCGATGAGGGAGGTTGAACATTTTTTCATATGCCTTTTGGCCATTCGTATGTCATCTTTAGAGAGTGTTTTCTTCATCTCCTTCTCCCATCTTTTAATAGGGTTGCTCATCTTTTTTCCAAACACCTTTTTTAGTTCCTTGTGTATTCTGGTTATCAGTCCCTTATCTGATGAAACATTTACAAAAATATTTTCCCATTCTGAGGGCTGTCGATTCACACTAACTACTGTGTCTTTGGCCATGCAGAAACTTCTTAGTCTGATGTAATCCCACTTGTCTATTTTGTGGACGATGGACTCTGCTTTGAGGGTCTTCTTTAGGAAGTCTTTCCCTACACCAATGTCTCCCAGAGTTTCCCCAGCATTCTCCAGGAGCAGCTTTATAGTTTGAGGTCTTAGATTTAGATCCTTGATCCACCTTGACTTGATTCTTGTCAAAGGAGAGAGGTAGGGGTTCAGATTCATCTTTCTGCAAGTGGAAGTCCAGTTTCTCCAGCACCACTTGCTGAAGAGGCTTTCATTTTCCCACTGAATTGACTGGTACCCCTTGTCAAAGATCAGTTGACTGTATGTTTGGGCACTTATTTCTGGGGACTCTATTCTGTTCCATTGGTCCACATGTCTGTTTCTGTGCCAATACCATGCTGTCTTTATTACCACAGCTTTGTAATATATTTTTGGATCGGGGATTGAGATGCCACCCACTCCATTCTTCTTGTGTAAAAGTGCTTTGGCAATACGGGGTCTTTTATGATTCCAGACAAATTTTAAGATTGTCTTTTCTAGATCTGTGAAGAATGTGTCTGGTACTTTGATTGGCATTGCATTAAATAGGTAGAGTAATTTGGGTAGAATTGCCATTTTGATTATATTAACTCTTCCAATCCATGAACATGGGATGTCCTTCCATTTTTTTTGTGTCATTTTCAATTTCTTTTTTTACCTTCTCGTAGTTTTCCTTGTGGAGGTCTTTAACTTCTTTGGTTAGATTTATTCCTAAATATCTTATACTTTTAGTGGCTATGGTAAACGGAATAAGTTTTTTCAGTTCTATCTCAGTCTGCCTGTTATTCGTATATAGAAATGCTATCGATTTCTGTATATTGATTTTATATCCTGCAACTTTACTGAATTCATGTATTACTTCCAGTAGTTTTTCCATGGAGACCATTGGGTCTTCTATGTATACAATCATGTCATCTGCAAATAGAGAGAGTTTCACCTCTTCTTTTCCTATTCGAATGCCCTTTATTTTTTCCTCTTTTCTGATTGCGTTGGCGAGGACTTCCAGTACTATATTGAAAACGAGAGGAGAAAGTGGGCATCCTTGTCTTGTTCCTGTGTTTAGTGGGAAAGCTTTCAGCTTTTCTCCATTCAGGATGATGTTCGCTATGGGTTTTTCATAGATGGCTTTTATTGTATTGAGAAATGGACCTTCTATGCCGATTTTGCTAAGAGTCTTGATCATGAAGGGATGTTGTATCTTATCAAATGCTTTTTCTGCGTCAATCAATATGACCATATGGTTTTTGTCTTTCTTCCTATTAATATGGTGTATTACATTTATGGTTTTGCGTATGTTGAACCAACCTTGCATTCCTGGAATAAAGCCTACCTGATCATGGTGTATGATCTTCTGTATAAGTTGTTGAATACGATTTGCTAGTATCTTGTTGAGAATCTTTGAGTCTATGTTCATCAGAGATATTGGTCTATAGTTTTCCTTCCTTGTCCTGTCCTTATCTGTTTTGAGGATGAGGGTGACAGAGGCTTCATAGAATGAATTAGGGAGAGATTCACCCTTTTGGATCTTTAGAAATAATTTGAGCAGAATGGGAGTTAACTCTTCTTTGAAAGTTTTGTAGAATTCAGAGGTGAATCCATGGGGGCCAGGGTTTTTCTTTGTTGGGAGGTTACTTATTACTGATTCAATCTCCTGGCTTGTTATGGGCCTATTCAGACTTTCTATTTCTTCCTGGCTCATTCTTGGTAGATTATATTTGTCCAGGAATTTGTCCATCTCATCCAGATTATCTTGTTTCTTAGCGTATAGATGTTCAAAGTATCCTCTAATGATGTTTTGAATTTCTACTATGTCTGTTGTTATGTTACCAGCCTCATTGCAGATTTGATTCACCTGGTTCCTTTCTCTCTTCTTCTTAATAAGTCTCGCTAGTGGGGTATCAATTTTGTTTATCCTTTCAAAGAACCAGCTTTTGCTTTCACTTACTTTCTGTATAGTACGTTTATTTTCTATTTCATTTATTTCTGCTCGGATCTTTATTATTTCCTTTCTCCTGTAATTTTTTGGATTTTTTTGCTGTTGCTTTTCCAATTCTCTAAGGCTTGATGTTAGGTGATCCATTAGCCTTTTCTCTGTCTTCCTCTTATGTGCACTAATTGCTATGAACTTCCCTCTTATGACTGCTTTGGTAGTGTCCCAAAGATTATGGAAACTTGTATCTTCATTGTCATTGGCTTCCATGAATCTTTTGATTTCAGACTTTATTTCTTCGGTAATAGTGGAGTCATTCAGGAGTAGGTTATTTAGTTTCCATGTTTTTAGGTATTTTTGAGGATTTCTCTTGAAATTAAACTCGAGTTTAATTCCATCATGGTCAGAGAAGGTGCTGGAAATAGTTTCTATGCCTCTGAATCTGCAGAGGCTTGCTTTGTGTCCTATGATGTGGTCAATCTTCGAGAAAGTTCCATGTCGGGGTGAGAAAAAACTATATCTTGTGGTTTTTGGGTGGAAAGTTCTATAGATGTCTGTTAAGTCCAATTGATTTATGGTATCATTTAGGTCCTTGATCTCTCTACCTATTTTTTGCCTAGATGATCTGTCCAGAGGGGATAATGCGGTGTTGAGATCTCCAACAATTAGTGTGTTGCAGTCTATCTCCCCTTTCAGATCTAACAATCTTTCCTTCACATATTTGGGTGCTCCTGTGTTAGGAGCATAGATATTAATAAGCGTTATATCTTCTCGATCTATAGAGCCTTTTACTATGATATAGTGCCCTTCTTTGTCTCTTCGGACACTTTTTGTTTTAAAGCCTATTTTGTCAGAAATTAGTATCGCAACTCCAGCTCTTTTTTGGTTCCCAACTGCATGGAAAACCTTTTTCCAACCCTTCACTTTCAGTCTATGTATGTCTTTTTCCATGAGGTGGGTTTCTTGTAGGCAACAGATAGAGGGTTTCTGTTTTTTTATCCATTCAGCCAGTTTGTGTCTCTTGATTGGAGAATTTAACCCATTAACATTCAATGTTATTATCGATGTTATAGGGTCTGTACCGACATTTAAGTTAGCCATTGTCTTAGCTGCCTGTTATTTCTTTGTTTCTGGCTGTTGCGTCTTTAGTTTTCCTGGAACAGTACTTTCTTCAGGATTTCTTGAAGAGCTGGTCTGGTGTTGGCAAATTCTTTCAGGTTTTGTTTGTCTGAGAAGATTTTAATCTTTTTTTCCCAAATGAAGGATAATCTTGCAGGGTATAATAGTCTTGGCTGAAATTGTTTCTCTCTTAACACTTTCAGTATGTCTTCCCATTCTTTTCTTGCTTGCATTGTTTCTGATGAGAGGTCTGGTGTTAGTCTTATGGGATGGCCTTTGTAAGTTATTTCTCGTTTCTCTCTTGCCAGTTTTAGTATCATGTCTTTTTCTGTGACGTTAGACAGCCTGGCTAAGATGTGCCTTGGGGAAGATCTTCTGGGGTTGATTCTATTTGGGGTCCTTTGTATTTCTTGGGTCCGGATGGTTCGGTGCCTCTCTAGGCTTGGGAAATTTTCTTCCAAGATGTCATGGAATAGATTTTCCATTCTGCTATTAGTTTCTTCACCTTCTGGGATGCCGATTATCCTGATGTTTGGGCGTCTAATAGAGTCTAGTATTTCTCGTATATTATCCTCATGTTTTTTAGTTATTTTCTCGACCTTTTTGTAGTTTTTTTCTAGATCAGAGGTTTTATCTTCTACATCAGAGATTCGATCTTCAGCATGGTCTAATCGGCTCTTAATACTTTCCAGAGAGTTTTTGATTTCTTGTATTATAGACTTTATCTCTAATAGTTCCACCTGATTCTTTCTCAGAGTATCCATTTCTTCTTTCATATCCTGGAAGGACTTCCTAATTTCCTGTAGTTCGTTGTCTCTTTTTTTTTCCAATTCACAGAATTTGGTCACCATGAATGTTCGGAATTCTGTGTCTGTCATTTTGGTAATGTCCTCCATATTTACGAGACATGGAGGGGCCTTTTCCTTTGTTGGAGACATATTTTCTTGTTTATTCAGACCTGAGGCTCTTTTTCTACCTTTAGCCATTGGAGGATTACTTCCCTTTTAAAGACTTCTTGGGAGAACTTTTGTCCCACGAGAAGTAAGAGTCTTTCCTTTTTGATGGGAATAGCTGTTTGTTGAAGTCTCTCTTCTGTTGTTTTTACCAATGTGTTTTCAGGCGGGGAACTCTACAGAAGTGTCTAACAAGCAGAATCTCCTTTTTCAAAGGGGATCAGTACTAGGGAGGATCCCAAAGACACTTACCTTCCTAGGAAATTTCAGATATATGATTCTAGACCTGTCTAGTCTGTCTGGCACGGTAAAAAATAAGGAGGAGAGGACAATATGCAATGAAAGGAAAGACAACACAGAAAAATAAAGAAAAATGCGCGGCGCGCGATTTCGCCAGAGGCTTGCAGGAGAGCCTATTGCCTGCTGGCAGTCCAGGAAAGTCTGGGGGGAGAAGGAGGGCTAGGTGTTAACAAGAGAATGCGGGGGGGGGGGGGTCAAGAGAAAAAAAAAAAAAAAATCCCGCCTCAAGGAGATCCTGGCTACCTACCTAGAAGGTGCAGTCTGGGGCTTGGGGGTCTGGAAGTGGGGTGGGGGTCAGAGGTGACCCTCCCTCAGTATCCCTTGCTGGCCAGAGGCTTGCAGGAGACGCTATTGCCTGCTGGCAGTCCAGGAAAGTCTAGAAGGTGGAGTCTGGGGCTTGGGGGTCTGGAAGTGGGGTGGGGGTCAGAGGTGACCCTCCCTCAGTATCCCTTGCTGGCCAGAGGCTTGCAGGAGACGCTATTGCCTGCTGGCAGTCCAGGAAAGTCTGTTTATTTATTTTTAAAAAAGAATTATTTATTTAATTTTATTTATTCATTCATTTATTTCAATTTGACTAAAGAGAGACACAGAGAGAGAAAAGGAAAGTGAGAAAGCAAGCCAACAGATTCAGGACTGGCAACAATGGTCAACTATGTGGGAGTGTCCAGTTCCTTAACTACCACACCACCTGCTGGTCCCAGTCCTGCTTTATTTTTGTTTGAAGCTAGAATTTTTACCAAAAAGATATATATACATTTACATATTAATTAAGCCCCTGCTGCATACAGAGCTCTAGGTACCAGGGGACAGGATAGGGTTTATTTTTAAAATATATATATTACATTTAATCACATATATCTTTACACAGTATAACATTTCTTTTTCCAGCATGATTACCATACATGTTGGTCAAGACAAAGACATTACTATACCCATCAGCAGCAGCAAATAACTTTTCACTTTTTTGTCCGTTAAAAGTTATTTGTTCTTCTTCTTCCCCTGTTCCCCTCCCTTCCTCCTTCTCTCCATTACCCCCCTCCATATTACCCATATCCTTACTATCTCTAGTATCTACCATTGTGCTTCCTGCCACTATACCTTCCAAACTTTCAGTTTCTACCCTAGAGCACAGATAATTGCTGTATATTGAGTGGAGACATACAAAGTCTGTCTTTCATAGTTTGACTTGCTTTGCTTAGCATTAAGTCTTCCATATTCATCCATTTTGTATCAAATGTCAGGGTTTCATTGTTCTTTTATGGCTGAGTAGTATTCCATAAAGTACATATGCCACATTTTTCAATCTAATCACCTATTTTTGTATGTTTGAGTTGATTCCATGTCCTAGTGATTATAAATAATGCTGCAATAAACATGGATGTGCAAGTGTTGTTCTGACTGAGGATTTTTCTGGTCTTTGGGTAAATACCTAAAAGTGGAGTAACTGGATTGTAAGGTAGTTCTAGGAACTAGAACTCTGTAGGTTTCTACAGGATCTCCATATCATTCTCCAAAGTGGTTATACTAATTTGCATTCCCAACGACAGTGTAGGAGAGTTCCCTTTTCGCCACAGTCTCGCCAGAACTTATCATTATTTATTTTCTAATTTTGGCCATTCTGACTGGGGTTAAGTGGTATCTCATTGTGGTTTTGATTTGCATTTCCCTTATGATAAGAGATGTCAAGCACTTTTTCATATGCTTTTGGATTATTTATATGTCTTCTTCAGAGAATTGTCAGTTCTGTTCATTTTCCCATGTTTTAATTGAAGTGATTACTTTTTGTGGGTAAGCTGCTTGAGTTCCCTGTACATTCTAGTTATCAGCCCCCTGTCTGAGGTGTAACTTGCAAATATATTCTCCCACTGTGAGGGTTATCTTCTCTCTCTACTTATTGTTCCTTTTGCTGTGCAAAAGCTTCTCAGTCTAATATAATCCCATTTGTCTATTTTTGGGACTATTACCTGTGCTTTGGAGGTCTTCTTTAAGAAGTCTTTGTTTACTCCATGGTCTCTAAGAATTTTTCCTCTATTTTACAGCAGTATTTTTATAGTTTGATATTTTATGTTTAGATCCTCAATCCATTTTGAGTTTATTTTTGTTAGTGGTGAGAGATATGGATCTAGTTTCATTCTTCTACAGGTGAATATCCAGTTCTCCCAACACCATTTACTGTTTTGTTCCTTCTTTGTGAAATAGATGATCATTGACTTCTTCTAATCAGCTTTGATCGTTTCTATGATGGCAAAATAGAAATAGACTTGACCTTCCATCACATAGGTCTCTGATGTGGCATTACACTCTTACAATGCATTTGATTCCTGTTTATGTAAGAGAGGAGAGTTAATAGCAGTTCAATAAAACATTAAATGCAGGAAGAACTTATTTAAAAGTCAGAATCACTCCATTATTTAATGTCTTTGGTTCAAATGAACCAAAAAGATTCAGCGTTTTAAAAGATAAAATTCTAATTTATGAAATGACTAACCCTGAACTGATTTATGATTCTAAGATACCCAATTTTATTTTTACAAATTTTTCTATTGTAATTCTACTAAATGCCCTCTTATGAGCTATTCCATGTGATAGCAGGAATTAAATACCAGGAGGTTTGCCTGGTAGAAGTTTATAGCTAAAATAACTCCCTTACATGTCAATCATAGAACATGATTTATATGTGACTTTTGTTACATATTTGAAAAACTTAGGATGAATGATTTTCTTCAGGGAGGAAGAATAATGCTGTGTTTGATCCCATAAGATAAACAAATCCTGCCTAATAAAACTATGTGGAATGCAGAAAATTCCAGAAATAGCTGTAAGTCTCTGTCTTTCAAATTTGTTTTGTTTAGCTTTTATTATAATTTTAATCAATATAATAGTTGTAAATGTTAATTTAATACAGTGTTTCTCAATACATGAATAAGATATGTAATGGCCAAATTAGGTAATAAATAGATCCACTTATCTCAAACATTTGTTATTACTTCATGTTGTGAACATTCGAACTCCTCTCACCTAAGTATTTCGATATATGTGTTGAATAGTCATCAATAGCTAATTTTCTGTGTATAGTACTCTAAACCTATTCCACTTACCTATCTGCATCCTCTTTGCTGTTAACCAAGTTCTTATCTCACCACTGCTCTCACCTTCCTAGTTTCTGATAGTCGCATTTACATTCTCCATTTCTGTGCACTTGAATCTTTTAGCTTTCTCTAAAAGTAAGAATACGTGATGTTTCTCTTTCAGTGCCTGTGTTACTATTTCACTTAGTATTATTTCTTCTACTTCACTCATATCACAAATGACAGAATTTCAATCTTCTTATAGTGAATTATATTCCATCATGTATTTATGCTGCATATTAAAAATCGACTCATACAGTAGCCAGCATGTGGTGTGGTGGTTAAGGCGCACTGGACTCCCACATGACTAACCATGGTTCGAATCTCAGACCCTGGTGGCTTGCTTTCTCTCTCTCTCATTCTCTCTCTCTTCTCTCTGGTGAGCACACATGCCCTATAGCAAATGAAAATAATAATAATAATAAAATGAAAGGGGCCAGCAGACGTCATAGTAAAGGCACTGGACTCTCACATGGCTGACTCCATTTTTAGTCCTGGACCTGGCAGCTTGAAACTCATGCCAGGCTATGTGTGTGTGTGTGGGGTGTGTGTGTGTGTGTGTGTGTGTGTGTGTGTATGCTCTAAAACCCAAGAGAAGAATGGAAGAAAAGGGATTGCTCAGTGTCCATCCCCCAGGGGGTGATTTCTCACTTTCTGTCTCTTTATCTCTCTGTGTCTCTCTGGTGAGTGCATGAGCCCTATAGCAAAAAATATCTCTAATTAATTAATTAATTAAAATAAATAAATTTATATATTTAAAAAATCCACTCATACATTGTAGGGCACTTGGGTTGGTTCCATAGCTTAGCTATTGTGAATAGTGTTATAATAATCATGAGATTAAAAATAACTGAGGGAACATCAAAAAAATCTGTGAAAAATAGAATTACTTACAAGTTTATTCTTATGAAGAAAACCTTTAAAACCATGCAAAGTTTCTTCATAATACATGTTTTCTATGATCTTTTTGGAGACCCCTTGTACTGGTTTCCTGTAATTTGAGTGTATAGCTAGCAGTAGGATTCCCAAAACAAGTAGTTTTATCTTTAGTTTTTGAGAGACTGCCATATGTTTTTTTTCATAAAGGCTGAATTTTTAATTTCTTAATAGCATGAGAGTTTACCTTTTCCTTAACCTTGCCAGCATTTATAATTTATTGGTTTTTCTGAAAATAGACTCTCTTAACTGGGGTAAAGTCATAGTTCCTTGATGTTTGGATTTGCATTTCCATGGTATCAGTGGTGTTGCACATTTTTTCTTTCACTTATAGGCCACTTGTTTGTTTTCTGTTGAGAACTATCTGGTCAGATCAATTGGTCTTTTTTTTTTTTTTTTAAGAGGTTTTTGCCTTAGGGCACATGCACTTGTCAAAGAAAGAGAGAGAGACAGAGATAGCTAGAGTGGAAGTGAGAAAGGTCCCCTCTGGGGTGATGGCCAAGCCAGAGTCCCTTCTCCTCGATTCTCCTTCTAGGACCTTGGGCATGCACACACCTATGTCCAGTGTGATTTTCAGCCCACCAGGTCCAGAACTCTGTTGGTCATGTGGGAGTCCAGCGATATAACCACTAAGCCATCTGCTGGTCCCCAGTTGGCCATTTTTAATTGGGTTATTCCACAGTTATTGCTAATGAGCTGTTTGAAGTTCTTGGGTTCAAATTTTCAATCCATTGTCAGATATATATCTTGCAAATATTTTCTCCTACTCTAGTTTCTTCACTTAGTTGATTATTTCATTTGTTTGTTTGTTTTTTACTTACTATGTAGAAGCATGTCATTCTTCACAGAAGTAGAAAAAAATTATAAAAGCTTTACAAATTAAAAAAAAGACCCCAAATAGCTAAAGCAATTTTGTGCAAAAAGCACAAAGCTAAAGACATCGCATTACCTGACTTCAAAATATGCAACAAAGGGCCAGTCAATGGCATGGTGGTTAAGGCAGCTGGATCCCATATGACTGAATAGATGCTCAAGTCCAGGGCTTGGTGGTTTGAAAAACACACTGAATAAGTGTGTACCTTAAAGTACAAAAGGAGAATGGAGGAGAAGATATTGTAGTGTGGTCACTTCTCACTTTCTCTCTCTCTCTCTCAATGGTGAGCACATATACCCAATAGAAAAATCTTTTTAGAAAGGAAAAAATCTACAAAGCTATGGTAAACAGAACTTTATTATACTAGCATAAAAACAGACACATCACCAATGAAACAGAGCAGAGAACCTGAAAATAAATTTATGTTTATATAACCAACTGATTTTGACAGCTTTCAAGAATATTCACAGTGGAAAAGGCACTTTCTTCAATTAATGATACCAGAAAAATTGCATATCCCCTATGTAGAAAAAAATACACTCTTATCTCTGACCATACATAAAAATTAACCAAAAATGTTCTGGAGACTTAAATGTAAGACTGCAAACCATAAAATCATTAGAATAAAACCCAGGGGAAATGCTTAATGGTATTGGACAAGGCGAAGATTTTTTTTTAAAGAAGTCAAGGGGCTAGTAAGTGGTATGGTGGTTAAGGCACTGGACTTCCACATGGCCAACCATGATTTCAGTTTCAGACCTGGTAGCTTGCTTTCTCACTTTCCATCTCTCTGGTCAAATTTTAAATAATAATAATAATAATAATAATAATTAGTAGTAGTAGTAAATAAAATTAAGTAATTCTTTCAAAAAAGAAAAAGTCAAAGCATGGGTAACTGAAGCTAAAAATAGTCTAATATATTACATAAAATTCACATCTTTTTTTTTCAAGTTATATATTGATTTCCCCCAAATTATTGAAGGACTTAACATTTAAACTTTGCCAAAGTGTAGTCAAGATAACACTTTATTAGTGTTAGATGTGATCCAATGGTACACTGCAGTGGACACATACTTAGTGTAATTAAGTCAGGCATAAAAAGATCAACTAGTTTAAAAGAAAATAAAATAGAAATATATCACTTGACCAAACTAAAGAAAGAACGTAACTATGGCTAGCTATGTTTTTAATATTTATCCAAATATAAAATATCGAGGAAGAGAACTAAAAACTTTATTGTCCATAAATCTCATTTATTCTGTGGTAAGCATTGTTTGCCCAGGGACCAAATATGAATATTTGACCCATTTCTAAAAGGCCAATTTAAACTTAACATCTGCCAAAGAAATTATGTTTTGATTATTATAAGACCACATCTAAGCAAGTACAGCAAGCAAGTCTTAATATGCCATGTCAACACACTGCTCCTATAAAAGGACGCCGAGTAGTCAGGTTCCCTAGCCAACCAGCCAGAAATTCACAAGTGCTAAAGAAACGTGAGAGATAACTTCTATCAGGATGAATATTCTACTTTTGACTCTTGCACTAAGTCTGACCTGTTTTGCTGAGGATGATGATGAGTTTGAAGAAATCGACACAAGCCACTTCAAAACGGTACCAATATGAAGGCGTAGTTCAACATTGTTAAAATATTTGTAGTTTTATCTACTTTTAACTGCATGTGGTATGTCTGTGTGCATCCATCTCTCTCTCTGTCTCTCTCTCTCTCTCTCTGTGTCTCTCTCTCTTTCCTGGGTATAGAATACCAAGTTTCACCTTGACTTACCTTCATGTCACAAATCAAAGCTCTAAGCTTGAGGCCAAGTTCATTACAGTAAGTGATGGCCAAGTTCAAACTATCAGCCGATAACACACAATTCTTCATCTTAGACACAAATGGTAGTCTTGCTTAATTACGTGGGGGTTTTTTTTCTGTATTTTTAGCTTTGTCCTCAGATAATGCAATGACAGCAGAAGCTTTTCTTATCCAAATATTGTGTTCATTTTGTTTTGTTTTTCATAAATTAAGCATAAACAGAGCAAAGTGCTTCTTAAGAGATCTCATGGGAATGTTCTTTTTAGGAACGGGAGGACTGGAATACCATTTACATGGCTGCCAACAACATAAAGAAGATAAGTGAAAATGGACCACTGAGATTTTACTTCCGTAAACTTAAAGTGTCAACCTTTAATGAACTAATACTGATATTTTATCTCAAGTGAGTACTCATTTGCAGAGAATAAATGATTAAGCCTGTCCGTCAAAAACCCAAGAGATAGAAACACTTGAAGCTATGAAGTTCTGGAAATGTGCGCAGGGTGATGACATTTGCATTGAGGTTTTTATTTTTCAGGAAAATAATCAGTGCAGTGTGAGGAAAAAACACATGCCAAGATGCCAGAATAATAAATAACATAAATAACATAGTCAGTACATGGTGTAGTGCTTACGGTGCTGTACTCCACATATGGCCAACCACAGTTTAACTCCCAGATCCAATAGCTTGAAACTCACACTGTGTGCTTATGCGTATATGCCCCAAATCCCAGAAAGAGACTAGAGGAGAAGGGATTGTGGTGTGGCCATTTCCCTTGGGTGGTAATTTCTCACTTTTCTGCTCACTCTCTCTGTCTCACTTTAGCAAGCACACATGCCCTATGGCAAAAACCTTAAGAAGAAAGAAAAAAGATAGTGTATTTTGGTAAAAGTTATGAATTTTTTAATGACTTCCTGTTATACATGAGTAGAGGGAATTGAAGAACAGAAGTTGTGACCAGAAAATGACACAAGGTAGTTGAGAATAAGCATGTAGAGCTTCACTAATACATTGGTTGCCATTGTGAGTTACTGAATATAGGAGTGATATAATGTGGAAACAATCCAAGACCATTAAAAAGAGTACATTCAGAGCCGATATATTCAGAGCTTACTGTAGCGAGGGAGTCAGTCACCATCACTTCCATTTAGCAGAGACTCAGAGATAGGCAGAAGAGGGGGAAAGCTTTAGAGTGGACTAAAGGGAAGACTTTAGGTATTCACTGATTGGATGACATTGGCAGGAGAAAACTGAGGTGAACCATCCAGATCAGGTCATTGGATATGAGTGGTTATAGGTGCATACTTGCTTTCTTTAATTGGTCTTAAATGGGAGCTAGAGATTGAAAAAGATTTCTGAGATTAATTAAATTCTGGAAGTTTGGGACCAATCATTCTAAAGTTTGTGTTGGACTAGTTGCTTTACATAGTCTTATTTCCTTTAAGTCTGACTTGAAAGTAATTGGTTGGCTTCCTTGGTTGGTTACTACATATTGGGAGTTGAGTTATATTTTGCATATGTATAGTCATGCCAGTGTCATTTTGTTTATCCAGTGTCTTTGCCATAATATGTGAAATTATGCCCCAAATCCTCTGAACTTCTGGAAGAGACAATATGAGCAGTCGAGCATTTAGAAATAATGTGACTTCCTTTCACTATAGGATGCCAAGTTTCTGGAGCTGCATGATGGTATTGGTAGTAGAGATGAAAAGAAGCATTTAGAGAGAATAGTCATGACCCTGCAGGTGGTGTGGTGGTTAAGGCACTGGGTTATCACATGACTGACCACAGTTCAAGTCCTGGACCTAGCAGCTTGCTTTCTCATTTCTCACTTTCCCTCACTTCTTTTCTCTCTAGTAAAATTGAAAAAAAAAATTAATTTGGGGCTGGCAGGTGGCATGGTGTTTAAGGCACTGAATTCCCACATGACTGACCACAGTTCAGGTCTCAGATATGGTAGCTTGCTTTCTCAGTTACCTGTTCTATCTCTCTATGGTCAAATTAAAAAATAATAATAGCAAATTGAATTAAGTAATTTCTTATCTTCCCTCTCTGTCTCTCTCTGGTCAAATTAAAAAATAACAATAAAAAATATAATTATATAAAATAATTATTTTAAAATATAAATAAAAATTTTTAAAAAGAAAGAATAGTTTTTAGAAGAAAAAAGTTCAATGGAAATCACATTCTTGTAAGTTATCTTATTCTAGTCATTTGTTCATCTTGAGCTATTTTACAACTCTAGTTTGTAGATTGTTGGTAACAATACAAATCAATTCTTGTCTAAATATTTATAAATTCTCTTCAGTCCCATCAGAGTTCATAGACTTTCTTTCCCTGCTGTAAAAAACAATTAAGTTTTGCCTCTATTTGCCTATTCATTCCAGTGTATGTTTATTCTATACAAATTTGTGCTTTTTTGACTTCTCTTTTAGACCAGTTGTAACATTTGCCTGATTCTCTTTTAGACTTATGAGTTAAATAAACTATTTAATATATATTTAAGTGTTATGTCAAAGAATAGTTTTAGTATTCTTTATAGTATCCCAAAATATAAACAACCCAAATAAACATTAACTTTGAACTACTGAGTAAATGGTATTTTCATAGACTAGCATATTACGCAGCACTGAATAAGAGCAAATGAATGCTACATATATCAGGGATGAAGCTCATGGACATGATATTGAATGAAGGATGCCAAACAATGAGTGAAGGATGTCAGACAAAGAGTTCATATTTCTTCTTCCATTTGAGTGTCAAGACAGGCAAATCAATACATGTAGGTAGACATCAGAAAGGTGCTTACTGGGAGGATTCAAAGGAGATTCTTTTATATTTTTGAAAATGTCTGATACCCTTGGCAGTTACACAGGTGTTTACCTATGTAAAAATTAAGCCTTCCATTCACAAATTGGCACTCTTTAATGTATGTTTATTACACTTTATTCAAAAAAGGAAATAAAAACAACCTTTATTGTACAAATCAATGCTCGTACTAATGACATAATATAGGCCAGTCATTTCTGTTTTGTGAGTGATGTTTTCTTTATATACACATTTTCATATACTATGGATTACTTAGGAAGGGCAACAAAATAAATAAATTACCTATTCTAAAAGGCTTCTTCTTATAAAGTTCATGAAGTATAGCTTTGAATCAATGAACACAATGATTTTAAAAATTAATTTAAAATTTATTTGTTTTTAAGGATTAATTGCACATGCCAACTAGTCAACCTCACTACATTAAAATCTGAGGGTATCTGGTACAGCATAATGTGTAAGTATGATCTGTGATTATGAAACTTTTATTTTAAATAGTAGTATAATATTACTGTTACTGCTATTATTAGTACTATGATGATGGTGACCATGACAATGACTGTCAAAATAGCTATGATTGATCCCAATGGTGTGGTAGCTGTAACATGTGACACTTTGTGAGGCAATCCCACATTGAAAGGTTCCAAGTTCAAGTCTGAAGACCTCTCTGAGTATACTAGGCACAGAGTGTCCATGATCCAGGCTGGCTGAGGGGCTGGTGGCAGGTTTCGACATCAGAACCCTACTTGAACTGCTGTTTCTCTCCCTCTCTCTCTCTGTGTCTCTCACTTATGGAAGAAATATAAAAAGAGTTAGCTATCATAGAAAGCTTAACGTGCACCAAGCAGAGTTTTGTGTGCATTCATTTATGTGTTTCTTACGTTAGCTCTAAGAGACAGGCTTCATTATGATCATTGTTAAGAGAAATAAGGAATGGGCACATGTAGATTAAGAAACTTCCCCAAAGACATACATGGTGGCAGAGCCCAGATTTCCTCCCAGAACATCTTGTCCAAAGTCTTTATCCTTAATATCTAGGCTATTTGTCTAGAGCTGAGAACCAAGTGATTCAGAGCTTGATATTTATTTTCCATTTGGGCAACTTATCTATACAATCATTCAGGCTCTCAAAGTTCAAATGTAAAGAAATTGACATTAACGATAGTATCCTCATCACTGAATCTTTGTGTTTTTAAAACATGAAAAATACACTTATTCATTAAGTTCTATTTCTATATAGGGAAAATTAGTATTTAAAAATTACTATTATAAAAGTTGTATAATAGTAAAGTCCTTGGATAATTTTGAATAGCAATGGATTTACACACATGAAGACATTTTTTTAATTTATTACTACCTACAAATACATTCTTCCATAATAATGCACTTTCAGTTGTCACTGGAAAGATAGTACAAGTTTTTAAAAGTCCTATGAATAAAATATATAAAGGGAGGAGAGCCTAAATATGGTGAATCTCTCCCACTCCCAGCTCCAATGAAGACTCAAGAAATCCTCCTGTTTCAAAACATGAACAGAATTTCACAGGATTTTTATTTGGTCATAATGTGGACAAGAAACGTATTCCTATTCTTTTTGATACTAACCATTTTACTGAATTGGTTTTCACTTTCTTTCAGAAAGACATAGCATGTATTGATATAGATTCTTAAACACATTTAGATCCAGTAGGGTCTTCAGAATAATATGTAGCCTTCTGGTTATGAAAGCAACTGATTGCTTATAGAAAAATGATATGCTCCAGACATTTAATCAGAAAAAGAAAAAAGAGAACATGTCTTTCATGTTTCATATCACTCGGTAATTTACAGAATAATGTGAAAATGGTTTGGCTATAATTTCAACAAAACTAAAAACCCACTTGAACTAATGAAAAAAATTAAACGTTGAAGAATCAAGCATCTACCACCTTAGCTAGTATTCCTGTCTAAATGCTTTCTACTGCACTGAATGTTAGAACGAGAAATTCACTACATATTAAGGCATATTTTAATTAATATATTCCAGAATTGCACAGTTATACTGGTCAGTGTTCCTATTTCTTTGTTTCTACCCTCCAGGGATCAAAAATGTTAAGTCAAGGTTTTGGTGGCTACTGTAGATTTGAGCTGGCATACCACAGTGTGTTCACTCATTTTTTTATGGAGCATAAACATTAAAATGTTACATAAAATGTACCATAGTTTACTACATACTCTAATCTAAGATGGTTTAATGTGTTGACAAAAGATGAGATGACTTAAGTATATTTACATTTTGTGCATTTAGATCACCATATGCATAGATGTTCTAATGCTGAATTCCTAGACTTTAGTATCTCGTGGTGCTGGATGCTCAGAAGTAGGACAGAAACTTGTAACACAGACTAACCACAAAGTACCAGATGCTTCTTGCCACTTGTGATCTTGCGATGGAAAGACAAACGGTTTTCTTTCTAATCTAGATAAAAAAAAATATATATATTACACGTTAGATAACTATACTTAAGATATATATTTATATTGAAATTTTAAAATTATTGATTTATAAAACAGTACTTATCACTATTATAACAGGGAGGAACTATCAAAATATTTATATTACGAAGTTTTGTTTAAAACCAATTATCTCTGACTCATAAACTCAATAATCTGAAAAGGCTGTAAGGATGATACTCCTGTGCATTCCATGACAAGTTCAAGAACCTGACTATGGTTTTTTGGGGTTTTTTTTAGAGGATTTTGCTATAGAGCGTGTGCACTCGCCAGACAGACAGAGAGAAACAGAGAGATAGAAAGCAAGAAATCACCCCCCAGGGGGGATGGCCATGCCACAATCCCTTCTCCTCCATTCTCCTCTCGGGATCTTGGGCATGCATGCACACGCGCCTGGTGTGAGTTTTAAGCCACCGGGTCCGGGACGCGAACCGCGGTCAACTACGTGGGAGTCCAGCGACATAGCCATTACGCTAACTGCCGATCCCCAGGTTTTTATTAAATAAAAATAATGACGGGCATTTGAATCTCACCTATCCTGTATATAATCCTGTCAATGTGTTACAAGAGTTCAATGTATTCCAAGTCCTATTTGCAGCAACTAGAAATGACAGAGATGAGAACTGTGTATCTGGCACTGAACCTTCCAGTCTGCATTCAGGTGCTTCATTTGTAGATTCTAATTCATTTCCCACTAGATTTTCTATCTCAATAATGGTCTATTTTCCCTGCCCAAAGTTCACACTTTTCTCTCCTAAATTTACTTCTCTTGTTCCTTTACTTTCCATGTTTCTACATCATTTTTACCCCTTCCTGCATTCTCACCTTCTGTCATGCGTCTGGTACAGTTGTCAAGATGTGGAAAAAATGGGTTATCTGACATTTCTAAACTACCAGAGAAGACACAGTGGAGAGGGGTGATTTTCTGTTAGTGGGAGATGTAGCTAAAAAGAACCAAGGTTTTAACATCCATAAGTAGGTGGTGCTGCCCATGAGAATAGCTGGAGTGTGGAAGAACAGCTTTTTTTTTTTTTTTTAATCTATAACTAATAATGCCACTTGAAAAATTGTCATTAGTTGGGCCAGAGGTGGTGTAGTAATTAAGGTGCTGGACTCCCACATGGCCCACCATGGTTCTAGTCCCGGATCTGTCTGCTTAATTTCTCACTTTCTCTCCCTCTCTCTCTCTGTTTCTCTGTGGTGAGTGGATGTGCCTATAGCAAGTTTAATGATAAAAATAATAACATTAAATAAAATTTAGTAAATAATAATATTTTAAAAAAGAAAATATGTCATTAGCTCCTCTTCAGGTTGCTGGGATATTCAATATTTAAAACATAAAGATGATATAACCTTATTCTAAATGATTATTTAAATCAGTGCAAATTAGAACCAGCAGCTGTTATAATGGCTATGTCACTGGACTCTCATGTAGCGACCGTGGTTTGAGTCTTGGACCCAATGGCTTAAACTCACACTGGGCGCGCGTGTGTGCGTGTCCAAGATGCCGAGAGGAGAACGGAGGAGAAGGGATTGCAGCTTGGTCATCCCCCCAGGGGATGATTTCTCGCTTTCTGTCTCTCCGTCTCTCTCTGTCTTTCTGGTGAGTGCACGCACTCTATAGCAAAAGCTTCTCAAAAAAAAAAAAAAAAGGGCAAATTATCTTCTAATTAAATTCTAATTTAGGTACATTAGAATAAATATAAATATAATTTAGGTACCAAGAAATATATAAATTTATAGATTGAATAAGAATAATTCATTAAAAATATGTTACAAAACATAATTCCACAAACACTCTAGATGTAATGCACTACAGAATACTTGTTTTTAAAATGATATATATGGAATGAATTATAAAAATCAAAAGTAGCTCTACTTTGTCATATAAATTGTTATGTAAAATTAAATTTAATTGTGCCTTGTTATGTATTCAAGTATTGTCTTTTTATGTCTCATCTCTTTTTAAAAATTTTATCTATTATTATTTTCCAGTTTGCTATAGGGCACATGTGCTCACCAGAAAGAGACAGAGAGAGAGAAAAGCGAGAAAGCAAGCAGTCAGGCTCAGGACTTGAACTGCAGTTGGCTGTGTGGAAGGCCAGCACCTTAAACACCACAACACTGGCTGGTCCCAAGAGTCAATCATCTCTCGGGACCAGCAGTTAGCGTAATGGCTATGTCGCTGGACTCCCACGTAGTCGACCGCGGTTCGCGTCCTGAACCCGGTGGCTTAAACTCACGCTGGGCGCCTGTATGTGCATGCCCAAGATCCCGAGAGGAGAATGGAGGAGAAAGGATTGCGGCATGGCCATCCACCCTGGGGGGTGATTTCTCGCTTTCTGTCTCTCTGTCTCTCTCTGTCTGTCTGGCAAGCACATGCGCACTATAGCAAAAACCTCTCAAAAAAAAAAAAAAAGTCAATCATCTTTTAAAATCAATCTCTTATCTCCCTGAAGTTAAACCCACTGTGGTAAAAATTTTGATGTTTGTGCCAGGTGTACCTGAGCCAATATTCTAAAATAGTCACGTCTAATAAAATTATGGGGTTATCAGAAAAGTCATGACCCATTTTTCTATGCAAAAATGCGTTATGACTTTTCTGAAAGCCCAGGATAATACCAGCCACATAGGTAATTTAAAATTTTCTAGTAGCCACATCACAACTTTTTGAAAGGTAAAATTAATTGTAATATTATATTTTACTTATCCCAATATATCCAAACCATTATTGGTTTAACATGTTGACAGTACAGTAAACATACTGATATGTTTTAAGACTTTTCTTTCAATAGTTTTTTTGTGTGTGGGGTCAGCAGATGACACGTCACTGGACTCCCACATGGTCAACTGCAGTTTAAGTCCCAGACCAGGTGACTTGAAACTCATGCCAGGCAAGTGTTCGTGCATGCCCAAAATCCCAGCAGGGGAATGGAGAAGGGATTGCTGCATGGTCATACCCACTGGGATGATTTCTGACTTTTTGTCTCTCTGTCTCTGACTCCAGTGAGTGCTCTATAGCAAAAATCTCTCAAAAATAAAAGTAATATTTTTTTTAGGTTTTGCCTCAGGGCAGGTGCACTTGCCAGAGAAAGAGTCAGAGAAAGAGGATGTGAGAAATCACACCCCAGGAGGGACGACCGCAATCCCTCTTCCTTTTTGGGCACACACATGCACATACACCTGGCGTGATTTTCAAGCCACTGAGTACAGGGTTCAAACCGCAGTTGGCTGTGTGGGAGTCCAGCACCTTAACCACCACCTGCTGGCCCAATATATTTTAAGCCTTTAAAGTCCTATATGTACTTAAAATCCCATATGTATTCCACGTTTACAGCGCATCTCAATTTATAGTGCGACACTGCAAGTGCTCAACACATGACAGGCGGTGGTTGCACTGGATTGTAGCTCTTCTAGAATTTACCACGTACTAGCAGAGCAGTTTTGTGCCTCATCCAGCCATTCGCAGCCAGATGTTTTTATCTGTAAAATTGGAATAATACCACATTTCCAGGAATGCTATTCAGTTCAGATGTTCTAAGGCCTGCAGAGAATGAAGATGAGCCCAGCTCTGGGATCCCTAAGAGCTGCCTGGCCCGTTGCTGGTCCTGGCTGCCTCTGGCCTCTTCTGCACAGCTGCACCTTCCACTCGCTTCCCCTCACACACGCAGCGCTCTGACTGTCCTCATACACCAGACGCACGTGTTTCTCAGGGACTTTGCACTGCTGTCCCCACTTTCCAGAAGGCTTTCCCTGAGTATCTACAGGGCTCTGTCTTATTTCCTCTGTCACACATCACCTCCTCAGCAAGGTCTTCCATGATAATAACCCATCCAATACCTCACAGGTCCCCATCTCCCCTTCCTACTTTATTTTTTTAAAGTAGCTTATAACCAAGAGAAGTCAATTCTCAAATGTCTTATTCTTTTGTTTAGATTTGTTTTGTTTTGTTTTTCCATAGGGCACATGTGCATGTGGGAGGAAGCCAGAAAGAGAGAGAAAGTGAGAAATCTCCACCACCCCTAGGTGGTCGTGCTGCAATCCCATCTCCTTCGTTCCCCTCTCAGGATTTTAGGCACACACAAATAAGTGCCCAGTGTTGTTCAGGCCACTGGATTCAGGACTCGCAATGCAAATCAACCATGTAGGATCTAACGCTTAACATCGCACCTCCTGCTGGCCCTCAAATGTCCTATTCTTATTTCTTTCTTCTTCCAAGGATGTGGGAATTCTTTGAGAGCTCTTCTCTGTTTTGTTCTCTGCAATATTCCTTTGACTCAAACTTATTTGTCTGGTTTCATATTTAACAATGAATAAATGTATAAATGGATGAATTAAGAAGAGTAGGGACTCAATCAAGGTTAGTTTTGAATAACCGTCATATCATAACTGAAGGGGAATTCTCCAATATGACATGGCTTTAAGCCATGGTGATATCCTATCCCTGATAATACATGATAAATACAAGGAAATTTTAGGTCTTAATTTCAATCTACAAATCAAACAAAAGCCACAGTATCATCTAAGAATATTTTTCCAGTAATCTTTAACTAATACTGGACCTTACAAAAGTACATCAAGATAAAAATTAGTAGTGCAGGCCCATCTCAAAGGTACAAATGTAGCAAACTAAGCTATAGAGCTGGAAGCCACATGACCTAAGACCCTGACACTCTGGAGGGCTGGATCAAAGGATCAAGGTGTATGGAGACCCTGTCAAGGGTACTTATATGTAAGTATAAGTCTCTCTGTCTCTGTGTGTCTCTGTCTCACTGTTTCTCTTTCTTTTTGGTGCTCTCTAACTCTCCAGTGTGCATGGACACACTCTCAACCATGAATAAAAATAGATACACTTTTCTTTTCAATCGGAAATAGAGCATACAGTTTTACCTAGTTTCCCTGTGAGATGTATTGGCATTGCAAATGGCACTGATATGTCTCAGAGAGGTAGGTGTCCCTGCTGTTGCAAGATGTCCAGCCTGTCACAGACTTAGGACGAGTTATGATGGTGTTTGTATGTCACAAATTATTTTTTCCAGTATTAAGACCAGATTGTCAGGCCAGCAGGTAGTGAAGGCACTGGTAGTGAAGGCCAACCGTGGTTCATGTCCTGGACCTGGAAGCTTGCTTTCTCACTCTCTTTCTCTCACTCTCATTTTCTCTGTTTGTCTCTTTCTGGTGAGCACATGTGCCCCATAGCAAAAGTAGGATAATAATAATAATAAATAAAATTAAATAAGTAATTCTTTAGAAAAAAGACAATAAGACAATATGGTCCGTACCTCTTTCTTTAACTCACAGACGCCGGGAGAACTTATATACAAGTTGTGGAAGAAAGCAAGACATTTTGTGTAGTTTTTATGGCAAACATAAGCGAGGATGGTGATGTGACTTCTTTGATGTTCGGCCTCGGTAGGTATGACCGCCTCCTCTCGGGAGCACGGAGACAGCATGGCTGGGTTCTCCTCTCATCTGCTGTCCAAAGCCTGGTGGATGACAATGACAATGACAATGCTGCTCTTGTATTTATTGTGTCAGAAAATCCTGGGAAAGCATGTGGACAGCCTCTAAAAGGAGAGTATGGTGCAACTCTTTTCCTTTATATCCAGGGAGATAAATTTATTTTCCTTTCCAATCTTGCATAACTTTCCCATAATGAAGTCTTTTATTAATAACGTAGACAAGTACATGCTGAGCAGGAGATAGGAGAGATGCTCAGGAGCGATTTCGCTCCTGTATTAACCTGGAACGTGAAAATGTGTGGCCACACAGAATCCTGTGTGGGAAAGCTTCAGGCTACTTTATTAACAAAGCCTAAAACCTGGAATTCACCCAATAGATAAAGAAATGGCCATACAGCCATGGAGTAAAATATTACCCAAATGCCAGTTCACGTGATTTGAGTTTCTAATACCACGCTGAGGGAAAGCAGCCAGACTCAAAGGCTCCACACTGAATGAGTCCAATTACGTGACGTTGTTTCTCCACCAGACAAAACTGTAAGGAGAGAAAAGGATCAGCGGCTTCTAGGGCTTAGGGCTATGGGATTTTTAACCCAAAGGGGGCAGCACATGGGAGTCAGTTAATGACTTTCTTTCTTTCTTGCCCTTTCTTTCTTTCTTGCCCTTTCTTTCTTTCTTTCTTTCTTTCTTTCTTTCTTTCTTTCTTTCTTTCTTTCTCTCTTTCTAACTCTCTTTCCTTCCTTCCTTCCTTCCTTCCTTCCTTCCTTCCTTCCTTCCTTCCTTCCTTCCTTTTCTTTCTTCCTTCCTTCCTTCCTTTCTTTTTCTTTCTTTCTTTCTTTCTTTCTTCCTTTTCTTCTCTTTCTTTCTTTCTTTCCTTCCTTCTTCCTTTCCTTCTTTCTTTCTTTTTCTTTCTTCCTTTCTTCCTTTCTTCTTTCTTTCTCTCTTCTTTCTTTCTCTTTTTAGAGGTTTTTGTCTTAGTGCATGTGTGCTCACTGGACAGACAGGAAGCAGAGATATTGATAAGGAAAGTGAGAAGTCACTCCCAGGGGGTATGGCTATGCTGCAATCCCTTCTCCTCCATTCTCCTCCTAGGATCTTGGGCACACACACATGTACCTGGCATGATTTTTAAGCCACTAGGTTCAGAACTCAACCTGTGGACGGCCATGTGGTAGTACAGAGATGTAACCACTACACCATCTGCAGGATCCTCTGTTTTTGGATTTTGGCTGTGGAAGCACATGAGTCCACTGTGTTTTTTAAGCTTCTGGATCTGAGACCCACATAGTAGGCCATGTGGGAACCAGCTGCCTCAACCACCACACCACCGGCTGGCCCAACTCTTCTCTGTCTTGGATGTAGTAGTAGTTATGGAACTTTGCAACTGTCAAATTTTGTAAAAATGTACTCTCAGAAGTAAATTTGATTGTATGTAAGTGTAAAAGGATTTTTTTTTAAGTTCAGAACCAATGAAAACATAATCCAGTAGACTTAAGGACTCTTGAATAATATCTCAAAAACAGCTTTGTTACTTCTTCACATATGTCCCAGCAGAGTAAAGAACTTGGTAACACAATTCTCTAATTCAATGGCTCTCAAGGAGTCCCCCAGTGCACCATTTTGGGGAATTTGTTTGTTTGGTTTGGTTGGTTGGTTTTTGTTTTCATTGTGGCAAAATACACATAAAATAAACTTTGACATTTTAGCCATTTGGAAATGTACCACCCGGCAGCATTTAGTACATTCATGGTGTTGTGTGACCTCCATCTCTGTCTAGTTCCAGAACCTTCACATCACCTCCCAAGGAATCCCACACCCATTAAGCAGTCATTCTCTGATTTCCCCTCCCACCCAGCTCCTGCAACCACTAATCTGTTTCCTTTCTCTCTTCAAGGTCTATTCTGTACATTTAATATAAATGTAATCATTTATAGGCTGCCTTTTGGGTCTAGTTTCTTTCAAAGTTAGAAACCTTTGAAACCATTGTCAAGGTTGATCCATGGGGTAGCCAGTAACAGCACTTCATTCCTTCTCCCACTGAATATTCCATCGTACCAATGACCACGTTGTGTTTGTCTATGCACCATCGATGGCCCTTTGGTTGTGTCCCTACTTGAACATTATGGGTAACACTGTATGAACATGTGTGTCCACATTGGTCTGTGGACATACTTAGCAGTGGAGTTGCTGGGTCACACACCATAATTTTATGTTCAACTAATTGGGGGAAGTTAGGGAGGATTTGAACACATTGACACTTGCGTCTAACCTGCAGCAAAGGTAAGTTAACTGGTCCATGCTGTGACCAAGGCTTAGGAATTGTTAAAGATCTACAAGTGACTAATCCACATCCCAATTGGTGAACCATTGCTCTAGGAAGTATCCTTATCAGATTTAACACAAATCCTCATTGCTGAACAAATGTTAGAGATTTCCAGATAATTCCAGGGTGTCTGACTGGTGTCCTTCAGCTCTTCTTTAGTGGATTGTCATTGTCGTCAGGAGCTGAAGCAGGAGTAACAGCATCCAGGATCGGGAACACTTTTCAGATCTACAAGTCACCCACAGGATGTACGATTCTCTTTAGTGTTCCCAAGAGTAAACTTCAGATTTTGAGGGGACTAGCAGGTGGCTTACTGGTTAAGGAGCTGGACTCCCACATGGTTGACTGTGGATTGAGTCCTCAACACAGCAGATTGCAACACACTGGGCGTGTGTGTGTGTGTGTGCCCCAAATCCAAGAGGTGATTAGAGGAGAAGGGATTGCAGCGTAGTCATCCCCCTGGGTCACGATTTTTTACTTTCTGTTTTCTCTGTGTCTCTGACGGGTGCACACACCATATAGCAAAAATCTCTAAATAAATAAATAAATAAAATAGTTTTAAGATTTTGAGAAACTTAGCAATAATCTCCATCTGTAAGAACTTCCTGCTTGAATGATGTATGACAACTCCTCTTGTGACTATCAGTGCCCCTGGTAAGTGTCCAACTCATCCTTTCCATCTGAGAGTGAAGGCCCCAGCAAGTCACCCAGGAGTGGCTGTAGGAGATGGAAATGATACCTGTTGTGGTCCCCTGACCCCACACCTATGAACTATAGCATCCTTCTCCTGCTTGGAGCTGGAATCCTGATGCCCAGAAGAAGGGAATTTAGCAGTTTGTAGAAAATAAAGGTCCAAAACTCCTTTAATCCTAAGAGAGGACAGCCACATCTTCTGTGAATCCTTAAACATCCATAGACGTTCTGTTGTAACTGACCTGAGCACTGCTTTTCTCTAGGAATCAGCTTTCCATTTCATCCCTAACAAATAACCTTAGGAACTTCTTCCCTCTGATTCTAGCCAAAGACTATGATTGGAGTCCTCGAATTTATGAGCGGTTTAAAAAAAGGACAAAGGAAATGGGTGTTCCTGTCGGAAACATTATTAAAATTATTCAAACAGGTAAGCAAGTATTTTTTCTTAACCAGGTAGTTCATGAGAAACATGATGCTAAAATATAAATTGACCCTGCTTCAGATAATATACTTTGTGGTGTTTCTAAGTGGGGAAAAAGATTAGTCTTTATTTATTACTATTTTGTTTTTATTAATATTATTTTTATTATTATTTTTGCAGATTCCTGTCCCCGCAGCAGCAGTTAGGTGTGCAGACCTCTGCTGGACACAGATTCCATGTGAATTTCATTAATAGGAAAAATGTCTGCTAATCAAATATGAATCTGGGAGGGGGTTCTTGTGCATTCAGTGCTTCTTGCCGAAAAATGATTAGTATCTCTTCTTAGCCAAATGACAGGATTTTACCATTAAGGAAAAAAAATCCTTTGTTACATGAGTTTATTTTAGCCTTCAAAAATCCTATTATTAAATCGATGTTCTTTGGTTGTGTTAGTAATGTAACTAATTTGTTAATTAATGAATTTTTGAGGATTCATTCTTAGAATAAGAACTCTGGAGAGAGGAACCAGCAAGTGGTATAGTGGTTAAGATACTGGACTCCCACATGGCCAACCATAGTTTGAGCCCTAGTGGCTTGAAACTTATGCTGGGCATCTATGTGTGTGCCCAAAATCCCAGGAAGAGAATGGAGAAGAAGGGATTGTGGCGTGGCCTTCCCCCCATGGGCAGAGGTGATTTCTCACTTTCCCTCTCACTGTCTGTACATTTCTCTGGTGAGCACACATGCCTTATGGTAAAATCTTATTTAAAAAAAAAAAAAAAAAGAACTTTGGAGAGAGTTAGAATTTTAAGAATGTCTTTAAGTGCAGTGGTTGTAGGATGAGAGTGATGAAGACAGATTAGATCATCACAATGAGGCCAGGGTCACGCTTATGTCTATATGTGTGTCCATGGCTGAAGAATAAGAGTAATGAGGAGAAAAGAGGGTCTTTCACATTCTTTTGTTCATTTCGAAGCTTTAGTAACTGTCAGACCTTATTCCAGAAGATATACACACACACTATATGTAGACATAACTATAGGTATAAAGGTGCACATAATCTAACTGGTAATGAAACATTTTCTTATCTTATTCATGAGGTAACAAAGACAGCAAATACAAGACACTCTATCACCATTGCCTCATTTTCTTTTTAAGAGAGATTTTTGCTATAGAGTGCATGTGCTTGCTGGAGAGACAGAGACAGAAAGTGAGAAATCACCCCCTCAGGGGGATGACTACATCACAATCCCTTCTTCTCCATTCTCCTCTCAGGATTTTGGGCACACTTGCACACACACCCAACATGAATTTTAAGCCACCAGGTCTAGGACCGTGAACCGCAGTTGACTACATGGGAGTCCAGCGACCTAACCATTATGCCATCTGCTGGTCTCACCATCACCTAATTTTACATCTGGGAGATTAACTCCTAGAACAGTGCTGTCCAAGTGAATTTCTACCATGAAGGGAGATTCTGTGTCTCTGTGACCTAATATGGAAGCCAGGGGCCTCATGGAGTGCCTGAGCAATTGGAAATGACTCATATGAGATAGGGTTTGACTTCAACTTTATTTAAATATATTTAGTTTATTGTAATTAATTTAAATTTGAACAACCACAGGTGCCTAGTGGCTACCTCATCAGTCAATGCTGTTCTAAATTTAGCAGAAGCCGAAGTCCAGTCTTTCCAACATGTCCTTAAGGCTTTTGATACACTACATGACATGAGTACGTCCTTGAGATGTTAACTGTCAACACAGCACACGACACTTTTGAAACTGGTTTTGGAATTAACATTGTCTGGTGAAAGCCTGGTCTCTGCTTCCATGATGGCACATGTTGTTGGGTCCTCCCGTGGCAGAAAGCAGAAAGCAGAAAGGCAAAGAGCACAGTGCTCACTCTGTGGGAAGCCTTTTTAAGGGCCTTGATTAACCCCATGCAGGAAGTAGGAGCTCTCATGACAATTACACAAGCCAGCCCCGTAGACAGCCAGGACGACAGGTGCACGCTGCTGTGCCCACATGTTCAGGCCAGTCTGGGAACCAAACCCTGGTCCCCCATGTGGCCCCACATTACACCACAGCACCTATACTGTAACTATAGTCTCACTAATTATATCCCCCTTGTTAAAGGTTACTCCCAGACTTACAGTGTACGTCTCTATCACATCTACCTTTACATATTACACTACTGCACCTATAAGAACCTTAACAACATACAATCATTTGGGACCAGCAGTTGGCGTAATGGCTACATGACTGGACTCCCATGTAGTCAACCGTGGTTCGAGTCCCCGGACCCCATGGCTTAAACTCACACTGGGTGCAAATACATGCGTGCCCAAGATCCCAAGAAGAGAATGAAGGAGAAGGGGTTGTGGCATGGCCATCCTCCCCCCCCATGGGGGGGGGGTGATTTCTCACTTTCTGTCTCTCTGTCTCTCTCTGTCTTTCTGGTGAGCACACACACACCCTATAGCAAAAATTTCTCAAAAAAATTAAAAGTAAACAATATACAATCATTCCTTGGTTTCTGCAGATACCAAAATCCACAGGTGCTCAAGTCCCTAATATAAAATGGCAATGGGGCTGGTCCCATGGCACAGTGGTTAGATGCTGTTCAGAGGAAGCCAGCTCCCACACAGTTGGCGGGGTTTTTGAGTCCTGGCCCTGTTTACATGAACCACTCCCCCTCACCACTGCCCTCCATGGCCAGGATTCCAGCAGGATGAAGAAATGGAGGAAGAAGAATTGCATCATAATGGCCTCATTTAAGAGTGATTTCTTTCTCTCTTTCTCCCCCTCTCTTTCTTTCTCTTTCATAAACATACACCTTCTGGCATTAACATTTTTTAAAAGAATAAATACATAAATAAATAAAATGGCATAGTATGTGCATATAACCTACCTAGTTCCTCCCCTATACTTTAAATCATATCTATCAATAGACTACTAAGAACACCTGATTCAACAAAAAATATTCTATAAATAGTCATTACAGGGGACCAGCAGGTGGCATCGTGGTTAAGATGCTGGACTCCCACATGGCTGACCACGGTTTGAGTCCTGGACCTGGTAGCTTGCTTTCTCACTTTCACTTTCTCTTTCTTTCTCGCTCTGTGTGTCTCTCTCTGGTCAAATTAAATGAATGAATAAATTAAATAATTCTTTAAAAAAAGTCATTATACTGTATTTTTGAAATTCTGTATTTTTTTAATTCTTGTATTGTTATCTTTTACTGTCTCATGAATACATTTGTTTCCTGATTGGTTGAATCCATGGATGTGGAATTTATGTATGCCCAGGGCCAACCGTATTTACATTTCCTATTTGTCATTGTTCGCATTATCATTCTCATTCTGTTTTTTCTTCCCCTGTTATTAAACCTTAACTATGTATTGTTAATGTTTTTGCTTGCTTTACACAATTACCTTTTTTCAGCTTCATTGAGGTATAGTGAATATATACACAATTAATGCATGCAATTTGGTGAATTTATACTGTGTGTGTGTGTGTGTTATCAGCTACCTTTTAAATACCTTTTTTTCAAAATTAGGAGAAAAAGAACTTTTTTATATGCAGGGTCATTTTTCATATTCTTTGTTCTTTCATGTCAATCAGAATTTCCATCTGGAATCATTTTCCATCTGCCTCAGAACTTTTGATGCCATCTCTTGTATTTCAGTTCACTGGTTATAGATCATTTCCACTTTTATTTGAAAAAAGTCTTTATTTCACTTTCATTCTCAAAAGAAAACCAAGTTTGAAAAATTTTTTCGTCTTGCATACTTTAAAAATACTTCAGGGTCATATGATCAGCATGGCTTTTTAAATTTTATTTAAATTTTATTTTTTTTAACTTTTACTCATTGGAGAGAGAAATATCACCTCAATGCCTCTCAAGAGAGGTTGGTTACACCATAAGCCTGTTCCCCCCAGTCTCTGGATTTGGAGCACCTATGCATAAAGGCCTGGAATGACTTTCAAACCTTCAGGTCTGGGACTCAGACCACCCAGTAGCCCATGTGGGATCCAGGCCCATTAAATTCTAGGCTAATGCTGGCCCGTAGCATGGTTTTTGATGTAGGATCCACTAACATTTTTATTTGTTTATTTATTTATTTTTAATGTCTTTGTTTCAATTTCTTTATGCACTCAATCACATATGTCACCTAGCTTACAAAGTGAATATTCCAACATGTGTACATTTCTCACCAGTCCACTTGAGAATACTATACATGTTATCTTCTACAGATAATAACCAATTTATTTGTCCCATAAATGCCTTGCCTCTCTATTTTTCTCCTTAATGTCCTTCCTCAGACTCTTCTCCTTCACCCACCCTCTTCCCACAATATATCTAGTATTTATAACCATTTTCTATGTTTCAATATCCTCTAGTCATTCAGTATCAGCTATAGAGTGTGAACACTCAGTATATATTGTGTGGAGACATACAATGACTCTCCTTCATAGCCTTCATAGCTTGCTTCACTCAGCAGTAAATCTTCCATATTCATCCGCTTTCTGTCAAAAGCCAGAGTCTTGCTTTCTTTTCTGTTTTTTATAGCTGAGTAGTATTCAATAGAGTATATGTACTACACTTTTTCAATCGATTCCTCTGTTCATGGACATTTGGGTTGGTTCCATATCTTAGTAATCATGAATAATACCACAATAAACATTGATGTGCAAGCACTTTTCTGACTAAGCATTCTTCTGTCCTTCGGGTAGATACCAATGAGTGGAATTGCTTAATCATATGATAGTTCTATTTGTAGATTTTTGAGGAATCTCCATATTGTTCCCCACAGTGACTGGACCAATTTACATTTCCACCAGCAGTGTAGGAGAGTTCCCCTTTCAACACACCCCCACCAGTACTTATCTTATTCTTTATTTAATCTTAGTCATTCTGACTGTGGTTAGATGGTATCTCATTGTGGTTTTTATCTGCACCTCCCTTTTAATGAGGGATGTTGATCATTTTTCGTATGCCTTCTGGCTATTCATATATCTTCCTTAGAGAGTGTTTTCTCAGCTCATTCTTTCATCTTTAAATTGAGTTGATCGTCTTTTTTTCGGGAAAGCAGCTTCAGTTCCCTGTGTACCCTGGTTATCAGTCCCTTATTTGACGCATAGTTTACAAAAATATTTTTCCATTCTGAGAGCTGTTGATTCACACTAGTTACTGTCTTTTGCTATGCAGAAACTTCTTAATCCTATGTAATCCAATTTGTCTATTTTTAGGTTTATTGACTGTGCTTTGGGGGTCTTATTTGAGAAGTCTTTCCTTACCCCAATTTCTCCCAGAGTTTCCCTAGTTTTTTCCAGGAGTAGTTTTATATTTTGAGGTCTTAGGTTTAGAGCTTTGATCAACTTTTAGTTGATTTTGTCAATGGTGAGAGATAGGGGTTCAGATTCATCTTTCTGCAGATGGATATACAGTTTTGCAGCACCATTTGCTGAAGAGGTTTTCCTTTTTCCACTGAATTGACTGGTACCTTTTGTCAAAAATCAGTCAGCTGTATGTTTGGGAGTTTATTTCTGGAGTTTCTATTCTGTTCCATTGGTCCACCTGTCTGTTTCTGTGTCAATACCATGCTGTTTTGACTATCACAGCTTTGTAGTATATTTTCTGGTCTGGGAGTGAGATGCTGCCCACTCCACTCTTCTTGTGCAGGATTGCTTTGGCAATACAAGGTCTTTTATGATTCCAGAGAAATTTTATGATTGTCTTTTCTAGATCCATGAAGAATGTCTCTGACACTTTGATTGGGATTGCATTAAATATGTCAATTAATTTGGGTGGAATTTCTATTTTGATTATATTAATTCTTCCAATCCAGGAACATGAGATGTCCTTTCACTTTTTTGTGTCATTTTCTATTTCTTTTTTTAGTTTCTTGTAGTTTTCCTTGTGGAAGTCTTTAACTTCTTTGGTTAGATTTATTCCTAGGTATCTTATACTTCTTGTGGCTATGTTAAATAGAATTACTTTTTTCTGTTCTATCTCAGTCTGCCTGCTGTTTGTATATAGAAATACTATATATTTCTATATGTTGATTTTGTATCCTAAAACTTTACTGTATTCATGTATTACTTTCAGGAATTTTTTCATGGGTACCGTTAGGTCTTCTATGTATACAATCACGTCATCTGCAAATAGAGATCATTCGCCTCTTCTTTTCCTATTTGATTGCCTTTTATCTTATTCTCTTTTCTGATTGCGTTGGCAAGGACTTCTAGTATTATATTGAAAAGGAGTGGAGAAAGTGAGGATCCTTGTCTTGTACCAGTTTTTAGTAGAAAAGCTTTCAGTTTTTCCCCATTCATGATGATGTTAGCTATGGATTTTTCATAGATAGCTTTTATTGTGTTGAGGAATGACCCTTCTATGCCGAATTTGCTGAGAGTCATGATCATGAAGGAATGTTGTATCTTATCAAATGCTTTTTCTGCATCCATTGATATGATCATATGGTTTTTATCTTTCTTTCTGTTAATATGGTGCATTACATTTATGGTTTTACATATGTTGAACCAACCTTGCATCCCTGGAATAAAGCATACCTGGTAGTGATGTATAATCATTTTATATGTTGTTGGATATGATTTGCTAATACCTTGTTGAGAATTTTTACATCTATATTCATCAGAGATATTGGTCTATAGTTTTCCTTGCTTGTCCTGTCTTTTTCTGTTTTATAGGTAAGTGTAATGGAGGCTACATAGAATGAATTTGGGAGAGTTCCACCCTTTTGGATCTTTAGAAATAACTTGACCGGAATGAGGGTTAACTCTTCTTTGAAAGAAGAATTTTGTGGGACCAGCAGTTAGTGTAATTTCTATGTCGCTGGACTCCCACGTAGTCGACCGCGGTTCGCGTCCTGGACCCGGTGGCTTAAACTCACGCTGGGCGCCTGTATGTGCATGCCCAAGATCCCGAGAGGAGAATGGAGGAGAAGGGATTGAGGCGTGGTCATCCACCCACGGGGTGATTTCTCATTTTCTGTCTCTCTGGTGAGCACATGTACTCTGTAGCAAAACCTCTCAGGAAAAAAAAAAAAAAGACATTTCCGTATACATTATCATCAGCAAATAGCTTTTCACTTTTTTGCCAACTAACAATACTTGTTTTATTCTTCCCCTGGTCCTCTCTCTCCCCCTATTACTAACACCATATTACCCCATCTTTACTTTCTCTAGTATCTACCATTGCTCTCCCTGCATCTATTCCTTCCAAACTTTTGGTTTCTGCTATAGAGCACAGACAATCAGTATATACTGAGTGGGACATACAAAGTCTTTCATAGTCTGGCTTGCTTCACTTAGCATTAAATCTTTCATTTTCGTCCATTTTTGTATCAAATGTCAGGGTCTCTCTTTTTTATGGCTGAGTAGTATTCCATAAAGTACATATGCCACATGTTTTCAATCCAATCATCTATTTTTGGGCATTTGGGTTGATTTCATGTACTAGAAATTGTAAATAATGCTTCAATAAATATGGATGTGCAAGTGTTTTTCCAACAGAGTGTTTTCTTATCCTTTGGATAAACACCTAAGAATGGAATTATTGGATTGTATGATAGTCCGAGTTGTAGGTTTCTGATGAATCTCCATATCATTCTCCAAAGTGGTTGTACTATTTGCATTCTCACCAACAGTGTAGGAGAGTTCCCTTTTCATAACAGCCTTGGCAGCACTTATCATTATCTGTGTTTTTAATTTTAACCACTCTGACTGGAGTTAAGTGGTATCATATTGTGGTTTTGATTTGCATTTCCTTTAGGATAAGAGATGTCAAGCATTTTTTTTATATACTTTTGGGCCATTTGTATGTCCTCCTCAGAGAAATGTCTGTACAGTTCATTTTCTCATCTTTTAATTGGATTGATTTTTTTGTGTGTGAATAAGGAGCTTGAGTTTCCTGTATATTCTGGTTATCAGTCCCTTACCTGAGATATAGTTTACAAATATGTTGTCCCACTCTGAGAGTTGTCTTATCACTCTACGTATTGTTTCTTTTGCCGTCCAGAAGCTTCTCAGCCTAATGTAGTCCCATTTGTCTATTTGTGAGAATATTGGCTGTGCTTTGGAGGTCTTCTTTAAAAAGTCTCTGACTACTCCAAGGTATCCAAGAGTTTTTCTGGTGTTTTCCAACAGTATTTTGTAAAAATATTTTTTCAGAATATTTATTTAATTTTATTTATTCTTTTTTTAAAATTTGACCAGAGAGAGAGAGAGAGAGACAAAGTGAGAGAGAGGGAAAGTGAGAAAGTAAGCCACCAGGTTCAGGACTCAGACCATGGCTGGCCATGTGGGAGTGTCCAGCACCTTCACCACCACACCACCTGCTGGCCCGTCCAGCAGTATTTTTATAGTTTGAGGTTTTATGTTTAGATCCTCAATCAATTATGAGTTAATTTTTGTTAGTGGTGAGAGATAAGGATCCAGTTTCATTCTTCTGCAGGTGCATATCCAGTTCTTCCAGCACCATTTGCTGAAGAGACTTTTTTTTTTTTCCACTGGGCTGTCTTGGGCCCTTTGTCAAGGATCAGTTGGCTGTGTATTTGGGAGTTCATTTGAGGGTTATCATTTCTGTTCCATTGGTCAGTCTGTTTTAATATCATGCTGTTTTAATTATCACGACTTTGTAATATGTTTTGAGGTCTGGAAGTGAGTTGCCTCCTACTTTATTCCCTTTGCTCTATATTGCTTTGGCGATATGGGGTCTTTGATACTTCCAGACAAATATCATGGTTGTTTTATCTATTTCTGTGAGGATTGTGTCTGGTAGTTTGTTTGGGATTGCATTAACTCTGTAGATTAACTTGGGTAGGATTGACATCTTGATGATATTAATTCTTCTAATCCAGGAACATGAGAAGTTTTCCCACTTCTTTTTTTCCACTTTTTATTTCTTTTTCTAGTGTTTCATAGTTTTCCTTGTAGAGATCTTTGACATCTCTGGTAAGGTTTATTCCTAGATATCTCATTGGTTTTGTGGCTATTGTAAATGAGATTTCTTTTTTCAATTCTGTCTGTTTGTCCCTTGTTGGTGCACAAAAATGCTATAGGTTTTTGTATGTTGATTTTGATTGCTGCCACTGTACTATATTCATTTATCACTTCCAGGAGTTCTTTTGTGGAATCTTTTGAATTTTCTGTGTATAGCATCATATCATCTACAAATAGAGATAACTTCACTTCTTTTCCTATTTTGATGCCTTTTATTTGACCCTCTTGTCTAATTTCATTGGCTAGAACTTCCAGTATTCTGTTAAAAAAGAGTGGAGAAAGTGAGCAGCCTAGTCTTGTTCCAGTTTTTAGTGGAAAAGCTTTAAGCTTTCCCCATTCAGTATGATATTAGTTATGGTCTTTTCATAGATGGCCTTTATTGTGTTGAGGAATGCCCCTTCTATGCCCATTTTGTTGAGAGTCTTATTTATGAAAAAATGGTGTATATGATCAAATAATTTTTCTGCATCAATTGATATTATCATATGGTTGCTATCTTTCCTTTTGTTAATATAATGTATTACATTTATTGTTTTGCATATGTTGAACCATCCTAATATTTCTGGAATAAAGCCCACTTGGTAATGATGTATAATCTTTTTAATACGTTGTTGAATATGATTTGCTAGTATCTTATTGAGAATTTTTACATACATATTCATCAGGAATATGGACATAAAGTTTTCTTTTTTTGTCATAACCTTGTCTGGTTTTAGAATTAAAATAATGGAGGTTTCTTAGAATGAATTTGGGGTGTAGGGGCTCCTTTCTTTTGAATTTTTAGTAATAGCTTAAGATGAATTGGGGTTAGTTCTTCCTTAAAATTCTGTAGACTTCAGAAGTAAAGCCATCAAGGCCTGGGCACTTCCTTGTTGAGAGACTGATTCAATCTCATTGCTTGTTATGGTTCCTTTCAGACTTTCTATTTCTTCCTAATTCAATCTTGGTAAGATATTTCTCTTTTCCTTTTTTTTTTTTTTTCTTTTTGAGAGAGAGGTTTTTTGTTTGTTTTGTTTTTTGTTTGTTTTTTTGGGTTTTTTTTTTTTTTTCTATAGGGCGCGTGCACTTGCCAGACAGACAGAGAGAAACAGAGAGACAGAAAGCGAGAAATCACCCCCCGGGGGGATGGCCACGCCGCAATCCCTTCTCCTCCATTCTCCTCTCAGGATCTTGGGCACGCACGCACATGCGACCCGCGTGAGTTTTAAGCCACCGGGTCCCGGATGCGAACCACGGTCGACTACATGGGAGTCCAGCGACATAGCCATTACGCTAACTGCTGGTCCCAATCTTGGAAAGATATTCATGTCTGGAAATTTTTCTGTCTCATAGAGGTTTTTTAATTTGTTGGCATATAGTCCCTCATAGTATTCTCTGATGATATTTTGCATTTCTGTTATATCTGTCATAATAATACCTGTTTCCTTTCTGATTCATTTGGTTCCTTTCTCTGTTGTTCTTGATTAATCTAGCTAATGCTGTGTTAGTTTTGTTTATCTTCTCAAATAACCAGCTCTTGGTTTTATTTTCAGTATAGTTCTTTTATTCTCTATTTCATTTATTTCTGCTCTAACATTTATTATTTCTTTTCTCCTGGAATTTTGGGGGTTTTGTTGTTGTTTTTCCAGCTTCCTGAGTTGCGTCATTAGGTTATTTATTTGCCATTATTCTGCTTTTTCTCTTGTTGGTACTAATTACTATGAACTTCCCTTTTATGACTGCTTTTGTTGTGGCCCATGGGTTATAAACACTTGTTTATTTGTTATCATTTGTTATCATTGTTATCATTCTAGGAACGTTTTAATTCCAGTCTTAAATTCTTCTATACTTGTAAAGTCATTCAAGAGTAGAGCTTTCAGTTTCCATGTGTTTGTGAATTTTTGAGGGTTCTTTCTATAATTGATTTCAAGTTGAATTTCATTGTGGTTGGAAAAGATGCTCGATATAGTTTCCAGAACTCTGAATTAGTAGTCTTGTTTGGTGTCCTATCATGTCTTTCAAAATGTTCAATGCAGGGGTGAAAAAAATGTATATTTTGAGGTAATTGGATGAAATAGTCTGTAGATGTCTGTCAAATCCATTTCACGTATGGTATCATTTAGATCTTGTATTTCTTTGTTTATTTTTTGTCTATATGATCTCCCCAGAGGAGTCAGTGGGGTATTAAGATCTCCTACAATTATTGTGTTGCACTCTATCTCTCCCTTAAGATCTAACAGTCTTTCTTTGATGTATTCAGGTAATCCAGTGTTGAGTGCACAGATATCTACAAGTGTTATATCTTCTTGGCGAACAAGTCCTTTTAGTTCCATACAACATCCTTCTTGGTCTCTTCTTACATCTTTCATCTTAAAGTCTATTTTGTCTGATACTAGTATCACTACTCCAGTCTTTTTATGGTTTCTATTTGCATGGAATATCTTTTTCAACCCTTCACTTTCAGTCTATGTGTGTCTTTATCAGTGAAGTGTGTTTCTTGTAAGCAGCATATAGATGGCCTCTGTTTTTGTATCCATTCATCTGATCTGTGTATTTTAATGGGCAAATTGAATCCATTAACATTCAATTTTATTATTGATATTTGCAGTTTTATCCCTGCCATTTAGTTAGTTATTTTCTCAGTTGTATTTGGTTCTCCTGTTTCTGTTTGTCTCTCTGTAGTTGTCCTGATACAATGTTCCCCTCAGTATTTCCTGTAGAGCTAGTCTATGACTGGTGGAATCTCAGTTTTTATTTATCTGAGAATACTTTAATTTTCTCTTCCCATTTGAAGGATAATCTTGCTGGGAATAATATTCTTGGTTGAATTTTTATTTTTGGAGAGATTTTTGCTACAGGGCATGTGTGCTTGCCAGAAAGACAGAGACAGAGAGACAGAGAGTGAGAAATCACCCCCCCAGGGGGGATGGCCATGCCTCAATCCCTTGTCCTCCATTCTCCGGGCATGCACACACACACCCCCAGCGCGAGTTTAAGCCACTGGGTCCAGGACTCAAACCGCGGTAGACTACATGGGAGTTCAGCAACATAGCCATTATGCTAATTGCTGGTCCCATTGGTTGAATTTTTTTTTTAATGGTTTGAACACATCTTCCCATTCTTTCCTTGCCTGAATTGTTTCAGTTGAGAGGTATGATGTTAGCCTAATGGGATAAACTTTATAAGTAACTTGATGTTTCTTCTTTGCCATTTAAAAAATATTGTCCTTGTCTTTAATTTTTAACAATCTGGCTATGATGTGCTGGGGAGAGTATCTTTTTCTGTTGACTCTATATGGGGGTCTTTTTCATTTCTTGGTTTCAAATTTCTCCGTGTTTCTCTATATTTAGAAAATTTGGGGACAGTATTTCATGAAAGAGGTTTTCCATGCCTTTGGCATAATCTTCACCTTCTGGAATTCCCATTATAAGAATATTTGGACATTTCATAGTGTCTAGAATTTCCCATACTCTAGCCTCATTTTTTTGTTATTGTTGTGTTTTTCATTCTTTTTGGTGATTTGGTCTATGTTAGAGATTTTGTCTTCAAGATCAGACATTCTTTCTTCTACATAGTCCAATCTGCTGTTTTTTTTCTAGGTATACTTTAATTTCTTATTTTATATTCTTCATTGCCAAATGTTCTGTTTGATTCTTTTTTAGAGTATATATTTCTTTATGGAATTCCTCTTTCCTGTTCTGAAATAATTTTCTTATTTCTTGAAACTGATTTTCTGTTTTCTCTTTCATCTCATTGAGTTTTGTCACTATGAATATTCAGAATTCTTTTTCTGACATTTTTATGTGCTCTCTACTGTTGGTGAGGGGTTACTACACTCACCTGGGGGAGAGTCACCACCTTGTTTTCTCATGTTTTTTCAAGATCTGTGCTGGTTTCTGGTCATCTGATGCTGTATTCACTTTTTTTTTTTTTTCTATTTATTGGAATAGATTTTGTAATACTGGTAAAGGAAATTACACCCTTAGCTCCCAGGCATGTTCCTATTGGAGGGCTCTGTCTCCTAGGTCAGGGCAGTCATGGGTAATTTCAGGTGTTTGGCTTCTCTGCCAAATAGTTAACTCTTCATGAGATGGTAGCAAGCTAAGGATATATAACTTAGTGAAGAGGATTAAGTCATGTAGCACATGGGTTGGTGTACCAAAAGTCCCAATGTAGCTCCCCAGCCCTGAGCAAGGGCTTACCCAGGGAGGCCTACCCAGACTGGGCTTTAGTATCCCAGTGGGCAGTGGTCAGGGTAAGACCAGACCGCCGGAATGGTGGGTGACAGTTTGTGGAAAGTCCCAACGTAGCTCCCAAGCCCCCTTTGTGGGCCCACCCTTAGTCAAACATTTTTTTCAATTATAAACTCTTGTTAGGCTTCTGGCCCAATACCTAGCAAAAGCAAGAATCCACTTGCATCTGAGGTGGGCCCAGCCCTGGACCTTTAACTGAAAAGCCTCTGTCTGCCCCAAACCTCTCCTTCCAGCCTAACACCCAGCAAAGCAAGGTAGGGTAGTCTCTGTTTTCTTTCTGTCTGTCTCTATCTCTCTCTCTCTCGCTCTTTATATACATGTGTGTGTGTATACACACACACACACACACACATATAAATGTCTTTTAAATATCTGTTAGTATTGTCTCTTATCTCTTATCTCTCCTTTATCTTACTAATTTCAGAATCCATGTGCATCTGAGATGGGCCCAGACTTGCCCATTTAACTAAAAAGCCTCTCCTTTTCTTTTCTTTTTCTTTTTTTTTTTTTTTTTTTTGTGTGTGTGTTTAAAAAAATTTTCCCCCTTTTCGTTTTTGTTTTACTTTATCTTTTTTGTTTTTCCCATTTCTTTTACTTGACTTTCTCACTTTGCTTCCTAGCTTCCACACATTGAGTGTCTAGACAGGTCTAGGTGCACAGTAGCGAAACATCTGAATACTTTTTGGGTCATAGAAAACCTCAACCCCCACTGAACTGCTACAGAAAGGGAGAAACTCATCTTCATAAATCTGAATTCAAATCTCTTTCTGTGGATACCATGTTGCAAAGCACAGTAGGAGAGAAGAAATCGGCATAGAAGTACCTTACAGTAAATTGAAGCATACTAACTTACAGTAGCAGAAATCTCCAACAAATTAACAAACGTGATATACCACGAAATGACTAAAAATATGAGAAGAGAGACTGCAAAGTGAGCAGCAGGGAGAAATATGAAGCTGTAGTGAGCGAGGCTCATCTCCTCCCCACACACTTCTATTCTTATTTGAAACTCCACAACTCAGCCTGTGTGCACCTGTTCCCTAGAAACTGTGAGGCTTTTTCCATTGACAAAAGTGCAAGTTGCTTGGTGAGGATCAGGGCAATGGAAAGGCAGAAATACTGCAAATCATCTCCTTCTGCATGCCTCTGACACTCAGAATTAACTCCAAGAAATTAGGAAGTAATGTACAATCCATTAGATGAACAGAAACCACTGTAGAGACACAAAAAATACAGGAAACCAAGAAAATAATTCTCCCTCAAGGGGAAAGAACAACCCTTCGTCATCCACAGTCAGTACAATGGAACTCATGGAAATGTCAGATAAAGAATTTAGAATATTCACAGTGACAAAGCTAACAGAGATGCAAGAGAAAAAAGACAACAAACTTGAAAGATGCAGGAGAAAAGAGACAATAAGTTCCAGGAGGTGAGGAAGTTCTTGCACAATCCAAAAGAGGAAATACACAACATAAAAAAAGAATCAAATGGAACTGTTCGAGATGAAGGCTGTAATACAAGAGATCAAAACCTCCCTTGAAAGTATTAAAACTACATTAGATCATGCAGAAGATAGAATCTCAGATGTAGAAGACAAAACCTCTAACCTAGCAAAATTCACCAAAAAGACTGAGAAAGTAACACCCCCAAATGAGAATAATATAAGAATAATACTAGATACTATTAGATGCCCAAACATCTGGATAATCAGTATCCAGAAAGTGAAGAAACTAGTAATGGCATTGATAATCTTTTCCATGAAATCCTGGAAGAAAACTTCCAAACCTTAGTGCAACATTCAAATGTCCAGACCCAAGAAATACAAACGACCCCACATAGAATCAACCCAAGAATATTTTCTTCAAGGCACATCATAGCCAGATTGACCAAAACCACAGACAGAGACAAGATACTAAAATTGGCAAGAGAACAATATCAAGTTACTTTCAAAGGATATCCCATCAGGCTAACATAGGTCTTCTCCTCGGAAACAATGCAAGCAAGGAAAGGATGGGAAAATATATTCAAAGTATTAAGTGAAAAACAATTTCAACCAAGAATACTACCTTCAGCAAGATTATCCTTCATATGGGAAGAAAAGATTAAAATATCCTCAGATAAACAAAGCCTGAATGGATTTACCAACACCAGCCCAGTTCTTCAAGAAGTTCTGAAGGGAGTGCTATACCAAGAAAATTAAAGACAGGTAGACAGAAATATGAAAACAAAAAATGACCAAGAAAAAGGCCAACTTAATGATAGGGACAAGTTCAGAAATATCAATAATAATGTTGAATATTCACATCCAGGATTCAAACGGAAAGATTAGACCACATTAACACTGCAAATTCAAAAAAAAAAATAAGAGAGAGATTACATGAGACTGAACTGGTGAAATAGAATTCTGTGCTGTTTGTTTAAAACATTACTGATTTTCTTCTATGCTTTGTCTTACAAATTTAAGGATTTTTATCTCTTTTTTTAGTTTTCTTTTGAGTTGTAGATAGGTTCAGCAATCTGTTAAAATGTTTTTTAATTGAAACATAAACTTCTCTCCCTTCTTAACCACTTTGCAATTGGAAAATATTTATGGGCATTCTTACTATGTGGCAGAATGGTCATTTGCATAATTTCAATAATACAATAGTATCTGTTGCCTTACATCAAAAATTGAACTCTTATGGGGCCTTGTGCAAATAACAGACCAAATTGAGATTAACCTAATTTTTTTTGCAAATAAGTTAGTTTATATGTTCTTTAGTAAAAGGGGGAGTGAAGAGAGAGAAAAAAGTTTCAAAAGAAAATTACAGTGCACTTGTCATTAGATTCTAGCTGTGTTTAGTTTAAGATCTTTTGTGAATCAATGAAATGTGAAGAAAAAGTTTAATATTGAAGGGAAGGATGGGAAAGTGGAAGGAATAAAACAAGTAAAAGTATGCTTAATTTTAGACAAAAAAATAAAAAGCTATTTGTTGATGATAATGTATATAGTAATATATTTGTCTTGACTGATGTGCATGGTATTTGTGCTGGAAAAAGAAATGTACACTGTAAAGACATGATTGTGATTTAATGTAAATAAAAAACAAACAAAAAATAAAACAAATTCTTGTCCATGATTAGTTGCTTTGTTGAATGTCTTTCTAAAATATTTTTTTTCAAATGACTGTAATTTTAAAATGTTATGTCTTTTAAAAAATCATAAAAAAGATAAAAAGAGGCAATACTGGTATAAAAAACATAAATCCAATGTTAAACATAAACTCATAGAGAGCCTGTAGATGGTACCTAGTTCTTTCTCAGTCCTCCTTATAGCTCCTTATTTAAAACTTCTACACTCTATGACTTACAAAATTTTAAAAATCCAGATTAAAAATATATTGCTAATTTATATGGTAATATTAATATAACTGTTCTAAAATTGCTAAAATATCATACAGCCAGTGTTTAGTTTGTCGACTTAATATTAAAAAGACAATAAAAACTACAGGTACATTTCTAGTATTTAATATTTTATTTAAATATTAAAAACTTCAGTCATTTTCATTTTTATTGCATATTTTTAATTTGTAAAAGCTTTCCCATAAAAAAAAGCTATAACAATAGTCAAGAGGTTATTTAAAAATGTGTTTTCTCTCATGAGACATTTCTAAAAAAACTAAAGTGACTAAACTGCGCCAGCCTTTAATACATTATGCCCAAGTGTATTTTCAACAAGTAAAAGATACTGTTTGTGCTTTACTGACTGAAGACAATTAAACCCTTTATGTCCAAAATAAGGATCTTCTAAAAATAATACCAAAAAATGACTGCCTGTGAACCCTGTTAAAGGACATCACACCAAATTCTTCTCACCACTCAGACTTCAGTAAAGCTTCAAAAACTTACACTCCATGGGACCAGCAGTTAGCGTAATGGCTATGTCGCTGGACTCCCAAGTAGTCGACCGCGGTTCGAGTCCCGGACCCGGTGGCTTAAACTCACGCCGGGCCAGTGTGCGTGCGTGCCCAGGATCCCGAGAGGAGAATGGAGGAGAAGGGATTGCAGCATGACCATCCCCCCTGGGGGGTGATATCTCGCTTTCTATCTCTCTGTCTCTCTCTGTCTTTCTGGCGAGCACACCTGCCCTATAGTGAAAAACTCTCCAAAAAAAGAAAAAAAAAAGTTACAGCCAATAAGACCCCTTAAAGTTCCAAGTAGATAAAAGCCATCCTTTGAAAAATAATTAACATACACGTTTAACAAAATGCTTAGTAAAATTTTATCCAGTTTTATATATCCTTTTTGTTCAAGTTAGGGGCTTATTTTAATATGAAACAAAATTAAATATTGTACCTACCTCTCTTCTAACTTTAATACCACAACAAGTTTAATTTAAAAAGTAACTAATACTGTTGTTTCCTTAGACCTGGCCACCAGATATACTAAAAATGTCTCTAGAGAGTAAAAAATAATGTGTTTACAAGAGCAACTAATAGTTGGTTTACAGACATCCAAAATAGTAAATGGCAGGCTTAAATTTTTCAAGGTTTTTTTAATCTTTATATATCTCATGGGAGGCCTCCAAGTCATTATAATTTGTGTTACTAGACTTAAGACAAAAACCAAAACAAAAACAAAAACAAAACTCTTTAACTCGGGCCATTTTACAAAAAACTGATCCTTAATCATCATCACACTCCAGACAATGACAATAAACAACTAGTCTCAAATATTGTTAAATTTCCTCTGTTGCCTAAACCTTGAACTGTTTAATTCAGTTCGGTTTGTTTCATAAAAGTTTTTATTAAAGAGTACACTTTAATCATCATTTCAGTCCTCCCAGTGCACTCTAAACTCTAAAGTCTTAAATACTTTGTACGCAACACTTGATAGTCTTATCTCAGTCAAATCAATGGAAGTGCAAAAAAGGACCTGCCTAACCTGTGTGATGTCATGTTCAACTTTTGTAACATTGTGACTTATAAATTCCATGCCACAGACCACAAAAAAAGGCCCAAAAACAAACCCCAAAGAAAACCCCACACTTTGTAATTTCTATACTAAGAGCAAAAAACATCATTTATAATAGACAGAGAGTGGTGCCAATACCCTAAGTTTTGGTCAATCTCTCAAACATTTGAGAGGCTGACCGAAAGAGAAAAAAAGGTTAAATTATTTTCATCTAGACTGGCCGCAGTACTCCCACACTTAGGTTCCTATAAATAAACCAAAATTGTACATGCTAAGTTATAGCCAATCACACTAGCCATACTTCAGTCCATCACAAAAAGCCCACATTTGGGCTGTCAGCACAGCGTACCATCCACCTATAACCAATCCGATTGTTTCTCTACCTCGTTCCTTCACTTTCATTGTTGTGCATCATTTTCCCTTTCCAGAAACTTAAATACCAAGTGAACCACGAGTCGAGCTGGAGTTGCCCAGCAATCCAGAGACACTGCCCAATTTAAATCACGTTAAAATTTGCTCAGTTAAAACTCTACTCTATTAAATTGGCTGTTTTATTTTTCTTTTAACATTGGACTTCACTATATTAAATGTGTTTGTATTATTCTCATGATTATAACAATTATAACAATTATAACAATATAACAATTATAACAATAAAATTAAGATACACCATATGAAAAGAATCACCATACTTGTGAATGCTTTGCGTATCCTCAAAAGTGTGTCCTCTTGGGTACAACTATGTGGTCAGATATTTCAAAGGCTTTGGTAATTTCCATCAGCTGTGTGAAAATGAACTTTTAATGACTTTCTAAATGTTGAAGTTCACTTTCTGATGAAGTTCAGCTTGGGAAAATGCACGTCCTCAAACAGTGACTTTGCCCTCCTGATTAACAGCCCTCATACACTCACCAGGAGAATCACTTTGCATTTAGGAGGATAATTTCTTGCTCCTCTGGGTGCATCAAAATGATGCACAGGTAAACAAGGAGGTTGAAACAGCGGGTGACGAAGTGATCTGTGTCCACTGGGAGGAGGCGCCCTTCCATCGTGTCCCTCATAGACAGACTTTGCCAGTCAGACCCAGTCTCTCCAGGCTGCCTCGCGCACTCAGGGGCTGACTGACATTTTCAGGATTCTGTACACTGAGCTTTTGGAATGTGAGGGAGGTAAGAAGACATTTTCAATAGTCCCAATACTGATGCTATACTTCCTTACAGAGTCTAACTTTTTCTGGATTATTTTTCTTTATTTTCTGTCTTAGTGCACCTATATTTTTAAAATTGATACTATTTGCCTTTTTCTTCATAGATGTTGTTTTCACTTTCTTCATTCTTTCTGTTATACGTACTATGTCTTATAGCTCTCCAAATGGGACATTACCTTCAGCTGAGTGTTCTTGTAAAATAGTGACAGAGTTCTTTCATTGTATTTTGATGTTTTAGCTTATTTCTTAACAGGATCTGAAAATTCTATTCAATCCATGGATAGACTTATATTCCCATATTCCATATTTTTTTCTTTTTTGTACCTATCTTTATTCTCACTACCTTAATGGATACATTTTTACATCTGAAACAATTTACCTCTTTTTCCTCTTTACTTCTTTCTCTAGTCCACTATTTTTGTTTTACCAGCATCATTCTACATCTACAAATAATGTCCTTTATTTCAAATTGATCTGCAAGTGGCCCTTCATATTTACACATTCTGTATCCATGGGTTCAATCAAACATGAGTCACAAATTTTCCTTGTGGGTGCTACTGGATCTGTAGTGGAAATCACAATGGGCAGATCTATCACCAGGAGCTCAGGTGAGTGTAGATAGTCTTAGGTGGGCCTTAATGTCTCTAGGACCTTGGTCAGTGAGTCCAGCACTGGGACAAGTGTCTCTTCAGGCTTCAAGGTTGAGCCTACATGTCATGGGCTTGTTGTCAGGGGTGTGGGTTGTTGTGGCTTCCAGTATGTTACTGGATAGGCAGAGCTGGGTCCAGACTTCAGCTGAGCAGGTCTGGAACTGAACCACAGGGCGACATTAGGGTCCACTCCCAGGGTTGCAGTTAATGGATCTGTCTATGGGGCCACAAAAGGCATGGCACCAGGTTCCTGGATAAACAGGGCTACTCTTCAGCTGTGGCTGGGAAAGGCTGGAACCAAATCACTTCAGGATCTGTGGTTCGGCTCTGGCCAGTGGGCTGCTCTTCAGGACCACTGGCAAGTGTTTCCTTTTGGGTTCCCAGGCAGGCAGAACAGCTTCCGTTCGCAGATGTGTGTAACGGGAACCAAGTTACAGGGATGCCTGATCACCCACAACCAGGACTAAAATTAATGCCTGTAACTCAAAGCATAGCAGGTATGCCTCTTCTCAGATTTCTTTTCTTTTCTTTTTTCTTTTCTTTTTGTTTCTATCCTCTCTTGTTACATTTTTACATTCATATTCAATATATATCTTTACATTCATAGGAAATGAGTTTTCCCACCACGAATACACTATATGTTAGTCCACTCAAGGATATTACCAAACACATTATCATCAACAGTTAATTTTCCATTTTTGTGTCCCTTTAATGTTTTTCTTCTTCTTCCTTTTTTTTGTCTCTTGATTCCCTTCTCTCTCCCCACCCACCCCCCACTCTCTTCCCACACTGTTTCAGGATAGGAATACACTCAGTTAGAAAAACACATCCAGGTTTATTGCAACCTTATTCACAATTGTTAAGAAATGGAAACAACCCAATGTCCACGAATAGATGAATGAATGGAAAAAGTGTGGCACATATACTCTACAGAATACTATTCAGCTATAAAAAAAAAAAAAATGAGACCCTGGCATTTGATAGAAAGTGTTCAAATATGGAAGATCTATTGCTGAATGAAGCAAGCCAGGATATGAAAGAAAGACATTGTATGTATTCACTTAATATATACCGACTATCCGCACTTTATGGTAGAGGTTGAAATATTGGAAGGCATACAAGCAATGAAAATAGTAATGGATGATGGAGACAGTGTGGAACAGGGGGTGGGAAGAAGGGAAGAGTATAGAGAAGGTTAGCAAGAGAACAGAGAGGCATGATATTAGTGGGACACAGAAATATTTTATTACCTATTTATGATAATACGTATAGTATGCTCCCTGGACTGATCTGAGAAGACCTTTAATCTTTTTAACATTAAGTCGCTGACTATGTGACAGACACATAAGCTCAGCAGGTCCAGCTTCTAGTCTGACCACTCAACAACGATCCAGCCAAGTACCATACATTTGGCTGCAGTTGCTTCGGCTCTGACAGCTCCTGATAAATCTCCATGAGTTACCTCTTTAGACATCACCCTTTTTGAACTAATGTACATGGATTTGGTATTTTCCCACTGACTCCTTCTTGCCTTCCCAGATTGTGCTCCAGTGAGGTGTCATGAGTGACTTTTTTTTCCTGTTCCTGTGATTGTATTTTCTAGATTTTCACTGCAACTTCTTCCACATTCTTGTAAATATTAATTTCAGAGAGAATCCCTTATTTATTTTATTTTATTTTTTTTTCATTTTATTTATTTATTTATTTATTTTCCATCCAAAGTACACTATATATTGTCTCAATCAAGCACATCAACAAACATGTTATTGTCAGTAAATGATCTTACATTTCTTGTCTTCTGTATGTTTTGCTTTTTTCCCCCCATCCTTGATTCTCTATCTCTTACCCTCTGCCATCTCCCACTCTCCTCCCACAGTCTCTGGTATCTATGTTTGCATTCTATACTGTTTTCTCCTCACAATTATTGTATCGCCAAAGACCCTAATCAATCGAAATACCCTCATATCAAACACAGGTGATACCCACATTTCCATGAACACAAGTCTTACTTTACGCATCCTATAAAGTAGCACCTAGCTGTGGCTACATATCCTACTGCAGTCATTAGGTATATATATATATTTTTTTTTTCTGAAACTTTTTTTCTTTTTGTAACTCAATTTACATTCCTTCCCTAAGCTTCATCACAGCATACAAAATGCAATCTCCCATCCAGTACACACTGTATAGTGATACAATCATGCACATTACAAAAAATTTTCCATTACTAGTTCCTAGAATTACTTCCACCCCTCTTTCTGACCTTCTGTCCCTTCCCACCCTCCTCTCACACCACCTCCGGTGTCTACAATTGTCCTTCATTCCCTTCCCACCCACATTGCATTGGTCACACAATTTCCTACATAATCTAACTACTTTCAGTGTTGAGTTCACTCATTACTACTAAGAAAACCAGTTTTAACTTAACTCAAAGAAGTGCCAAGGAACTTTGCTTTAAGCCAGGAAACAAGTTAGGATTCTGTTCAAATGGTAGGTGTATGAACCTATCAGTCTCATGTACTTTTATCTTCTGTTCTGGTTCAATTTTCCTGATTAAATTCTAGGATATAATATTCAACTCCATACTTGTCCCTATGATTAAGTTGGCCACTTTCATAGTTTTTGGACTCTTATTTCTGTGTGTCTGTGTTTAATTTTCTTGATACAACACACCCTTGAGAACTTCTTGGAGATCTGGTCTGGTGTTGGTAAATTCTTTCAGGTTTTGTTTATCTGAGAATGTTCTTGTCTTTTCTTCCCACCTGAAAGATAATCTTGCCGGGTACAGTATTCTTGGCTGAAATTGCTTCTCTCGTAACACTTTGAATATATTTTCCCATTCTCTCCTCGCTCGCATTGTTTCCGATGAGAGATCTGCTGTTAGCCTGATGGGATGTCCTTTGTAGGTAACTTGATGTTTCTCTCTTGCCAATCTTAGTATCTTGTCTTTGTCTGCGGTTTTGGTCAACCTGGCTATAATGTGTCTTGGAGAAGATCTTCTTGGGTTGATTCTATTTGGAGTCCTTTGTATTTCCTGGGACTGGATCTTCGAATGCCTCTCTAGGTTTGGAAAGTTTTCTTGCAGGATTTCATGGAATAGATTATCAATGCCCTTATGGGTCTCTTCACCTTCTGGAATGCCAATTATCCGGATATTTGGACGTTTGATGGTATCCAGTACTTCTCGCATATCATTCTCAAATTTTTGAGCCATTTTCTCAGTCTTCATGGTGGATTTTTCTAAGCCAGCCATTTTCTCTTCTACACCTGAGATTCTATTTTCTGAATGATCTAGTCTGCTTTTAATACTTTCTAGGGAGATTCTGACTTCTTGTATTATAGCCTTCATCTCTAGCAGTTCCGTTTGAGTCTTTCGTAAAGTGTGTAATTCCTCTTTTAGATCTTGCAAGAATTTCCTCATCTCCTGGAACTCGGCAACTTCTTTCTCCTTTCTCTTTAGCAGTTCATTATCTCTCTTTTCTTCCATCTCTGTTAGCTTTGACATTACGAATGCTCTAAATTCCTTATCAGACATTTCCATGACTTTCACTGAACTGCTTGTGGATGAAGGAGAGTTACTCTTTTCCCGTGGAGGAGAGGTATTTTCTCGTTTTCCCATATTTCTCGTGATCCGGGGGTGATTTCTTGTCATCTGATGAATGGCGTGTTTCTTTCAAATTCTTGAAGTTAAGCCTCAATGTACAGGAACAAGCAGACAGAGGTGTTCTAGAATCTGCTTGCCGTTCTGTTGTGATCGCTCCTCTGAACGTTTCGGGCCCCACGGTGACAGTCGCGGGATGTCTGGCGATAGTCGTGAGCACCTAGAGTACAGTGACGTGCCGCTGCGCACACCGATTGACCTATTTTATTTTATTTTATTTTTTGAGAATCCCTTATTTAAAAAGCTTTCTCATCACTCTATTTGTTAGACTGATAGCAGCTAATATAAAATTACCTTAATTACTTTCCATGCCCTGCAAATTGTTCTACCTCTGGACATCTAGTTGCTCTGTTTTTACTTCTGTCTTTCTCGTGGCTGTTTTGTTTGTTTGTTTGTTTTTTTAGTTCTTTTCTTTTTTTTCCATAGGTTAAGTGAGCTTGCCAGAGGGAGTCAGGGGAAGGAGTGGAATGTGAAATTACTCCCCAAGGGGGATGGTGATGCTGCAATTCCTTCTCTTCCATTCTCCTCTTGGGGTGTTAGGCAGCATGTTTTTCAGGCCACCAGGTCTGGGATTTGAACCCATAGAGCTGACCATGTAAGACCTAGCAACTTAACCACCACACCACCTGTGGGCCCTTTCTCATGATTTTTAAGTGATTTGTCCATCTAAATTCCTGTGTGATTCTTTTATTAAATGCCTAAAGTATTGTGCATTGAGCAGTGAAGATTCAGGTGGTGTGTCTTCCACAGTGTGTTGTTTACTTTTTCCTCTGCTAGTGCTAGATTGGGATCTAATATTATTTATCCAATCACATGTTATGAAGAATTGAGGTCGCTTATATTCATAGGAGAGCCTGCTATGCTACCCAGGGTCTTTCACCCTGGACCAAAAGAAAAGTAAACCACATGAATGTCTAATGGCATTTAGAGAATTAAGCTAGATGATAAAATTAGAAGAGTGTGGATTGCTAAGGGAAGGTGTATGGGGCAAGGGGGGAAGAAGACCAACAAAGGAACTTTAGCTAATGTCAGAGTGTAAAGGCCACCACTCTTTAATGAAATTAGACAAGAAATGAATGGTCAAAGAGCTCAAACATGAACCTGAAGTTTTCATGCCACATAAGTGTCATTTCCAAACGTGAATAAGATTAACATTGTCAACCATATCAAGTAAGTAGCACAAATGCAAACAGTTCAAACTAATGAGACAGATTATAAAGTTGCTAGAAGAAACAAATGAGATACGGAGGACTAATACTCTGATATCATAGGTATTCAATAATAGTTTGCACGTTCCTCCCTTTTCCTTGACAATGAGAATGTCTTTGCTGTATTTGAGTTGGATGTCATAATATGAGTTGTAGTGAAGTCAGAGAATACAGAACGCAGAATACAAAGAATACATAGAATACAGAATACAGAGAATACAGCTTAGTGAGTTCAGAACACTCCCATAAACTTTGTCAGTACGAAGAAGGAAACTTACAGAGAGCTCACTTGATGTCTGTTGAACAAAGGATGATATTTTAGGTCATATAAATGACTAGATGAGTGGGAGAATGAGTTTCCAGCTGAACAATACAGTAAACAACTCTGAATCTAATAAATATAAATTAGATATTAACCTTATGAATTTGAATGCCAACCTGAATGAATATCATTCCTATTGTGCTATGTTTGTGAATTAACTAATTTTTTGTTTGTATAGCAAGCATAGAAAAGTATTCAGACCCAAATGTAGATTGTGTATATGCTGTAGTCAGTAGGATACATGGACTCTTCTTAAAAGTTCAGTTTATCAATGATTAGATGAGTGATATTTAGAACCTAAAAATTCCGTATTGTGTGATTATGCTGTGCATCATGAGATATTCAGCAGCATCCTCGGCCTCTACCCACTGCACTAGGTTTGCACCAAGGTGTGAGAACCAAAAATATCTGTGAACACTGTCAGAAGCCCATGAGACTGAGTCAGAGGAGCCAAGAAGGCTCCACCTGGAAAACTCAGTTAGATGGGTGTTTAAAATGACCTTTGTCATGGAAGAACTGTTGAAGAACATCAAAAGTAAGAAAGGCGTACGTATACATGTGATGCTTTGTGTCTTGGAAATACACTGTTCTATAGAAAGGTCAGAATATTGAAATATACAGCATTGGAGATAAAAATAAATTGTATTATGCTGGAGGAAAAAAGATGTAACATTCCAATTTGTCTTGTACAGGCCAAAGATACACAGGATAATACACTACAATGCAGAGTGTTAACACCTGAATGTCAACTTTCTTCATAATGTCAATTTTCATACTTAAGGTTATCAAGAGTTCCTAGAATCCAGTTTTTGAAATTGCCACAGCTGGGCCTGAAATACAGAAGAGTGGAGTGTTTCAGCAACCTCCTGTCCTATTGAACCATCAAGCTTCTATTCTTCCATAGGCTCTATTATTTATAATTTCACAATATAATCTATTTAAGTTTTGTTGGATCCTGCCTTACTATTACAACATTTAGTTATCATTAAGATGTTTCCAAGTGATGAGGTTTTTGGGTTTCTTCTCATATCTCAAGTCTGTATTGGGGTCGTAGGGAACTCATTGCTTTTCCTGTTATGTATGTACACTTCCTTATTTCAGCCTCATCTAAACAAGCCCCTAGATTTCATTTTCATACATTTGACATTGGTCAACGTTTTGGCTATCTTGTTCAAACTGATACCAGATATTGCATCATCCTTTGGAGTAAGGCATTTTATGGATGATGCTGGTTGTAAAGCAGTTTTGTACATATTCAGAGTTGCCCGGGGTCTTACTATCTGTACCACCTCTCTCCTGAGTGCGTTTCAAGCCATCACTATCAGCCCTAGTAATTCTAAATGGGCACAACTTAAATCTAAGCCCTCTACATGGATTTTACCCTCTTTCTTTTTCTTCTGGGTCCTCAACCTGGCCATTTATAGCCACTACATCCTACGTCTACGAGCCAATCGCAATTTCACTGTTGTTGGTCCTGAATATTCTCAAGCTTACTGTCACACTGAGAAGCTTGAAAACTATTACCTAGGGTCATTTACAAGTGTCTTGGTGATTCGAGATGTGCTCTTTGTGGCTCCTATGATCTGGACCAGCACCTACATGGTTAATATGCTCTACAGACACCACAGGAGAGCTCAGCATCTTCACAGTCCCAGCCTCTCTGCCCAGCCATCTCCTGAAAACAAAGCTATCCACACTATCCTTTTGCTGGTAAGTTGCTTTGTGTTTTTCTATAGCTGTAACAACTTTGTGACCCTTTATTTGTATTATAAACCAGAGAAAAACCCAAGACTAGAGAGGATTGCTGGAGTTATTTCCTCATGTTACCCAACCATCTGCCCTTTTCTGCTGATGAAAAATAATAAAATTATTTCCAAATATATTTCTTCCCTTTCAAAGATGAGATTTACCTTTTTTTCAAGGGGTATTCAGTAGCTGATTAACACAGCTTTTTTCCTGCAACAGAAGTCTCCATAACGATTTATATGAGTAAAAAATGCCATGCATCTAATGAGTACTAAAATGGGGCTGGTATGAATTAAGATACACTATAAATTTTAAATATACAAGGTTTTAAAATCTTACAATGAATTTATACATGAACAATAAATTGATAAATTTTCACATTGATTATATGTTTGAATTATAATTAGAATTATTTCATATTACATAAAATGTATTATAAATATATTAATAAAAATCATTTTATCAAGGAATAAGATGACTGAGACATTTGGTAGTTCTATTTTTAGATTCTTGTGACATCTCCATATTGTTTCCCGCAGTGGCTGTACTAATTTATATTCCTACTAACAGTGGAAAGGGTTCCCCTTTAACCACAGCCTCGCCAGCACTTGTCCTTTTGGGGGGGGATCATAGCTGTTCAGACTGGGGTTAATTGGTGTCTTCTTGTGGTTTTGAATTGCATTTCCTTTACAATAAGAGATGTTGAACTTTTTTTATATATTTTTTTGCCATTAGTATGTCTTCCTTAGAGATTTATCTATAGAGATGTACAATTATTAATATAAGTAATAAGTTGTCAAATCTTTAGAGTTAAAATATCATTTATGTGCTTAAATTTGCTCTTTTTTTCAATACAGTCTCTAAAAAAATTAATTGTATTTAGTGTTCACATTGTATCAATATTTCTTTTCTTTTTTTAATTGCCAGATGGTGCATGTGCATGCCAGAGATATAAAGAGAAAGAGAGAGAGAGAAAGAAAGCACCCCCAGAGAGGCATGGCTATACTACAGTATCTTCTCCTGCATTTCTCCATCTCATTGTGTTTGGGGGCACATACACACACACAACCAAAGTGTTTTTTACAAAAGCTGCTGGGACCAGAATTCCAACCATGTCAGCATCGTGTGATCGGGCTCTGTTAACCACCAGGCTGCAGGAGCAGTCCTGCATTATATTGCTATTAAACTTTGCTGCTCTCAGGAAATTTATTTGCATATTGAAGTCAAATGTATTTCACACTGCGCATATTCCAGGCAATCCTTTAAGAAATGCATCTGCACCAAAACAGACAAAGTGCAATAACTAAAGGGTTATATGGAATGTTCACAAGACAGGAAGACTCTAAATACTTGTAATGAGTACTCCTGGCCAGGTTAGGGGAACTAGGAGTTCTGGGAGTTCTGCTCCTAAATGCCCAATAAAATGCAATGTGTGTCTCCTAGTGTTTGTGTAAATCCATCCATAATAATAACCTCACTCATGCAATGATGTATTTGTAATTTTAGACCTAATCTGTTATGACAATTTCAGTTAAACGAGTCTCTTCTCTTTCATTGATTCTTCATCAGAAATGGCTAGACAGTTTCCCAGTCTGTTGTTCATTTACTTTAAATATATTTAACCACACAATTTAATTTAATCAGTGTATTTACATTTAATCAGTATACATCTGTCCAGCATAAAAAAATGGTTGTTCTGGGACCAGCAGTTAGCGTAATGGCTATGTTGCTGGACTCCCACATAGTCAACCGCGGTTCGAGTCCTGGACCTGGTGGCTTAAACTCACGCCGGGTGCATGTGTGTGCGTGCCCAAGATCCCGAGAGGAGAATGGAGGAGAAGGGATTGAGGTGTGGCCACCCCCCTGGGGGGGTGATTTCTTGCTTTCTGTCTCTCTGTCTCTGTCTGTCTGGTGAGCGCACACACCCTATAGCAAAAACCTCTCCAAAAAAATAAAAAATGGTTGTTCTGAGCATGAATAGTGTATGTCAGTACAAAGATATTACCATACACATTATCATTAACAGATAATTTTGCATTTTGTGTTTATTCGATGTTTAGCTTTTTTTCTTTTTGATTCTCTCTCTCCTGCCCCTCATTGTTCATCCTCCTCCCACACTGCCTCTAATATTCACAGTTGCTCTCCCTGCTTTTATACCCCCCAGTGGTTCAGTTTCTGCTATAAAGTCCACACATTCGGTATATATTGGGGGCATACAATGCCTCTCCTTCATAGTCTGGCTTCTTCACTTAGCATTAAATCTTCCATATTGGTCCACTTCCTATCAAATGCCATTGTCTCATTGTTTGTTGTGGCTGAGTAGTACCTCCCAGGGTATTTTCCAGGTCACTGGTTCAGTACTCACATCACAGAATCAGCCACATGGGACCCAATAGTTAACACCATACCACCTCTTGGTCCTCAAATGTCCTATTCTTATTTCTGTCTTTATTTTCTTTTCCCAATGAAAAGGGAGCTCTATGAGAACACATCTCTTCTCTGTTCTCTGCAGTATTTCCTTTGATTCAAACTTACTATTTGAGCTCATAATTACCAATTTATAAATGTATCAAAGGAGGAATTGGCACCAGCAGAATGTCATAATAGTTACTCTCTGGACACCCATGTAGTAGACTGTGGTTCCAGTCCCAGACCCGGAGACTTCAAACTCAGGCTGGTCACATATGCATGCCTGCCTAAAGTCCCAAGAGAAGAATGGAGGGGAAGGAATTGTAGCATTGTCATCCTCCCTGGGAGGAGGGGGAAGATTTCTTGCTTTCTCCCTCTCTGTCTGTCTCTGGCAAGCACATGCACCCTATAGCAAAAATCTCTCCAAGGGAAAAAAAAAAAGGGATGAATTAAAATTAACAGGAACTCAGTAGTCAAGGTTAGTTTTGAATGACTTGCAGATCATAACTGCAAAGAAATTCTCCAATATAACATGGTTTGAAGGCATAATAATACCCTATCCCTGATAATACACAATAAATATAAGGAAATTTTAGTTCTTAATTTCTTTTTTTAAATCAGGAATTATTTTTTCAATTTGCTACAGGGCACATGTGCTCACAAGAGTAAGACAGAGACAGAAAGAGAGAGAGGAAAAGAGAGAAACCAAACTGCCAGTTCTGGGACTCGAACTGCGGCTTATCAAGTGCGAGTCCAGTGCCTTAACCACCACACCACCTGTTGGGCCCAGACTTAATTTCAATGTACTAATCCAACAAATAAACCAAAATTGGGAGATAAGCAACTTAAATAAGCCATAGTTTCATATACAAATATTTTCCAGTAATCTTTATTTAATATAGGCCCTTACAACGCTCATGAACATAAAAATTGTGAATATAGGCCCATTCTAGAAGAGCAGATGGTAGCAACTGAGCTGTAGAGCTGGAAGTCACATGATCTACTCCAGGGTCAGATCTCAGTAGGTCTGAAACCATACAGGGCATGACTGGTGTGCTCGAGACCCTGACACATTGGAAGACCAAAAAAAGGGATCAAGGTGTATGAGGCACTGTCAAAATTGCTTATATCGGGAACCAGCAGTTAGCGTAATGGCTATGTCGCTGGACTCCCATGTAGTCAACCGCGGTTCGCGTCCCGGACCCGGTGACTTAAAACTCACGCCAGGCGCTTGTGTGTATGTGCCCAAGATCCCGAGAGGAGAATGGAGGAGAAGGGATTGCGGCGTGACCATCCCCTCTTGGGGGTGACTTCTTGCTTTCTGTCTCTCTGTCTCTCTCTGTCTGTCTGGCGAGCACACACGCCCTATAGCGAAAACCTCTCCAAAAAAAAAAAAAAATGCTTATCTCTCTCTCTCTCTCAATCTGTTCTTCTGTGTCTGTGCCTCACTCTTGTTCTCTTTCATGCTCTTTCTCTCCAGTATGCATGTACGCATTCTTTCTCCACTATGCATGTACATAGTCTCAATCATGAATAAAAATAAAGACACTTTTCTTTTTTCATTGTTTTTTGGGGGGAGCATGGGATTTTTTTATTTATTTATTTTGCTTAGGACATGTGCTTTCATCAGAGAGATAGAGAGAAATGGAGAGATAAAAGTGAGAAATCACACACACACAAACACACACACACACACACACACACACACACACACTGGAGGGATGGTCACACTGCAACCCTTTTCCTCCATTCTCTTAAGATTTTAGGCATGTACGCACACATGCTCAATGTGACTTTCAAGCCACTAAGTCCAGGACTTGAACCATGGTCAACCGTGTGGAAGACCAGCACTTTAACCACTACACCATCTGCTGGCCCTAATATACTTTTAAATTTGAATTGAAAATAGATTGCACAATTTTATCTCAGCTCCATATTGAGATGAATTAAAAATGACACTGACATGTCTCAAAGAGGTAGATGTCCCTGCTATTGCAGGATGTCTAGCCTGTTACAGACAAGGTGTGTCATGATGGGGTTTGTATGTCACAAAATAATGTTTTCCAGCATTAAGATGAGATCGTCTATCCCTCTTTCTTTAACTCACAGACTCCAGGACAAACTATACACACATTGAGGTAGAAAACAAGACATATTGCATAGTTTTTATGGCCAACATAAGTAAGGATGATGACATGACTTCCATGATGTTTGGCCTCGATAGGTATGACAGCCTCCTCTCTTAGGAGCACAGAGGCAGTATTGCTGGGTTTTCCTCAAATCTCCTGCCAACAGACTGGTAGATGACAATGACAATGCTGCTCTTGTATTTATTTTGTCAGAAAATTCTGGGAAAGGCATGTGGACAGCCTCTGAAAGAAGAACATGGCACAACTCTTTTCCTTCATATTCAGGGAGATAAATTTATTTTCCTTCCCAATCTTGCATAGTCCTCCCCAAATGAAGCATTTTATTAACAATGTAGACAAGTATGTGCTGGGTAAGAGATAGGAGATATGTTAAGGAGCAATTTTGCTCCTGGGTATTTAACTTGGAACATGAAAATGTGTGGCCACACTAAATCCTATGTGGGAACACTTACAGCAGTTCTATTAATAAAGCCTATAAACTGTAATCCACTCAATGGATAAAGAAATGGTGATAAGGCCATCAAGTGAAAATAGTATTCAAATGCTAAATCACATGGATGTGTCTCAAATACATCATTGTGAGGGAAAGCAGCCAGACTCAAAGACTCCACATCATGGCCCTGCCCCACCCCATCTGGACACTTTTTTCCATTGAAGGATCTTGCCTTAAGGCAGGCCTGAGGATTAAAGTCTTTATAGCTGGGACCTATGGCTCATCCCCTCCCAAACTCACCTTGGGACTCTCAGGTGTATTGCTTGGGACTTTGAGATGATGATGTGCCCCTCCCCGCCCCATCCAGACACACTTTCCCATGATGGGCCTTACTAGACAATAGGCCACCCGTGGCTGGAAGGCTTTATGGCTGGGACTTATGGCTCATCCCCTCTCCCATTCGCCTTTGAACTCTGAGGACTTTGGCATTTTCTAAAGCACCCACGCAGGATCTCTTCATTGTCCTGAATTAAAGTTAAGTGGTATACAGTTTCAGGCAAACCTGTTCACTAGAGACAGGGAGGATTTTAGGTTATTCAAGATCCATAACAACAGTGAAAAGTGTTGGTGAGAATGGAGAAGTAAAGCAGAAGAGAGATCACAAATTGCCAACTCCCACACGTCATTGAATGCTTGGAGATACCTCAAAGAATTTAGGAAGGAACCTATAGATCACCAGATGAATAGAAAGCATCACAGAGGCACAAGAAATATGAGCAACCAACAAAATATCTCACCTTCAAGGGAAAATATCAATTCCTCATCGCCCTCACAGACAACACCATGGAACTCGTGGAAATGTCATTAGCTAGACTGATAAAGAAGAAGAGATAAAGAAAACATAAATTAGATTATGTAACGAAATAGGCAACATTACAACAGACACAATAGAAATAAAAAATATCATTAGAGGATATGCTGAGTGACTACATGCTAGCAAACAAGGGAACATGGAGGATATGAACAAATTTCTGGATGCATATAATCTACCAATATTGAATCAGAAGGACATAGGAAGCCTGAATATACCCATAACAAGCCATGAGATAGAATCAGTAATAAATAACCTCCCAACAAAGAAAACCTCAGGCCCTGATAGGTTCACTTCTGAATTCTACAAAACTTTTAAAGAAGAGTTAACCCCCATTCTACTCAAATTATTTCTAAAGATCCCAAATAAAGGAAACTTCTCAAATATTATGAAGCCTCCATCATCCTCATTCCCAAAACAGATAAAGACAAGACAAAAAAGAAAAACTATATAGACCAATATTTCTGATGAATATAAATGCAAAAATTCTCAGGAAGATACTCACAAATTATTTCCAGCAACATATTTTAAAAAAAGGTTATTTATCACAACCAGGTAGGTTATAGTAATATGATTTCTTATCTGTTTACTCCTGGGATGCTCGGGTGGTTCACCATACACAAAACCATAAACACGATACACCCTATTAACAGAAAGAAAGGTAAAAAGCATGTGATCATTTCAATTGGTGCAGAGAAAGCATTTGATAAAACATAATGTCCCTTCATGACTAAGACTCTTAGCAAGATTGGTATAGAAAGGTCATTTCTTAACACAATAAAAGCCATATATGAAAAACCTATCACTAACATTATACCGAATGGGAAAAAGCTAAAAGCTTTTCCACTAAAAACTAGTACTAGACAAGGCTGCCCACTTACTCCACTACTTTTCAATATAGTGCTGGAAGTCTTGACCAATGCAATTAGAAAAGAAAATAATGTAAAAAGCATTCGAATAGGCAAAGAAGAGTTGAAAATATCTTTATTTGCAGATGATGTGATGGTATACTTAGAAGACCCAAAGGTTTCCATGAAAAAACTCCTCAAAGTAATAAATGAATGCAGTAAAGTGGGGGGGATACAAAATCGGCATCCAAAGATCTATAACATTTCTATATAAAAAACAACAAGTTGAATGAGGTAGAACTGAAGAAAGGAGTCCCTTTTACCATAGCCAAAAATGTAAAGATATCCAGGGATAAACCTAAGGAAGTCAAAGATCTTTACAAAGAAAACTATGAAAATCTTTAAAAAGATTTTGAAAACGCTTGAGAAGTCTTTGCCTACCCCAGTGTCTCCCAGAGTTTCCCCAGTGTTTTCCACCCGTAGTTTTGTAGTTTGTGGTCTTAGGTTTAGATCTTTGATCCACTTTGAATGGATGTCTGTTCATAGTGACTGATAGAAGTACAGATTCATCTTTCTGCAAGTGGATACCCAGTTTTTTTCCAGCACATTTGCTAAAGAGGTTTTCCTTTCCCCATTGAATTGGTGGATTGAATGGTGCCCTTTGTCAAAGATCAGTTGGCAGTACGTTTGGGGAGGTTATTACTGAGGTCTATACTCTGTTCCATTGGTCCTCATGTCTGTTTTTGTTCCAGTACATGCTGTTTTGATCATCACAGCTTTGTAATATATTTTGGGGTCAGGAAGTGAGAGTCCACCCACTCCACTCTTCTTATGCAGGATGGCTTTGGTATTATGGGGTCTTTTATGATTCCAGACAAATTCTATGATTGTCTTTTCTAGATTTGTGAAGAATATCTCTTGTAAAGACCTTCAAATAGAAAGACCATATGATCCAGCAATTCCACTCCTGGGTATCTACCCAAAAGACAGGAGAATGCTCAGTCAGAAAAGTGCTTGCACAACTATATTTATTATAGCATTATTCATGATTGCTAAGATATGGAACCAACTCTAATGTCCACAAACAGATGAATGGATTGAAAATGGCACATATATTCCATGGAATACTATGAATCTATAAAAAACAACAAGACCCTAGCATTTGATAGAAAGTGGATGAATATGGAAGATTTATTGCTGAGTAAAGCAATTCAGGCTATGAAAGAGGCATTGTATTTCTCCACTTAACATATACTATCTGAGCTCTATGGTAGAGACTGAAAGATTGGAGGATATAAAAGCATTGAAGATAGTTATGGACACTGGACAGTGTGCAATGAGGGTAGGAGAGGGGATGAGTTTAGGGAAGGAAATTAGGGAGAAAAAATAGAGAGGTAAGACATTTGTGGGACACCGAAATGGCTTATTACCTGGTGATGATAATGTGTGATAACTGGACTGGTTTGTGGTATATTTCATGTTAGATTTTTGGGTAAATTCTCTTTACAAGCTAATTGATGTATAGTGATGGAATGTATTAATAATATTAAGAAGACCCCCATCACATAGGCTATAATCCCAAAAATAGACAAGTGGGATTACATTAGTTGAAAAAGCTTGTGCACAGCAAAAGAAACAATAATCAGAGTGAACTGATAAACCTCAGAATGAGACAATGTATTTACAAGCTATGCCTCAGATAAGGGACTGACAACCAGAATATACAAGAAACTTAAACAGCTTACCTAAAAAGAAGAGAAGAGAAAAGAAAAAAAATCACCCTAATTTAAAAATGGGCAAATGAGTTAACAGATAACTGTTTAAGGAAGACATATGAGCTACCAAACAAACTTATGAAAAAATGCTCAGCAACTCTTAAAACTAAGGAGATTCAAAGCAAAACTACAATGAGATAGGGACCAGCAGTTAGCGTAATGACTATGTCGCTGGACTCCCACGTAGTTGACCATTGTTTGAGTCCCAGACCCGGTGGCTTAAACTCACGCCCGGTGCGTGTGCGTGCGTGCCCAAGATCCCGAGAGGACAATGGAGGAGAAGGGATTGTGGCGTAGTCATCCCCCCTGGGGGGTGATTTCTCACTTTCTGTCTCTCTATCTCTCTCTGTCTGTCTGGCGAGCGCACGCGCCCTATAGCAAAGACCTCTCAAAAAAAAAAAAAATTAAAAAAAAAAAACTACAATGAGATACAACCTAACCCTAGTCAGAATGGCTAAGACTAGTAAAATAAGGAATGATCAGTGGGGAAAAAGGAACTCTGTTTTGGGGAATGTAAATTAGTACAACCACTGTGGAGAACAATATGGAGGTTTCTAAGAGATCCACAAATGAAACTACCATATGATCCAGCAATTTCGCCCCTGGATCTTTACCCAAAGGATAGGAAAAATCTCAGTCTAAAAAACACTTGCACATCCATATTTATTGCAGCATTATTCATGATTTCTAAGACATAGAACCAACATAAATGTCCACAAACAGATGAATGGATTGAAAACGTGTGGAACATATACACTACAGAATATTACTCAGCAATGGAAAACAATGAGACCACGGTATTTGGTAAAAAGTGGACAAATATGGAAGATTTAATGCTAAGTGAAGCGATTCAGACTAAGAAATAGAGGCATTGTATGTCCCCACTCAATATATACCAAATGTCAGCACTCTATGGCAGAATCTGAATGAGCGGAAGGTATAAAGAATGGAGAGCAATGATAATACTGGAGACAGTGGGGGAGGAGGGTGGGAAACGGGGGAAGGTGAGAAGGAGGGAATCAAGGGGAAGAAAAAAGAAGCAAAACATTTAAGAGACCCAAAATGGAAAGAAATCTCTTGTTTATAATGTTTATGGAAATTTCTTATTTATAATGTTTATGGTAAGGTCTTTTACTGAACAGATATGCAGTGTATTTATGATGAGAACATTCATTTACTATTCTCTAATGATACACAGTGATTAAGCATATAAAATTTTAAACTTAAAAAAAAAATCTTTAAAAAATTAGTGACTGAACCAGCAGTTGGCATAATGGTTACATCGCTGGACTTCCATGAAGTTGACCATGATTCAAATCTTGAATCCAGTGGCTTAAAACTTGTATCCAGTATGTGTGTGTATGCATGCCCAAGATGCGGAAAGGGAATGGAGGAGAAGGGATTGTGGCATGGCCATCCCCCCGCCCCCCGCGGTGTGTGATTTCTCACATTCTGTCTCTCTTTCTCTTCATCTCTCTCTCTGGTGAGTGCACATCCCCTATTGCAAAAATCTCTCTTTTTTTTTCCTTTTTTGAAGAGGTTTTTGCTATAGGGCGCGTGCGCTCGCCAGAGAGAGAGAGACAGAGAGAGAAAAGGCGAGAAATCACCTCCCAGGGGGATGGCCACGCCGCAATCCCTTCACCTCCATTCTCCTCTCGGGATCTTGGGCACGCACGCATATGCGCCCGGCGTGAGTTTAAGCCACCAGGTCTGGGACTCGAACTGCGGTCAACTACATGGGAGTCCAGCAACATAGCCATTACGCTAACTGCTGGTCCCCAAAAATCTCTCTTAAAAATGAAACAAACACACACACATAAGGTGAGCCCAGAGAATTCACAACATTACTGCCATGAGAAAGTTGTCTTCCACGGCTTTGAGAGGGTGAATATGTATGTATGTATGTATAGGATTAAAACTAACAAACTAAAAGACCTAACTGACTTGACTGTAACTATCTACTAGCAACTCGCATCAAATATAATTTGATTTAAAGAGATTAAAGGTAAAAGTGTAGAAATGGATATACAATGCAAATACTGATTTAAACACAGTTGGGTATGCTAAGTGAAATTAGTCAAAGATTAATATTGCGCATCTACATTCAAACAAGACACTTAATACAGTCAGATTTGCAGAAAGTAAGAATGGTGGTTGCTGTGGGATAAGGGAAAGGAGGAATAGCTAATTATTACTTAACGGGTACAGAGTTTCACTTTTACTGGCACCAGCAGTTAGTGTAATGGCTACGTCGCTGGACTCCCATGTAGTTGACCATGGTTCGAGTCCGAGACCCAACAACTTAAACTCACGCCAGGGGTGTGTGTGTGTGTGTGCGTGTGTGTGTGTGTGTGTGTGTGTGTCCAAGATCCTGAGAGGATAATGGAGGAGAAGGGATTGTGATGGAGCCATCCCCCCGGGGGGTGATTTCTCGCTTTCTGTCTCTTTCTGGCAAGCATATGCGCCCTATAGCAAAACAAAAACAAACAAAAAACTTCTCCAGAGTTTCACTTTTACAAGATGAAAAGTTATGGAACAGATTTTGAAAAATGTGAATTTACTTAACACCACTATATGTACGCTTAAAAATGGTTAAGATGGGGCTAGCAAGTGGCATGGTGCTTAAGGGCACTGCACTCTCAGGCTGACTGTGGTTCAAGTCTTGGACCTGGTAGCTTGCTTTCTCACTTTCTGTCTCTCTTTCTCTTGTTCTGTACTTCTTTGGTCAAATTAAAATAAAGTTAAATAAAATAATTCTTTAAAAATGGTTAAGATGATAAATGTTATGTTACATATATCTAACACAATTCAGAAATAAATACTCTTACAAAAGTATAAAACATTTAAAATATTATAAAATGACAGTCAAGTGGTAGAATCTGCATGTTGGGTTTTGCTTCTTTTGTGTGAAGTACTAAAACAGAAAGTCCTCTCCCAGAATCAGTTGGATCTTTCCCTATTTACATCTTAATGATTCTATGAAGTACAAATATCCACACTCCATTCCTATGTTCCATGGTGTTGTTTCATTAAAAATGGACCCAATTCCTTGTACTGGTGTATGTACCATTGGCAAAAAAGGTTTTTGTTTGTGTTTATATTTCCTCTTTTTTTTTCTTTTGCTTTCCATTCCTTTATTTTTTCCCACACTTCATTGATTCACAAAATAATTAATCCAAATACTTTCAATAGCAAGTTCAGCTGATATAAACATATCTGTGAAAATGTGTTGACTTTAGGCACAAAACTCTGTGGGTAGAATAAATATCCTATAAAGTAGCACCTAGCTGAAGCTATATAGCTTACTATGGTCATTAAATAGGTAATTTTTAATAAATTTTCTCATTTAAAGAAAGGCAGTTTTAGCTTAAATAAATCAAAATCAAAAAAATGTTAACAGAACTTTGCTTAATACCTAAAGCCAGGAAACAGGTTAGTATTATGTTCAAATAGTAGGTACATGGACCCGTCCACAACTCAAGAGAAAATAAAAATCCTTAACTCTGGAAAACAAAGCATAGAAGAAGATCAGTATATTTTAATCAAAAGTCATAAAATTCTGTTTCACCAGTTCAAACTCATGTACTTAATCTATCTTCTGTTGTGGTCCGATCTTTCTATTTAAATTCTGGAAGATAATGTTTAACTCTGGACTTGTCCCTACCATTAAGCTGGCCATTTTCTTAATTTGTTTCCTGTGCATCTGACTTTAGTTTTCCTGAGATAGCACTCCCTTCAGAACTTCTTGGAGAACTGGTCTGGTGTCAGTAAATTCTTTCAGGTTTTATTTATCTGAGGATGTTCTTGTCTTCTCTTACCATGTGAAGGATAATCTTGCCGGATATAGTATTCTTGGTTGAAATTATTTTTCCCTAACACTTTGAGTATATTTTCTTATGCTTTCCTTGCTCTCATTGTTCCTGGTGAGAGGTTTGCTGTTGGCCTGATGGGATATCTTTTGTAGGTAACTTGATGTCTGTTGCCAATCTTAGTATATTGTCTCTGTCTGTGGTTTTGGTCATTCTGGCTATAATGTGTCTTGGAGAAAATCTTCTTGGGTTGATTCTATTTGGGGTCCTTTGTATTTCTTGGGTCTGAATCTTTGAATGCCTCTCTAGGTTTGTCAAGTTTTCTTCCAGTATTTCATGGAATAAATAATCAATGCCCTTGTTAGTCTCTTAACCTTCTGGGATACAGATTAGCCAGATGTTTGGACATTTAATGGTATCTAATATTTCTCGTACATTATTCTTATTTTGGGGTACTATTTTCTCGGTCTTCGTGGTAGACTTTACTAGTCCAGCGATTCTGTCTTCTACATCTGAGATTCAATTTTCTGTATGCTCTAGTCTTTAATACTTTCAAAAGAGATTTTGACTTCCTGTATTGTAGCCTTCATCTCCAACAGTTCCAGTTGATTTTTTTTTTTAATGGTGTGTATTTCCTCTTTCAGTTCTCACAAGAACTTCACCTTTTGGAACTTGTCGGCTCTTTTCTTCTGGAGTTCATTGTCTCTTCTTCTCTTCCATTTCTGTTAGCCTTGTCACTATGAATATTCTAAATTCTTTACCAGACATTTCCATGAGTTCTATTGTACTCTCTGTGGATGAAGAGGAGTTATTCTTTTCCCTTGGGAGAGAGGTATTTTCTTGGTTTCTATATTTCTTGTGCCTCTGCAGTGACTTCTAGTCATCTGATGGGTTTTTCATTTGTTCCTAATTTCTAAAAGTTCATTCTGAGTGTTCAGAGGCACACAGGAGAAGGTGGTCTGCAAACTTCTTGGTATTCCGTTTTTCTCCCTTTGTGTTGCAGATTCAGTGGGAATTGAGGAATGTGTTGACCTAATAGTATTTGGATGATTGGCTACTTTTCACTTAGACCTGTCTAGACATTCAGTGCATGGAAGCTGAGCAGCAAAGTGATAAGGTAAAAGCAAAAGGATAAAAAAACAGAAACAAAGAAAATAGAGGGGGAAAAAAAGGAAAGAAAACAAACCAAAAAGTTGATTTATTTATTTATTTTTAAAAACAAAAAATGAAAACTGTGAGATGTGCTTGAAAGCACTACATCTCAGCTTTCATGGCAGACTCAGTCTTCTGGCCTTTCCTTTTTGCCTCTCCTAAATGGGAGGGAGAAAGGGAAGGGGATTATTACAAAGATAAAGGAAGATTTCAAAGCCAAGAAAATATTTTAGCATAATTTTTTTTTAAAAAAGGAAAAATTTTAAAAATGAAAAGACAGAGACAGACAGGAAGAGACAGAGAGAAGGATAGAGGGGCCTCTACCGGGGTAACTTCTCAGCAGAACGTCTTCATTTATTATTTTCTGAAAGCACTAGATCTCAGCTCTCATGGTGGACTCAGTCTTCTTCTGGCCTGCCCTTTTTGCCTCTCCAGGGTGACTTTGCAGCAGAATATTTTTATTTCTTCTTTCTTGAAAGCACTAGATCTCAGCTCTCATGGCAGACATAGATTTCCTCTTGTTCAAACACTTCATTACATTAATAACAGTAAAGTATAAAAAATACAACATGTAAAAAAAAATCACCATACTTGTGAATGCTTTGAGTATCCTCAGAGTGTGTCCTCTTGGGTACAATTATATGCTCAGATTATGTCAAGAGCTGCGGTATTTCATCAGCTGCATGACAATGAACTTTTAATGACTTTCTAAATCTTGAAGTTGACTTGCTGATGAAGTTCAACTTGGGAAAATGCACATCTTCAAACAGTGACTTTCCCTCCTGATTAATAGCCCTCACACACTCACCAGGAGAATCACTTTGCATTTAGGAGGATGATTTGTTGCTCCTCTGGGTGCATCAAAATGATGCGACAGCAAACAAGGAGGTTGAGATAGTGGGTGACAAAATGATCAGTGTCCACTGGGAGGAGGTGCCCTTCCATCGTGTCCCTCATATAATCTTTGCCAGTCAGACCCAGACTTTCCAGGCTGTCTAACATACTCAGTAACTGACTGACATTTTGAGGATTCTGTACACTGAGCCTTTGGAATGAGAGGGAGGTATGAAGACATTTTCAATATTCCCACTGCCATTCTATGCTTCCTTACAGAGTCTATCTTTTCCTAGGTTATCTTTCTCTATTTTTTGTTTTAGTATACCTATATTTTAAAAAATTTATACCATTTGTCTTTTCCTTTGTATATTTTTTTGTTGCTTTGTTCATTCCTTCTGTTACGCTTACTGTGTCTTATAACTCTCCAAATATGACATTGCCTTCAGCTGAGTGTTATTGTAAACAATGGCAGACTTGCTTCATTGTATTTTGACCTTTTAGTTTATTTCATAGCAGTATTTGGAATTCAATTTGATCTGTGAATACATGTTCTACATTTTTCTTTTTTGTGCCCATATTTATTCTCACTACTTTAATGGATACTTATTTACAATTGAAATAATTTACCTCTTTTCCTCTGTATTTCCTTCTCTAGTCCGCTATTTTTGTTTTATCAGCATCATTCTACTTTTATAAATAATGTCCCTTATTTCAAATTGATCTGCAAGTGGCCCTTCATATTTACACATTCTGTATCCATGGATTTAATCAACCATGACTCAAAAATACTCCATGTGGATGCTACTGGGCCTGTAGTGGAAGTCACAGTCGGCAGACCTATTATCAGGGGCTCAGGTAGGTGTGAGTTTTGCCTGGTCTTGGGTGGGCTTTAATGTCCCTAGGACTTGATCAGTAAGTCCAACACTGGGACAGGTATACTTCAGGCTTCAAAGTTGACCTACATGTCACAGGCCTATTCTCAGGGGCATGGGTCGTTGTGGCTCCCAGTGGTTCTCTAGGTGGGCAGATCTGGATGTGGACTTCAGCTGAGTGGATCTGGAACTGAATCATAGGCTACATCATGGTCCACTCCCAAGACTAAGATTAGTGGGTCCACTTATGGGAACAAAAAGAGATATGGCATCAGGTTCCTGGGAAAACAGGGCTACTCTTCAGCTGTGGCTGGAAAGACTGGAACCACGTCACTTCAAGATCTGTGTTTCAACTGAGGCCATCGGGCTGCCCTCTAGGACTACTGACAGTGTGTTTCACTTTGGGCTCATAGGAAGACAGAACTGCTCCTGGACTCAGATGTGTGTGCTGGAGCCAGGTTACAGATCTGCTGGAGAGTCCACAACCAGGACTAACGGTAGTTGTTACCCAAACACAGTACTTTTGGCTCCTCCCAGGTTTCTTTTGAATGAACCTTGTGGCAGGAAAAAAAAAATAATAATAATAATTACAAGCAGAATTCATTGCAAGATGAGCTCTTTCAAAGTCTGTAGCCAGAATCCAGATCTGTGAACCTACCACCTGAGTGGGGCCTTGCTGTCTCAGAATGGGCCTCCTTGGTCTCCGGCTCCAGTGGGGTCCTTGACCTTTAATATGGATATCAAAGCTCCTCCCCCAAAAGACTTTTGTTCACAGATGCTGCCTAATTATTGCTGATGTTGCAGATGACACAGAGGGACTTCCTGTTTCATCATTTTTTCAAGTTCATGCTAGACTTTTTTATACTATCACTATTAATATGTTTGGGAATAAATTTGAGCTGTGTTTTCTACTATGTATTGTTTTCCATTGTTTTATTTTTCCTAGCTATTTTTTTTATTAATCATTTTTAAATTATTTCAGCTCAACTTTCTTTCCTATTGCTCTCCCCTACATTGGCCTATGTGTGCTTATAGACAGAAAGATCTAGATACATCTAGCCACTTAGCTATTTATTATCTGTTAAAAGGTATCATGATTAATTTTCTGTTGTCCACTCTCCCTTTCTCCCAATACCTAATGCAAGATCTGTTATTATCTTTTAATCTGATATAGCAAAATATAACTTGTGGAATATGAATAGTTTTAAGAACAAAGTATACAGAGATAGGGGAAAGTTTATGTCTTTCTTTGGAAGAGAGTTTGCAAGTTTCTGTTGTTGGAGAGATATTAATAATTACATTATGTTATATGGAAGCCTAAGAATGAGAGAAGTATTCATATATGCAAATCTGATTTTAAAAAGGGGGGCACTGTTATGAATTGAATTTATGAAAATAGTTTTTCTTTTTTCATCTAGGGTGAGAGAAATTTCAATTTGTCAACTTGACACTACCTCTTGTCTAAGAATAAAAGCCACGCTTTTGAGAGAACCCCTCCATAAACTTTCTAGGAAGAGTTGGCTGTAAGAAGTCCTATGTGAGTTTGAGAAGTACGGAATGAGACAAAGACCTTTAATCTTTTTGATATCAAGTCACTGACTATGTGACAGACACATAAGCTCAGCAGGCTCCAGCTTCCAGTTTGATAGATCAGCAACGATCCAGCCAAGCACTGTGCATTTGGCAGCAGTTGCTTCAGATCTGGTAGCTCCTGACACGTTTCCATGAGTCACCTCTTTAGATGGCAGCCTTGATGACCAGATGTACATGAATTCAGAATTTTCCAATGTTCCTTCCTGCCTAACCAGATAATGTTCCGGTGAGTTTTCATGAACTCTTTTTTTTCTCTTTTCTTCTGTTGGTCTTTTCTAAAGTTTCACTGAAGCCTCTTCCACAATATTGTAAATGTCAACTTCAGAGAGATTCCATTCATTTAAAAAGTTTCTGGTCACAATAATTATTTGACTGATAGCCACAAATATAGTATTATCTTAATTATTTTCCATGCCCTGCATACTTATTCTACCTCTGGACATCTAGTTGTTCTGTTTTGACCTGTCTTTCTCATGTCTTGTTTGGTTTGGTTTTTAGATTTTTCTTGCCATACAGCATGTGCAACCACCAGAGAAAGTCAGAGGAAAGAAGAGAGTGATAAATCACTCCCCGAGGGGGATGGCCATGCCATTCTTCTTCTCTTCTCCTCTTGGGGTTTTGGGCACACATGCTCATGCACCCAGCATGTTTTTCAGGCCACCAGGTCAGGGAATTGAATCCATAGATATGGTCATGTGGGATCTAGCAATTTAACCATCACGCCACCTGCTGGCAATTTCTCATAATTTTAAGTGATTTTTCCATCTGAATTTCTGTGTGATTCTTTTATTAAATGCCTAAAGCATTGTGTATTGAACAGTGAAGATTCTGATGGTGTATTTTCCACAGTGTGTTATTTCCTTTTTCCTCTTCAAAAGCTAGAGTGGGGTCTAACATCATTTATCCAATCATAAGCTATGCAGAAATGAGGTTTCTTATATTCATCAGAGAACCTGGGTTTTATCCAGGGTATCTCACCCTGGGCCAAAAGAAAACTACATGAATATCCAAGAGAATTTAGAGAATTGAGCTGGATGATAAAATTAGGAGAATGTGGTTTGCTAAGGAAAGTGGAAAAGAGGACTAAAAAAGGGACTCTTGCAAATATCAAGGCATAAAGGTGGCCAGTCCTTCATGAAATTGGACAAGAAGTGAATGATCAAAGAGCTTGAATTTGAATCTGAAATTTTCATGCCACATTATTGTCATTTCCAAACACGAGACTATGGTTAACCATTGTCCACCATATCAAGTAAGTAGCACAACTACAAACAATAAAATAGATTATAATTCAAACTAATAAAACAGATTATAAAGTTGTTAAAAGAGGGGCTGGCAGTTGGTGTGGTGGTTAAGGGAGCTGGATAACCACATGGCTGACCACAGTTCAAGTCCTGAAGCTGGTAGCTCGCTCGCTCTCTCTCTCTCTCTCTCTCTCTCTCTCCCCCTCTCTCTCTCTCTCATCAAATTAATAAATAGATAAATAAAGTTAAATTTTAAAAGGTTACTAGAAGAGACAAATGAGAAATGGAAGAATAATACTCTGACATCATAGATATTCAATAATACTTTGGATATTCCTCTCTTTTGCTTGACAATAAGAATATTTTCATTGTGGTTGAGGTGGATATCAGAGTATGGGTTGTAGTGAAGTCAGAGAATATAGACAATAAAGACAATCTAGAATACAGAGAACACCAAATACAGAATACAGAAAATACTGGTTAGTGAGTTCAGAATTCTTCTTTGTCAGTATAAAGAATGAGACTTACGGAGAGTTCACTGAAAGTCTATTTGGCAAAGATGATGCTTTAGGTGATTAAAAAAAACCTATATGAGTGGTAGAATGGGTTTCCAAGTGAATGATGTAGTAAACAATTCTGACTCTAAAAAATATAGTTTAGAGATTAACTTTATGAATTGGAATGTCAACCTTAATGAATATCATTCCTATTTTATTCTGTTTATGAACTGATTTTATTTGTATAGCAAGCATAGAAAAGTGTTCAGACCCAAATGTAGATTTGGTATATATTTTAGTCAGCAAGACACATGAACTCTTTGAAAACTAGGTTTATCAGTGATTAGATGAGAGACATTTAGGACCTGAAAATTACAGTTGTGTGGTTATGCTGTGCATCATGAGATATTCAACAGCATCCTTGGCCTCTGACCACTGCATTAGGTTTGCACCAAGATGTGAGAAGCAAAAAAGTCTGTCAACACTGTCAGAGACCCATGAGACTGAGTCACAGGAAGCAAGAAGACCACTTAGGAAACTGTTGCTTCTTTTTTTTTTTATTTTTAATTTTTAAAATTTATTTTATACGTTCCATCACAATACATCACTGCAGCATGTAAAATGAATATTGAAAAATATAGCATTAGAGATAAAATTAAATACAATATTCTAAAGGAAAAAACTTTATAACATGCAAATCTGTCTTTTTTTAGGACAAAGATACGCTAAAATGTATACAGAAAAATGCAGAGTGCTAACACTTGAATGTCAACTTTCTTCATAATGTCACCTTTCGTATTCTAAGGTTCTCAAGAGTCCCTAGAATCCGGTTTCTGAAATTGCCACAGCTGAGCCTGAAATACAGGAGAGTGGAGTGTCTCAGCAACCTCCTGTCATACTGAACGGTCAAGCTTCTATTTCCATAGGCTCCATTATTTATAATTTCACGATATAATCTATCTAAGTTTTGTTGGATCCTGCCTTATTGATTAAAACCTATAAACAGTCGTTAAGATAATGTTTCCAAGTGATGAAGTTTTTGGGTTTCTTCTCATATCTCAAGTCTGTATTGGGGTCGTAGGGAACTCAACACTTTTCCTGTTATGTATGTACACTTCCTTAATTCGACCTCATCCAAACAAGCCCCTAGATTTGATTTTCATGCACTTGACATTGGCCAATGTTTTGAATATCTTGTTCAAACTGATACCAGATATTGCATCATCCTTTGGAGTAAGGCATTTTATGGATGATGTTGGTTGTAAAGCAGTTATGTACATATTCAGAGTTGCCCGGGGTCTTACTATCTGTACCACCTCTCTCCTGAGTGCATTTCAAGCTATCACTATCAGCCCTAGTAATTCTAAATGTGCACAACTTAAATCTAAGCCCTCTACATGGATTTTATCCTCTTTCTTTTTCTTCTGGGTCATCAATGTGGTGGTCTATATCCACATAATCCTGAATCTAGAAGCCAGTCACAATTTCACTGTTTTTAGTCTTGGCTATTCTCATCCATACTGTCAAAATAAGAAGGTTAAAAACCACTACCAAGGGTCATATACAAGTGTCTTGGTGATTCGAGATGTGCTCTTTGTGGCTCCTATGATCTGGACCAGCATCTACATGGTGAATCTGCTCCACCAACACCACAGGAGAGCTCAGCATCTTCACAGCCCCCGCCTCTTTGCCCAGCCATTTCCTGAAAACAAAGCCACCCACACTATCCTTTTGCTGGTAAGTTGCTTTGTGTTCTTCTATTGCTCAGACAACTTTGTGAACCTTTTTTTCTATTATATATCTCCTAAAAACCCAAGACTAGAGAAGATTGCTGGAGTTATTTCCTCATGTTACCCAACCATCTGCCCTTTTCTGCTGATGAAAAATAATAAAATTATTTCCAAATATATTTCTTCCCTTTCAAAGTTTAGGTTTACCTTTTTTGGAAGGAGTACTTAATAGTTGATCCATACAGCTTTTTCTTGCAACATAGAAATCTCCATAAAGATTTATATGAGCAAAAAAATTACCTATGTCTAATGAGTACTGAATAGGGCTGGCATGAATTAAGATATGCTGTAAATTTTAATAAACGAGAATTTAAAATCTTACATTGAATGCATATCTAGATAAAAAATAGATAATTTTCATATTTATTATATGTTTAAATTGTAATATTTTAATATTTTATGTGTTACATGAAATGCATTATAAATGTATTAATAAAAATCATTTTATCAAGGAGTAGCATTACTGGTCATATGTAGTTCTATTTGTCAATTCTTAAGGAAACTATATGTTTTCCACAGTGGCTGTACTAATTTACATTGCCACCAACAGCATAAATGGATTCCTTTTTAACCACAGCCTCACCAGCCTTGTTCCTTATTTTTTTTAAAGAATTGTTTTATTTAACTTTATTTATTTATTTATTCATTTTTAATTTGATCAGAGAGGGACAGAGTGAGGGAGAGAGAGGGAAAGTGAGAAAGCAAGCAGCCGGCAGTGGCCGCGGAGGCCCGCGCCCCCGGCGGCGCCCGGGGTCGGGGGGACTCTCCTCTACTCTCCGTGTGAGGGGGCCCGGTCCACCCGGCCCCCGCTGCCTCTCTGGCGCAGGGTCTGTCCTGCGCTCGGCGCCAACACAGGCTGGTGGTGCCAGAAGGCCGAGGTCGCCATCCTTTCTGTCTCTGACCAGGCGGGTGAATGGGAGATGGCGATGGCTCCCAGGCGCATTCGTGCGCTCGGGGCTGGCGTGTGGCCGTTGGGCCTGCGCATGGCCGCTGGACCGGACCTGCGGGTGGCCGCTGGGCGCACGCGTGGCCCCCGGACTTGCAAGTGGCCGCCGGGTCTGACTGTGGCTGCCGGGCTTGCGCCTATGCGGGGCCACCGGGCCTGCTCCTGTGAGTGGCCGACGGACCTGCACCTACGCACGGCTGCCAGGCCGGAACGTGGTCGCCGGGCCGTAAGGCCACCGGGCCTGCGTGTGGTTCCCGGGCCTGCGAGTCGCCGCCGGGCCTGCGCATGACCCCCGGGTCGGCTAATGGCCGCTGGTCCTGTGCGTGGCCAGCAGGGCCTGCGCCTGTGTATGGCCGCAGGGCCTGCGAGTGGCCACCAGGCTTGAGCGTGGCCGCCAGGCCAACGCCTGCGGGTGGCCGCTGGGCCTGCGCATGGCCACCGGGCCTGTGCGTGGCCGCTGGACCAGCATGTGTGCGCAGCCGCCGGGCCTGTGTGTGGTCGCCGGGCCTGCGTGTGGCCGCTGGGCTTGCACCCACGCGCAGCCGCCGGGCCTGCACCCGGGCGTGGCCGCTGGGCCTGCGTGTGGCCGCCGGGCTTGCGCCCACGCGGGGCTACCAGGCCTGCACCCGGGCGTGGCCAATGACCCAGCACGCGACCGCCAGGCCAGCGCGTGGCCGCCGGTCACGAGCAGCTAACTGAAGCTGAAAACAAGGATTAAGATCTTGCAAATATAAGCAACAGAAAGAATCTTTAGATGTCTTAAACCAATTGAGAAATATATTGTATAGGAGGATTTTCGCTGCCTATGGGCAATGAGAAGATGATGGTTACCAGCCCTGCATTACCTCAGGGAAAACAAGAACTATTCTTCCATTCTTGGGGAAGCCAGATTCTCGAGGATGACTCACGCTGCAGATCCCCACAACACCATTCTCGGTAATCACAGGATAGAGGCCGTGTCGCATCAACTGATAACCATCTCTGCCTACCAGAACTGCGCTCCTAGAACCGTATTCCACAGAGACTCACCTACAACTGCGGAACTGCACGAGACCCACCCTTGACCCAACCCTGAACAGAATCTATGTTTCCTATTGTGGAAAACTTTATGAGCTCATAATAGAAAAAGAAAAAAAAAGGGTGAAAGATCTGGAGGGTATGGTCGCAGGGATGGCAACTGTGGATGCTGGAGACAGCATGGGAGAGGTAATGGGAATGAGTGATGGAGGGCGGTTCAGGGAACGATCATCACGTTTGATGGACACAGGGATGAGGGGTGGTCTGTAGATGATGATGTATGTGATGGTATCACTGTCTTGTCTAGTGTGAACTGCACTCATGCTGGAAAAAACCATGCTGTACACTGTAAAGATGTGCAATGAAAAAAAAAAATAATAATAATATCAGCACTCTGGCAGAGGGAGAAAGAGCTGATGATATGATAGCAGAAAGGATAAATGTGGATACCAGAGGCTGTAAGGGAGGGGAGTGGGTGGTCGGGAGTGAGTGGTGGAGGGTGGGTGTGGGGGGGGAAAGGGAGGAGTCATTTGTCACCAGAAAATGTAGGGTTCTCTGTTGAAAACTAGATACATGTATGTATAATGTACACATCATGATGAGAACTTTATGTAAAAAATGAATGTGAATGTGATCTGAGAAAGAAAAATAAAGAGAAAAAAAAAAAAAAAGAAAGCAAGCAGCCAGGTCTGGGACTCACATCATGGTCAGCCATGTGAGAATCCAGCATCCTCAACAACCAAACTCCCTGCTAGTCCCTGTTCCTTATTTTTTTATCATAGCCATTATGACTGGGGTTAAGTGGTGTCTCATTATGGTTTTTACTTGCTTGTGATAAGAGGTGTTAAACATTTTTTCATATGCATTTTGGCCATTTGTCTGTCTTCCCCAGAGAGTCATCTGTACAGCTGTTCAATGATTGAATGTAAATAACAAGCCATCAAAATTTTTAGAGATTTTTGCCATACTGCACGTGTGCCCACCAGAGAGAGAGACAGAGACAGAGATAGTGAGAGGAAAGGTGAGAAATCAGCCAGCACGGGGATGGCCACATCGCAATCCCTTTTCTTCTATTCTCCTCCTAGGATCCTAGGTATCCATGCACATGTACTCAATGTGATTTTCTTTTTTTTTCCCCTTTAATTTTTCAAATTCAATTTTTTTTATACATTCAATCACATGTTACTTAGCTTGTAATAGTTACGAATGCCCAATGTGATTTTCAAGCCACCCGGTCTGAGACTTGAACCACAGCCATCCATGTGGGAGTCAAGCAACCTAACCACTATGCAATCTGCTGACCTCAGTCATCAAATATTTTAAGAGCTAAAAAAAAAATGTGCTTGAATTTGTTCTTTATTTCAGTATGGTCTCTAAAAAATTTAAAATTGTATTTAGTGTTTGCATTATGTCAATATTTTTTTTCTTTTTTTTTTTTTAGATGCCAGATGGTATGTTTTCATGCCAGAGAGAGAGAGACAGAGAGAGAAAAGAGCAAGAAAGCACCCCCCAGTGGGGCATTGTCCTGCCACAATCTCTTCTTCATTTCTCCACTCTGTTGGGTTTGGGACATACACTTACACATATCCCTTGTGTGTTTTACAAAAGCTGTTAGGGCCAGAATTCCAACTATGGTCAACTTCCTGTGATCTGGCTTTCTTACCTACCAAGCTACAGGACCAGTCCTGCATTATAATTATTTTAAACTTTGCTGCTCTCAGGAAATTTAATTATGTATTAAACACAAACATATTTCAAACTATGCATATTCCAGGCAATCCTTTAGGAAATGCATCACCACCAAAACAGACAAAGCACAATATCTAAAGGGTTATACGGAATGCTCACAAGACGGGAGGACTCTAAGTACTTGTGATGAGTGCTCCAGGGCAGGTTAGGAGAACTAGAAGTTCTGGGAGTTTCACTCCTAAATGCTCAATAAAATAAAATGAGTGTCTCTCAGTGTTTGTGTGAATCCATCCATAATAATAACCTCATCCATGTCTTGCTGATGTATTTATAATTTTAGACTTAATCTGTTATGATAATTTCAATTAAACATGTCTCTTCACTTTCATTGATTCTTTTTTTTGATGCTGCTATATTTTATTTTAAAATATTTCACATAACAATACAGATAGAATTTGAATGTTATAGTCAAAACTTAACAACTGGGATTCTTTTAATAATGCTTCACATTAAGTAAATATAGCAAAATCAAACATGATTTAGTCAACATTCTCTGAATTTTTCTATTGTGTGGCTTTTATTAGCATGACATAAAGCCTTAGATAAGTGTAGGCTCTAGGGCAATTGTCTTATTAGAGACATAGCTTTTCTTTGTGACTTTTCTATTTTAGATAGTTTCTTTTTTTCACAGTCTTAAAATTTCATTTTCTTTTATACATTCAATCCCATTATTTAGCTTACAAAATGAATATTTCAACAGGTGAACATTTCTCCCTAGTCCAGTTGATAAAGCTATAAAATGTCTTTAACAGATAATACCACATTTCTTTGTAACATTAATGGTTTGCCTCCATAGTTTTCTTCTAAATGTCCTTCCTCAGACCCTCCTCTTTCACACACACTGTATCTGGTATTTACATCCATATACTGTATTTCTATATCCTTTAGTCAATCAATTTCAGTCATAGAGTGCGGATACTCGGCATATATTAAGTGGGGACATACAATGTCTCTCCTTCATAGCCTGGCTTGCTTCACTCAGCAGTAAATCTTCCATATTCATCCACTTTCTGTCAAAATCCAGGGTCTTGTAATTTTTTTATGGCTGAGTCATATTCCATAGAGTATATGTGCCACACTTTCTCAATCCATTCATCTGTGCGTGGTCACTTGGGTTGGTTCCATGTCTTAGCAATTGTGAATAATGCCAAAATAAACATCAATGTACAAGTACTTTTCTGATGAAGAATTCTTCTGTCCCTTGGGTAGATACCAAGGAGTGGGATTGCTGGATGATATGGTAGTTTCTATTTGTAGATTTTTTGAGGAATCTCCAAATTGTTTTTCACAGTGGCTAGACCAATTTACATTCCCACCAGCAATGTAAGAGAGTTTACCTTTCACCACACCCCCAAATCACTTATCATTTTTTCTTTTATTAATCTTAGTCATTCTGACTGGGTTAGGTTGGTATCTCATTGTAGTTTTAATCTGTATCTCCCTTACAATGAGGGATGTTGAGCATTTTTTCCTATGTCTTTTGGCTATTCATATGTCTTCCTTAGAGAGTGGTTTTTTTCAACTCATTCTCCCATCTTTTAAAAGGGTTGATCATCTTTTTTCAGGACAGCTGCTTGAATTCCTTGTGTATTCTAGTTATCAGTCCCTTATCTGACATATAGTTTACAAAAACATTTTCCCATTCTGAGGGCTGTCATTTCACACTAATTACTGTGTCTTTTGCCATGCAGAAACTTCTTAATCTGATGAGGCTTGCCTTGTGCACTATCATGTGGTCAATCTTTGAAAAGGTTCCATGTGGAGGTGAGAAAAAAGTGTACCTCATGGTTTTTGAGTGGAAAGTTCTATTGATGTCTGTTAAGTTCATTTGATTTATGGTATTATTTAGATCCTATATCTCTTTACCTGTTTTTTGTCTAGGTGATCTGTCCAAAGGAGATAAAAAGGTGTTGAGGTCTCCAACAATTAGTGTGTTGCAGTCTATCTCTCCTTTTAGATCTAACAGTCTTTCCTTCACATATTTGGGTGCTCCTGTGTTAGGTGCATAGATATTTATAAGCGTTATATCTTCTTGATTGATTAACTCTTTTACTACAATATAGTTCCCTTTGTCTCTTTGAACAATTTTTGTTTTAAAGCCTATTTTGTCAGTATTGCAACTTTGGCTCCTTTTTGGTTCCCATTTGCATGGAATAACTTTTTCCAGCCCTTCATTTTTAGTCTATTTATATCTTTATCTAAAAGATGCATTTCTTGTAGGCAACAGATAGAGGGTTTCTGTTTTTTTCTATCCATTCGGCCAGTCTGTGTCTCTTGATTGGAGAATTTAATCCATTAACATTAAATGTTATCAATATTTCCAGACTTGTCCCTACATTTAAGTTAACCATTGTCTTGGCTCTCTTTTATTCCTTTATTTCTGGCTGTTCATTCTTTAATTTTCCTGGAACAGTACTCTCTTCAGGGTTTCTTGAATAGCTGGTCTGATGTTGGCAAATTCTTTCAGGTTTTCTTTGAGAAGATTTTAATCTTTTTTTCCCATATGAAGGATAATCTTGCAAAATATAATAATCTTGGCTGAAATTGTTTCTCTCTTAATGCTTTCAATATGTCTTCCCATTCTTTCCTTGCTTGCATTGTTTCTGTTGAAAGGTCCAGTGTTAGCCTGATGGGATGACCTTTGTAAATCACTTGTCATTTCTCTCTTGCCAGTTTCAGTATCTTGTCTTTATCTGTGGTGTTGGCCAGTCTGGCTAAAATGTGCCTTGGGGATCTTCTTGGGTTGATTCTTTTTGGGATCCTTTGTATTTCCTGGGTCTGGATGTTTGAGTGCTTCTCTAGGCTTGGGAGTTTTCTTCCAGGATTTCATGGAATAAATTTTAAATGCCCTAATTAGTTTCTTCACCTTCTGGGATACCAATTATTTGGATGTTTGAATGCTCAATGGAATCTAGTATTTCTCGGATGTTATCTTCATGTTTTTTGTTTGTTTGGTTTTTGTCATCTTCTCTATCTCTTTGGTAGTTTTTTTCTAGGTCAGAGGTTTTATCTTCTTTGTCAGAGATTTTATCTTCAGCGTGGTCTAACCTACTTTTAATACTTTAGAGAGAGTTCTTAATTTCCTGTATTACAGACTTCATTTCTAGTAGTTCCATCTGATTCTTTCTTATAATGTCCATTTCTTCTTTTATATCATGGAAGGAATTCCTAATCTCCTGTAGTTCATTGTCTGTTTTCTGTTCCAGCTAATAGAGTTCTGTCACCATGAATGTTCTAAATTCTTTTTCTGACATTTTGGTAACTTCCTCTGTTTTTTCAAGAGATGGAGGGAAGTTATCGTATTCTTTTGATGAAGACGTATTTTCTGGTTTATTCAGACTGAGGCTTTTCTTCTACTTCTAGCCATTAGGAGATGTATTCACTTTTGGATAACTTTAAGGAGAATGTTTCTTCTACTGGGAACAAGTGTGTTTCCTTTTTGCTTTGGGCTGATGTGTGCCAAAGTCTCTCTTCTGCTGTATTCAGCAATGTGGTCCCCACAGGCGGGGACTTCTATTCAGGTGCCTGAGGAGCAGTATCTCCTTTTCAACAGGTGGTTCAATAAAAGGGATGATCCCTAGGAACCTCAATACTAGGGTAATTAAGAATTGTGATTCTAGACCTGTCTAATCCGTATGGGTGGGTGGAGGATGAGGAAGACATGACAATAAAAAAAGGAAGAAAAGAATATGAAGGAAAATAAAGAAAAGCATCCCACGCCTCATTACAGTGGCACGTGGTTTTGCCAGGGGTCTGGGGATGGAACTGAGGCTCTGCTGGAAAGCTGAGGCCTGTTCTGTGGGATAAAGAGGAGTAGGAAATTAACAAAAGAGAGAAGAAGAGAAAAAGCTGCCTACCTTCCTGAGAGGGCTGTCTCTGGGGTTGGGGGAGCTGGAGCTGGGTCTGCAGCAAGAGACTGGCCCTGCCTCAGGGTCCCCTGCTGGCCAGAGGCCTGGGGATGGAACTGGGGCTCTGCTGGAGAGCTGAGGCCTATTCTTCCTGAGAGGGCTGTCTCTGTGCCTAGGGGAGCTGGAGCTGGGGATGTGGGCAAAGACTAGCTCTGCCTCAGGGCACCTACTAGCCAGGGGTCTGGGGATGAAACTGCCAGGAGGAATATTTGTCTACAGTTTTCTTGCAGTGTTTAGTCAAATTCTACTTAAAAGTAACTGTTGTTTACTTTTGGTACTTTTGGATATCTTTATATTGTCTTTGTTCTTCCCTCATTTCTATTAAGAAGCCAGGTCCAGGGACCAGCAGTTAGCATAATGGCTATGTCTCTGGACTCCCATGAAGTCAACCAGTCGACCACGGTTCGAGCCTCGGACCCGATGGCTTAAAAACTCACACCAGTCATGTGTGCGTGCGTGCCCATGATCCCAAGAGGAGAATGAAGGAGAAGGGATTGCAGCATGGCCATCCCCCCGGGGGGTGATTTCTCGCTTTCTGTCTCTCTGTCTCTGGCGAGCGCATGCACCCTATAGCAGAAACCTCTCAAAAAAAAAGAAAAAAAAAAGTCAGGAGCTGATTGTTTGTTTGATTCAGATTATATCATGTACATCTCTATAAAACACATCTCTATGTGGTTTTGGAAGATTCTTATACTCTTGTTATATTTATAAACCATATTAATCCAGGAATTTTTAAATCCTAACATGATTACTAGATTACTTTAGTGATTGGGTGAACTGTGGACTTGTACTTATTTCTTTTTTTTTATTATTTCAATTTATTTATTTGCATTCATTCACTGAACATCATTACAGCATACAAAATGAGATTTTCCATCCAAAGTACACTATATATTGTCTCAATCAAGCACATCAACAAACATGTTATTGTCAGCAAATGATCTTCCATTTCTTATCTTCTGTATGTTTTGCTCTTTTCCCCCCCATCCTTGATTCTCTATCTCTTACCCTCTGCCATCTCCCACTCTCCTCCCACACTGTCTCTGGTATCTATGTTTGCTCTCTATACTGTTTTCTCCTCACATTTTATTGTATCGCCAAAGACCCTAATCAATCCAAATACCCTCATAGCAAACACAGGTGATACACACATTTCCATGAACACAAGTCTTACTTTACGCATCCTATAAAGTAGCACCTAGCTGTGGCTACATATCCTACTGCAGTCATTGAATAGATATATTTTTTTTTCCTGAAACATTTTTTGTAACTCAATTTACATTCCTTCCCTAAGCTTCATCACAGCATACAAAATGCAATCTCCCATCCAGTACACACTGCATAGTGACACAATCATGCACATTACAAAAAATTTTCCATTACTAGTTCCTAGAATTACTTCCACCCCTCTTTCTGACTCTCTGTCCCTTCCCACCTCCTCTCACACCACCTCCGGACAATTGTCCTTCATTCCCTTCCCACCCACATTGCATTGATCACACAATTTCCTACATAATTTAACTACTTTCAATGGTGAGTTCACTCATTACTACTAAGAAAACCAGTGTTAACTTAACTCAAAGAAATGCCAAGGAACTTTGCTTAAAGCCAGGAAACAAGTTAGGATTCTGTTCAAATGGTAGGTGCATGAACCTATCAGTCTCATGTACTTTTATTTTCTGTTCTGGTTCAATTTCCCTGATTAAATTCTGGGATATAATATTCATCTCCAGACTTGTCCCTATGATTAAGTTGGCCACTTTCATAGTTTTTGGACTCTTATTTCTGTGTGTCTGTGTTTAATTTTCTTGATACAGCACACCCTTGAGAACTTCTTGGAGATCTGGTCTGGTGCTGGTAAATTCTTTCAGGTTTTGTTTATCTGAGAATGTTCTTGTTTTTTCTTCCCACCTGAAAGATAATCTTGCTGGGTACAGTATTTTTGGCTGAAATTGCTTCTCTCGTAACACTTTGAATATATTTTCCCATTCTCTCCTCGCTCGCATTGTTTCCGATGAGAGATCTGCTGTTAGCCTGATGGGATGTCCTTTGTAGGTAACTTGATGTTTCTCTCTTGCCAATCTTAGTATCTTGTCTTTGTCTGCGGTTTTGGTCAACCTGGCTATAATGTGTCTTGGAGAAGATCTTCTTGGGTTGATTCTATTTGGGGTCCTTTGTATTTCCTGGGACTGGATCTTCGAATGCCTCTCTAGGTTTGGAAAGTTTTCTTGCAGGATTTCATGGAATAGATTATCAATGCCCTTATGGGTCTCTTCACCTTCTGGAATGCCAATTATCCGGATATTTGGACGTTTGATGGTATCCAGTACTTCTCGCATATTATTCTCAAATTTTTGAGCCATTTTCTCAGTCTTCGTGGTGGATTTTTCTAAGCCAGCCATTTTCTCTTCTACATCTGAGATTCTATTTTCTGAATAATCTAGTCTGCTTTGAATACTTTCAAGGGAGATTTTGACTTCTTGTATTATAGACTTCATCTCTAGCAGTTCCGTTTGAGTCTTTTGTAAAGTGTGTAATTCCTCTTTTAGATCTTGCAAGAATTTCCTCATCTCCTGGAACTCGGCAACTTCTTTCTCCTTTCTCTTTAGCAGTTCATTATCTCTCTTTTCTTCCATCTCTGTTAGCTTCGGCATTACGAATGCTCTAAATTCCTTATCAGACATTTCCATGACTTTCACCGAACTGCTTGTGGATGAAGGAGAGTTACTCTTTTCCATTGGAGGAGAGGTATTTTCTCGTTTTCCCATATTTCTTGTGATCCGACATTGATTTCTTGTCATCTGATGGATGGTGTGTTTCTTTCAAATTCTTGAAGTTAAGCCTCAATGTTCAGGAGCAAGCAGACAGAGGTGTTCTAGAATCTATTTGCTGTTCACACTAGCTTTGCTTGCTGGAGGCTGAATTCTGAGTAGAAAATCTTCATTTCTCCTGTCCCCTGAAATATCTAGTTCCCAGTAGCCATGAGGAATCTTCTGAAGGAAGGGCCCAACTCTCCTGCCACACTAGCTTTGCTTGCTGGAGGCTGAATTATGAGTAGAAAATCTTCATTTCTCCTGTCCCCTGAAATATCTAGTTCCCAGTAGCCATGAGGAATCTTCTCTGTACTTATTTCTAATTCTTTTTCTCTTGGTCCTCATTCTTTCCATTCCCGAAAATTTTTGGTTGAGTGATAAATATTGTGTGTAAGATTTTACTAGCTAAACCTAATGGCATCTTCTTCAAGAGCAGATACAATGGAGATATACTACTTAAATCTATTACAACACCTACTCTAATAGATGTTCAGCTGTAGTCTTATAAAAGTACAACTAGCTATGATACACACTTTCTAAGGCTTCCCAGCAATCATTATGAGAAACTACAAGGACTAGTAAAAATAAATCTAGTGCTCTACCTTTAAAAAATATTTTATGTATTTATTAATTTATTTATTTATTTTAGGCTTTTGTTATAGACCACATGCACTCACTAGAAAAAGGCAGATAGAGAGAAAGTGAAAAATCACCCCCCAGAGGGGATGGCTACACTGCAATCCCTTCTCCTTCATCGTCCTGCTGGGATTTTGGGCACACACAAGCACCTGTCCAGCATGATTTTCAAGTCACCAGGTCCAGGATTCAAAGCAGAGCGAACCACGTGGGAGTCCAGCACTCAACACTCTACCATTTTGTTTTGTTTTGTTTTGTTTTGTTTGGAGAGATTTTTGCTATAGGACATGTGCATTTGCCAGAGAGACAGAAAGCAAGAAACCACTCTCCACCCCATGGGTGATGGCCATGCTACAATCTCTTCTTCTCCATTCTCCTCTTGGGATTTTGAGCACGTATGCACACATGCCCAGCATGAATTTTAAGCCACTGGGTCCAGATGTGAACCGGGGTTGACTAAATGGGAGTACATTAACATAACCATTAAGCCATCTGCTGGTCCCCAAATGCTCTACCTTTTATATAACTCATTCTTGCTAAGGAATTCTAAGTTGTTTAGTCTCCTTTGTAAATATATATTTAATGTTATGTGTTTGTAAACATGGCTTGTCTTCTGAAACTCACCATATCTATGAATTTTAAATACTTTACTTACCTCACATATTCTGTACTTTGGCTTTTGGCCAGGGAAATTGTTCATCTGAAAGTGCAGCAATAGACTTTCACTCAAGGAACTTATTGCTCTCATTCTGTGTCCATCACTGACAAAGAGCTATAAGATAGAATCGTCTATTTAATGCTAAATCATAACACCCTGTAAGTTTTAGGCTTTTCTTAAAAGATGTTGTTTATGCCTTTACCAGACACTATAATATTGTGTGTTTTTCCTCATAACCAAGAAGCATAGAATGTGAATGTGCATGTACTTGGGAGTGGCTTTTTTTAACAATACACCTATAATCTTATTCCATGAATGTTTGCTTCCTGTTCCAATCACATTAGGTTTAGCAGGTTTAGTAGGTTCTCCTATCAAGGAAATAATACTTCTCTCATGGAACACAGTTATGTTCCACTCAGTTGGGTGCCCCTCTTTCTGTGTTCCTTATGCCACTAAAATGATAGACAGGGAGGTTACTTTATGGCTCAGGTAATTGATCCTGTTTAACAATAGGAAATAGGCTTACTGTTACCATTGGGAGGGATGAATACTACATTGTTCTGGAATCAGAAGGTTCAGTGGTGTACCCTTATTATGACTACACCTCAAAATAATTGATAGTTATATTCTTTTTGGATCTCTGATTAAAATTTCTACATATCAATTAGGAGGAAAGGAAATCCAAGAAGTAAAATCACATGCCAATGATGTCAATCCTCTTTTTAAGGAACATAACAGTATTTCTTTTCATAGTATTTGCCAAATGGTATAATCTAATTATACCACCACCCACCACTGTAAGGAGACTGGCAATAGTCCACTCGCTCAGCATGACATACTGCTAAGAAAAATAGAGCCACCTCTAAAATCTCAAGTTTCGTGTAGTAAGATGAAAACAAACATGGACATTGAGTAAACAATGAACGGGCAGAATCTCTGTTTTCCTGAGATGATCACTGGTCCTGTATTACTTAAATATTATAATTGTTTCAGAGAAATAGCTGAAGTGCCATGGACAACAAGAGCTATTCTGTTTGATTTGCCTGCCACATCATTGGGCTTGGCAGCAGTAGTATTGACCATAATTTCTTCTTGCCATAGATGGCTGTGATAAAACTAGATACTGGAAACACAGAAAAAAGCATAACTGATAAAAAACATAATGTCATACCCATGGAAATATGAGTTCATGGCCCAGAGAAGAAAACCAGTTGTTTTACATACAAGAAGTTTTAGCATTTCAAACCCATTAACTTGCACCATTGATAGTTGCTTTGAAAGCTTAAAGCTAATCACTGTGCAGGTTGACCACAAGATGATCTGAACTTTGAGAGGTGCATCTTCTGATTCAAATATCTAATATCCATCATTTACTACCATATCACATTGCTCCATCCCCAATGTTACTACTCTTTTTCAGAGCTACATGAACATTTTTCTGATAAATCCTTTTTTCAAACATAGTACAATATGATACTAAAAGATCATATTTAAAGAATATTTATTTAATTTTATTTATAGTTATTATTACTTTTACTTTAAAACATTTACTTTTATTTATAATAATAATTATTATTTTTTAATTTACTTCAGGGAACATGTACTTACCAGAAAGAGAGAGAGAGAAAGTGGGAAAGCAAGCCACCAGGTCCAGGACTCAAACCATGGTCGGCCATGTGGGAGTCTAGCACCTCAACCACCGTACCGTCTCCTGTCCCCAAAGATGTTTTCTTTTTTTAATTTTATGTTATTTAACTTTATGCATCATCATCATCATCATTATTATTTTTAATATGACCAAAAAGAGGGAGAGAGAGAAAGTGAGAAACCAAGCTGTCAGGTCTGGGATTCAAACCACAGGCAGCCATGTGGGAGTCCAGTGCCTTACCACATCACCTGCTGGCTCTAAGAAATGATGTCTAAGTTTAGACATCTTTCCCTTTGGTTAAGACCCATAATTAAACCACCTGCACTAGTATGTCAAATACCTTAATATGGTTAGTCCCCCCAACATGAAATACCCATGTCTTTAAGACACTGCCATAATTATTTGTTCAAATATGTATTTCTTGCATTCAGCTGTCAAGTTTTAGATACCTAAGACATAAAGCAGTGTTTGGCAGAGACTGGGAGAAATGTTTAGCTCAAATAGTACCCAGAAAATATACATATATGCAGATGCATAGACACACACAAACAAGGGAACTTCAAAATGCTTCTAGTGTTGACATGAAATAAAAAAAAGTCTGGAGGCCAGCAGTTGATAGTAGTTAAGACACTGGACTCCCACAAGGCCAACTGCATTTCGAGTCCTGGACGTGGTACCTTGCTTTCTCACCTTCCTTCTCCCTCTCTCTCTCTCTCTTGCAAATCGAAAAATAATAATAAATAATTTTAATAAAAGAAGTCTGAGTCAGCTGGTCGCATGGTGGTTAAGGCAGCTAGATCCCACATGGGCAACGATATAATTCAAATCCTGAACCCAGTGGCTTGATGGGCATGCATGTCCAAAATTCTGAAAGGAGGGAGAAATGGAGAAGAAGGGATTACAGCTTGACCATCCATAGGGGGGGTACTTTCTCCATCTTTCTCTTTCTATTTTTCTCTGGTGAGCAAATGTACACTCTGGCAACATTAAAAGAGGGAAAGAAGGAAAGAAAAGAGAAAGAAAAAGAAAAAGGAAGAAAGAAAAAAAAAGAAGAAAGAGAAGGTAGTCTGGACTTGTGAACCAAGCAAAAATGTTTGTGCATGGCTGAACTTAAAGATGGACCACCCAGAGCAGTGTCTTCAGATGTCTGTAACCAATGCTCCAAAATGGCATGGTTTTGGGTTCTCTTTAATAGGGAAAAGGAACAAAGGGAAGACAGTAGACAGAAAAAATCTGGATAATATGAACATCTGAAATTGCTCTAATTTGTTCTCAAAGTGGCACTGTTTGATTTTAGTGTTTCTTCTTGTTTGTCTGTTTTTAATTTGCCAGGGGGTATGTGCACTGGACAGAGAGATCAAGAGAAAGAGAAAAAGCACTCCCCAATGGAACATGGTCATAACTCTATTCCTTCTCCTTCATCTGTTGGGATTTGGAGCATGCACCTGAACATTGTTGGCGTGTTTTTCAAGCTACTGGATCCAGGATTCAAACTGCACTGTTGGCTTTGTGGGATACAGTTCCCTTAACCACCAGGTCATAGGGTCAGCTCTTGTTAGTGTTTCAAAATCATACCTGCTAAGGTAAGCATTCAAGGAAATTCTTTTGTGACTGAATCAGCACACCAACATTAAAAATTTGAAAATTAGAAACATCTACATAACTCCACTGCAGTCAAGCACAGTATGGCAAATTCACAGTATTTTGTGCCAAGCATGCCTGAGCCCACATTTTAAAATGGTCCTATCCAATACAATTACATGGGCTATAATTAGTATATACAGTCACATGTATAATTATTTATTTATAAATGTTCTAGCAGTCACATTTTTTTACAAGGAAAAATAAATTTTATAACATTTTATTTATCCCAACACATCTAAAATATTTTCAGTTTAAATGTAATCAATATAGTAAAGTTATTAATTAAGATTGTTAATGCGATATTATAAGTCTCTAAAATCCTGTATACATTCTATCCTTAAAGCACATCTTGGCACATTTTAAATGTTCAACAGCTACATGCAACAATTGGTTGTTATATTAGATAGTAGCAATTCTAGAATTTAACATATTTTAGCAGAGGAGCCTTCCACACGATGTAGCCATTTATTTTATTTATTATTATTCTTCAATTTGACCAGAGAGAGGAAGGAAGATTGAGAAGGCAAACCACCAGGTCCAGGACTCGAACGACAGTCTGCCAACTGGGAGTCCAGCACCTTAACTACCATGCCACCTGCCAGCCCTGATGTAACCATTCCTGACCTCAGTGTTTTCATCTGTAGAACTGGAACCACACAAAACTTCCAGAGTTGTTAGATTCAAGGGTTCTAATGCCTGCAGGGCACTGAGGCTATTCCCAGGCTTGTGGGTTCCCTATACCTGCCAGGCACATTTACCCTTTCTGCCATCTGGAAGTGCACAACTCGGCAGCCTTTAGTGCAGAAATGATGTTCTGTGACCACCACCCCATCTAGTTCCAGAATCTCTTCACCACCCCCACTGATGGGCTTGGCTGCCTCTGACCACCTCTCTACAGTTCCACCTTACACTCCACCTCACACACACAGCGCTCTGATTGTCCTGAAAACATCAACTACAGTCATATCTCAGGATACTTGTACATACTGTTTTGATATCCAGAAATTTTTTCACTGAATATCTACAGGACTTTCTCCCCTCATTTCCTCTGTCACACATCACAACCTCAGCAAGACCATGACACCCAGCCAACATCTCACAGACACCCGTGCATCCCCACCTCTGCATCCTGCTGTTTCTAAATACAATATCAACCAATAGAAAGTCACCACCTCGAATTCCTATTCTTCTATCTTTCTTTTTTCCCCCTCTTTCTCTAGGATATGTGTAGTCCCTGGAGACAGACAGAGACAAAGAGAGAAAGAGAACAAGAAAGAGAAAGCATTCCCAAAGGAGAGAGAGATCATGCCTCAATCCCCTCCCATGCCCTAATTTTCCCTCAGGTTTTTGAGCACTCACACACATGCACCCAACATGTTTTTTTGAGCCATGAGGTCTGGGACTGGAACCACACTGTTGGTGTGTGGGATCTATCCACATTCACCACCACACCACCTGGCTGGTCCATTTTACACTGTTACTTATTTCTTTCTCCCCCCCCCCCATGAGATTTGTATTAATGCAAATTCTTTGTTTTGTTCTCTGCAAGATTATCTTTGATTAAAATATTGCCTGACTTCACAATGATCAATGAATCAATGTTTGAAAGAAAGAATGACTGGAAGAATAATAGATTAAAATCTCAATTCCATCCAAATTAATTTACAAGTTTAAGGCAATCCCAATCAAATACCAGAGATATTTAAAGAATTAGAAAAATATCATAAAATTTAGCTGAAGTTATAAAAGGCCCCATATAGCCAGAGCAATACTACACAAAAAGAATAAAGTAGGAGGCAGTTCACTCTTGAATATATTACAAAGCTGTGATAATCAAAAGAGCATGGTACTGGCACAAAAAAAAAAAAAAAAGGCATGGAGACCAATGGAACAAAATAGAGATCCCAGAAATAAACCCTAAGGCATACAGTCAACTGAATTTTGACAAAAGATATGAGAAAATCTAGTGGAGAAAAGAAAATTTCTTCAGCAAATTGTGCTAGAAAAATTAAATATCCTCCTGCAGAAAAATGAAATTGGACCCCTACCTCTCACTATTAACAAAAAAAATTAACTAATGATGGATCAAAGATCTAAACATAAAGCCTCAAACTATAAAACTACTTGTGAAAAACATAGGGTAAACTCTTGGAGACATTGAAGTAGACAAAGACTTCTTAAACAAGACCCCCAAAACACAGGAAATAATCCCAAAAATAGATAAGTGGGATTGCATCGGGTTAAAAAGTTTCTGCAAAACAAAAAAAAGCAATCATTGGAGAGAAGAGACAACCCTTGGAAGGGGAGAATATATTTTCAAACTCTGCCTCAGATAAGGAACTGATAACCAGAATATACAAGGAAAGTATAAAAGCATGGAGAGCAATTTTGGAGACTAGAGCAAGTGTGGGAAGAGGGTGGACAATGGGGTGGGGGACAGAGCAGTAGAGATGGAATCAAGGAGGAAAAAAGCAAAACACTTAATAGACACAAAAATGTAAAATTACTCATTGATGATAATGTGTAATATATTTGACTGAACTAATATACAGTGTATTCATGCTGGGAAAATTTACTTTGAATAGTGTAAAACTATACAGTGATTAAATGTAAAAAAAATAATAAAAAAGAAAGAATGAAGAGAAGAAAGAAGATAGACTCAAAAGACTATACTTGGCGTGAATCTATGCCTTCATGGAAAAGGCAAAACTATAAGGGGAGAAACCATCAGTGGCAGATAGGGCTCAGGGTGCAGGAAGTGTTTAAACACTCGAGAACAGAATATGTCACCCCAAAATATGCCCTTGGACATCAGGATGACATTGAGCTGAAGGCAGTTGAGAATGAAAAGTTGTAGAAAATGCCTCCACTTGTCTACCTGAAAGTCGGGCATCTGCTTCCTTAGTAGACAATGTCTACAAAAGAAAAGTGATGCTTATATCCCATATGGGGAGTCCACACCAAGATGAGTTTGCATAGACAGATCTTACTACAATAACCTTTATCTTTCATCAGTTTCCCCTTATAGTTTCTAGTCATTTCTCCAAAATTCATAATCCCTTCATATCTATGCCTTTTTCTCTCTGCTTAAAGACAGTATAAATCTCCGTATCTAACTGCCTCTTTGAGGTTCACTTTTTTCCTGTGAACTCCTATGCAATAAATAGTAATAAGAATTTTGTGTTTTCTATCACATTAATCTTTTCTGGTTAGTTTAATTTCCAAACCCCCAGACAACATGAGAGGGTAAAGACAAAGCTATGGGTCCCTAGTGGGAGAAACGGTGTAAGAAATTACAAACACTGTAACCCTGGCAATCTTGTTCGTTAACAACTGAATGTTCTTCAGAATGAAAAGTGACTTTCTGTAACCACAGAACCTTATTTGTTCATTTGAAAGTAATCCACTTCAAAAATACAATGTAAAATACAAGAAGCAAGCATTTTCTATAGCAATTAGGCATTTTCTCTATCATAACAAAAATTTTTTGTTCTTTTCATATTTGATTAACTGACTTTGCTTTATACACAAAGGATGGGACTTTCTACAAGAACATGAGCAAGTAGAAATTAATAAATTACCATGAACATGGAGGCTTGAAACATCACAAATTTATTCTCCTAAAATTCCAGAGGTCAAGGTCTGACAGGGTTGGTACTGGGCTAAACTTAAGGTGCTGTTAGGGGTCGCTCCCTCTCAAGGCGCTATGGGAGAGCCTGCTGTCCCCTTGCTTTTTATAACATGTAATGTGACTAACCCCACAGCACATTTCCCCACCATCAAATGCATCATTCCAGCCCTGCTTCCATCATAACTTCTCTCACTCAGACTCTCTAGCTTCCTTCTTCCAGTTAGGAAGACTCTTACTGAGGCCAACAGGTGGCGTGGTGATTAATGTAATGGATTTCCATGTAATTGACTACATTTTGAGTCTCAGACTGATGGCTTGATGACCATGCTGAGTGCAGGTGCATGCATGCCCAAAATCCCAAGAGAAGAATGAAGGAGAAGAGATTGTAGCATAGTCATCCCTCCAGGAGGTTATTCCACACTTTCTGTCTCTCTCTCTCTCCAGCAGGTGTACATGACCTGTTACAAAACCCTAAATAATAATAATAATAATAATTAATTTTAAAAAGAAAGAAAGAAAAGGAAAACAGAAAGACTCCTGTGATTCAACCAGGCCCTCCTCAATAAGGCAGGACCACCTCCCTGTCTCAGAGTCCTCACCTTAATCACGTCTGCAGCATCTCTTTTGCCATGTAAGAGAACATACCCACAAGTTTAAGAGATTTGCACATGGACATCTTTGGGGCCATTATGCTTACTAGAAAAAGATAGTGACCCCCAAACACAATGATGTTGAGTGGTTTTGTTGAAATTCAAATACAGAAGGGAAAGCCAAGATCAAGATGCAAGTTGAGAACATGCTGGGAGGTGAGGTCTGGCTGTGGAGAAGCTTCAAAGAGGGCACCACGTGACAGCAAAGGCAGGTTTGTCTTCATGCGGATGAGCCTGATGGTGTGTCAGGTGCATGAAGGATCTAGATGATTGTATCGCCCTAATGCAGACACCACATGAGTGAACTGACATGGTGAAAGCTGACAGAGACATGACAACAGGGAGGGGCAGCTAAAAGGCAAAACAGAAGTGTTAGGAAATGTTTGAGAGACTCTCTGGCTCATTCTCTGCACACACTGTGGGAAGCATCTGCTTGGACATTCTTCTTATACAGCCTGGGTCAGAGCTCCCTTCAGGGATTGCTCATGTGCATAGAGGTAACCAAAATGGTTGTTTATTTTCTGTATTTCTGCAGCTCCTTTTTACCCCAATGAAATTATAGAAATTATTTATCTATGTAACTTCAAGACACCACTACTCTGGAGTCATGGCTCACTAATCACTTATAAATGAACAATTTTATTCCAAAACAAGTTTCAAAACTGTTGTATGATATGTTGACAGTTAACAACTCAAGGAAATAGTCATGTCATGATGTCATGTAGCATTATCAAAAGTCTTACCAAAGTGTGAGATGTGTTGGAAAGTTTCAGACCTGGTAGCTGAGGCAGCTGGTTCCCACATAGCCTACTATATGGTCCAAGACCCAGAGGCTTGAGAAACACAATGGTCTCTGTATGTATGCCCAAAATCTGAAAAAGAGGGTCAAGTGGAGGAAAGGGGATTGTTGTATGACCATGCCTCACAGTGGATGCTTTCCCATTTTCTCCTCTCTCCCCTTCCTCAGTCAGTCCAGGTGCCCTCTGACAAATTTTTTTAAAAAAGAAAAGAGGAAAAAAGAAAAAGAGAAAGAAGAAAGGAAGGAAGGAGGGAACGAAGAAAGGAAGGAAGGTGTTGGCATCTTTCCTGGACTTAGCTCGATCTAAGAGGAAGCAGAAAGAAAGAGCCAAAGAGACAGAGTAGCGATGGACGCAGGCGGCCTGAGTCTAAGCAGTCCAAGCAATTTGTGCCACCCAGACAAACTGGGTGCCTTTATTTATAGGGCAAAGCGACACTACATACATGTATTCATGGCATGGATAAGTTGATATGTTACAGACAATAAGAAGCAGGTAACAAATCTATAAGGGCTTAGACATACTGGACCAGTTGTATATCTTGGCTACCTCCATATCAAAGAGAAATCCCAATTATCTAGTGGAGAGAAGCCTGTAGGTGTGGGGAGGATACTTTCTTGCAAACATCAAAGGGGTGTTGATAAGCCTAAAGAATCTTGCAGAGGCAGAGGAGGGGTTTGACTTTGCTAATTGGGGTCAGAATGTTTCCTGAATTCCATCAGATATATCTGTTGGAAGATCCCTAGAAAATTCCATTCTTTGCTCCACTTGCAGTAAGGGTCAAGGAAAGGACAATCTGCAAGGTTCTTCCATAGCCAAAAGGGACAGGTGATGTTTTCTCAGAGCATGTCCCCACATCCTCAGGGCCTCTCTCCGAACATGTCCCTACATTTCTCCTTTTTTTTAAAGCCAACATGGCCTAGATTTGCTTGGGGGAATGTCAGCACCAGGAGATACACACAGGCATCAGTTGAATACCACAAGTAAGTAGGATAGCCCAAAATATAATGATTCCTATTGTCATTGAGTTAACAGTTAATTTGGCACACATAGCAATGAACAAATGCTCAGGAGTTGGTTCTTTACTTTGCTCTTTTAGCATCTCCTGAGCATCATTGACTAATGCTTTGATGTCACCCCAGTTGTTAGTGATGTGGGCAGCTGTACTGAGGCCTGTATCAGGCCTCCCCTGACCACAGGACTTCATGGCGTGGAGAAGTCCGGAACTCACAATAACCCAAGACCAGCAATTACTAACACTTCCCAGGCCTCTGATAAGTCTCTGCCTTTCCCCCTTGAAGTGATAAAAGCAACCTGAGATTTTGAGAAGCCAGACACCCCGCTTATCTGACCCTTTCTTCTTTAGAGTAAACTTTGAGCTTCTTCTTCCTGATAGGATACCCTTAGCCTGTGAAGCTTCCCCTTCCCCCAAACTCCCTAATAAAAGACTGTGCTTAACCCCATGGTGGGAAGGGGGGACAAGATCCAGAGTGTTAACTCCTCCATGCCCCACTAGCAGATTAAAGAGTTCTCCTTTTTCCACTCTGGAGTGCTGTGTTTTCCGTCCTCAGTGTCTCTTTTCCTGCAACATTTGGTGTGTTGGCCAGTAAGTGAAAATCAGACTGGCTCTTTGTGCCACCAGTCCCTGGGCACTTTCCCCCAGGATAGGCACTGCAATGTGGAGAGATAGGCACACCCCTGACTCATTTGGTGGGATCCCTCACCCAGAGTGCCTGCCCTAAGGTTGAGCACTCCTGGATCATTGGATTCCAATTGGAGAGAAGGACCAACTCCGGCTCTGGACCTTGATGCATCACCTGTGGTCAACCCTGGTAATCTGGTAAGCCCCAGGGATCTGCTGTAGAGTCCTATCAGTTAGTCCCACTAAGTGTGAGTGGAAGGGGAGACCCGCACTCTCTCCTTCAGTTGTAGGACTGGCAGTCAGAACTCATCTGTCTTTGGTTGGTGTGGGGAGGGAATGCATAACCTCTGAGTGAATGTGAATGTGACATGTGAATGTGTTTGTGGTCCCACCATGTATTGCACTATGGGATATGAGTGGATCTGTTATCTGTGTATCTGTGGTGTTTCCACCAGGCTAAATGGAAGAATTACACAGTGAGGGACCCCCTTCCCTCTCTGCATGTGTAATCCAGTGGAGGCTTTGTATCTAATTGTTTATTGCCAAGGAAACACACAAAGTCTGCAAGGGACATGGCCAGACAGATGCCTGAACAGCCTCCCCTTTGGGGGAGACAGCCATCCTTTGTTTCGTGACATCATTAATGGGAGGGGGACACAGGGGCAGTTGGGAGGGCTTTCCCTGTAGAGGTGGATAGGCAAAGTAGATGTCAGGTCGCAAGTTTTGTCCCCGGAAGCTGGGACATGAACTCTCAATTGTGATGAAAGATGTCCTCCTGGAGCCTGTTTGACTCTCTTACAAAGGCTTCTCCCACGGAGAGAAACCTGCCCACTCTGTCTGGGAAAGGAGATGGCAGTCCTATCTAGACCACCTTCTCTCATCAACTAGTTCAACAGATGTCTATTCCCTTTTCTTTCTCCACTCCATATGTCATCCACCACAGGAGTATTCCCCTTTAGTGCTGGAGCATTAGCCATTGGAGGGCCAAGAAGAGGGACCCCAGAGAGAAATCTCTGTGATCCTCCTAATTGCAACCTTTGGTTGAGGTCCTCCTAAAAAGTTTAATGAACTTATCACCTACTCTGCCTATCCCTTTAAGCAGCCCCTTTGGGAGAACACCGTGCAACTTCTAAACCTCTGGATTAAGACTCACCCCCAGGAGCTGTGTCCCTCCAGAGTCTGTAAATCAAGCACTTCTTCCAACCAGTGATCTCCTGTGCCCTTTGGGAAGTACAGGCACTTAATAACTGGTTGAGTCAGAGAAATTCAGGATACAATGGAAAACCTCAATACAAATCTTCCAAACCCACTGTGCTGGATTTTATGCTGACCAACTTTAAAAAGAGTTTCTCTGGTGATTGTGGAGTTAAATTGAAACTGAAGAGGTTGCAACCTCTGTGTGAAGTTGAATGGCCCTCTTTTAAGGTGGGCTGGCTATCAGAGAGAACTCTACACCTGCCCACAGTATGGGCCATGTACAATACTGTTGCTGGCACCCCAGGCCATCCCGACCAGTTCCCTTATGCTGACTGCTGGCTGCAAGTCACCCAAGTCCTTCTGCCTTGGGTGCAGATTTGCATTAGAAGGAAAAAATCAATGTACTATTCTGGCCACCCATGTCATGCCACACTTGCCCACTTCTGGCCAAAAGAAACCTGCAGCTCCAGCCCCTATTTTGCAAGGCATTTCCAAAGAGGAGCCATTAACAGCTCCACCCGCCCCCCCATGCCCCTGTCCTGGCTGAGCCAGTGATTGAACACCTCCCCCAATATATCTCACTGGACCCAGAGGAGGAGCAGCTAGAGCAGCCAGAGGGACCAGCAGCAGCCCCACCCACTCAGAGGAGAGATCACCAGCAGTCACTCATTCCACGTCCCCAACTCCACCTCGCCTGCTGTCACTCGACTAGCTGCTGTAGCCCAGGGCAACCTTACTCTTCAGATGCCCTTGCAAGAAACCCAAGGGCCTCCCCTGATAGGTGCAGATGGGGCTATTACGGAGGGCAGAGCAACCCTGCCAATGATAGAGTTCATGGAGTCTATACTTCAAACCCATCAGACCACTTGGGATGACTGCCACCAGCTCCTCTTCACTTTACTTAAAATGGAGGAATGGCGGCAAAGACATGGCTGCAACAACATGCCCCCAACGACATGGTAGACACCGAGGCTTGGGCCAGAGGTGCCTTTCCCAGTGAAAAGTCTGACTGGGATTTTCACACCGAGGATGGCCGCACCCATCTCAGCAAATACAGAGAGACACTCCTGCAGGGGATGAAGACCAATGCAAACAAACAGAACGTGACAAAAACAACAGAAATAATTCAAAAGGCAGATAAGCAGCCAGGGCAGTTTTACAAGAGGCTATGTGAAGTGTACCAGACCTATACTCCGTTTGATCCGGAGAGCCCCAAAAGCCAGCAAATGATTAATGTTGCATTTGTAGCCCAGTCAGCTCCTGACATCTGCAGGAAACTCCAAAAGCAGAATGGGTTTGCTGGGATGAATGTCACCCAGCTCCTAGAGATTGCTAATTGAGTGTCAGTGAACGGAGGTCAAGAGGGAAAAAAGGAAGTGGACTGGCGCATGAAGCAGAAAGCAGCCCTGCTGGCCGCCATCCAGAGGCGATGGGATACCCTGCCTGGTTTGAGAGAAGGGTCGAAAGTTAGTCATCCCAAGCTTAGACTGACTCAATGTGTGTACTGCTAGGAGGATGGACATTGGAAGAACGAATGCCCCAAGGTTTGCTCAGGGAAGGTAAACCACGGAAAAATCACCCGGAGTTCATTGAGAGCTTCCGAGACTTTCCACCCAGAACCCCCAAGTGACCTCCTGGCTATGATGAGATCAGAATAGGACTGACCAGACTTCATGATCCTAGGCCCCTGAAATACCCTGGTTAATGTCAAGGTAGGGAGCCAACTGATGACATTTATGGTAGACAGAGACACTGAACACTCCATAGTAACTCAGCCCCTGGTTTCCCCACCAGGCCGAAAAGCTGCTATCATAGGAGCCCCTGGAAACAGCCAAACCCAGCCCTTCTTGCAGACAAGAAGCTGCCAGCTATGGGGGCACTTGGTTACTCATGAGTTCTTGTACCTGCTCGGCTGCCTAGTGCCATTGCTGGGGAGGGACCTGCTATCTAAAATTGAGTGCAAATCAGCTTTGAGTCATCTGACTTGGCCACTTTAACCATCAGTCCTATCAAAATACTGGCTGTGGCAATGCCCTGCGAGGAAGAATGGTGAATGTTTGCTCCTGAGGCACCTGGTGGAGACAATGAGGTACTCTCTTCACTTGTTAAAGACTTCTCTGCAGTCTGGGTGGAGGGGAAACTGCCAGGAATGGCAATCAACCACCCACCTATAGTGGTCGAACTGACACCTCAGGCACAGCCTGCACACTTCTGCCAGTACCCTATAAGCTGGGATGCTAGACTGACTATAAAGAAACACATCAATAGGCTCAAAGAAGCCAGGATCCTGGTAAAGTGCCAATATCCCTCAAACATTCCCTCTCTCCCTGGGAAAAGGGAACCTCTGGCAATTATCAGCCAGTTCAGGACTTGCAAGCTGTCTGACTGTACCAAACCCCACATACTTTGCTAAGCACTTTCCCAGCAGACTCTGAATTGTTCACTTGTCTGGATCCCAAGGACACTTTCTTTTGCCTGCAGCTGGCAGCTGACAGCCATAATTTGCCTTCAAATGAGAAGATTCAGGCACCCAAAAGAAAATGCAGTACATGTGGTGCAGGGTCCTTCAGGATTTCAAGTATTCTCCAACTTTGTTTGGAGAAGCACTTGCTGCCAATTTAGAACATTTCTCTGGCCAAGGGACTGTATGCACACTACTCCAATAGGTTGATGAGCTTCTGCTCACTGGAGTGACCCAAGAAAATTGCTAGAGGAAACTCAAGAGTTGCTCCAGCTCCTGCCCCAGGCTAGGTACAAAGTCTCAAGAAAAAAGGCCCCAATCTGCTGCACCCAAGTGTGATTTGGGGGATTTGTTCTGACAAAAAGACATCATGAGCTTGGGCATGAATGAAAACAAGTAGTATGTGGCCTGCCTCAGCCCACAACCCAGAAGCAACTATGCAATTCTTGGGAGCAGTGAGATTATGTAGCATTTGGATCCTGGGTTTTGCTGAAAAGGCTAAGACACTCTATGAGCAATTAAAAGGCCCAGAGGGAGCCTTTTTTGAATGGGACCCTGACAAGAGCAGGCTTTCCAGGATCTTCAGTCAAGGCTCAGGAAAGCCCCAGCTTTAGGACTCCCAGATGTCACTTGGGAGTTTAATCTATTTGTATGTGAAAAAAAGTCAGACAGCACTAGGAGTTTTGACTCAGTCCATTGGGCCTTGGGAAAGGCTTATTGCCTATCTGCCTAAAAGACTGGACCCAGTGGCATCTGGATGGCTTTCTTGCCTATGAGCTCATGCTGCCATTGTTGAATTGATTAAAAAGGCAGAGAAGTAAACCTTGGGCCAAGTTATCAATGCCCAGGTCCCCCATTCAGTGACCACACTGGTGAACACAAGAGGATATAAATGGCTTGCCAGCTCTAGGAAGGCCCACTATCAGGCCTATTGATTGGAAATCCCTGAATTAGACTTCAGACTCTGCAGACTAGCTTCCTCCCGGCCATGCTGTTGCCTCCTGACCAAATTTGAAGAAGCCCTCAATGAGGTTTTTTCTGGGAGTCCTGACCTTGTGGACAAACCACTGAAGGCCCCTATCTCACTCTCTTCACTGACAGTAGCAGCTTCATGGAGGACAGGACTCGATATACTGTCTATGCAGTTACCTCTCAAGACACAGTGATAGAGGCTGGGGCACTTCCCCAAGGATGGTCTGCTCAGCAGGCTAAAATCCGGGCATTAATCCAAGTCTTTAGATTGGCAGCCGGTAAGAGAGTAAACATCTACACAGACTCACGTTATGCATTTTCTACCTTGCATGTTCATGGGGCATTATACTGAGAGAGGGGACTCCTCTTGGCAGAGGGAAAAACAGTCAAAAACGGGACCAGCAGGTGGCATGGTGGTTAAGGTGCTGGACGCTCCCACATGGTTGACCATGGTTCAAGTCCTAGACCTGGCAGCTTGCTTTCCCTCTCTCTCTCTGTCTTTCTCTGGTCAACTTTAAAAAAAAAAAAAAGAAATAATAACAATGAATAAAATTTAAACAATTTCTTTTTTAAAAACAGTCAAAAACAAGGAGGAAATCTGCCAGTTATTAGAGGCTGCCTGGGAGCCAAAAGGAGCAGCAATCATTCATTTCAGGGAACAACAGAGGGGTGAAGAACAAATCACCTTGGGAAATCAGCTGGCAGATCAGACAATCAAGGCCTTCGCCAGTCAGGACCCTAAGGCCTTCATCAATCAGGCCCCTACTACTGTGACTAAAATGCTGCCACTCACAAGCCTCCCAAAAGGCCCTGCCCCGTACACCTCCAACAAACATCTCTGGGCAAAATCGGAGGGAGAAAGTCTGGAAGAAGACAGATTGTGGAGACTGCCAGATAAAAGAATATATATACCTCAATCTCTGTGATTGGTAAAGCAGCACCATGGGTTGACTCACTGGGGAAAAACTAACCTAGAGAACATGTTAGGCCAATACTACTTTTTGAGTCACCTACCATCACTGTGTGCAACTGTGAGAATGTGGTGCAAGACCTGTAGCAGAAATAACCCTGCTCAGACACCAGCATGGCTGGCTGAAATACAAGGTACCAGGACGATTCCTCTGGTGTTACTGGAGGCAGACTTCTTAGACGTGCAACTGTGTCAGAGCTATCAATACTTACTAGTCCTGGTCTGCACTTACTCAGGCTAGGTGGAAGCCTTACCTAGGCCAGAGAAGTCACTCAAGCCCTTTTAAAGGAAGCTATACCCCGTTTTGGATTTCACCTTATGATTGGGTCAGACAATGGCCCTGCCTTTGTAGCAGAAGTCATACAGGGAATGGCAAAGGCCCTGGGCATAAAATGGAAACAGTTTACCAATCTTAGAGCTCTGGGAGAGTTGAACAAATGAACCACATTCTCAAGTCCAACCTGGCTAAGCTCTGTCAAGTCACAAGACGCCTCTTGGTGGATGTTCTCCCACTGGCCCTGCTCCAGGTTCAATGTACACCCCGAAAGCATGCTTACTCCTCTTATGAGATTCTGTTTGGTCGGCCACCCCCTTTAGTAGCCCAAACCTGAACAGCTGACATCTGTCAGCTAGGTGAGACAGTTTTAACCCAGGATCTGGTGGCCTTGTGAAAGACTTTAAAGAGAATAGCCCGAGTTACCTTAAAAAGAACCCCCCTTCTTCTTGGAAACTGGCTACACAAACATGAGCCTGGGGATCTTGTATGGATTGAAAATTGGAAAAAAGACTCATTAAAGCCCATCTAGTTGGGGCCATGTGGTGTCATGCTTGTTATCTCTACAACAGTTGAAATTGCAGGGCTAGCTCCATGAATTCACCATATGTGAGTGATGCAAGCCACAACACTAGAGTACCCTGGATGGTGAAGAGGCACCGTGGGCAGCCAACCAAGGTGACTTTCCAGAGGGCTGAGACCTGACAAGGAATCTACAGCCCTGCTGCAGTCCCTCCGTGGGCTGACTGCTTTACGCACAGTGGAAGTCTGAGGATGGCGACAGATATCATCTCTACCTTACACCTATAATTTCCTACCCCTAGCTCTTTTCATGGCACGAGATCTGGTTCTTTCTATTGGTCTGGCTGCAGTAGCCCAACAGGAATGGAAGTTCTGGGAAAGGCTTTTGCTAGCAATGTTATACCTCCTGTGGTGGGAATTGTGACAGGCCTAAGGTGTTTGGATTAACTAACTAGGGGCATTCTCATTCTCTTCTTCATGCATGGATCCTGACTGTTATCTTAATCTCACCTATCCTAGGAGAGAGCTCCCAGTGTATTAACTGGTATAACACCATGGTGTGGATGTCACCCCCCCTTTTCTGGAAGTCCTCTGGGATAAGGGAGCCCAGATTGAGTGGCCTATGGGCTACTTACTCCTTCAGCCACATGAATAGAGTTTTCAAGCATTTAGGAATGGGTAACAAAGCTTGCCTCCATGTCAGTACCATCTGGTCTTACACCCACAACAGCAAGTTCTTCTCTGTGGGTCAGAATTGAGGGAGCCATGCCTGTTACCAGTGCCCCTTGGCAGGGAGATGGGTATGCTATACATCTCTAATGGAGTATGGCCTTCCAGATGGAGGTGGTAAGTGCCCTTTCAAGGAAAAATAGAAGGCTCTCTGGAATACTGCTCAGAAATCTTGTCCTCCCAGGCCCTAATACAGGTAGGAAAGCAATCTCAAGCCCTGGGTAAACACCCACATAAACAGTATGCACAGATTGCTTTTAGATACTGACCACAACCTGGCCTACAACTGCTGGCTTTGCATTTGATCTGCCCTTCCCTTGGTATATGCTACCCCCATAACTAAGTCTCCAAGCAGTGCCTCCAGGAATCCCCCAATCGTAGATGTGATCACCCTTGCTTGGGTGACCCTCTCCTCCTCACCCCACCACTGTATCTCCCAACAAGGAGAAACAGAGATTGGCAGCTTTACTTGTAATCATACTCACAAACTTAGATTCAAGCCCATTGACAATCAGAGCCTATTTTGTTCCACTGAGATGGAGGTTTATTTGGTCTGTGGCATCTTTGCCTATCAGTGCCTGCCAGCTAATTGGACAGGAGTGATACTTGGGTCATCTTGACTCCTCATATTGGCATTGTATCTGGAAATTAAAATCTGGAAGTCCCTCTAGTGGCCTGAACCCAGATAAAACTGTTTATCCCATTCATCTCCCTCCTTGTGACTTTGGAATTTCTGCAGGAATAGGCACTGGAATTGGGGGAATAGTGTCCTCCTCCTACTTCCTAGATCGGTAAAGAAATGGCAGAGAGATTACAGAGAGTAGCTGAGATTATAGAACCTCTCCAAGACCAGCTTGATTCCCTAGCAGAAGTTGTCTTACAGAATAGATGAGGTCTATATCTCTTAACTGCAGAAAAAGGTGGGCTCTGCTTATTTTGGGGAGAAGAATGTTGTTCATATGCTAATAAATCAGGAGTAGTCTGAAACATGACCCAGCAGCTTAGAGATTTAGTCTCCAAACAATGACAAGCAACAGCTGATTCCTGAACAAACAGTTCTCAAAAGAAGTTATAACAATGACCAAAAAGTACATGAAAAAATGCTCAACATCACTAACTCCCAGGGAAACACAAACCAAAACCACAAAGAGGTATCACCTTACTCCAGGTGGAATAATTACTATGAAAAAAAAAATTTGGAAAGAAGAGAACTCTAGTGCACTGCTGACTAGAATGCAAGTCAGTAAAGATGTTGTGAAGAACAGCATGGAGTTTCCTCAAAAACTCAATATAACTACCTTATGATCTAGTAATTTCATTACAGGGTATATACCTAAAGGATAGGAAATCACCATATCTAAGAAATATCTCTACTCCCATGTCTATTGCAACACTATGTACGATAACTAAGACATACAACTGCTATAGATTTTGTGTGCCTTCCTGAAATTCATGTGTTAGAACTTGGTTGTGTTGTGAAGGTATTAAAAGGAAAGTTGATACCTTCATGGTGTTGAAGAGTGGGGCACTCTTCAATAATTAAGTAATTGACTCCAAGTGAGCTTATAAAGAGAGGGAGTGAGACCAGAACAGCGACACCCACATGGAATGAACACAGTCATTATGTAATGGCTCTGGGTTCTGCAAGATGCTCACCAGAAGTGAGCATCTACCAAACCTTGGACCTCCAAACTGTGGACTGAGTAAATCTCTATTCTCTTAAATTATCCAAACAGATTTTTTTTTAATTATTAGCAGTAGAATGGTCTAGAACCAAAATTTAGTATAAAATGTGTTGTGTTGTTAATAACAAATACCTGATGATGTGGATAGGCTTTGGAACTGGGAAATGTGCAGAGGTTGGAAGAGTTTGGAGGAGCAGTTTGAGAAAGTCTATATTCTGGTGGGGTCTCAAAAGCAAAACAGTTTAGAAATGAACTGGAATTTTTTAAGATTGGTTAGAGGATGGTAACCATAATTCTGTTAGAAATGCCAATAGTAAATGTTGTTCTGAGGAAGTTTAGATGGAAATGAGGAAATTATTGAAATCTGGAAAAATAACCACCTTGTGACATCATGAAGATTTAGCTGCAAAGTGTCCATGCTCCCCAGGCTTTGTGTAATTCTGAATTTGAGAGTGATGAAGATCTGGCAAATTATATTTTTAGGCATAATATAGAAGGGGCAGCATGGTTACTCCTAACTGCATGTAGTAAGAAACTAGTGGAAATAAATTACTAAAAGACAGATCTGTATTAAAAAGGCAAGCAGAGCAGAAAGATTCGGAAAATTAACAGTTTGATCATGTCAAGAATGGGAAAGCGTGTTTGGCAGAGAACACTACAGTGGTCTGAGCTACCAGTTGTGAAAGACATTAGTATTAGTAAAAGAAATCAAGATGCTAATAAGCAGGACAATGGAAGAAAGGCCTTGAAGGCATTTCAGAGATCTTCAAACTACCCCTTCCACCATACGCTCAGAAGTCTAGGAAAATGGATTGACTTTAGGGGATAGAACTGGAGAGGGTTTCTTTCCCTGACCCACCTAGAAACTTTGCTTTCTGAACTCCTATAGTATGTTCTTGGCCCCAAGTAGAGCTCAACATGCCATTATGGCTGCTGATCCACCATCTGTTCCAGAATGTACAAGCAGCAGAAGATGGTGGTTTATGCACACAGGTAATTCAGCCACTGACAGATTTCAAGAACTGTAGAGGCATGGAAGCCTCCACCTAAATTTCAAAGCATGTTTCAATAACCTGAGTTTCTAGGAAGACACCATCACAGGGACTGAGCCATTGCAGAAAATCTCCACTAAGGCAAATCCAAGTGGAAATGTGGAGTTGGAGCTTCCTTACACTGTGCTCGGAATGACAAATTCTGGTGGAGCCCCAGTGGTGGGACTCCCTTGAGACCCCAGAACTATGGAGCTATCAGTGTGCAGCCATTGCTTGAAATAACTGCAAGCACAAGACTCCACTGGAGAGAGGGGAAATGTGAATGAGCCCAGAAGGCCCAGGGGATCAAGGCTTCCTGATGAATTGGGGCCCAACCCCTTCAGTGAATCCAAGTTGCAGACATGGAGTTTCAACATTAAATGGTTTCCCTCTTGGGTGGAACCTGTTACTACTTCCTTCTTGTGGTATGGGAATTTCTAACCTGTGCTGCTTCTACCATTGTATTTTGGGAATAAGCAATTTGTTTGGATTTCACAGACTCATGACTAGTAGGAGTTTGCCTTGAAACTGAATGTTTGAAACGGTGCTGGAAGAACTCTAGACTTTTGAATTATTGGGATAATTTTATATGTAAGTACATAAATTTGGAGTGCTAAGGGCAAAATACTTTGGTTTGGGTGTCCCCCAAAATTCATGTGTTAGAACTTGGTTGTAATGTTGAGATATTAAGGAAAATTAATACCTTCAGGTGTTGAAGGGTGAGTTCTTGGGAGTATTTAAGTAATTAGGGTGTGACCTCTGTAATTGACTCCTGGTCGGTTTATAAGGAGAGAGGATGAGACCAGAAGATAGACACCCACATGGAAATAAAAATTATGTATTCTGCCTTTTTCCCATGAAGTGCAGACTTGGGTTCTGCAAGATACTCACCGTAAATGGCCTATGGGCCTAGGACCTTTAAACTGTGAGCTGAAAAAAAAACCTCTATTCTCTTAAAGTACCCAGACTTGGGTATTTTGGGTTATTAATAATAGAATAGGATAGGGCGAGAACTAACCTAAGTGCTCAATGGTGAATGAATGTTTGTGTGTTTTTTTAATGTGAAATATACACACAGTGGCTTATTATTCAGTCATAAAAAGGAGTAAATTCTATCATTTGTGACAATATGGAGGAACCTCAAGAACATAATGCTAAGTGAAATACAGCAGGTACTGAGTGAGAGATACCACATGTTCTCACTCATTACTGGGAAGTAATAGATTTGATTGCATAGAAGTGGAGAATGAAATGGTGGCTACTAGCAGGTGGGACTGGGGGAATGGAGGGGAGATGGAGAGGACTTGATTAACAGATACAAGAGTGTAAGATAACTGGCAATAGAGTAATTTAGAGACAATTTAATGCATATTTCAACATAGTTAGAAGAGAGGATTCATAGTGTTCAAGCATAAAACATTTATTAATAATGAATGTTTGACATGGTGAATGTGTTTACTGCCTTGATTTTAGAATTATGTACTGCATACATATATCAAACAACCACATGGAACCTCATTAGTATTTACAACGATTATGTGACAATTAAAAATTGTAATAAAGACAAAACAAAAAAGATTCAAAAGACAAATACTCACTACAGCTATTTGTGGAATTTCCTGCACATCTGATTTTTTTTTCATTTAATAATGTACTTTGTAATGTACAGATTATGTCATTTACTATGACAAATACTGTGTATACAATACTATTGTGTCCTGTAAAAAGAGAACTCACTTAGCATTAAAAGATATGGAGGGGGGAGACCAGCAGGTGGTGGAATGGTTACATGGCTAGACTTTCGTGTAGTTGATCTAAGTTTGAGTCCCAGATCCAGCAGCATTAAACTCATACCAGGCACAAGTGTGTGCGTGCCAAAATCCTGAGATAAGAGTGGAAAAGAAGGGATTGTGGCATGGCTATCCCCCTGGGGGGTGATTTCTTGCATCCTGTCTCTCTGTCTCTCCAGTGGGTGTACACATCCTATAGAAAAAATCTCCCAAAAAATTTCTCTTTAATACAGATTACAGGATTTTCCAATTCTCCAAATAACAATTTTCTATAGCCAGATTTGTGCTGTGGTATATTTATAGTATATTCTAATAATTAAAATTATTCTCTGTATGCCATTATGTAAAATCAAGAGCATCTGTTTTTTTCAATGAGAATAGCAGTAACTGCATCAAAAATATGCTTTGTAGCTCATGAAATAGAGCCTGTTTGAAGAGAATTATATTAAATGAATCACAGCCAAGAAACAATAATATGTAGCAGATACTATTTGAAGAGCAGGTGAAACTTATTGAGAAAATTGCATAGTCACCTCTAATTCAACTATTCCAAGAGAACATTTTTGTATGGACATCTTTTTATTTTCTTTTTCTTATGCATGATTTTTATATATGGCTATTTTTCTTTCCATAAAAGTGGTATTACACTGTATATACTGTCTTGTATATATACGAAAGTATATTGTTAACATTTTCTCATGTCAATAAATATTCTTCTATGGGAAAAAAATAAAATAAAGAAAGAAAAGAAAAACATGCTGGGTATGTGTGGGTGAGTGCTCCAAATCTTGAAAAGAGGATGGAGAAGGGATTGCAGTTGCAGTTTAGCCTTTCTTCCCAGGAGATGAGTTCTGACTTTCTCCCACCTCTGTCTTTCTCTGGCAAGTGCATGCACTCTATGGAAAAAAATCTAAAAAAAATTTTTTTTAATTAAAAAATTTACCCAACATGAAATTTTTAAATTAAAATTTTTTTAATTAAAGAAGTTATGTTTAAATAATAGAACTCTCCTCTCTTTCAGAATCAGAAAATTATATAAGTGTGTTATATGAGTTTTATCCCACATTGTAAATCTACATGATGAAAGACCAAGTCTACTTCTATTTTATTGTCAAAGAAACTACAGAAAGACCATATTAGTGTGTGTATGTGTGTGTACACAAACATACATGTATAAATGTACACATGATATATACATAAATATACACATGAATAATATACACAAATAAATATATTTGTTTATAGTTACAAGTATTCCAATGACACTTGAGTCACATATCCCTCCATATTTACCAAGCATCATGCTATGTCTTAATTATATGAAAGTTTATAGTTGAATGAAAGAAGGTAGATATGGAGCATTGTTCAGACTCAAGTTTATTTTTTTAAGACTATTATTATTTTTTTATTCTTATTTTAAAAAAGAAAACATTCTATTGCTATTCCTCATCTGGCCTATAAAGAGAATTTACCCAACATGAAATACTTCTCAGACCAGTCCAGTTGAGAATACTATACATATTATCATTAATAGGTAATAAACCATTTCTGTGTCCCACAACTGTTATGACTCTCCATTTTTTCCTCCTGATATCCTTCTCTATATTTTTCTCTTCCTCCTCAAGTACATTTTTAAAAAACAAATCGGTCTACTTTCTATGCCAGGTAGTTCCCACAGGGGGGGCATGTCTCTCTCCCTGTGATCTTAGTCGCCTTTGGCAGCCATTGCTCTCATCACTTAGTTCATTTGGCTCCAAAGTGGTGACAGTCTAATCCATTATTCCTGATCCAGGCAGCAGCTAAAATTAGTTCATGATAGATTTGGTTCTTGGATACCCAAAAGAATGAATCATCCAGGTAAGATAAAATGGTATATGATTTTTCCCACTTCATTTATCATTTTTAATCAGCAAAATAGCTCCCTTCAGTCTTTTTTTTAATGCCAGAGAGACAGAGAGAGGGAGAAAGTACCCCCCAATAGGGGCTGATTATGTTACAATACCTTCTCCTCTATTTCTCCAACCTGTCAGGATTTTAGGCACATATGCACATGCACCTGATGTGCTTTTCAAACCACTGGGGCCAAGACTCAAACCATATGATCAGTCATATGGATTCCTGCTCCCTTTATCACTAAGCCCCAGGTCCAGTCCAGTTTCCTTCTATTTTTACTCATGTTTTTAAATTTTTGACTTTTTGGGGTTTTTTTAAGATGGTTATACATGTTATTTATATAAGTTACAACTGTGTGAACAATATTTCATCAAAATTATATGATAATTCTCCTTCAAGCAAAGCTAAAAGCCAATACGGAGTGTAAAAGAAAGAACCAGCTTTGAGTCAGAAAATGGGCCCATGAGCTGTGATAAATCCAAATACACTTTAGAATTATAAGAAGAACTCTATCTCTTACAGAGAACATTATAATAACTCTATGTCTATGGCATTGTCTCTTTTCTTTTTTCTTTTTTTTTACTTTTTTTTTCTCTTTAAATTTATTTTTTACATTAATTCACTATACATCATTACAGCATACAAATGAATTTTCCATCCAAAATCCAAAATACACTGTGTATTGGCTCAATCAAGCACATCAACATACATGTGTTCAGCAAATAATTTTCCAATTATGTCTTGTATACTTTGTTTTTTGTTTTGCCATCCTTGATTCCTTATCCCTCACCATCTGCCATGTCCCACCCTCCTCCCACATTGTCTCTGGTATCCATGGTTGCTTTCTATGCCTTCCCCCCCCCATTTAATTGATTTGTTAATGAACTTAATTAGTCTAAATATATCCAATAGCTAGCACAGCTGATATGTACCTATACATGAACCCAAGTCTGACTTTAGGCATAAACCCAGTGTGTAGAATGAACATATTATAAAGTAATACCCAGCTGGGGCTATATAGCTTACTGCAGTCATCAAATATGCATTTTTTTTAAATTTTGATACGAACAGTTTTACCGTTTTTTTTTTTCTCTTGCAACTTTTTTTTAAATTACTTAACATTCCTTCCCTGAGCATCATCACAACTTACTAAATGTGGTTTCCCATCTAGAATAAACTGCATAGTGGCTTAATCATGCATGTTATCATCAATAATATTCCATTTCTGCTTTCATGCATATGTATACGTATATATATATGTTTTTTACCCCATGTTTGACCCTCTGCCCTTTCCCACTCTCTTATTACACTATCTCTGCTATATACAGTTGTCTTCCATTCCTTTTTCCCCAACATTTTGTTCATCACACAATATCAAAAGTAATCTAACTACTTTCAGCAGGTAATGTCAAGAAGAGTAGTTTTGAACTGGTAATGATATTTCCTTGAAACTTAAAGCCTAGAAACAGGTTAGTATTCTGTTCAAATAGTAGGTACATGCACCTATCGACAGCTCAAGACAGGACAAAAATCCTTTAAAACCGGAAAACAAAGCTTAGGAGAAAAGCAGCAATAATTCAGTCAAGTCACAGAATGTTGTTTCATCGGTTAAGTCTCATGTACTTAATCTTTCTTCTGTTAGGGTTCGATCTTCCAGACTGAATTCTGGGATATAATATTCATCTCCAAACATTGTCCCTACAATTAAGTTGCCCATTTTCTTAGTTTTTGAACTCTTATTTCTGTGTGTCTGCATTTAATTTTACTGACATAGCACTCACTTAAGAACTTCTTGGAGATCTGGTCTGGTGCTGGTAAATTCTTTCAGGTTTTGTTTATCTGGGAAAGTTCATGTCTTTTCTTCCCAAATGAATGATAAACTTGCTGGGTACAGAATTCTCAGTTGAAATTGCTTTTCCCTTAATACTTTGAATATATTTTCCCATTCTCTCCTCGCTCACATTGTTTCCAATGAGAGGTCTGCTGTTAGTCTGATGGGATACCCTTTGTAGGTAACTTGCCTTTTTTCTCTTGCCAGTCTTAGTATCTTGTCTTTGTCTGTGGTTTTGGTCAATCTGGCTATAATGTGTCTTGGAGAAGATCTTCTTGCGTTGATTCTATTTGGGGTCCTCTGTATTTCTTGGGACTGAATCTTTGAGTGCCTCTCCAGGTTTGGAAAGTTTTCTTGCAGGATTTCATGGAATAGATTATCAATGCCCTTATGAGTCTCTTCACCCTCTGGGATGCCTATTATCCGGATGTTTGGACGTTTAATTGTATCCAGTACTTCTCGCATATTATTCTCAAATTTTTGGGCCATTTTCTCAGTCTTCATGGTGGATTTTTCTAGGCCAGCCATTTTCTCTTCTACATTAGAGATTCTATTTTCTGTATGATCTAGTCTGCTTTTAATACTTTCAAGGGAGATTTTGACTTTTTGTATTATAGCTTTCATCTCTAACAGTTCCATCTGATTCTTTTGTAAAGTGTGAAATTCCTCTTTAAGATCTTGCATGAATTTCCTCACCTCCTGGAACTCTTCAACTCCTTTCTCCTTCCTCTTCAGCAGTTCCTTGTCTCTCTTCTCTTCCATCTCTGTTAGCTTTGCCATTATGAATGTTCTGAATTCTTTATCAGACATTTCCATGATTTCCATTGAACTGTGTGTGGATGAAGAGGAGCTATCCGTTTCCCTTGTGGGAGAGGTATTTTCCTGCTTCCCCATATTTCTTGTGGTCCTGCAGCGATTTCTAGTCATCTGGTGGATGGTCGGTTTCTTCCCAAACTTGGAAGTTCAATCACGCGGGTTTTGTATGCTTGAGGCCCAGTAATCAGTGGGACATCGTCCTTTCTCCCAAAATGGCTAGATCGCAGGAGCCATGGAGCTGTCTGTCTCTTGAAGAAGGGCTGTTCATGTGGGTTTTGTATGCTGGAGGCCCAGTGATCAGTGGAACATCTTCCTTTTTCCCAAAATGGCTAGATCGCAGGAGCCATGGAGCTGTCTGTCTCTTGAAGAAGGGCTGTTCTGGCGACTTTTTGGTTTTTTGTTTGTTTTTGAGAGAGATTTTTGCTATAGGGTACATGTGCTTGCTATAGAGAAAGAAAGACAGAGTGAAAAATAACTCCTCAGTGGGAGATGGCCATGCTACAATCCCTTCTCCTCCATTCTCCTCTGGGGACTTTGGGCATACACACATGTGCCCAGCGTGACTTTCAAGTCACCAGGTCCAGAACTTGAACTGTGGAGTCCAGTGACATAATCATTACACCATCTGCTGGTCCCAAAATATTTACTTTTTAGCATCACTATGAACTAACCTACTTAAATGTATTTAATGGGGGCCAGAAGTTGGTGTGGTGGTTAAAGGTGCTGGATTCCCTCATGGCCAATCATGGTTCGAGTCCCAGACCTGGTAGCTTGCTTTCTCACTTTCTCTCTCTCGCTCTCTCTCTCTGGTGAAACTGAAAAAATAATAATAACAAATAGAATTAAATAAATAAATAATTACTTTTAAAAAATGTATTTAATGTTTTTCTATATATTTAAATTATGATCTTTACTGTTCATAGTGTTTCATCTTTGTTGATTGGGAGCTTAAGCAGGTTGACCCAAAGTCCTTTGCAAAGAAATGTGTGCATCATTCCACAGACTGAGGTTAGAACAGTAAATAAAGGGTAAACTTCTCAAAAGTAGAGAGAGAAAAAAATAAGGAAGAAATAGAATGTACTATTGGTCGTGTGTTCTATAGTGAAAATGGAGCAGGGTAGGGAGCAACTGTGTTGGTGTGTTCATAATATGAGAGAGGACAATTATGGGACTGTGTCTCTGATAAGATGAATTTGAGTACCAACCTAAAAATAATTTTTAGAAAGTCCAGCTGTGGGGCCAGTAGATGGTATAATGGTTATTATGTCACTGCATTCCCACATAGTCAACCACAGTTTGACTTAAGCCAGACCCAGTGGGTTAAAACTTATGGCAGGCATGTGTGTGTGGATGCCCAAAATTCCAAGAGGAGACTGGAGAAGGGATTGCAGCTTGTCCATCCCCCCGAAGGTGATTTCTCACTTTCTATCTCTCTGTTTCTTCAGCAAGTGCACATGCCCTATATCAAAAATGTGTCTTAAAGAAAAAAAAAAAAAAAAAAAAAAACTAGCTGCAATTTGGGTACCAGAACTACTGGCTTGCTTTCTCTCTCTCTCTCTCTCTCTCTCTCTCTCTCTCCCTCTCTCTCTCCCTCTTTCTCTCTCTCTCTCTGTCACATGCACCCTATAGCAAATTTTAAAATAATAAATAAACTAAATAAATATTTTTTAAAAAGAAGGCTATGGGGGCCAGGAGGTGGCATAGTGGTTAAGGCATTGGACTCCCACATGGTTTGAGTCCTAGACCTGGTAGCTTAAAACTCATGTTGTACACATATGCGTGCATGCCCAAAATCCTGAGAGAAGAATGGAGGAGAAGGAACTGAGTCATGGCCATCCCCCCTGGGGGTTTCTCACTTTCTCTTTCTCTGTCTCTCTCTGTGTCTCTGGTGAGTACACACACCCTATAGCAAAAACCTCTCAAAAATTAAAAAGGCTATGAAGATGGATAAAACAGATACACAGATGCCTGAGAGCACACAGGATGGGGGAACTTTCACACATGTAGGAATATTTTGCATCTGTGCAAAGAACAAGCTAGAGCCGAACGATGCCTCTTCTGTAGTGTCCACTCAGCCTTCTCATTTTAATCTCTTATCTTCCTGGCTCTTGATCTGTGATCTCATAGGCTGACATTCAGAGATTGCACTGATCAAGTTTTCTGGTCCTCTGCAGGCTCCCTGCTGAGGTGGCTTTTTAAAAAAATTACTTTATTTAACTTAATTGATTTATTTTAATTTGATCAGAAAGGGAGAGAGTAAGAGTGCGAGCAAGAGAAGGAAAGTGAGAAAGCAAGTCACCTGGCCATGTGGGAGCCCAGCACCCTTAACCACCATACCACCTGCCAACCCTGAGGTGGCATTTTTGTCTAACATGTCACTGAGCGATGCAGTGAGAGGACCACCCATGTAGACTGATCATGAACCCTGAAACTATCCTGGCCTCATCAGCAATAGGGAAAGAAGGCTCCTCTTTCCAAACCACACCTGTTTACCTTATTCCTAGAGTCCATTGAGTTTCCTTAAGATTATTGTTCTCCAATCTGTATCCACCATCTTGCATTTCCTTTCCTTTCTAGTCAGTGATCTTAGAATTGTTGAGTTCCATTGGAGGAGACAAATGTCCTTTTTGTATTTCTCCTGTGTCCCTGAATTGATATCTGGGCATCTAGTGGGACAATGGTCTCTTCTTATTGTATTAAGTATCCTTCCTGGGGAATGACTTTTTCCTGCAAATGAGATTTACAGTGATGGTGGGTAGGATACTTTGAGTCTCGCTGTGTGAGTTCTTCATCCATTGCTGGGAGCAGTGAATACTAATTAGGACCAGCAACAGCCCAAAGGGTCAAGGGCTGGAGAGAGCTGACCCACAGTTCCTAGCAAGTGCACACATGAGGGAGGGACCAGCAAAGACTGCCCACCATTTCTAGTGAGTGCACTCAAGCCCCAGAGGCTCTGTGAGTAGGAAACACTCTCTTGCCTTGGCAGATGTGAGCAGGATCTGCTCACTGTCCCATGATTGTGTGTGTGTCCTGACCATACCACGGAGTGTAGCCAGGATGGCGGCACTTCAGCAGCTTGTGTGTGTAAGGGTCTAGAGATCGGTCCAACCGATGGAGACACAGAAAAGACAATGACAATGCAACTGCAAAAGAGGCTTTTATTTTTCCAGCTAGCTGGGGTCCAAGTTCCTGCCCGTCGCAGGGGGCCTTCACAAGGACCCCGAGCCTAAGATAAAGGGATCTTTTATAGTTCAAGATGTTCCTTAGAATGTAACACACACAAAGGAGGGGGGTATGAGAAGTGAGGGTCCAGCTGTCACCACCTGCTCAGGTCTAGATAAGGGCTCTCAGCTAAGGGTTTGGATGACCTTGCCTCAGAGGTGCTGGGCCCTCCCATTTTCCACTTATCTGAGAGTTCCCAGACTCCTGGTTTCTGTCCTTGAGGCCCTAACAAAGTAGGCTCAGTCCTTGAAGACTTAACGGGGTAGCAATTAAGCTAACTTGCCCTAGCATTCCCTAACATGGCGGTGATTATGCTAACTTGGCCTAACAGTGTGGATGTGCTAGGATGTCCATGGGTCCTCAAGGAAGTGAAGACATAGGGCCCATTTGCCCTCATGATAGAGGTCAGTTCATCAGTGACTCGGCTCTCAAAACGGCACTGTGCTGTAGATGTTAGGAACCAGGGGTTAGGCAGGGCGGCCCAGGAAGTGGGCCCGGTGGGGGCCCTGTGGGTGTTCATCCACTGGAAATACAGCCTGTGGGTTTCAGTAATCTCCCACCACTTGGCTCAGGGCGGTGGGTACTGCTTGGCCCTCACATGGCTAGGTTTTTTGTTTGTTTGGTCCGTGGTAGCAATGAGAACTGTTAGGGAACCACTCACAACTTTTTAAGACCTGAGAGTTTCTCCCAGGTCCAACAGATTCCAGTCAGTTTTTTGTCACTGTTGTTTTACTTCCTCCTTCATGCTGTTATCCTGAGTCTTCATGCTTCAAAAGGCTTTGACCATTTCCTTGACAAATTCCAGTCTTCTCCTTCAGGCCCATGACTTGAAGTGAATCTAGTTATACACCGTTTTGTTCCTTCTTTGCGAAAGAGATGACCATTGGTTTCTTCTAGTCAGTTCTGATTGCTTCTATGATGGCAAAATAGAAATAGACTTAACTTTCCATCACAGAGGTCTCTGATGTGGCATTAAACTCATATAATCCATTCGATTCCTGCTTATGCAGGAGAGGAGAGTTAATAGCAGTTAAATAAAACAGAAAATGCAGGTAGAACTTATTTAAATGTCAGAATCACTCCTTTATTTAATGTCCTTGATTCAAATGAACCAAAAAGATTCGGCCATTTAAAAAATAAAATCTAACTTATGAAATGACTAATCCTGAGCTGATTTATGATTCTAAGATATCCAATCTTATTTTTCCAAATACTTCAATTGTAGCTCTACTAAATGCCCGCTTATGAGCTATTCCATGTGACAACAGGAATTAAATTTGCCTGGTAGAAGGTTATAGTTAAAATAACTCCCATACCCATTAATCACAGAACATGTTTAACATATTGCTTTTGTTACATGTTTGAAAAATTTAAGGTAGGGAACCAGCAGTTAGCATAATGGCTATGTTGCTGGACTCCCACGTAGTCGACCGCGGTTCGCATCCCGGACCTGGTGGCTTAAAACTCACGCCGGGCGCGTGTGCGTGCGTGCCCAAGATCCCGAGAGGAGAATGGAGGAGAAGGGATTGCGGCGTGACCATCCCCCCGAGGGGTGATTTCTCGCTTTCTGTCTCTATGTCTCTCTCTGTCTGTCTGGCGAGCGCATGCGCCCTATAGCAAAAATCTCTAAGAAAAAAAAAAATTTAGGGTAGATGATTTTCTCCAGGGAGGAAGAATAATGCTGTTTGGTCCCAGAAAAAGAAAATCCTGCCTAATAAAATACATAGAATTCAGAAAGCTCCATAAATAACTATAAGTCTTTGTCTTTCAAATTTGTTTTGTTTTGCTTTTATTATAATTTTGATTGATATAATAGTTGTAAATATTAATTTAATACAGTGTTGTTTCTCAATACAGGAATATAATATGTAATGGTAAGATTACATAAATAATAAATAAATGTATCCACTTATCTCAAACACTTATTACTTCGTGCTGTGAACAAACTCCTCTCGCCTAAGTTTTTTTTTTTTTTTTTAAGAGGTTTTTGCTATAGGACGCATGCACTTGCCAGAAAGACAGAGAGAGACAGAGACAGAAAGTGAGAAATCACCTCCCGGGGGGAATGGCCACACTGCAATCACTTCTCCATTCTCCTCTCGGGATCTTGGGCACGCACGCACACGTGCCTGGCATGAGTTTAAACCAGCAGGTCCAGGACTTGAACTGCAGTCGACTACATGGGAGTCCAACGACATAACCATTATGCTAACTGCTGGTCCCAACCTAGGTTTTTTGATATACATGTTGAATAGTTGCCAATAATAGCTAGTCTACTGCATATAGTATTCTAAACTCATTCCACTCACCTACTTGCTTTCTCTTCACTGTTAACCAAGTTCTTATCTCACTACCATTCTCACCTTCCTAGTTTCTGATAGCCACATTTACATTCTTCATTTCTGTGCACTTGAATCTTTTAGCTTCCACTAAAAGTAAGAATACCTAGTATTTCTCTTTCAGTGCCTGTGTTATTATTTCAGTTAGCATTATTTCCTCTACTTCACTCATATCACAAATGACAGGATTTTAATCTTCTTATAGTGAATTATATTCCACCATGTATTTATGCTGCATATTAAAAATCAATGCATACAGGAGCCAGCATGTGGTGTGGTGGTTAAGGTGCTAGACTCCCACATGGCCAACCATGATTCGAGTCCTAGACCCTGGTGGGCTTGTTCTCTCTCTCTCTCTTTCTCTCTCTCTTTTTCTCTTTTCTCTGGTGAGCAAATGTGCCATATAACAAATGAAAATAATAATAATAAATAAAATTAAAGGGGCCAGCAAGTAGTATAGTAAAGACACTGCAATACCACACAGTTGACTGCATTTGGAATCAACTGAACCTGGTAGCTTAAAACACACTGGAATGTGAATGGAGGAAAAGGGATTGCAGAGTGGCCATCCCCTAGGGGATGATTTCTTGCTTTCTGTCTCTTTATTTCTGTCTCTCCAGTGAGTACATGCACTCTATAGTAAAAATCTGTCTAATTAATTAATTAATGTTTAAAAAAATCCACTCATGTTGGGGCCAGCAGGTGGCATGGTGGTTAAGGGCACTGGATTCCCACATGGCCGACCACAGTTCAAGTCCCGGACCTAGTGGCTTACGTTCTCACTTTCCCTCTCTCTCTCACTACCATTCTGTCTCTCTCTGGTCAAATTAAAACAAATAAATAAATAATAAATAAAGTTAAATAAAATCATTCTTAAAAAAAATTAACTCATGCATTCACTGGGCACTTAGGTTGTTTTTTGTTTGTTTGTTTTTGAGAGGTTTTTGCTATAGGGCGCGTGCGCTCACCAGACAGACAGAGACAGACAGAGAGACAGAAAGTGAGAAATCACCCCTTGGGGGGGATGGTCACACCGCAATCCCTTCTCCTCCATTCTCCTCTCGGGATCTTGGGCACGCACACACACGCGCCCGGCGTGAGTTTTAAGTCACTGGGTCCGGGACGCGAACCGTGGTCGACTACATGGGAGTCCAGTGACATAGCCATTATGGTAACTGCTGGTCCCATTAGGTTGGTTTCATAGCTTAGCTATTCTGAATAGTGTTACCATAATAATGAGATTGAAATTATCTCTTTGAGAGAACATCAAAAAATCTGTGAAAAAAATAGAATTTACTATGAGTTTACATTGATGTAAAAAAATTTAAAACCATGTAAAGTTTGTTCATAATGTATGCTTTCTACGATCTCTTTGGAGACCCTTTGTACTGGTTTCCTATACTTTGAGTGTATAACCAGTAGAGGATTACTGGATCATAAGATACTTCTATTTTTAGTTTTTGAGAGATTGCCAAATGGTTTTTCATAAAGGCTGAATTTTTAATTTCTCAATACCACGAGAATTCACCTTTACCACAACCTTGCCAGGATTTATAATTTATTGATTTTTCTGAAAATAGGCTCTCTAACTGGGGTAAAATGATAGTTCCTTGGTGTTTGGATTTGCATTTCCATGGTATTAGTGGTGATGTACATTTTTTCATGTACTTGTAGGCCATTTGTTTGTCTTCTGTTGAGAACTGTCTGGTCAGATCAATTGGCCATTTTTAAAGAGGTTTTTGCCTTAGGGCACATACACTCACTGGAGAAAGACAGAGACAATGAAAGTGAAAGTGAGAAAATGCCCCAGTTGGGGGGATGGCCATACTGCAATCCCTTCTCTCCATTCTCCTTCTGGGATCTTGAGCATGCATGCACACACGCCCAGTGTGATTTTCAATCCACTGGGTCCAGGACTCAGTCAGACAAGTGGGAGTTCAGTGATGTAATCACTACACCATCTGCTGGTCCTCCGTTGGCAATCTTTAATTGGGTTATTTCAGGGTTATTGCTGGTGAGCTATTTGAGATTCTTATGTCCAAATTTTCAATCCTTTGTCAGATATATAATTTATAAATATTATCTCCTTCTCTATAGTTTCTTCACTTAGCTGGTTGTTCCATTTGTTTCCTTGTTTGTTTGTTTGTTTCTTTTTTTTTTTTTACTTACTATGCAGAAGCATGGCATTCTTCACAGAAGTAGAAAAACAGTCATAAAAGTTATATAAATCAAAAAAGATTCCAAATACCTAAGATAATTTTGTGCAAAAAGCATAAAGCTAAAGACATCACACTACCTGACTTCAAAATATGCAACAAAGGGCCAATCAAAGGCATGGTGGTTAAGGCGGCTGAATTCCACATGGCTGAATAGAGGTTCGAGTCCTGGGCTCAGTGGCTTGAAAAACACACTGGACATGTGTGTGCTTGAAAGTCCATAAGGAGAATGAGGATAAGGTATTGTGGTGTGGCCACTGGAAGATACCTTCTCATTCTCTCTCTCTCTCTTTCTCTCTTACTGTCTTAAGGGTGACCACAAATACCCAATAGCAAAATCATTTTACAAAGAAAAAAACGCTACAAAGCTGTTGTAAGCAGAATTTCATGATACTGGCATAAAAGACAGACACACACAACAGAGTAGAAAACCTGGAAATAAATTTATGTTTATATAGCCAACTGATTTTGACAGAGTTTCCAAGAACATTCACTGGGAAAAGGGCACTTTCTTCAATGAATGATACCAGAAAAATTGCATATCTGTATTTAGAAGAAAATACACCCGTATCTCTGACCATATAAAAAAATAAACCAAAAAATGCTTTGGAGACTTAAATGTAAGACTGTAAACCATAAAATCATTAGAATAAAACATAGGGGAAATGCTTAATGAAATTGGTCAAGGTTAAGATTTTTTTAAAGAAAAAGTCAAGGGTCTAGCAGGTAATGGTGGTTAAGGTGCTGGGGCTTCCACATGGCCAACCATGGTTCTAGTCCCTAACCTGGTGACTTGCTTTTTCAGTTTCTATCTCTTGGGTCAAATTTTAAATAATAATAATAATTTAAAATTAAATTAAATAAATAATTCTTTTAAAAAAAGAAAAAGTCAAGGCATGGGTAACAAAAGAAAAAATAGTCTTATGGGATTATATCAAGTTCAAAACTTTTTCACTTTAATTATATATTTACTTTCCCAAAATTATTGCAGGACAACTTTGCCAAAGTGTTGTCAAGATTACACTTTATTACTGTTAGATGTGATCCAATGGTACACTGTAGTGGACACATACTTAGTGTAATTAAGTCAGGCATAAAAAGACCAAATAGTTTAAAAGAAAATAAAATATAAAGACATCACTTGACCAAACTAAAGAAAGAACATAAGTATGGTTAGCTGTGTTTTTAATATTTATTCAAATATAAAATATTGAGGAAGAGAATTGAAAACCTTATTGTCTAAAAATCTCATTTATTCTGTGGTAAGCATTGTTTGCCCAGGGGCCCAATATGAAAATTTGACCCATTTCCAAAAGGCCAATTTAAACTTAACATCTGCCAAAGAAATTATGTTTTGGTTATTATAAGATCACTTCTAAACAAGTACATCAAGTAAATCTTAGTATGCCATGTCAACACACTGCTCCTATAAAAGGACGCCGAGTAGTCAGGTTCCCTAGCCAACCAGCAAGAAATTCACAAGTGCTAAAGAAACGTGAGAGATAACTTCTATCAAGATGAATATTCTACTTTTGACTCTTGCACTAAGTCTGACCTGTATTGCTGAGGATGAGTCTGATGAAACGGGAACAACGGTACCAATGTGGAGGCATAATTCCACATTGTTAAAATATTTGTGGTTCTATCTGCTTCTTAACTGTGGTGTGTGTGTGTGTGTGTGTGTATGTGTGTGTCCATCTCTCTCTCTGTCTCTCTCTCTTTGCTGGGTATAGAATACTAAGTTTCACCTTGACTCACCTTTTTGTAACAAATCAAAGCTCTAAATTTGAGGCTAGGTTCATTACAGTAAGTGAAGGCGCAGTTTCAACTATCAGCCGATAACACACAATTCTCCATCTTAGACACAAATGTAGCCTTGCTTAATTATGTGGGGTTTTCTTTCTGTATTTTTAGCTTTAATTATGTGGGGTTTTCTTTCTGTATTTTTAGCTTTGTCCTCAGATAATGAAATAACAGCGAATGTTTTTCTTATCCAAAAATTGTGCTTCCTTTGTTTTGTTTTTCATAGATTAAGCATGAACAGAGCAAAGTGTTTCTTAAGATATCTCATGTGAGTGTTCTTCTTAGGATCTCACCTGGAATACCATTTACGTGGCTGCCAACAATGAAAAAAAGATAAGTGAAAATGGACCACTGAGATTGTACTTCCGTAAATTTAAAGTGTTGGGCTTTAATCAACTAAAAACAGCCTTTTATCTCAAGTGAGTACTCAATTTCAGAGAATAAATGATTAAGCCTGTCAAAACCCAAGAGATAGAAACACATGAAACTATGAAGTTCTGGAAACATGCACAGGGGTGATGATATTTGCATTGAGGTTTTTATTTTTCTGGCAAATAATCAGTGCAGTGTGAGGAACAAACACATGCCAAGATGCCAGAATAAGAAATAACATAAATAACATACGCAGCACTTGCCGTAGTTCTTAACGTGCTGGACTTTCCACATGGCTAACTGCAGTTTAAGTCCCAGATACAATAGCTTAAAACTCACATTGTGTGCTTATGCATCTGTGCCCAAAATCCCAGAAAGAGAATAGAAGAGAAGGGATTGTGGTGTGGCCAATCCCTTTAGGGGGTAATTTCTCACTTTCCTGCCCTCTGTCTCTCTCTGTCTCTCTTCAGCAAGCATACATGCCCTACGGCAAAAACTTTTAAAAAAAAGAAAGGAAGGAAGGAAGGAAGAGAGAAAGAAAGAAGATAGTGTATTTTGGTAAAAGTTATAGTTTTTTTAAATGACTTCCTGTCATACATGAGTAAAAGGGATTGAAGAACAGAAATTGTGACCAGATAGTGACACAGAGTAGTTGAGAATAACCATGTAGACCTTCATTAAAACATGAGAAACCATTGTGAGTTACTGAATACAGGAGTGACACAATGTGTAAACAATCCAAGATCCCTAAAAAGGGAACAATCAGAGGAGATACACTCAGAGCTTACTGTAGCAAGCTTACTGTCAGTCACCATCACTTCCATTTAGCAGAGACTCAGAGATAGGCAGAGGAAGGGGAAAGCTTTAGAGTGGACAAAGGGGAAGGTTTTAGGTATGCTCTGATTGGAAGCCATTGGCAGGAGAACCTGAGGTGAGCCATCCAGATCAGATCATTGAATGTCAGTGGTTATGGGTGCATAGTTGCTTTCTTTAATTGGTCTTAAATGGGAACTAGAGATTGAAAAAGATTTCTGAGATTAATTAAATTCTGGCAGCATGGGGCCAATTGTTCCCAAGTTTCTATCGAACTAGTTACTATAGATAGTCTGATTTTCTTTAAGTCTGATTTACAAATAATTGGTTGGCTTACTAGGTTGGTTACTACATATTGGGAATCTGAGTTACATTTTACGTATGTATTGTCATGCAAGTGTCATTTTGTATATCCAATCTCTTTGCCGTAATATGTGGAATTATGCCTAAACTCCTCTGAACTGCTGGAAGGGAGAATATGAACAGTCAAGCATTTAGAAATAATATAGCTTCCTTTCATTATAAGATGCCAAGTTTCTAGAGTTGCATGACAGCAGTGGGAAGAGAGATGAAAAGAAGCATTTAGAGAGAATAATCATGGGCATTTAGAGGATAGTCATGGTGGTATGGTGGTTAGGGCACTGGATTCCCACATTGCTAACCACAGTTCAAGTCCTGGACCTGGCAGCTTGCTTTCTCACTTTCTTTCCCTCCCTCCCTCCCTCTCTGGTCAAATTGAAAAATAATAATAAATTAAATTAATTTGGAGACAGCATGTGGCATGATGGTTAAAGCATTACTGGATTCCCACATGGCTGACCATGGTTCAAGTTCTCAATCTGGTGGCTTGTTTTCTCACTTAGCCTCTGTCTTTCTATGGTCAAATTAAATAATATTAATAAACAGAATTAAATAAAATAATTTCTCATCATCCCTCTTTGTCTCTCTCTGATCAAATTTAAAATAATAATAATAATAAAATTATATGAAATAATTCTTTTAAAATTTAAATAAAATTTTTTGAAAGAAAGAACAGTCTTTAAAAAAAGATGTTCGATAGAAATCATAATCTTATACATTATCTGCTTCTAGTCATTCATTCTTCATGAGCTATTTACAACTCTAGACTGTAGATAGTTGGTAGCAATGCAAAACAATTCTTGTGTAAATATATGTAAATTCTGTTCTATCCCATGAAAGGTCATAGACTTTCCTTCTCCACTGTAAAAAATTCAAGTTTTGCTTCCATTTGCCTATTTATTCCAATGTTTGTTTGCTCTATATAAATTTGTGCTTTTTTGACTTGTCTTTTAGACCAGTCATAACATTTGCCTGATTCTCTTATAGACTTATGAATTAAATAAACTATTTAATATATATTTAAGAGTTATGTCAAAGAATAGTTTTAGTGTTCTATATAGTATCCCGAAATAGAAACAATTCAAACATACATTAACTTTAATATACTGAGTAAATGGTCTTTTCATAGACTGGCGTATTACACAGCTATGAATAAGTGCAAATTAATGCTACATGTTAACAACATGGATAAAGCTCATGGACATGATATTGAGTGAAAGATGCCAGACAGAATTTATAGTTCTTCTTCCATTTGTGCAAGTGTCAATACAGGCAAACCAATACATGGAGGTAGACTTCAGAAAGGTGCGGACTGTTAGACTTTTTACTGGGAGGATTCCAAGGAGACTCTAGTATATTTCTGAAATTTTCTGTGTCTAAAACCCATGGCAGTCTCACAGGTGTTTATATTTGTAAAAATTAAGCCTTCTATTCACAAATTAGCATACTTAAACGTACGTATGTTTATTACATCTCATTAAAAAAAAAGGAAATGAAAGCAACCTCTATTGTACAGGCCAATGCTTGAACTAATGACATAATACAGGCCAGGCACTTCCATTTTGTGAATGGTGTTTTCTTTCTTTTTTTTTTTTTTTTTTAAGAATTATTTTATTTAACTTTATTTATTATTATACCATTATTATTTTTCAGTTTGATCAGAGAGAGAGAGAGAGGAAGTGAGAAAGCAAGCCACCAGGTCCGAGACTTGAACCGTGGTCGGCCATGTGGGAGTCCAGCGCCTTTAACCACCACACCACTTGCCAGCCCCAATGGTGTTTTCTTTATACACACATTTTCACAGACTAAGGAATACTTAGGGAGGGTGACAAAATAAATAAATTACCTATCCTAAAATCCTTCTACTTGTAAAACCTCATAAAGTATAGCTTTGAATCCATAAACACAGTGATCTTTTAAATTAATTTAAAATTGCTTTGTTTTCAAGGACTAATTGCACATGCCAAAAATTCAACATCGTTACCTTAAAATCTGAGGGTATCTGGTACCGCATGTACTGTAAGTATGATATGTGACTGTGAAACTTTTATTATTAAATAGTAGTATAATACAATATAATATTTATTACTATTACCGCTATTATTATTACTATGATGGTGACCATGACAATGACTGTTAAAATAGCTATGATTGATCCCAACTATGTGGTGGCTGTAACATGTGACACTTTGTGAGGCAATCCCACATTGAAAGGTTTCTAGTTCAAGTCTGAAGACCTCTCTGAGTATGCTAGGCACTGAGTGTCCATGATCCAGGCTGGCTTCGACATTAGGACCCTACTTGAGGTGCTGTTTCTCTCCCTCTCTCTGTCTCTCACTTTTAGAAGAAATACCAAAAGAGTTAGCTACCATAGAAAGCTTACTATGCACCATGCATTGTCACAGAGTTTTGTGTGCATTCATTTATGTGTTTCTTACGTTAGCTCTAAGAGACAGGCTTCATTATGATCATTGTTAAGAGAAATAAGGAACAGGCACATGTAGATTAAGAAACTTCCCCAAAGACATACATGGTGGCAGAGCCCAGATTTCCTCCCAGAACATCTGGTCCAAAGTCTTATCCTTAATATCTAGGCTATTTGTCTAGAGCTGAGAACCAAGTGATTCAGAGCTTGATATTTATTTTCCATTTGGGCAACTTATCTATACAATCATTCAGGCTCTCAAAGTTCAAATGTAAAGAAATTGACATTAACGACAGTATCCTCATCACTGAATCTTTGTGTTTTTAAAACATGAAAAATGCACTTACTCATTAAGTTCTGTTTCTGTATAGGGAAAAATTAATATAGTTGTATAATAGTAAAGTTCTTGAATAATTTTGAATAAGTTTTGAGCAATGGAAAGACAAACTTTTTTGTAATCTAGGTTAAAAATATCCATATTATATTTTAGATAACCATACTTAAGATGTATATTTATATTGAAATTTTAAAATAATTGATCTATAAAATATCACTCACCACCGTTATAACAGGAAGGAAATATGAAAATATTTAAATTACAGAAACTTTTGTTTAAAACCAGTAAGGGCATTATCACTGACTCATAAATTCAATCATCTGAAAAGACTCTAGGGATGATATTCTTGTGCATCCCATCACAAATTAATAAACCTGGCTATAGTTTTTATTAAATAAAAATAATGACGGGCATTTGAATCTCACCTATCCTGTATATAATCCTGTCAATGTGTTACAAGAGTTCAATGTATTCCAAATCCTATTTGCAGCAACTAGAAATGACAGAGATGAGAAGAACTGTGTATCTGACACTGAACCTTCCAGTCTGCATTCATGTGCTTCATTTGTAGATTCTAATTCATTTCCCACTGGATTTTCTATCTCAATAATGGTCTATTTTTCTCTGTCCAAAGTTCACATTTTTCTCTTCTAAATTTACTTCTCTCTTGTTCCTTTACCTTCCATGTTTTCGACATAATTTTTCCCCTTCCTGTTTTCTCACCTAATGCCATGCCTTCTGGTACAGTTGTCAAGATGTGGAACACATAGGCCATCTAACATTTCTAATCACCCGGAGATGACACAGTGGAGAGGTGATTTTGCATTAGAGGGAGATGTAGCTAAAAAGAACCAAAGTTTTAACATCTATAAGTAGGTCATGCTGCCCATGAGATTAGCTGGAGCATAGAAGAACAGCTTTTTTTTTTCATCTATAACCAATAATGCCACTTGAAAAATTGTCATTAGTTGGGACCAGCAGTTAGCGTAATGGCTATGTCGCTGGACTCCCACGTAGTCGACCGCGGTTCGAGTCCCGGACCCGGCGGCTTGAACTCACGCCGGGCGCGTGTGTGTGCGTGCGTGCCCAAGATCCCGAGAGGAGAATGTTGGAGAAGGGATTGCGGCGTGGCCATCCCCCCTGGGGGGTGATTTCCTGCTTTCTGTCTCTCTGTCTCTCTCTGTCTGTCTGGCGAGCGCACGCGCCCTATAGCAAAAAATCTCTCCCCAAAAAAAAAAAAAAAAAAATTGTCATTAGTTGGGCCAAAGGTGGCATGGTGGTTAAGATGCTGGACTCCTGCACAGCCAACCACAGTTCTAGTCCTGGACCTAGCTACTCACTTTCTCACTCTCTCTCTCTCGCTCGCTTTCCTCTCTCTATCTCTCTCTGGTGAGTGTATATGCCCTATAGCAAATTTAATAATAATGATAATAAATAAAATTAAATAAATAATTGTTTTTCTGAAAAAAGAAAAATTGTCATTAGCTCCTCCTCTTCAGGTTGCTAGGATGCTCAATATATAAAACACAAAGATATATGACCTTATTCGAAATGACTATTTAAATAAGCACAAATTAACTTCTAATTAAATTCTGAATTATGAGTTGATAAATATATTTTATGTACCAAGAAATATATAAGCTTATAAATTGAATAAGAATAAATCATTAAAAATGTGTCATGATACATACATAAGTCCACAGTCTAAGTATAATGCATTATAGAATACTTGTTTTTAAAATGGAGAAAAAAATATTTCAGAAAAAAATGACGGTGTACTTGTTACTAGATTTTAGCTTTGTCCATATATGTTTCTTGATTTTTTTTAGTATAAAAATCAAAAGTAGCTCTACTTTTTCATATAAATTATATTATAAAAATTAAGTTTAATTTAATTGTTCCTTGTTATGCAGTCAAGTATTATCTTTTGGTGGCTGAACCAATCATTTTTTCTTTAAAATTTTATTTATTATAATCATTATTTTCCAATTTGCTATAGGGCACATGTGCTCACCAGAAAGAGACAGACAGAGAGAGAGAGAAAAAAGTGAGAAAGCAAGCAGTCAGGCCCAGAACTTGAACCACAGTCAGCTATATGAAAGGCAAACACCTTAAACACCACACCATCTTCTGGCCCCAGGAGTCAATCATCTTTTAAAAAATCAACCTCTCAACTCCCTGTCAATCATCTCTTAAAATCAATCTCTTAACTCCCTATAGTTAAACCCAGCATATTAAAAACCTTGATGTTTTGTGCCAGGTGTACCTGAGCCAATATTCTTTTTTTTGTAATTATTAAATTTATTTATTTACCTTCATTCACTGTACATTGTTACAGCATACAAAGTGAGATTTTCCATCCAGAGTACACTGTATATTGGCTCAATCAAGCACATAAACATACATGCTATTTCAACAAGTAATTTTCCATATCTTGTTTCCTGTATGTTTTGCTTTCTTTTTTTCCCATCCTTGATTCCCTATCTCTTACCCCCTGCCATCTCCCACTCTCCTCCCACACTGTCTCTGGTATCTATGTTTGCTTTCTATACTTTCCCCCCACACACATTTTATTGAGTCACTAAAGATCTTAATTAATCTAAATATTTTCATAGCAAGCACAGCTGATATATACATTTCCATGAACACAAGTTCAACTTTAGGCGTAAGCCTCAGTGAGTAGAATGAACATCCTATAAAGTAGCACCTAGCTGGGGCTATGTATCTTACTGCAGGCATCGAATAGGTAATTTTAATGCATTTTTTTTTTTAATCTCAAGAAAAAGTTTTAGCGGGAACCAGCAGTTAGCGTAATGGCTATGTTGCTGGACTCCCACGTAGTCGACCAAGGTTCACGTCCCGGACCCGGTGGTTTAAAACACGCCGGGCGCGTGTGCGTGCGTGCCCAAGATCCCGAGATAAGAATGGAGGAGAAGGGATTGCGGTGTGACCATCCCCCCTGGGGGGTGATTTCTCACTTTCTGTCTCTATATCTCTCTCTGTCTGTCTGGCAAGCGCACACGCCTATCGCGAAAACCTCTACCAAAAAAAAAAAAAAAGAAAAAGTTTTAGTTTTCTTTTCCCTGAAATTTTTTTTAACTTAATTTACATTCTTTCCCTAAGCATCATCATAGCATACAAAATGTGATTTCCCATCCAGAATATACTGCATAGTGGCTTGATCGTGCATATTATTATCAAAAATTTCCCATTTCTAGTTTCTAGAATTTTTTTACGCCCTATTTCTGACCCTCTGTCCTTTCCCACCCTCTTCTCACACTATCTCTAGTGTCTACAGTTGTCTTCCATTCCTTACTCCCCACCCACATTGTACTGATCACACAATTTCTTAAATAATCTAAATACTTTCAATAGCAAGTTCACCTGGTACTATTAAGAAAACCAGTTTTAACTTAAATCAAAGAAATGCTAAGGAACTTTGCTTAAAGCCAGGAAACAGTTTAGGATTCTGTTTACATGGTAGGAACATGAACCTATCCATATCTCAAGACAGGACACAAATCCTTACAACCAGATAACAAAGTCTACAAGAAAATCAGCAATATTTTAGTCAAAAGTCATAAAATTATACTTCACCAATTCAGTCTCATGTACTTTATCTTCTGTTGTGGTTCTATTTTCCCGATTAAATTCTGGGACACAATATTCAACTCCAGACTTGTTCCTACGATTAAGTTGGCCACTTTCTTAGTTTTTGAACTCTTATTTCGGTGTCTGTATTTAATTTTCCTGATATAGCACTCAATTGAGAGCTTCTTGCAGATCTGGTCTAATGCTGGTAAATTCTTTCAGACTTTGTTTATCTGAGAATGTTCTTGTCTTTTCTTTCCACATGAAAGATAATCTTGCCAGTACCATATTCTTGGCTGAAATTGCTTTTCTCTTAACACTTTGAATATATTTTCCCATTCTTTCCTCGCTCTCATTGTTTTTGATGAGAGGTCTCCTGTTAGCCTGATGGGATATCCTTTGTAGGTAACTTGATGTTTTTCTCTTGCCAATCTCTTTTTTTTTTTTTTTTTTGAAGAGGTTTTTGCTATAGGGCGCATGCGCTCGCCAGACAGACAGAGACAGAGAGACAGAAAGCGAGAAATCACCCCCCATGGGGGATGGCCACGCCGCAATCCCTTCTCCTCCACTCTCCTCCTGGGATCTTGGACACGCATGCACACGTGCCCGGCGTGAGTTTCAAACCACCGGGTCCAGGACGCGAACCGCGGTCGACTACATGGGAGTCCAGCGACATAGCCATTACACTAACTGCTGGTCCCGTCTCTTGCCAATCTTAATATCTTGTCTTTGTGGTTTTGGTCAACCTGGCTATAATGTGTCTTGGAGAAGATCTTGGGTTGATTCTATTTGGGGTCCTCTGTATTTCTTGGGACTGGATCTTTCAGTGCCTGTCTAGGTTTGGAAAGTTTTCTTGCAGGATTTCATGGAATAGATTATCAATGCCCTTATGAGCCTCTTCGCCTTCTGGAATGCCAATTTTCTGGATGTTTGGACATTTAATGGTATCTAGTACTTCTCGTATATTATTCTCAAATTTTGGGGTCATTTTCTCAGTCTTTGTGGTGGATTTTTCTAGGCCAGCAATTTTCTCTTCTACTTCTGAGATTCTATTTTCTGTATGATCTAGTCTGCTTTTAATACTTTCAAGGGAGATTTTTTTTTAGAAAGTTTTTTAAATTATTTATTTAACTTTACTTATTCATTTTTTATAATTTGACTAGAGAGATACAGAGAGAGAGAAGGTGAGAGAGCAAGCCACCAGGTCCAGGACTCGAACCGTGGTCAGCCATGTGGGAGCACCCAGCGCCTTAACCACTATGCCACCTGCTGGTCCCTCAAGGGAGATTTTGACTTCCTGTATTATAGCCTTCATCTCTAACAGTTCTGTTTGATTCTTTTTTAAAGTATGTAATTCCTCTTTTAGATCTTGTAAGAATTTCCTCACCTCCTGGAACTCATCAACTTCTTTCTCCTTTCTCTTCTGCAGTTCGTTGTCTCTCTTCTCTTCCATCTCTGTTAGCTTCGACATTATGAATGTTCTAAATTCTTTATCAGACATTTCCATGATTTCCATTGAACTGCTTTTGGATGAAGAGGAGCTATTCTTTTCCCTTTGAGGAGAGGTATTTTCTTACTTTCCCATATTTCTTGTGGTCCTGCAGTGATTTCTAGTCATCTGAGTGGAGAGATGAGAAAAAAATAAAACAAAAAAGAGAGAGAGAAACAACAACAACAACAACAACAAAAACACACAAAAAAACAAACACAGAAAAAAAGACGGGGGAAAAAAACGAAGGAAATTATAATTATTGTTTTTCTTTAAAAAAAAAAAAAAAAAGCACAAAATAGAAAACGCGCAGTGCACTTGACTACTTTGCAGGAGCCATGAGGAATCTTCTGCTGAAGGCCTCGCCTCTCCTGCCTGGGTGGGAGGACCAGAGGGGATTATTAACAAGACAAAAGGTGGAGCTGAGAGCAAGAGAAAAACTTTGCCTTTAAAAAATATGTAAAAAGGAAAAATTACAAAAAATGAGAAGACGGAATCAGGAGAGACAGAGACACAGAGACAGAGATAGAAAGCTAGATAGAGGAGCTCCCTACCATGCTAGCTTATTTTCTGGAGACTGAATTATCAGTAGGAACTCTTCATTTCTCTTTTACCCTGAAATGACTACTTTGCAGAAGCCATGAGGAATCTTCTCCCTGAGCCAATATTCTAAAATAGTCATGCCCAATCGAATTCTTGGGTTGTCAGAAAAGTCAAAAATACATCATGACTTTTCCAAAAACCCAATATAATGCGAGCCACGTACATAATTTAAAATGTTCTAGTAGCCACCTCACAATTTTTTGAAAGATAAAATTAATTGTAATGCTATATTTTACTTATCCCAATATATCCAAAATATTATTGGTTTAACATGTTGTCAGTACAGTAAACATACTAATGTGTTTTAAAACTTTTCTTTCAATAATGTTTTGTGTTTTGAGGCAGCAATGGCATAGCATTTACATTGCTGGACTCCCACGTGGACTACCACAGTTCAAGTCCCAGACCCAGTGACTTGAAAGTCATGCCAGGCAAGTGTGCCTGTTTGCCCAAAATCCCAGAAGGGAATGGAGGAGAAGGGATTGTGGCATGATCATTCCCCCTGGAAGTAATTTATGGCGTTTTGTCTGTCTCTGTCTCTCTGGAGAGCTCACATGTGCTACAACAAAAATCTCTCCAAAAAATAATAATAGTAATAATTCTTTTCTGTCTTTTTAGGTTTTGCCTCAGGGCAGGTGCACTCACCAGAGAGAGAGAGACAGAGACAGAGACATTGAGAGGGGATGTGAGAAATCCTCTGGGAAGGATGGCCTCAATCCCTCTTCCTCCTTTCTCCTCTCAGGATTTTTGGGCACACACACACACACACATGCACCCAGCATGATTTTCAATCCACTGGTTCCAGGGCTCAGTCAGCCACATGGGAGTCCAGCACCTTAACCACCACACCACATACTAGCCCGTTTATTTTAAGCTATTAAAGTCCTATATGTACTTAAAATCCCGTATATATTCCACATTTACAGCACATCTCAATTTGTATTGCGACGCTTCAAATGCTCGACACATGACAGGCAGTGGTTACACTGGATTGTGGCTCTTCTAGAATTTACCACGTACTAGCAGAGCAGCTTTGTGCCTCATCTAGCCATTCGCAGCCAGATGTTTTCATCTGTAAAGTTAGAATAATACCGCATTTCCAGGGATGCTGTTCGATTCAAATGTTCTAAGGCCTGCAGAGAATGAAGATGAGCCCAGCTCTGGGATCCCTAAGAGCTGCCTGGCCCGTTGCTGGTCCTGGCTGCCTCTGGCCTCTTCTGCACAGCCACACCTTCCACTCTCTTCCCCTCACACACGCAGAGCTCTGACTGTCCTCATACACCAGACGCACGTGTTTCTCAGGGACTTTGCACATGCTGTCCCCACTTTCCAGAAGGCTTTCCCTGAGTATATACAGGGCTCCTTCTAATTTCCTCTGTCACACATCACCTCCTCAGCAAGGTCTTCCATGATAACCCATCCAATACCTCACAGGCTCCCACCTGCTCTTCCTACTTTTTTTTTTTTTTTAAAGTAGCACATAACTAAGAGAAGTAAATCTTCAAATGCCTTATTTTTTGATGTTTTTATTGTTTCGGTTTTTTGTTGTTTTGTTTTGTTTTTGCCATAAGGCACATAAGCTTGCCAGAAGAAGCCAGAGAGAAACAGAAAGTGAGAAACCCCCAGTGCCCCCAGATGGTCATGCTGCAATCCCATCTCCTTTGTTCCCTTGTCAGGATTTTAGGAACACATAAATACATGCCCAGTGTGTTGTTCAAGCCACTGGATCCGGAACTTGCACCGCGTAAATGACAATGACTCTTAACACCATGCCAGCTGCTGGCCTCCAAATGTCCTATTCTTATTTCTGTCTTTCTTTTCTTCTTCCAGCGATATGGAAGCTCTTTGAGAGCAACTTCTCTGTTTTGTTCCCTGCAATATTTTCTTTGATCCAAATTTATTGTCTGGCTTCACATTTATCAATGAATAAATGTATAAAGGATGATGTATATGTATAAAGAAATGTATAAAAAGAACGGGGGCTCAATCAAGGTTAATTTTGAATGACCTCATATCATAACTGAAGGGGAATTCTCCAATATGACATGGTTTTAAGCCATGATAATATCCTACCCCTGATAATACATGATAAATACAAGGAAATTTCAGGTCTTAATTTCAATCCACAAATCAACAAAAGCTCAAACTGAGAGACAAGCAGCTGAAACAAGACACAGTGTCATTTACAAATATTTTCTCAGTAATCTTTCGCTAATATAGGGCCTTAGAAAAGTTCATCAACATAAAAACTAGGAATGAATACAAGCCCATCCCAAAGGTACAGACAGTAGCAAACTGAGCTGTAGAACTGAAAGCCACGTGGCCTACCCCAGGTCCAGATCTTAGCAGACCTGAACACATGTGGGCTTGACCAGTGCCCAAGACCCTGACATGCTGGAGGGCCAGATAAAGGGATCAAGCTCTGTGGAGACCCCACCAAAGGCGCTTACATCTCTCTGCCTCTCTGTGTCTCTGTCTCACTATTTCTCTTTATTTTTTGTGCTTTCTCACTCCCCAGTGTGCATGTACACACTTTCAACCATGAATAAAAATAAATACACTTATCTTTTTAATTGGAAATAGAGCATACAGGTTTACCTAAGCTCCCAGCGAAATGGATTCCAAATGACACTGATATGTCTCAGGGAGGCATACGTCCCTGTTCCTGCAGGATGTAGGTCCTGTTAGGCACTTAAGATGAGTCATGATGGTGTTTCTATGTCACAAATTAACTTTTCCAGCATTCAGAACAGATTGTCAGGCCAGCAGGTAATTAAGACACTGGATCCCTTGGCCAACCAAGACCCGGTGGCTTGCTTTCTCACATTCTCTTTCTCTCTCACTCTCTATCTTTTTCTGTTGAGCACATATGCTGTATCACAAAATTTGAAAATAAACAATAATAAATAAAATAAGTAATTCCTTTTTTTTATTAAAAAAAAAAGACAATATTGCTTATCCCTCTTTCTTTAACTCACAGACTCCGGGACAAGCTATGTACAAATTATGGAAAAAAACAACACGTATCTTATGTTTTTTATGGCAAACATAAGTGAGGATGGTGATGTGACTTCTTTGATGTTCGGCCTCGGTAGGTATGACCGCCTCCTCTCGGGAGCATGGAGGCAGCATGGCTGGGTTCTCCTCTCATCTGCTGTCCAAAGCCTGGTAGATGACAATGACAATGCTGCTCTTGTATTTATTGTGTCAGAAAATCCTGGAAAAGCACATGGACAACCTCTGAAAAGAGAATATGGTGCAACAATTTTGCTTTACATTCAGGGAGATAAATTTATTTTCTTTTCTTTTTTTTTTTTTTTTTTTTTTTTTGGAGAGGTTTTTTTCGCTACAGGGCACGTGCGCTCGCCAGACAGACAGAGACAGACAGAGAGACAGAAAGCGAGAAATCACCCCCCAGGGGGGATGGCCACGCCGCAATCCCTTCTCCTCCATTCTCCTCTCGGGATCTTGGGCACGCACGCACGCACACGCGCCCGGCATGAGTTTTAAGCCACTGGGTCAGGGACGCGAACCGCAGTCGACTACGTGGGAGTCCAGCGACATAGCCATTACGCTAACTGCTGGTTCCCATAAATTTATTTTCCGTCCCAGTCCTGCATGACCCTCCCATAATGAAGCCTTCTATTAATGATAAAGACACGTATGTGCTGGGTAGGAGATAGGAGAGATGCTCAGGAGCAATTGTTCTCCTTAGTATTTAATCTGGAACATGAAAATGTGTGGCCACACTAAATCCGGTGTGGGAAAGCTTCAGGCTGCTTGATTAACAAAACCCAGAACCTGGAATCCACCCAATGGATAAAGAAATGGCAGTACAGCCATGGAGTGAAATATTACCCAAATGCCAATTCAGATGAACGAGTCTCAAATACCACCCCAAGGGAAAGCAGCCAGGGTCAAGGGCTCCTCCGTGTATGAGTCCAGTACACGATGACAAAACTGTAAGGAGAGAAGAGGTTCAACGGTTTCCAGGGCTTAGGACTTTGGGATTTTTTTTTTTTTTTTGAGAGGTTTTTGCTATTGGGCTCATGCACTCACCAGAAAGACAGAGAGAGACAGAGAGACAGAAAGAGAGAAATCACCCCCCAGGAGGGATGGCCATGCCGCAATCCCTTCTCCTCCATTTTCCTCTTTGGATCTTGGGCACTCATGCACACATGCCTGGTGTGAGTTTAAGGCACCGGGTCCAGGACTCAAACTGCAGTCGACTACATGGGAGTCCAGCGACATAGCCATTACACCAACTGCTGGTCCCACGGCTATGGGATTTTTAACCCAAAGGAGGTAGCACATGGGAATCAATTAATGACTTTTTTTTTCCTTTCTATATTTCTTTTCTCTTTTTTTTAAAGAGATTTTTGCCTTAGGACGTGTGTGTTCACAGGAGAGAGAGAAAAGCAGAGACATTGAAAGGAAAAGTGAGAAAATCCCTCCCAGAGGTGATGGCTACGCCACAATTCTTTCTTCTCCTAGGATCTTGGGCACACATGCACACGCACCCGGCATGATTTTCAAACCACCAAGGTCCACAACTCAAACCCTGGTTGGCCATATGGGAGTTCAGCAATGTAACCACTATGCCACCTGCTGGACCCTCTTTTTGGATTGGGGGCATGGAAGCACATGAGTCCACTGTGTTTTTCAAGCCTCTGGGTCTGGGACTGCACAGTAGGTCATATGGGACCCAGCTGCCTCAACCACCACACCACTGGCTGGCCCACCTCTTCTCTGTTTTGATATAGTAGTGGTTTTGGGACTTTTGCATTTGTCAGAATTTGTAAAAATGCACTCTCAAAAGTAAATTTGATTGTAAGTATAATTTTTTTAAAATTGTTTAAAGTTCAGAACCACTGAAAATAACATAATCCAGCAGATTTAAGGACTCTTGAATAATATCTTGAAAACAAATTTGTCACTTCTTCAGATATGTTCCAACAGAGTAAAGAACTTGGTAATACAATTTTCTAATTCAATGGTTCTCAGATAGTCCCCATAATGAACCACCTGCACCATTTTGGGGAATTTGTTTGTTTGTTTGTTTGTTTTGTTTTGTTGGTTGATTTTGTTTCCATTGTGGCAAAATACACGTATAAACTTTGACATTTTAGCCATTTGGAAGTGTACCACCTGGCAGCATTTAGTACATTCACAGTGTTCTGCGACCCCAATCTCTGTCTAAAGAACCTTCTCATCACCCTCCAAGGAATCGCACACCCATTAAGCAGTCATTCTCGGTCTCCCCTCCCACACTGCCCCTGCAATCACTAATCTCTTTTCTCTCTCTCTATCTACATTGTTTATTGTGTACATTTACTACAAATGTAATAATTTATATGCTGCCTTTTGGGTCTAGCTTCTTTCAAATTAGAAACCTTTGAAACCATTGTCAAGGTTGATCCATGGGGTAGCCAGTAACAGCACTTCATTCCTTCTCCCACTGAATAATCCATCGTACCTACGACCACGTTGTGCTTGTCCATGCACCATCGATGGCCCTTTGGTTGTGTCCCTATTTGAATAATATGAGTAACATTATATGAACATTCATGTCCACATTGGTCGGTGGACATACCTAGCAGTGGAATTACTGGGTCACGCACCATAACTCTATGTTCAACTTACTTGAAGAAGTTGGAAAGGATTCAAACTCACTGACACTTGCGTCTGACACACAGCAAGGGTAGGTCAACTAGTTGCGGTGTGACCAGGCTTAGGAACTGGCAAAGACCCTCAAGTGACTAATACACAGCCCAATTTAGGAGCCACCATTCTAGGACACATCCTGATCAGATTTAACACAAATCCTCATCACCGAGCAAGTGTTTACAGAGATTTCCAGATTCTGGAGCGTCCAACTGATGTTCTTCCGCTTTTCTTTAGTGGGATTGTCATGTGGAGAGAGTCGTCAGGAACCAAGGCAGGAGAAACAGCATCCATGATCAGGAACACTTTTCAGATCTCCAAGTCACCCACAGGACATATGATTCTCTTTAGTGTTCCCAGGAGTGAGGTTCAGATTTTGAGGGGACCAGCAGGTGGCTTCGTGGTTAAGAAGCTGGACTCCCACCTGGTCAACCATGGTTCAAGTCCCAAACCTGGTGGCTTGAAAGTCACACCAGGTGTGTGTGTGTGTGTGTGCGCGCACGCGCGCGTGCACACGCGCATGTGCACCCAAAATCCCAAGAGGTTATTGGAGAAGCGGTTGCAACATGGCCATCTCCCTGAGGCATGGTTTCTCACTTTCTGTCTGTGTCTCTGGCAGGCACATGCACCCTATAGCAAAAATCTCTAAAAATAAATAAATAAATAAAATCATTTGCGATTTTGAGAAACTTAGCAAGAATCTCCAACTGCAGTGACTTCCTGCATGTACGGCAGCTCCTCCTGTGACTGTCAGTGCCCCTGGTAAATGCCCAACTCATCCTTTCCACCCCAGAGCGAAGACCCCAGCAAGTCACCCAGGGGTGGCTTCAGGAGGTGGAAATGATGCCTGTTGTGGTCCCCTGACCTCACACCTATGAACTGTGGCCTCCTTCTCCTGCCTGCACCTGGAATCATGAGCTCCAGAAGAGGGGACTTAGTAGTTACTAAAAAACAAAGGGCAAAGAACTCCTTTAATCCCAAGAGAGGGCAGCCACATCTTCTGTGAATCCTTAAACATCCATAGGTGTTCTGTCATAACTGACCTGAGCACTGCTTTTCTCTAGAAATCAGTTTTCCATTTCATCCCTAACAAATAACCTTAGGAACTTCTCCCTCTGATTCTAGCCAAAGGCCATGATTGGAGTCCTCGAGTCTATGAACGGTTTAAAAAAAGGACAAAGGAAATGGGTGTTCCTGTCGGAAGCATTATTAAAATCATTCAAACAGGTAACCAAGTGTTTTTTCTTAACCAGGTAGTTCATAAGAAACATATAATGTGAAAATATAAATTGACCTTGCTCCAGACAATATACTTTGTTGCATTTTTTTAAGTGGAGAAGAAATTGATCATTATTTATTCATTTTTATTTTATTTTTGTTAATATTATAACTTTTTTTTCAGATTCCTGTCCCCACAGGAGCAGTTAAAAGAGCAGACCTCGGTTGAACAAAGATTCCATGTGAATTTCATTAATAGGAAAGATGTGTGCTAATCAAAATGAATTGGGGGTTCTTGTGTATTCAGTACTTCTTGCCCCCAAATATTTTAGTATCTCTTCTTAGCCAAATGACAGCACTTTTATCACTAAGAAAAAAATCCTTTGTTGCATGAGTTTATTTTGGTCTTCGCAATCCTATTATTAAATCAACATACTTTTCTTGTATTGGTAATATAGCCAATTTGTTGATTAATGAATTTTCTACTAGAATAAGAACTTTGAAGAGAGGAGCTATCAAGTTATGTAGTGGTTAAGATGCTGGACTTCCACAAGGCCAACCACAGTTCAAGCCTTGAACCTGGTGGCTTGAAACTCACACCAGGCACTTGTGGGTGTGCCCAAAATCCCAGGAGGAGAATGGAGAAGGGACTGTGGTGTGGTCATCCCCCCAGGGATGATTTCTTATTTTTCCCTCTCACTGTCTCTGTATGTCTCTCCAGCAAGAACACATGCCCTATGACCAAAACCTTAAATAAATAAATAAATAACTTTGGAGCAAGAATTTTAAGAATGTATTAACGTGCATTGGTTGTGGGATGTGGGTGACAAAGACAGATTAGATCTTCACAGTTAAGCCAGAATCACTCCCTATGTCTACATGTCTCTAAGGCTGAAGAATAGGAGGTCATGAGGGAAAAGCAGGTCATTTGCATTCTTATGCTCATCTTGAATATTTAGTAACTGACAGACTTTATTCTAGAAAACATATGTACACACCATATGCAGATGTAGCTACAGACAGAGAGATGTATGTAATCTAATTGGTAATTAGACATTTTTTTATTCATGAGTCAGCAAAGTCAGTAAACACAAGACACTTTATCACCATCGCTTAATTTTCTTTTTAAGAGAGATTTTTGCAATAGGGTGCATGTGCTTGCCACAGAGACAGAAAGTGAGAAATCATCCCCCCGGGGATATGGCTACACCGTAGTCCCTTCTCTATTCCCCTCTTGGAATTTTGGGCACACACGCACATGCTCCCAGTGTAAGTGTTAAGCCACCATGTCCAGGACTTGAACCATGGTCAACTACATGGGTGTAGCAACCTAACCCTTATGCCTTCTGTTGGTCTTACCATCACCTAATTTTACAGCTGGGAGATTAACACCTAGAACAGTGCTGTGGAGGTGAACTTCTACCACGACGGGAGATTCTGTGTCTCTGTGACCTGATATGAGACCTCATGGAGCAAGTGGAAATTATTTGTATGACACAGGGTTCAACTCCAAGTTTACTTAAATGTATTTTCCTTATTGTAAATAAAGTTTAAACAGGCACAGGTGCCTAGTGGCTACCTCATTAGTCAGTGCGGATCTAAATTTACCAGAAGCCGAAGTCCAGTCTTTCCAACACGTCCTTAAGGCTTTTGACATGATTACATGACATGATTACATCCTTGAGATGTTAACTGTCCACACAGCGTATTTCACTTTTGAAACTCATTTTGGAATTAACATTGTCTGGTGAAAGCCTGGTCTCTGTATCCATGATGGCACATGTTGTTGGGTCCTCCCATGGCAGAAAGCAGAAAGACAAAGAGCACAGTGCTCACTCTGTGGGAAACCTTTTTAAGGGCCTTGATTAACCCCATGCAGGAAGGAGGAGCTCTCATGACTTAATTACACAAGCCAGCCCCCTAGACAGCCAGGATGACAAGTGCACGCTGCTGTGCCCACATGTTCAGGCCAGTCTGGGAATCAAACCCTGGTCCCCCACATGGCCCCAGCGTTATACAACAGCACCTACACTGTAACTATAGTCTCATTAATTATATCCCCCTTGTTAAATGTTGCTCTCCGACATACAGTATACATCTCTATCATATCTACCTTTAAATACTACACTACTGCACCTTTAAGAACCCTTCAACAACATGCAATCATCCCTTGGTATCTGCAGATACCAAAATCCACAGGTGCTCAAGTCCCTTATATAAAATGGAAAAGGGGCTGGTCCCATGGCACAGTGGTTAGATGCTGCTCAGAGGAAGCTGGCTCCCACATAGTCAGCTGTGTTTGAGTCCTGGCCTGTTGGCATGAAAACATCCCCATATGCCCAGGATCCCAGCAGGATGAAGAATTGAAGGAAAAAGGATTGTAGCATGACTGGCCTCATTGGAGAGTGATTTCTTTCTCCCTCTCTTCCTCTCTCTCGGTTTCACTCCCTCTCTTTCTCTCATATGCACACACCCTCTGACATTAACATTTTTTTGAGAGTTTTTTTGCTATAGGGCATGTGTGCTCGCCAGAAAGACAGAGAGAGACAGAGAGAAAGAAATCACCCCCCTGGGGGGATGGCCACGCTGCAATCCCCTCTCCTCCATTCTCCTCTCGGGATCTTGGACACACAAGCACACGCGCCCGGTGTGAGTTTAAGCCACCAGGTCTGGGACTTGAATCGTAGCCAACCACATGGGAGTCTAGCGACATAGCGATTATGCCAACTGCTGGTCCCAGGCATTAACATTTTTAAAGAACAATAGATAAATAAGTAAAATGGCATAGTATTTGCGTGTTACCTACCCAGCTCCTCCTGCATGCTTTAAAATATATCTAACAAAGGATTACTGAGAACACCTGATACAATGCAAATGCTCTATAGTCATTATATTGTATTTTTGAAATTTTATATTATTAATTCTTGTATTGTTATCTTTTACTGTCTCTTGAATATGTTTGTTCCCTGGTTGGTTGAATTCATGAAATGTGGAATGTGTATATACACAGGGCCGACTGTATTTACATTTCTTAGCTGTCATCGTTTGCATTATTATACTCGAACATGCTTCTTCTACCCATTATAAACCTTAACTATGTGTTATGAATATTTTTGCTTTATATAATTACCTTTTTCCAGCTTCATTGAGGTGTAGTTAACATACACATAATTAATGAAAGCAATTTGGTGAGTTTATACTACCTTCTGTGTGTGTGTCTGTGTGTGTGTGTGTGTGTATGTGTTATCAGTTATCTTTTAAATATCTTTTTTCAAAATTAGGGAGAAAATAACTTTCCTTTTTATATGCACATTAGTCATTTTTCACGTTCTTTGTTCTTTCATGCCAATCAAAATTTCTACTGGTTACCGTTCTCCATCTGCCTCAGAACTTCTGTTACTGTTTCTCACATTTCAGTTTCACTAGTTACACATCATTTCAACTTTTAAAGTCTTTATTTCACTTTCATTATTGAAAGAAAACCAAGTTTCACATCTTATACTTTAAAAATATCACTTCAGTGTCATGTGACCAGCAGGGCCTTTTTTTTTTTTTTTTTTTTTTTTTAAGTTTTTGCTTACTAGAGAAAGAAATCACCCAACTCCCGGCTAGAGAAGTTGGCTACATGCAATCCCATCCCCTCCAGTCTCCTCTCAGGATCTGGTATGCACATGCACAGAGGGCTGGAGTGATTTTCAAGCCTTCAGGTTCAGGACACAAACAGCCCAGTCGGCCATGAGGAATCCAGCCGCCTTACCTTCAACAAGACCTGCTGGCCCTCAGCATTGTTTTTATGTAGGGCGCGTGCACTCGCCAGACAGACAGAGACAGAGAGATAGAAAGCGAGAAATCACCCCCCAGCGGGAATGGCCACGCTGCAATCCCCTCTCCTCCATTCTCCCCTCGGGATCTTGGGCACGCACGTATACGCGCCCGGCGTGAGTTTTAAGCCACCGGGTCCGGGACGCAAACCGCGGTCGACTACATGGGAGTCCAGTGACATAGCCATCACACTAACTGCTGGTCCCCTAGTTCTTGTTGCTTTTAGGAGTTTCTCTTCATCAGCAGTTTACAGAAATTTAATTATACATCCTTGTAATATAATTCACTTTTCAAAAAAATGCTGTCTTGACCCAGCTTTAAGGCCATGAGCGGAGGCTTTTCACCTTTCCTTCTTGAGCAGCTGGTTAAATTAACTTCTTTCCTCTATTGCATTTTCTAAATGGGCAGTGAATGATCATGTATTATGTCAGTCCCATTAGTATATGAAGGTTTAAACAGTATTCCTACCTTATGAAATAGAATGCAACTATTATAGTTGTTTGCAAGAAAGTCTGGAAAGATAAATAAAAGTATATGCTTGGTCTTTACCTAATCCTCTTAACATTTTCTGTGTCTCAGTGGCTAACTTTATAAGGTTTCTGAAAAGTTTAATCCTAGGATACTGTTTAAAGGTACTGGACTCCCACATGGTTGACCATGGTTCAGTCCCAGACCTAGTGACTTGAACATGTGTGGCACCTGGCACATATTCACGTGTGTCCAACATCACAGGAAGAGTAGAGGGGAAGGCATTGTGGCATGCCATGTTCCCCAGTGGTGATTTCTTACTTTTCTTCTCTCTTTCTCTTTCTCCTCTGTGGTGAAATCATGTAACCTACAGAAAAAACCTTTTAAAAAGAAAAGAAAAGTTTAATTCTCTTAAGAAACAGTTTATTCTTTCACTATAAAGACCAACAGTTGTCAGAGACAATACAAAACAAAACAAAAATTATATACATGTGATTTGCTTAAATAAGACTATTAGGGTCTAATATGCAAACTATGAGCATTCAAATTAATTACTTGGGTAATTTTCTTGAATCCAGGTAACTATGAAATTTTTTTTTTGCCTCAGCCCTTCAGCATTTTTATTTTTTTTTCTTATTTCAATTTATTTATTTGCATTCATTCACTGAACATCATTACAGCATACAAAATGAGATTTTCCATCCAAAGTACACTATATATTGTCTCAATCAAGCACATCAACAAACATGTTATTGTCAGCAAATGATCTTCCATTTCTTGTCTTCTGTATGTTTTGCTTCCCCCCCCCATCCTTGATTCCCTATCTCCTACTCTCTCCCATCTCCCACTCTCCTCCCACACTGTCTCTGGTATCTATGTTTGCTTTCTATACTGTTTTCTCCTCACATTTCATTGTATCGCCAAAGACCCCAATCAATCCAAATACCCTCGTAGCAAACACAGGTGATACACACATTTCCATGAACAAAAGTCTTACTTTACGCATCCTATAAAGTAGCACCTAGCTGTGGCTACATATCCTACTGCAGTCATTGAATAGATATATATTTTTTTTCTGAAACTTTTTTTTTGTAACTCAATTTACATTCCTTCCCTAAGCTTCATCACAGCATACAAAATGCAGTCTCCCATCCAGTACACACTGCATAGTGACACAATCATGCACATTACAAAAAATTTTCCATTACTAGTTCTTAGAGTTACTTCCACCCCTCTTTCTGACCCTCTGTCCCTTCCCACCCTCCTCTCACACCACCTCCGGTGTCTGCAATTGTCCTTCATTCCCTTCCCACCCACGTTGCATTGATCACACAATTTCCTACATAATCTAACTACTTTCAATGGTGAGTTCACTCATTACTACTAAGAAAACCAGTTTTAACTTAACTCAAAGAAGTGCCAAGGAACTTTGCTTAAAGCCAGGAAACAAGTTAGGATTCTGTTCAAATGGTAGGTGTATGAACCCATCAGTCTCATGGACTTTTATCTTCTGTTCTGGTTCAATTTTCCTGATTAAATTCTGGGATATAATATTCAACTCCATACTTGTCCCTATGATTAAGTTGGCCACTTTCATAGTTTTTAGACTCTTATTTCCATGTGTCTGTGTTTAATTTTCCTGATACAACACACCCTTGAGGACTTCTTGGAGATCTGGTCTGGTGCTGGTAAATTCTTTCAGGTTTGGTTTATCTGAGAATGTTCTTGTCTTTTCTTCCCACCTGAAAGATAATCTTGCCAGGTACAGTATTCTTGGCTGAAATTGCTTCTCTCGTAACACTTTGAATATATTTTCCCATTCTCTCCTCGCTCGCATTGTTTCTGATGAGAGATCTGCTGTTAGCCTGATGGGATGTCCTTTGTAGGTAACTTGATGTTTCTCTCTTGCCAATCTTAGTATCTTGTCTTTGTCTGCGGTTTTGGTCAACCTGGCTATAATGTGTCTTGGAGAAGATCTTCTTGGGTTGATTCTATTTGGGGTCCTTTGTATTTCCTGGGACTGGATCTTCGAATGCCTCTCTAGGTTTGGAAAGTTTTCTTGCAGGATTTCATGGAATAGATTATCAATGCCCTTATGGGTCTCTTCACCTTCTGGAATGCCAATTATCTGGATATCTGGACGTTTGATGGTATCCAATACTTCTCGCATATCATTCTCAAATTTTTGGGCCATTTTCTCAGTCTTCGTGGTGGATTTTTCTAGGCCAGCCATTTTCTCTTCTACATCTGAGATTCTACTTTCTGAATGATCTAGTCTGCTTTTAATACTTTCAAGGGAGATTTTGACTTCTTGTATTATAGACTTCATCTCTAGCAGTTCCGTTTGAGTCTTTTGTAAAGTGTGTAATTCCTCTTTTAGATCTTGCAAGAATTTCCTCATCTCCTGGAACTCAGCAACTTCTTTCTCCTTTCTCTTTAGCAGTTCATTATCTCTCTTTTCTTCCATCTCTGTTAGCTTCGACATTATGAATGCTCTAAATTCCTTATCAGACATTTCCATGACTTTCACCGAACTGCTTGTGGATGAAGGAGAGTTACTCTTTTCCATTGGAGGAGAGGTATTTTCTCGTTTTCCCATATTTCTCGTGATCCGACGGTGATTTCTTGTCATCTGATGGATGGTATGTTTCTTTCAAATTCTTGAAGTTAAGCTTCAATGTTCAGGAGCAAGCAGACAGAGGTGTTCTAGAATCTGTTTGCTGTTCTGTTGTGATCGCACACTAGCTTTGCTTGCTGGAGGCTGAATTATGAGTAGAAAATCTTCCTTTCTCCTGTCCCCTGAAATATCTAGTTCCCAGTATCCATGCGGAATCTTCTGAAGGAAGGGCTCAACTCTCCTGTCACACTAGCTTTGCTTGCTGGAGGCTGAATTATGAGTAGAAAATCTTCCTTTCTCCTGTCCTCTGAAATATCTAGTTCCCAGTATCCATGCAGAATCTTCTGAAGGAAGGGCTCAACTCTCCTGCCACACTAGCTTTGCTTGCTGAAGGCTGAATTATGAGTAGAAAATCTTCCTTTCTCCTGTCCCCTGAAATATCTAGTTCCCAGTATCCATGCGGAATCTTCTGAAGGAAGGGCTCAACTCTCCTGCCACACTAGCTTTGCTTGCTGGAGGCTGAATTATGAGTAGAAAATCTTCCTTTCTCCTGTCCCCTGAAATATCTAGTTTCCAGTATCCATGCGGAATCTTCTGAAGGAGACTATGAAATATTTCATGTTTAAAAATTAGGCAAAAATGATTTCACATGGAAATTCAAAGAACTTTTCATAGTTGGTGACTGATTACTGGTAAGATAGACCAAAAGCTTCTGCATTTTCTTATGGGACTCTAGAACAAGGGATAGCATCAGTTGTCTTCAGGATAAAATCAAAGCTCATTAGCTCAGAACACACGGCATGTCGCAAGCTGGCTCCAACCAAACATCCCTTCCATGTGCCGTGCACTGTGAACCACATCTCTTTCCCCTTCCTGTCCCATTTGCCAGCTGTCATCTGAGCTTTAATACCCAAATCCTACACTTCAAAACCCTCCTTCTGTAGGAACTCCTCCTTAAACATTTTAGTAGCCCCATTTACCTCTAAGATTTAGACAGCTTCTCCTTTGTGACCCCAAAGCAACTGTTACATTTCTCCTTTAAGGCAGTCATGATATTTAACATGATGATGATGGTGATGTCGATGACAGATGCAGTTGATCACAAACCTGCAGTGTGCTACATGTTCTGGATACCCACGTGTGTGATTTTTACCCTCCTTTTCATGTATCCTTGTCAATAAACTTTGGCAGGACATCAATTGAGAAAATCAGGGAACATCCAGGTGAACGTGGAAATGTCCTCAAAGTAATAATAATGGATTGGGTGTCTCCAGAGACATAATAAAGCACAAGATAGAGGCAACCCTTCACTCATGTGGTTATATTCTGGCAGGAAACAACAGTAAAACTAATTGCACAGTGATTTTTTACAATATATTTTTTAGAGAGCATTTTGGCTATATGGCATGTTTGCTCACCAGAGAGACAGAGAGAAAGAAAGCAAGAAATCACCCCCTAGGGGAGATGGTCATGCCATAATCCCTTCTACTCCATTCTCCTCTTGGAATTTTGGGTATGCAGTCACATGTGCCCAGAGTGAGTTTCAAGTCACCAAATCTGGGAATCAAACTATAGTCAGCCATGTGGGATCCAGCACCTTAATCACTACACCACCTGCTGGCCCACAGTAATTTTTAAATTATATATGCAATGGGTGTTCTAAGGATTTATGAAAAGATCTAACAGTAGACTATGATCTAACCTTGGGGAAGTGAAAATGTCATGGACAACCATCTTATTAAAGTAAAAATTTTAACTTTAAGCCAAAATCATAAGATCAATTAAAAGTTGCTAGACAAATGGGAAGGACAATAAAACTCCAGGTGGAATAATGTAAGATCATTTCTGTAGCAATAATCTCACTCAGATTTAGAAAGTATTGAATGTAAAATGCCAGTGAATTAAAAAGATAAATTAACACATCCAGAGCTATGTAATTAGAATAACATCTTTGGACTGTGGTCTCAGATGACAGAGCATTAATTTTTTACCTGTCATTGTATTAAGAAAAGTTGTAGAGACACTAGTACATAAAAAGTAACCTCTTCATGAAGCAACTACAATAAGAGGAAGTGGTGTGATTGGCTGGAAGTATGCAGTTATTAAATTTGGAAACCAGCATGAACCCTGAATCTGCATGTTGTAAAAAAAACACCTAACCCCAGTCAGAATGGCAAAGATTAATAAAACAAAAAATGGTAAATGCTGGCGGGGATGTGGTGAAAGGAGAACTCTCCTACTGGTGGGACTGTAAATTGGTCCAGCCACTGTGGAGAACAATACGGAGGTTCCTCAAAGACCTACAAATAGAACTACCATGTGATCCAGCAATTCCACTCCTAGGTATCTACCCAAAGGTCAGGAAAATGCTTAGTCAGAGAAGCGCTTGCACAGCTATATCTATTGTGGCTTTATTCACGATTGCTAAGACATGGAACCAACCCAAATGTCTACAAACATGAATGGATTGAAAAAATGTGGCACATATACTTCATGGAATACAATTCAGTCATTAAAAAAAAAAGACTCTGGCATTCAATAGAAAGAGGACAAACATGGAAGATTTATTGCTGAGTGAATCAAGTTAGGCTATGAAACAGAGATATTGTATGTCTCCATCTAACATATACCAACTGTCCACACTCAATGCTTATCTAAAAACTAATAAAAGGTTGGAGCAGAGATAATTTTGAACCCTGTCTCAGACTATCAATGTCACATTAATCTATAACTACATGTAAAAAAAAAGTTTCATTCATGTTCTCCAAGATATATTTTTAATAAAAATGTTACTATTTGTGCTTTTTTAAAAAAAAGTCCCTGTGCTTTCCCTCAATAGAAACTCCTCTGTTTCTACTTTATTCTAGCTGTCATTTAAATTTCATTTTCCATAGCTCTGTCAGGAATCCAGCCTATCCCATCGCTATATTTCTAGAATCACGCAGAGCTTCTGACAATTTATGGACTTGAGTATTTTTGTTGAATTCTTAGTGGGATAAATATATAAATTTATAGCAAGATAGAACCCAGCCTAGCTATTCAATGAAAAACAGAGATTTGTAAAAGAGAGGTGCTCAAAACTTGGAGAGGAGAGGTTCATTAGGATGTCTCTAAATTCATGGATCACTAAAAATGGACTCTACTGTGAACATGTGTGTAATTTATAGGGAACACACATAATCTAAGAACAATACTTGCTGGAAGTAGGACTTTGAGTTAGTGTAGGTCTTGAAGCCTCTAAGTGAGCTGTTCCTCTCCAAGACTGCAGCTCTTCCTTCCACCCAGGTTCAGCCTGTGTGGAGAAGAACCACCAGCAGCTCCAAGACAGGCTGGGAGGTCTAAATGGGATGCTGAATGGTCTCCAGGGCAGTGAGGTCCTCACTGAGAAAGTGAAAGAGCTAGTGAAGCAGGAGTAGACACAACAGAGAAGGATATGCCCCTGCTCTGTGTAGAGAAGAAAAAGGAGACTAGGCTCTGGATATGCTCCATAGGCACCTCAGTGAGAGGAACACTTACCATATGTCTTTCCTTGGATAGCCTGACTTGTCCCAGATACAACTCACAGAGATATTCAGGAAGAAGGATCCAATGTTCTTCATTGGAAACAGATACTTGTAAATGTGATCAATGAGTTCAGAGTGCAAGACAGAAGAGGACTGGCAAACATCTACCCAACACAGAGGCTATCTCGAAGACACACATATAACTTGGCAGATAACCAATTTACTGCAGCTGAAATGTGGGGCATGGGACAAAACTGAAATCAAGAAATGATTGTGTCTCTGCTCCTGATAAGAAATGGGGATCATGTGTACCTTCTTGCCTGAAACAACATACCAAAGAAAACGTATGAAACAGCAGTAGTTTTGAGACATTGAATTTTGGGCAATGGAGGACAATAATTTCTCAGAGACATGGAAACAAAAGAGGTGAGCCCTGAGAATGCACAACATTACTGTTATGAGAAAGTCTCCTCCCTTGGGACCAGCAGTTGGCATAATAGCTATGTTGCTGGACTCCCACGTGGTCAATCGTGATTCAAGTTCTGGACCCGGTGGCTAAAACTCATGCCGGGCGCACATGTGTGTGTGCCCAAGATCCCAAGAGGAGAATGGAGGAGAAGGGATTGTGGCGTGGCCATCCTCCCTTAGGGGTGATTTCTTGCTTTCTGTCTCTCTCTGTCTCTCTGGCTAGCGCATGCACCCTACAGCAAAAATCTCTCCAGAAAAGAAAAAAAGAAAGAGAAAGTATTCTCCCACAGCATGGGGAGGGTGAACATGCATGTTTATATAGAATTAAAACAAACAAAAGACCTAACTAACCCAACTATAACTATCTGCTACCAACTCATGTCAAATATAATTTGATTTAAAGAGATTAAAGGTTAAAGTGAAGAAAAAGATATACAGTGCCAATACTAATCAAAAGATAGTTGGGTATGTTAAGTGAAATTGGCCAGTCATAAAAAGATTAACATTGTGCAGCTCCACTCAATTGAGACACTTAAAACAGTCAAATTTTCAGAGATAGAAGATAAGAAAGGTGGTCCCTATGGACTAAGAGGATGGAGGAATAGGGAATTATTACTTATGGGTATAGAGTTTTACTTTCACAAGATGAAAAACGTAATGGAAATAGTTTCACTAAATGTAAATTTACTTAACACCACTGTAGGTACACTTAAAAATGATTAAGATGATACATTTTATGTTACATATATCTAACACAATTTAGAAATAAGAACTCTTGGGACTAGCAGGTGGAATGGTTTTAAGCTGGAGGACTCCCACATGCTGCCCAGTCGCAAAATAAAATATATAATAATAATGATAAATAAAATTAAATAAATAATTATTTAAAAAGTAAATACTCTTACAAAGCACGTAAATAGCTCTACAGTGACAGTCACGTGGTAGAATATGCATGTCAAGTTTTGCTTATTTTAGTGAAGTACTAAATCAGTAAGGCCTCTTCTAGAATCACTTGGATTTTTTTCTATTTGCCTCTCAATGACTCTACGGAGTAAAATCATCCACACTCCATCTCCATCTCCATGTTCCATGGCGCTGTTTCACGAAAATTGGATCCATTGCCTTCTACCAGTGCATGTACCATTAGCAAAAGCATTGTGTTTGTATATGTATTTCCTCATGTTCTTGGTGTTAAATTAAACTATTTTGGTCTAAAAACAGCTGCTGTACTCCCACACTTAGATTCCTATGGATAAGCCGAAATCATACATGTTAGGCTATTTTCCTGAGCTGGTTGCTAAGTTATAGCCAATCCCACTAGCACACTTTAGTGAATACAAAAAGCCCACCTTTGGACTGTTTGTGCAGCCTACTATTCACCTGTAACCAATCCAACTGTTTCTCTACCTCATTCCATCACTTTCATTTTGGTACATCATTTTCCCTTTTCTGGGACTTAAATAATAAGTCAACCACGAGTAGTCTGGAAGTCTGGGGACAACTGCCCAATTTAAATTGTGTTAAGATTTGCTCAGTTAAAACTCTATTCTATTAAATTGGCTGGTTTATTTTTCTTTTGGCAGTTTTGATGTCAGAAATGGGATCTGAAGTAAAGCTTCCAGTGACCCCCTGGAGCAGTGAGTAACCAAGCAAGGTACCGGTGGGGCCCTTTTTTATTCACTGCTCTCTTGCATCAACTGGGGATTATAAGTTCTTTCTTGGATTTGAGCTCCACAGACTTGTGTTCAGAGCTCTCTGAGTTTTATGTGAACAAAGTTTGGTCCAAACTCAGCTTAGAGTTGTAACAAACTTGAACTGGGTCCAAGATTGAATTGGATTAAGTAATTATTTGGATTATATCCACTTGTCTGACCAGGTCAGACAGAAAATAGCATTCAGTAGCTATTACTGTGGCAGATGCAACATATTTTAAGTTAGAAAAGATATTTTTTTCTTCACATAAAATTTTTTTAAAAGATTTATTTACTTGGGGTAGACTCCTACATCTGAGCAGTGAACTATTTCTTTCAAGGACTAAGACCATTAAAGATTTTCTGCTGACATGTCACCTTCCAGACTCGAATCTAGAGATTGCCTCCACACACTGAGTGTCTAGAGAGGTCTAAGTGAAAAATGGCCAAACATCCTAATACTGTTAGGGTCAGAATATTCCTCAATTATCACTGACTCTACTGCAAAAAGGGAGAAAAGTGGAACTGAGGAGAGTTTGCATATCACCCCCTCCTGCATGCCTCTGAACTCACAGAGCTTCGGGAAATTAGGAAGAAATGTATAACCTATCAGATGACCAGAAATCACTGCAGAGGCACAAGAAATATGAGAAACCTAGAAAACACCTCTCCCCCAAGGGAAAATAATTCCTCTTCATCCATAGACATAATAATGGAAGTTGTAGAAATGTTAAAGAATTTAGAATATTCATAGTGACAAAACTAACAGAGATGCAAGAGAAGAGAGACAGTAAACTCCAGAAAATGCAGGAGAAAAGAGCCAACAAGTTCCAGGAGGTGAGGAAGTTATTGCACTATCTGAAAGAGAAAATATACATCATTAAAAAGAATCAAACAGAACTGTTTTAGATGAAGACCGTAATACAGGAACTCAAAACCTCCCTTGAAAGTATTAAAAGCAGATTAAATCATGCAGAAGATCAAATCTCAGATGTAGAAGACAAAAATCTCTGCCATAGAAAAATTTAACATGAAGACTGAGAAAATAGCTTAAACAAATGATAATATATGAAAAATACTAGATACCATTAAACATCCAAACATACAGAAAATGGGTCTCCCAGAAGATGAAGAGACTAATAAGGGCATTGATAATCTACTCCATAAAATCCTGGAAGAAAACTCCAAACCTAGAGAGGCATTCAAAGACCCAGACCCAAGACATACAAAGAACCCCAAATAGGATCAACTTAAGATCTTCTCTAAAACTTGTTATAGCCCTATTGACCAAAACCACAGACAGAGACAAAATACTAAAATTGGCAAGAGAGAAGTGTCAAGTTACTTACAAAGGATACATCAGGCTAAGAGTAGACTTCTAATCAGGAACAATGGGAATAAGGAAAGAATGGGAAAATATATTCAAAGTGTTAGGTGAAAAACAATTTCAACCAAGTATACTGTACCTGGCAAGATTATTCTTCATATGGGAAGAAAAGTCAAAATCATTCTCAGATAAACAAAACCTGAAAGAATTTACCAAGACCAGACTGGCTCTCCAAGAAGTTCTGAATGGAGTGCTATACTAGGAAAACTAAATACAGACACACAGAAATAATTCAAACATGACCAAGAAAATGGCCAACTTAATGGTAGGGACAAGTCTGGAGTTGTACATTACCTTCTAGAATTTAAACGGAAAGAATGGACTACAACAGGAGAGAGATTAATTACAAGAGACTGAACTGGTGAAATAGAATTTTATGATTTTTTACTAAAACATTACTGATTTTCTTCTATGCTTTGTTTTCCAGATTTAAGAATTTTTATATTCTCTTGAGCTGATGATAGGTTCGTGTACCTACTATTTGTACAGAATCCAAACCTGTTTCCTTGCTTTAAGTCTTAAGCAAATTTCCCTTACCATTTTTTAATTTTGGTTTATAAAGCTAAAATTGTCTTTCTTGAAATTAAAAAATTTATATATTAAAAAATACCTATTTAAGGACCTCAGTAAGATATATAGCCTCAGCTAGGTGCTACTTTATAGTATATTTATTCTACTCACAGTTTCATGCCTAAAGTCAGACATGTGTTCACAGATATGTATATATCAGCTGAACTTGCTACTGAACATATTTAGATTAAGATATTTTGTGAATCAATAAAATGTGGGGGAAAAAATGGAAAGCAACTATAGATACCAGAGATAGTGTGGGAGGAAGATGGGAAATGGCAGAGGGTGAGAAATAGGGAATTATATTATATTGTTATATATATATAATATATGAAACAAGAAATGGAAAATTATTTGTTAATGGTACTATGTATGATGCATGATTAAGCCAATATACAGTGTATTCTGGATGGGAAATAGCATTAGCATTTTGTATGCTATGATGATATTCAGTGAATGAGTGTAAAATAAATAATTTTTTAAAGTTTTATTTACTTCATTTTATTTTTTATCATTATTTTATCTTTTAATTTGACTAGAGGGAGACAGAGAGCAAGAGAGAGAAAGTAAGAAAGCAAGCTGCCCTGTCTGGGGCTCAAACCACAGTTGACCATGTGGGAATTTGGCACCTTAGCCACCATGCCACCTGCTGGCCCCTCGCTTAAAATTTTTATGCTCAGGGACCAGCAGTTAGCGTAATGGCTATGTCGCTGGACTCCCACGTAGTCCACTGCGGTTCGAGTCCCAGACCCGGTGGCTTAAACTCACGCCGGGCATGTGTGCGTGCGTGCCCAAGATCCTGAGAGGAGAATGGAGAAGGGATTGCGGCGTGGCCATCCCCTCTGGGGGGTGATTTCTCGCTTTCTATCTCTCTGTCTCTCTCTGTCTATCTGGCGAGTGCACACGCCCTATAGCAAAAACCTCTCCAAAAAAAGAAAAAAAATAAATTTATGCTCAATCTCTTAGTTTCTTTTTGTTTTTATTTTGTTTGTTTTTGTTTTTGCTTTTTAGTGCTTAGGGGGCAAAAAAGCACTGGCTAAATTGGTCAAGGTGAGCTCAAAGCCAGGATAAATTATTTACCACTTAGGTTTTCCTCGGCTCAAAGAGACTCAAAATTTATGTAAAAAATGGAATTCCTAAGCCTAAAGATCAAAGTACTTCCTAAAAGTTACAATATACACAAAAGTGGTGAGATCTTAGTAGTGTTATTTAAAATTACTACAGCCATAAGAAAAACCATTCTATATAAACAAAACTGCTCTTTAAAAAGCATAATTAAAATTGAAGGCTCCATTTTTAGGTCCATCCAGGGATGCCCATTAATATCCAGAAGCTTTATAAAGATTTAATTTGGGGACCAGCAGTTGGTGTAATGGCTATGTTGCTGAACTCCCATGTAGTTGACCATAGTTCAAGTCCCAGATCAGGTGGCTTAAGCTCACGCTGGGTGCATTTTGCGTGCGTGCCCAAGATCCCGAGAGGAGAATGGAGGAGAAGGGATTGTGGCATGGCCGGATCCCCCCTTGGGGGTGATTTCTCGCTTTCTGTCTCTCTGTCTTTCTGGCGAACGTACGTGCCCTATAGCAAAAAAACTCTCAACAACAACAACAAAAAGATTTAATTTGATCTCTTCTAAGACTCTATAAAAGATAAATAATATGCTTAAGTAACCAAAAAAATAAGTTCTTCCAAATTCTTTGCTTTGTTACTAGCTTACCCAAAACAAAACAAAACAAAAGCTAGATAAAATATTTATCAAAACAGTTTAAAATACACCTGCAGGTCACACTGCATTGTTTCTTGTTCAGCAATATCTGAGCAATAGCCACGCTGAATTAAAAGCATTAAAAATTATTTCTTTGCCTCTATTAATTAGGGCTCCACCCTAAAATAAATCATAAATTTAAAAATGTGTTGAATTTAAAAGGCCACATATCAAATAAACTGGTCTTCACAAATACAAGTTTCTGGCAATTTAGTAGTCTATTTTTAAATATTGGGGGAAAACTTCCATGTATTTGTAAATACATGTCCTTTAAGTCACTAAAGTTTCTTGCAGTAAAAAAATGCATAAGTTTAAATGTATAACATAAACAGGCTGCATGTATCAATAATACAGTCGTTCAAGGCTCTGCTTAGAAAAACCCAGCTGTGGTTCAAATCCTAGCCCTTGCACAGCCCTTAAAAAAAAATAAAAATTATATGCCCCCAAACCCCCAGCAATAGCATTAAAAAATAGAGAAAAAGGGAATGCTATGTGAGCACTCCCTGTGGGGAGTGATTTTCTCCCTTTTCTCAGTTTAACAAAGACACTTGTCCTCTGACACTCTGCATAACAATCCTCATCTTTGATTATCCCCTGTTATGTACCTTTAAAGTATAAACTTTATGCCTTGTCTAACCTACAAATTGTACCTATTGAATAAGTATTTAGAATTAGAACAATTAATGACAAAATTAACAATTAAAAAAGTAATGCTAAAATATTTGTTATTAAGTGTACATACAGAAGTTCCATGCTTGCCCCATGCTGGCATTTAATTAGCCCTGAACTAACTACATAGTGTGGGCTGTTGGCCTACTTGACCAACAAACGTCCCAGGAAGTGAGGCATCTGGCTTGTTTTCCACCTGTGGGAATTAAATCGGAGAGGTTTACTGACATGTCTAAGGGCACACTTCAGAGAGTAAAACTGGCCCCCTTCCCTCACTTCCCTCACTTTCCATCTCTGGGAATTTTTGTTTTTTTTGTTTTTTTTTTTTTTACAGAGAATTTTGTTATAGGTCATGCGCACTTGCACAAAGAGCTGGGGAGACAAAAAGCAAGAAATCACCTTCTAGGGGGACTGGCCACACCCTAATCCCTTTTCCATTCTCTTTTCAAGATCTTGGGCATGCATACACACAGGCCTGGTTTGAGTTTTAAGCTGCTGGGTCCAGGAATCCTACCGCAGTGGACTATGTGGGAGTCCAGCGACATAACCATTATGCCATCTGCTGGTCCCCCATCTCTGCATTTTTAAAGGCTCTCATTTAGTAGAAAGCATGCCTGATGGAGTCGCACACTCCTGGCTCCCAAAACGTTTTTACCCACCTATTAAGACTCATTCGCTCCCAGCCTCTGTTTCTTCATGTGACAAATGGGAATTATATTAACTCACCAATTTTGAGAATTGAAAAGAATGTGCTTATACTATCCAGAATATGCTAAACACATCAATAATTCATTGCACTTACAGACACACTCTTCAAAAAGTTCTTGGAAAATGCGTGTCAAGGAAAAAATACGCATAGATTTCCATTTTTTGGAAATGGAAATCTTACGGCAGCCTCTTACAGCATCCTTTCCCCAACTTTTTGATAAAGTTAAGTTGTGGACTGACGTTTGAGCGGGGTTGGGTGAGGCCGCATGCAGGTCTCTGCTTGTGTTAGATGGAGCGAACCTTACAGTTAACAAGCACTACACCAGATACACACTACGCGTGCGTACTCGGGCGGGGGGAAGTGCTACTGCCCCGAATCCCCCAGTGAAAGGCGTCCTGTAAACCGGAAGTAAGTCTGCACAGAAAGGTGCAGAGCACAACACTAAGTGGGTGAGGGGTTCACAGGGACGCAGCCAAGTCTGTAAAGACACCGAATCCGAAGGGGATGCCAGCGGTACGCTCAGTCCTCCGTGGAACAACGATTCCCTTCATGTGTCTCCCCTTCCTTGGGTAATGGTGTAGCCCAATTCCCTTTCTCTCCGGTCATTTTAGGACAAATTTTGTAGAAAAGGAATAACGGGAACGGACGGTTCGGCAGGCGAAACCACTGTGTCGAAAGTTGGGGTGAGGGAAATGCTGGGTTAGAGGGGATTAAACAGAAGAGAAACCTTGGGAGGATCCGGGAAAGAAGGATGGGTCCGGGCCTGGTACATCTTTGTAAAGGGAAAAGAAGGTGGGGACTCTGGATGGGTGAATTCGTTGGGTGGAGAAATGTGAGGTGTAGTGGGCGAGTTCATTGTCTGTTAAGAGTGAGGGGGATATCATTGGTTGGGAGATGCCATTATGTGTATAGGGGGATTTGTGTATTGCTGAGTATGTGAATGGGGAGGGTGGGAGTTGGGGTCCGATGGAGGATTTGGGATAGTGCACAGATAACAAGTTTCAATTGTGCCTTGAAGCAAGCAGGCTTTGGATTCTGGCAGATGCCCCGGGAGGACAAAGAGGTGCACCATCTAGGGAAGATCTTACTGTAGATGAGGTCTTTTTCTCTCTTTTTCAATTTATTTTTTTAAAAATTCTTAGGGTCTTTGACAAAGGGTGCTTGCACTCGTTGAAGAGAGACAGAGACAGTGAAGGGGAAAGTGAGAAATCACCCTTTGTAGGAGTGGCCGTGCCACAATACCTCCTCTATTCCTCTCCTGGGATTTTGGGCAGGCAGACACGCACCCTGCATGATTTTCAAGCTGCCAGGTCCAGAACTCAATTTGCACCTGGCCATGTAGGAGTCCAAGTGTCTTAACCACTAGCCAGGGTTTAGCTCTGTGCCACCATCTGGACTCCACTGTTTTAAATATATGCATCATGGGGCCAGCAGATAGCATAGTGGTTAAGATACTGGACTCCTATGTGGTGGACCACAGTTCAAGTCCCAGACTTAGCAGCTTTGGGTGCCTGTGCATGCATGCCCAAAATCCCAAAAGGATAATGGAGAAGAAGGGATTGTGGCATGGCCATAAGCAGCAGAGGAGGGCAGGAAAAGAGAAGGTCCAGCCAGGGGCTGATCTATTGTGTGCGGTATTGCACCTTGCACTTCATGCTGGCCTTCACAGGTGCCACTGTGCTTGCAGATGTAGTGGATGAAATGGCATCACAGGGTCTCTGCCAGCTTGGCCAGGTACAGTGGTGGGTGCCAGTGCTGGAAGACCAGCACTTTGAGGCTAACGATGACAAAGAGGACTTTATGCCATTTACCCAGATGCTCAGGCCTCCTGAGATGTGGGCTGAATAAGTGGAAGAGCCATGCCGTCTTTCCTACTGCCTAAATTTCTCTGCCCTGACCCTCCTCACCATCCATATAACCTTATTTCTTCCTTCAGGGCCATGACTCCAGTCTGCTCCCTGGCCTCCCTGCTTTCAGCACCTGCTCCTTCATGTATGAACCTCATAGAGATCTTTCTACAATAGAAGAGTGTTTCTGCCACTGTTCAAACATCCAATGTTTGGATGTTCTACAATTTCTGGAACACTTTAATTATCTTGCTGCTAAGATCTAGACCTTATGTCCCATTTCATAAAAGTTTTCCCAATATCACCAGGCCAATTTCTCACTTGTATTTTAGCATCTAATAGATGCTCAATAAATATAGTTAGTGAGAGGGTGAATAGATGAAGAAGGGAAATACATGTAAGGAACAGTTCCTGTGGGCAGCTCTGAATTTAACGTGGGTGCAGGTTAACAAAAGTAAACACACATTGGGACCAGCAGTTAGTGTAATGGCTATGTCACTGGACTCCCACGTAGTCGACCACGGTCCGCGTCCCGGACCCGGTGGCTTAAAACTCACACCGGGCACATGTACGTGTGTGCCCAAGATCCCGAGAGGAGAATGGAGGAGAAGGGATTGCAGTGTGGCCATCCCCCCTGGGGGGTGACTTCTCGCTTTCTGTCTGTTTCTCTGTGTCTGTCTGGTGAGCGCACGCGCCCTATAGCAAAAAAAACTCTCAAAAAAAAAAAAAAAAAGTAAACACACATTCAAAAAGCTGCTTCCCTACGCAAAATGATTTTTTTTTTTAAAAAAATACAGAAGTAGGGAAGGACCAGCAGATGGCATAGCAGTTAAATCGCTGGACTCTCACATGGTCGAACATGGTTCAAGTCCAGGATCCAGTGGCTTGACACTCACGCCAGGGACATGTGCAAGTATGCCCAAGATCCTGGGAGAAGAATGGAAGAGGGATTGCAGCATGCCCATCCCCCTAGGAGGTGATTTCCCACTTTCCTTCTCATTGTCCCTGTCCCTGCCCCCCACTCCCCCAGCCCTACAAGCAAGCACAATGCACCACACCTAAGGCAAAATCTTCTCAGAAAAAAAAATCAAGAAAGGATTTCAATTAATTGATCATCTATTAAGTACCAGGTACTTGACATAGGTTTTCTTCATCCAGGCTGAACTGCAATCCTTTTATTCTCTAATACGAAAAAAGACCTTAATTGATAACAACAACAATCGTTTATTTTAGTAGCTCTAGGTAACATGGATGCAGTAGTAACAATATGCCCGGTACTATATAAATATAAACTTACTTAATCTGTACAACATGCTTGTAAAATACAAGGAAGCTTCAAAAAGCTTGAGAAAAATGAAATTAAAACAAAAATTAAAAATATAAACTTTATTTCTCAACAAGCTCCATCAAGTTCAAGCTACTTTTGTAAGCAACGATACCAGCCATTTAGTCCAGTTCCAAAGAACTAAGGGTGCTGGGTATTTAACCATGTCAATGCAGTCTTTTTTACATTATTAATTGAAGAAAAATGAGTACTCTTTAAAGATTTTTTTTTTTAAGATTAGAAAACAAATAATTCAGAAGGAGCCAAATCAGGACTGTCATTTCCTATCTTGCAAAATTGCCCTTGTTTGATAAGAATGAGCAAGATCATTGTCATGATGGAGAAGAACTCTGGTGAAGTTTTCCCAGGTGTTTTCCTGCTAAATCTTCAGTTATCTTTCTCAAAACACCTCTCATAATAAGCAGATCATTATTCTTCGGCCTTCCAGAAAGTCAACAAGTAAAATGCCTTGAGCAGCCCACAGAACTGTCTCCAGTGACTTTCATTCTTAACCCATCAACTTTTGCTTTGACCAGACCATTTCCAACTCTTAAAGGCTGTTGCTTTGATTATGCTTTGTCGTCAGTATCACACCTGTACAACCATGTTTCATCCCCTGTTACGATTCTTCGAAGAAATGCTTCAGGATCTCGGTACCACATATTTAAAATTTCCATTGAAATCTCTGCTCTGGTCTGCAGCTGATCTGGACACAATAGTTTGGGCACCCATCGTGCAGAAAATTTGCTCAACTTTAATTTTTCAGTCAGAATTGTGTACGCTGAACCAATCGAGATGTCTATAGTATTGGCTATTGTTTCTGCTGTTAATTGTTGGTCCTCTTCAATTAGGGCACGGACAAGATTAATTTTTTCCTCACAAATTGATGTGGATGGTCTGCCACTGCGGGCATCATCTTCAACATCATCTCGTCCCTTCCTAAAGCGAGTTACCCATTTGTAAACTGCTGATTTCTTTGGGGCTTGGTCCCCATAAACTTTTTGTAAAGCATCAATGATTTCACCATTCTTCCACCCAAGCTTCACCATAAATTTGATGTTTGTTCTTGCTTCAATTTTAGCAGAATTCATGTTGTCCTGATAGGGGCTCTTTTCAAATTGATGTCTTATCCTTCTTAGTGCTTCAAACTAGCTCCTGTTCAGATTTAACACATTAGTACAAATTTATTTTGATGCAATTTTAAAAATTCATGCAGAATTTTTAAAAAACACATTTTCTATGGGTTATTATTATTATTTTCTATAGGATATGTGTGCTTGCCAGAAAGAGACAGAAATAGATGGACAGGAAGACAAGGAAAGTAAGAAATCAATTCCCCCAGGAGGTGGTGGCCGTGCTATAATCCCTTCTCCATTCTCCTCTGAGTGTGTGCGCACACACGCGTGCGCACACACGCACACACACACACACACACGGCATGATTTTTAAGTCACCAGGCCCAGAACTAAAACCCACAGTCAGCCATGTGGAGTTCATATGTGGAGTTCATCTGCCTTAACCACCATGCTATCTGCGGGCCTTCTATGGACTTTTTGATGACCTCTTGCAGATTCGATTTTTAACCCCATCTCATAGATGAGGAAACTGAGGTACTAGGTGTTTACATAGAATATCCCAAGTCTTCCTCTACCACCCCTATTTCCTGTTGTCCTCTTTCCTCCCTGGAGCTCCAGTTCCTCCTTTATTGCTCAAATTTCTGGAAGCAATTCCTCTCTTATGTTCCTCCAACTCCCTCCAACTGTGTTTCTCTAACACCCTAAACTCCCCTATTACATTGCTGCTCTTCAATTCTGAATAGCCTCCATTCATTTAATCAACATAATTTTAGTATCTCCTCACCAGGCATATTTCTGGGCACTGGAATCTTTCATGGTGAACAAGACAAGGCCTCCCCCTATCCCCCCCACCAGTGGGTAAGACAAATAATGAAAAGGTTAACTGATAAATGAACAAGATAATTTCATATATACTGATCAAATTTCAGGGGATGGGACAGATGCTGCCAGTGGGAAGGGGTTGGTGGTGACTTTTAAATAGGACAGTCAAGGAAATCCTCTTTAGGGAGATGACAGTTAAACTCAAAGTGCAAAGAGCTGGATGTGCATTCTGGCAGAAGAAACAGCCAGGGTGAAAACGGACCAAGCCTGGCCTGTGTGAGAACAGGTGGAGCCACCTACAGGTGAAGCAGAGGAAGCAGAAAGGCATGTAACAAGAGGTAAAGTCAGAAAAGGGGAACCCTTCTACATGCTCTATTACATCCCAATTCTGTCCACCAGAACTTTCTGTGATGATGGACATGTTCTAAACCATTACTGTCCTAAATACCATAGGGACTACTGAATGCTTAAAATAGTGTGACTAAGGAACTGGAATGTTTGCTTCATTACAATTAATCTACCGTATCCACATGTAGTTAGCTGCTACCCTCCTGGCCAGCATAGCTACATAACTTGCCATACCACCGCCAAACACCAAACTCTTCTGCCCTCCCCAAACGTCCCAGGGCTCCCTCCAGCCTCCACTCAGTCTCAGGACAATCCTGCAACACAAGGGCATTATGCAATGCTCAAACAGCCCAATTCACTAACCTTCCTTTTATACCTTACTGCTCATTGCTCCCAGCATGCCTCCCTCCCTATCCTTTTTTCCCCCCCGGGAGGAATTTACATGTTATGTGGCAGTGGAGAGCCCAAACTCAAGGGTGAGATCCTGGTCTGCCACTTTGGTCAAATTATTTAACATCTCTGTGCCTCTGTTTCCTTATCTGCAAAATGGGGTGTAACAGTAATGCTACTGCTTAGAATGGTGAGGCTTCAATAAGGCACTCATGTAAAGCAGTGATGGGTACAGGCAGCTTAGTCGAGTCTGTTTTACTACCGTATGTGGTTAAGTTTCCATCCTAAACAGTTTTAAGGTAAAAGCACTTAGCACAGTACCCAGCACAGAGAAAGTGTTGAACTTAGTGTTGGCTTCAGCACGCCTACTTTTTTTGGAGAGGTTTTTTTTTTTTTTTTCTTTTGCTATAGGGTGCGTGCGCTCACCAGACGGAAAGAGACAGAGACAGAAAGCGAGAAATCACCCCCCAGGGGGGATGGCCACGCCACAATCCCTTCTCCTCCATTCTCCTCTCAGGATCTTGGGCATGCACGCACACGAGCCCTACGCAGCATGCCTACTTTTTCTGACCCTTCAGCTCCTCCTACAACCTGGTCACTCTCTAGTGCCTACATCCCCTATAATAATCCACTCTTCACAAACATCCCAATTCCCCATAATCAAGAGTTGCCAGATAAAATACAAGGTGCCTGGGCCAGCACATGGCAGCAGTTATGTTGCTGGACTCCCACATGGCTGACCGCAGTTCAAGTCCAGGACCCAGTGCCTTGAAAATCACGCCAGGCACATGTGCAAGAGTGCCAAGATCCCGCGAGGAGAAGGGATTGCCGGGTGGCCAACACTCCTGGGAGGTGATTTCTCACTTTCCCTCTCACACATGCACCCTATGGCACAAACCTCTTTTTTTTTTTTTTTTAAAAAAAAAAAAGGAAAAAATACAGGGTGCCCAGTTAAATGTGAATGTCAGATAAAATAGTATTCATTACCTGCCATTCACATTAGACCAGGCACTGTTTTCCTCCTAAATCCAGCAACTCTAGCCATGACTGGCTTCACGATCACTGAGGAATTCCCAGTGCCTCCTAGAGGCTGGTATTTAACGGACCTTCTATAAATAGTGCCACAATTTATAGAATATCTTATTCTCACACAAAACCTCCGACTTCTTACAGCTCCGATTCTTCCCAACGGCGTGTGTCGCTCCCATAGGGGACAGCAGGCCCTATCCTATAACCCTGACGCCTCCACAAAACCCCGGGTCCCTCTGCAGCCGGTCCTGCTCACCACGTATTCACATCTGGCGGTGCCTGACACACAGTAGAAGCTCACAGAACGATAACGGCGTTTAACACCGCAATTTCGCCATCTGCGTTTTCACTTCCCCCAAAGCATTCCAGTTACCTAACACCGATTTTTCATTGATCTTCCCACATCCCCTTATTACATATGATTTCACCAAAATAGTCCCACTCCTCCAAAATACCCCAATTCCCCTATTATCACCCCGACTCCCCTCACTTCAAACCGGTTCCTCCATCACTCTCCATTCCTCCGCGAACAGGCCAGCTCCCGGGTGGTACCTCCAATTCCTCCCGCGATATCCCTAACCCCTTCCCCTCCCCACCGCTCCGCCCACCCCGGGGTTACCATGGCAACGCTAACCTTTGGCTTTCCCCTCCCGTGCGCGGAGATGGCCCGTCACCGTGGAAACCAGAGCAGGGCCTCGGTCCCAACCCCACCCCACACACACTCGGAGACAACGGCCCTGGGACCGTGGCCCCGCAACCCAGTTTCCTAGAACCCGGGGGAGCTGAGGGGTCCCCACGAGGCTCAACCAGTACAGGACTCTCGCCACACCTTCCCCCAAATAAGCGCGCAGCAGCTTGCACATGCGCGCAGGGAGCTCTGAGTCAGCGGATTCTACTACGCAGGCGCTCACGCTCAGCAAAGGGGCTTGAGCACAAAGCGCTGGCCGCGCTTAGCCTGCTGGGAGCTGTAGTTTTCTGGCCGCTATGGAGGGCGATACAGGTGGCCAAAGGATGAGCCAGATGAAAGTAGGAGCATGTTTGCTGAAGTTGGGCATCTTGGAGCAGGCACGATTGTCACCATAGCAGCAATGAAGAGTGAAGCCTAACTCCACTAGCCAATCTGCTATTTTTAGTCTTTAATCTTTATAACTCAAAGTTTACTTTGCACCAGGAATTGTTCTAGGCACTGGAGATATAATGGAAAACAAAATAGAGCTTATATTTTGGTGGTAGGAGATTGATTTTTTAAAATTTATTCTTTGTTTCATGAATGAGAAAGACAGTAAGAAAAAGGTAGACACAAACAACACCCCCACATGTTCTGACCACACAATCCATCCTCAGCCTTAGCAAGCCATGGATCAGTGCCCAGTGAACTCAGGGAGGTCTCTGGATGCCAACCAAGAACCTTCTCATGTGGGTTAGCCCTGCAGAGCAATTGCAGTTTACTGCTGGGTCAATGCCACCATCTGGCAGGAGACTGACTATTAAAAATGGTGAACAGAGATCATTGGAGAAAATAGTATGTTACTCAGTAGTTGGGATGCTTTGGGAAAGTGGAAATGAAGCAATGTTAGAACACTGATACATACATACTAACTCATTTACCCTTACAAAGCCACATGAGATAGTACTGTTATGACCCTCAAACTACATATAGGTTAAGCACCTGAAGGGATCACATAGCAAAGAAGTTGTGGAAGTGGAGTCTGAACACAGGTTAGTCTGGTTTCATACTCGATAAGCTTAATTACAGTGCTAAATTAGTAAAAAGCTATTGCAGTATAATTCCAGGTAGTGATAAGTGAAGAATAAAGCAGAGAAAGGGATTGGGGTACTCTTTAGACAGACTACTCAGAGATAGCCTTTGGGAGAAGGTGACATTTGGGCAGAGGCCTGAAGGGACTGATTTTACTTGTGAGCTAGGCATGCGGGGTATATAGTGGCCTAAGAGCCACTGACCTTTGGGTTTTCTCTTGCTTTCCCCAAGGGCAAAACACTTGTTAAACATGCTGTTTCCTGGGCCAAGAAAGCACTTTTGTCATTCTCTTTTCCTGGCAAAGGTCCCCTTCTGTGAAGAGCCTTATGCCCCCGCCTATTTATTGATCATAAATCTCTTCTTCTCTGGACTTGCATCCAATCTATTCTTCACAGTAAGGCCGCGAGAGTGAAATTTATTCTGATAGATCATTGAGAAAGTCACATTTTTCTGTTTTTCTATGCTAAAATGCATCATGACCTTCCCGGCAACCTAATACATCCAACCAAGTCATGCCTGTGTTCAAAACTTTTTGAAGGCTTCTTGTTGCTCCCAGTGTAAAGACTCACCTCCTTCTCTACCTATAAGGCCCTGCTGCTCTTCCTACCCATGTCTCTCCCTATCATACTCTGACCTACCATTCTCTGACCTTTCTTCAATGTACACAGTATAATGGGCCAAGCTCTTACCCTCCCAGGCCCCTCTGCATTACTTCGTGAATAAATTAATTAATTAATTCAGTTTCCAGGTAATTCACATTTAAGAATCTAATGTTAAAACAAGCTAGTGGAGAGCTTTGGGATATTGGTCTGAACTGGACTGCTGTTTTGTTTGCCTGCCCAGGGCCCTCCTCCCTGCTCTCTGTGCGCCCATGTGTCCTGCCCACCCTACTGAGCTGTTCCAGGGATAGGTGTATGTCTGTCAGATCCAGTGATTTTCCTGAGTGTGTTTCCAATGGTTTTTCCCATGTGTGGTCTTTGAACAGAAGCATCAGAATCATCCAGGAATGTGTTAGACCTACAAACTCTCAGGCCCTACCTCAAACCTAATCGATTAAAACTCTGGGGGTGGAACTCTGCAATCTGTGTTTTAACAGAGCAGTGGTTAATTTTGCGCATCATCCATCTTAACCGGCCAAGGGGTGCCCAAATTAAACATTATTTCTGGGGGCCAGCAGGTGCCATGCATGGTTAAGGTATCTGGATCCCACATGGCCGATTTTGCAGTTCAAGTCCCGGACCCAGTGGCTTGAAACACATGCTGGGCACGTGTGTGCGCATGCCCAAAGTCCTGAGAAGAGAATGAAGGAGAAGATATTGTAGTGTAGTGCCCTCCCCCTGCCCCCCAGGGAGGAATGTGATTTCTCATTTCTCTCTCTAGCCATAGGTAACTGATACCCCTTATAAATCCATTTCATTTTTGTACTTGAGATTTACTATAAGGATACTGGAAAAAAGGTGTGTGTTTTAGTTTTTTTAAGTTTGTTTGTTTTGGTTTTTATTTTTCATATTTTTGCCACAGAGTGGCAAAAATATGTGTGCTTCCTGGGAGGAGAGAGAGAAAGTGAGAAATCACCCCCAAAGGGAGGATGACCACACTGCAATACCTTCTCCTCTTGGGATTTTGGGCAAGCACACACACACACACACACACACACACACGCCTGGTGTGATTTTCAAGCCAGCAGGTCTGGGACTTGAACCAAGGAGTCAGCTGTGTAGGATCCGATGCCTTAACTATGTCACCTACTGGCCCAGAAAAAAGGTTTTTGTGGAACATGTGAGATTGGGGCTTACGGTTGCTCTTATTCTCAGCCAAATGAGAAGGCCTTATTTTGAAGGAATTCATCACACAAAGAGCTGAAGTGAGGGAGGAAAACCTGACCCTAACCTTGCCTGGTCCTCTGACCTTGCCTGATCCCCTGAACTCAGCTGCAGTTGAGGCCTTTAGCTTCTTTTTCTTCATTGAGAGAGAGAGAGTTTTACTATAGGGCACATGCACTTGCTGGAGAGACAGAGAGAGACAGAAAGTGAGAAATCACCTCCCGGGGGACGGCCATGCCACAATCCCTTCTCCTTCATTCTCTTAGGATTTAAGGCATGCACACACACACATCCAGCGTTGTTTCAAGCTGCTGGGTCTGGGACTCAAACCGCGAGTCTCCATTACACCATCTGTTGGTCCCAAGGTGTGTCACTTCTTGAACCACTGAGCTGTCTTTTACCTTAAGCTCCTTCATTACTACTCAAAACTGCTCAAAGTATGCGCCATGATCCATAAGCAACTGCGTCATCAGAGAGCTCACTGGCATTTCAGGCCACACCCAGACCTCCTGTATCTCCCAGGAGCCCAGATGATGCACGTTCAAATTAAAGTTTGAAAGTGCAGAGCCATGGGACCAGCAGTTGGTATAATGGTTATGTCCAGGAATGTGTTAAACCTACAAACTCTCAGGAGTTTGTACATGGACTCTCATGTAGTTGACCACAGTTTGAGTTCCGAACCCAGTGGCTTAAACTCACGCCGGGCATTTCTGTCTCTCTCTGTCTTTCTGGCGAGCAAACATGCAAAAAACCTCTCCAAAAAAAAAGAAAGTGCAGAGCCACTTTAACCTGAATTTTGTCATCTGCAGTAGAATGAAGTCCTTTTCATTAGTTGTCACAATGGAAATCCTAACCCAAACCCCAACTTGAACTTCTTCATCATTAAAACTTATTTTACTCAAGAACTCTCAAGGTGGAGCTGGCTTTCAGTCAAGGTAGGATCCAGATTTTATCTCCTAGCCCTGTCATCCTCAGTGTGGGCTTCATTATACCATTCAAGGTGGTTGTAAGCAAGTAAGGCCTGGCCATCTCATTCTGGGCTTCCCATCTTAGAATCTTTGTTAGAAGCCTCCCTCCCTCATCTCAGCAGACTCATTTGCTGGGATTGGGTGACATGCCCATTCTTCCTTTCTTTTACTTCCATGAGAGAGAGAGAGCGAGAGACCCAACAGAGCCATCACACCACAGTCCACCGTGTCTTGGCCATCACAGACTGTGGGCATGTACATGGGAGGTAGGTACAGGGAGGCATCAGGAAGCGAACCCAAAACTCCCCCATGTGGGTCCACCATCACAGAGTGCTGAGTCACCACTCAGTCACCAGCTGGCCCCAGTCTTAAACCAATCACTGACAAGGACAAACTGGCCTGAGCCAATTATCTGAGGGTTGAACTGATGGGTGTCAGGGAGTTGCCACCTCAGGGCACTGTCCAGGTCGGGGAGGATGAGGCCAGAGCTGTCATGGAGATGAATTCGTCGTGCCTGCTCCATCTGTCTGGCCCCGTGCGCCTTGCTGATAGAAAGACTGCAGAAATGCTGGGTCATCTCAACTCTCCTCTGGATCTGGTGCTCACTCTTCACCAGAAGACAAGAACTCAGCACAGAAACCGAAATAATGTTTTATTCCAATCTCAAAGCACACTGCTCCAGTTTCCCTCCCTGGCTGGAATCTCCACCCATTCCTCCAGACTAGACTCCTGCTGCCCTCTCTCACACTCTCTTCCAGGAATGACCAACCAGAAGAAAGGATTTAGAGAAATAAATCACTTGCCTCCCATTTCTTCTCTCCCATCGCCCACACTTACCTTTGTCTCCTCTCCCTTTGCCCTTCCCTCTCCACCATCCTTGTCTCCCCCCCACCCCCACCCCTCTGCGTCTCATGGTTTTCCTCATTTTCTCCATTTCTGCCTCTTCTTGGGTCCTCCCTCCTTTACTTGTTTCCTCGTCCATCTTTCCTCCCCTACCCCTATCTGTCGAGTACTATATTTCCTCCCTTTACCCCAGTGCTCCCCAGATGGGTCAGCTGACTCCTTCTGGTCTCTGCCCACATCTTGCTGTGCGCCCCTAACCTCAACATGCCCTCCTGCAGCACTGCCCCCTCCCTTCCTCCGCCCGGGCCAGACCCTGTCCACACCTCTTGTCATACATTTCCCGTACTGAGGGAAGCCCTCAGAACCCACCCTGGCCATCAACACCGCCCCCAGCTCTGGCTCCAGTTCCTGAGACCACTGTCAACTGGCCTTCAGACCCAGAGAAGAAGACAGCCAAGAGGAGGTCCCTGCGTGACCCAGAGGGTGGCCAGAGGGACGAGGGTGGTCTCCTTGGCTTCAGCCTTATCTTTGGAATCAAAGAATGCCCTCTGCTCTCACAGTGGAGAGTGCTGGGCAGGGACCTGCAGGGTCAGGGCTCAGGGACTCTCCCCCAGAAATCGCTGAGCAGGTCCATGTGGAATAAGGCTGCCCCGGTGAGGAGGCGTGCTGCGAAAAGGTGTCGGCAGGGTAGGTGCCGGGCCGCGTGGATAGAGCAGCTGCAGCGTGTCAGGGCCCTGTCCAGGTAGAAGTCCGAGGTGCCGTCTTTAAGGGCAAAGCCAGCTCCAGTCCAGTGGAAACCCTGAGTCCCATGCTGCCTGGCAAAGGTCAGCTCCTCGGCCACCAGGTCTGCCAGCTCTGGTCCACAGGCTGCTCGGAATTTGGCCAGGGGCTCCCAGTCTACCCCTTCCTCTTCCACAGGGTGGCAAAGCCTCTTTGGTTCCCTTGGGCCTTCTTCACCTCCTTCCTGAGGGCTGTCCCCTGCAGCCAGGCACTCAGACCTCACGGCTGCCCATTCCAGACTGCCCTCAGACACAGTCCCTGCAGCGGTGCCGGCTAAGATGCCACTCTCAGGCCCCAGACACCTCCCTCCTGTGTTCCCCCACTCCAGCCCTTGTTCTCTGCTGTTGGGGCCTGCGCACCAGCCTGCCCCTCCATCTCCGTTCTCCATGCCAGCAACACTTGTGCCACCTGCCTGGCCCAGAACCATGTCCTCCAGGCCCCTTCTTTTGATCCTCAACCTCACTCCTCTCTGCTCTGCAATCCCTGTCTCATTCCTCTTCTTGTCTGCCCAGTGGGGCCCCCTTTGGTCTCCATTCTCAGGGACCAACTCCAAGGGCTTCTCCAAATGGACACCCCTCCAGGTTCTAACCTCTAGCTCCCTGCTCTTCTCCGCATCAAACTGGGGTGCCTTCCAGTCTCTGATTTTTAGTCCATCTGCCCTTTCCTCATGTAACTGGGCCCCTCTCCAGGGGCTTCCGTCAAGACTCCTGGCCCTCTCATACTCCAACTGGGTCCCCCTCCGGTCTGCAGTCTCCAGCACCTTAATCCTTTGATCCCCCGACAGGTCCATCCTCCAGGTACACTCCTCTAATCCCCTTAGCCTCTGGTCCTCCAAACGGGCCCCTCTCCAGACATAACTTTCCAGTCCCCTATATTTCTCACCCTCAGACTGGGCCCCCCTCCAGTCTCTGATCTCTGGCCCTCTCCTATGTTCTTTGTCTAACTGGGACCCTCTCCAGACACCACCTTCTAGTCCCATCACCTTCTGGTTCTCTAACTGGGCCCCTCTCTGAGCTCTTACTTGCAACCCGCTCTCCTTCTCACTTTCCAACAGGGCCCCACCCTGGCCTCTGGTCTCCAGACCTCTTGCCCACTCTTTCTCCAGCTGGGTCCCACTCCAAATACTCCCTCTCCATTCTCTGATCTCTAGGCCCCTCACTGTCTCGTTCTCCACCTGAGCCTTCCTCCCTGCATAGTCCTCCAGCCAAACACACCCGCCCTCTGAGCCCTCGGGCACGGACTCCACAGCCGCGTCGGCCCACTGCATAGCCACCAGGTCGTGAAGGCACTGCGCCACGCTGCGAGAGGGGCTGAGGTGTCGAAGCAGTCGGCGGCGGTGGCCTCGCACCAGGGCACAAGCGTCCAGATCGCGGGCTGCCTCAAAGGCACGGAAACGCACCCACATATCGCGGCGGGGCGCCCAGTTGCGCTCGAAATAGTCGACGAACGCCGCCGGGCCGTGGACTCGCAGCTCCGCCAACGCCTCGGCATAGGCGGCGGGCGAGGATGCGCCGGCCAGGCGGCACAGACGTGGCCACAGGCCTGGGTCCTCCCGGCCGGCGCCACCCAGCTCCTGCGCCTTGCTGAAGAGCGTCTCGAGGCCCTGTGCGCGGCAGATCTGCACGCGTGCGCCTGGCAGCAGCTGGCGCACGGCGGGCAGCTGCGCCGCCACCTCGGGCCCGGCGGTGATGCAGCGCACGTGGCCCTTGACATCTGGCGCGCTCTGCAGCAGCGAGGCTAGCGCGAAGCGCAGCAGGCTCGGCGTGCCCGGGCGCGCGACACAGCAAGCGGCCTGGCGAGCGCGGCCCGAGCCGTCCACGCACAGCACCGCCAGCAGGTCCAGCGCGCCCTGAAGCCCCGGCAGCCGGTCCACCAGGAGCATGCACGGGAAGCGCCGCAGCAGCGTCCTGGTGCGCGAAGTCAGGAAGAACACAGTCTCCACCACCGCTTGGTCTTCCATGAACACCAGCTTCACCTGCAGGCGAGGGGGGCGGGGCGGGGGTGCAGGGAAAGCGGTCAGGGGAGGCAGGGTTTCCGAGCCCAGTTGCCCAGTCCGCGATTTCCTTCCCTGGGAAAATAGGAACCCATTCCTTCAGGCATTTTATTCTTTTGACAGGCAGAAGGCAGTGAAAGAGAATGGTTAAAAACACAGTCTGGGGACCAGCAGATGGCATAATGGTTACGTTACTGGACTCCCACTAGTCGAGTGGTTCGAGTCCCAGGCCCGTGTCTTAAAACAGGCAGGGTGCGTGTGCATGTGTGCCCAAAATCCTGAGAGAAGAATGGAGAATGGAGGATAAGGGATTGAGCCCCCGCCACGACACCACCTGCTGGTCCACCACAGTTCTAGTCCCAGATGGAGACTTAAAACTCATGCTGGGCACCTGCATCTATGCCCAGGATTCCCAGAAATAAATGGAGAGGAAGGGATTGAAGCATGGTCAAATCCCCCCCACACACACACACACTTTGTCTCTCCTAGGAGCGCATATGCCCAAAAATCTCTAAAAACAAAACAAAACAAAACCACATACTCTGGAGCCATGTTGTCTGGACTTGAGATGTAGGTACAACCATCTGTTAGTGTGACTTTTCACACACACAGAAGCATGTATCAGCCTCTCTGAGCCTCAGTCTATCCCGCTGGGAACTGGGAAACAGCCTAGAATGATGCTTCAGAAGTGCCAGCCGCACTAGTGTCAGCGCTTGGACCTTGCCAGAAACGCACTTTCTCCATCCCGCCCACCCCAGCGCTGCTGAGCCTGACCCTCCGGGGTGGGGCCTGGCAATCTGTTTTGATAAGCCCTCCAAGGATTCTCATGCATGCTCAAGTTTGATGACCACTGGTCGAGAGGTAAAAAGCAAAGATTTCAGAGGCACAGCTTGAGTCCCACCTCCACTGCTTCCAAACCGTGTGATTCAACCTCTCTGTGCCTCAGTTTCCTCCTTAATGTGCACATTCCCTAATTTCCTCTTCTAGGAGCTGAATACTCGTTCTTCCATGCACAGAGAGGCAGGATGGGGTCAAAAGTACGGCTTCCGGAGTCAGAATGCCTGGGCTGAGGTCCCGGAGCCACCACTTCCTGGCCGCTGTGGCTTCAACCAACTTCCCTAACCTGTCTCAATATATCTATGGCTGGAAGGATGAAATGCATTAAAACATCTAGCATACTGCCTCGCACACATGACATTGCTAGTAGTACTCATTAAGTGATAAAATTCTAAGTGCTCTCCAACTGTTGCTTCTCTAATTATCTTCTCTGTCAAAACCCACTTGTCATAAAGGTCTTCTCTGACTCTCCGAGCTGAGTATCGGTCCTGTCTCTCCCCAGCCCTACTGGCCATGGTGCTCACTGTCTACCCTGACCAATCTTTATTTGCTTTGCCCATCGCCTGTTTGTCCTAGGATGTAAGCCCCACAAGGACGGGGATGACAGGGATGGTGTTCCCCTTTTGTCTCCCTGAGGTTTTAAACCACATCTGGTCCAGAACCAGAGCTGAATATATACTGAGTGAGTGAGTGAGTGAACTGCCCAGTGCCAGAGTGTGCGGTGACACCCAAGGGCCACACCTCCCCGGTGCAGGTTCAGGGACCAGAATCTGGGTTCGAATCTTAGATTTACCCTCTTATTTGCTGTGGGACCTCAGGGAAGTGAGTTCCCCTCAGTCAGCCTCAGTTTCCCCAGCTGGCAAATGGGGATGTCTTTTGAAGAGGGTCACAGTGTGGCTGCAACATTATCCATGCCTGACGCGTGGATTGACACCTGACACATCAGATCCCAGCTACTCATTTTCTCAGCGGTAGTCACTGTAATGACCCTGCCCCCTTCCCAAACAGGGTCTCTCCTGGCCTCTGCCACGCAAACTCCTGGTTGTCCTCCTTCCTCCTATGCTCTCCTTTGCTTGCCCTCCTTACACTCTCTGTTGCCCTGTGCAGAGCCTAGCCCAGGCCCTCTGCTCTCCTCTTTCCCTATATCTATGCCCTCCCAAGGTGATCTCATCCTGTCTCATTGCCCTCGCCATTTCTCAGCCAGTAACTCCCAGTTCTGTATCTCTAGGTTCCAGGCTCACCTCAACTGATTCTACAGTGATCTGGCCCCTTGGATGGCTCATAAACCCTTTGGACTAACAGCCCATAGTCCTGTTTGAGTCTCAACAACCCACCCCCTACCTACTCCTCCTTGGTCAGCTCCATCTTGGTCAATGGCTCCACCATTCACTCCATAGCTCAGGCCCCAACATAGAGAGCTAATGCTTGGCTTTTCCTTCCCCACCCTCTGCATGCAACCCATCTCCAACTCCTAGATATGTCCCTTAAAATAAATCTACAAGCTGACCTCTTCTCCCCACCCCAAGGGATACCACCTTGGCCAGAGACACCACCCACCATCTCTCATCTGGGTTGTAGCCACCTCCTCACTGGCTGCCCTGTCTCTGCCCTCATCCCCTTGTCTGTTCCCCATTCAGCTGCTAGAGGGGCATTTTCAAAACTCCACTCAGGGGGCGGGCCAGCTGGTGGTGTGGAGGCTGGATCCCACATGGCTGACTACACAGTTTGAGTCCAGACCCAGTGACTTGAAAGACACACTGGGCACATATGCCTAAATCCCGAGAGGAGAATGGGGAAGAATGGATTGCTATGAGGCCATCCCCGCTGGGAGTGCTTTCTCACCCCCCCCCAACACCTGTCTCAGGCAAATGCACATGCCCTATAAACTGAAAAAACAATCCATTCAGATCACCCCTCCTCTACTTGAATATCTTTCCCCCGTTCCCAGGACTCCCCATTATACTTTGAGTAAAACCAGGAGTCCACATCACAGCTCTAGGCCCTCAGTGATCAGGCTCTTTAACCTCATCTTTTATTCCTCTTGCCCAACTCCCTGACAGGGTGGGTAGATTAGTAGCTATGAGCCAGTGGCTCGGGCTCCCTCAGTCATTCTCTGTAAGTGCTGAACTTCAGCTGCAGAACTAGGACCTGAGTCCAATTTAACCACAGACCTCTCCACAAATGGCTTTGCCATAATCGAACCTCTTCCAACAAGACTATTTAAGAAGCAACTTTGTGCTCAGCTTTCAATACAAAAGGAAAAAAAGAAAAAGAAAAAACTATAACAAAAAGATCAAGAAGAGGTCTAGAGAACAAGGAAAAAATTGCTTTCCTAACTCTGAAATCATACATTCGGCATCTTAAATAGTATTGGAATTCCATGTACTTTATGAGAAAGCCCCACTGCCACATTAATTACAACATTGCTATTATTTTTTCAACCACTGTTAATTTTTATGCAATTACATATGATCAAATTTATCTCAGCAGATATTTAATCTAGACTTGCTCTGCCCAACACCGTAGCTACTGGCTACATGTAAATGTTTACATTTGGGTTGATTAACATTTTAAAATATCTGACAATTCAGTTCCCCAGTCACCCTAGCCTTATTTTTTTTAAGCTTTTTGTCATAGGGTGCATGTGCTCAATGGAGAGAGACAGAGACAATGAGAAGGAAAGTGAGAAATCACCCCCCAAGGGGATGCTCATGCCTCGTTCCCTACTCCTCCATTCTCCTCTTGGGATTTTTGTGCACACAAGCACACACACCTGGTGTGAGTTTCAAGCTGCCAGGTCTGGGACTTGAATTGCAGGCTACCATGTGGGAGTCCAGCACCTCAACCACCATGCCACCTGCTGGTCCTCACACTAGCTGTATTTTACATGCTCAATAGCCACACAAGGCCTGTGGCTATTCTACTGGACGGTGCAACCTGGAACACTTCCATCATCACAGAAAGTTCTAGAGCACATGACTGGTCTAGAAACTAACTGACATAGAAGACTCATAACAGGTAAATGTGTTTGTGTGTGTGTGTGTGTGTGTGTGTGTTTTAAGTACACACTTCCATAGTTGTAGGTAAGTTCATATCTTTTTCTTCTCAGGAGTCAGGAAGAAGAGAAAAGTAGAGACAGAGAAATGTATTTGCCTTCAGACTTTTCCAGAGGTGGCATACACTTAACTGATCTGAAGCTACTTTCCACTCTGAAAGTGCAAAACTCAGATTCCTAATCTTACTTTTCTTTCTAGACGGGGGTATATATGTTTTTCTGTTTATATGTACACCTGTTTGCTAAACAGTATTCATTGAACACTTACTGAGTGCCTGACACTGTGCTAGGCCTTGAAGAGAGACAGGAACTGAAGCAGGCCCAAGTCCTACCCGGTCAGACCAGCTGGGTCTCAGAGGCAATAGCTCAACCAGTGTTGCTTTCCATTAGGAAACACAGGGACTAATGAGTTAATAGTTCCTGACCCGAGAGCAAGATTGGAAGGATCCAAATCCAGGTTCTTCTACCTACTAGCTCTGTGAATTTACACACCAGTTATGTAGCTTAGGGAAACTGTCTGACCTTCTCTGTGCCTCAGTTGTTCCCATCTGCAAAGATGGAGAGTATAACTGCAGGTACCTCTACCCACTGTTATGAGGACTACATGGGTTAATCTGTGTGAAGTATGTGCAATGGTGCCTAGGTCACGGAGTATCAGCTTGACCTCTGAAAGGGATGGAGACTAAGGTTGGTCAAATAGGGTAGCAGCCAGGTCTATGTGGCCAATGCCCAGTAAAAATCACAGACCCCAAGGCGCAGGTGCACTGCCCTGGTTGGCAATATTCCGTGTGTGTTGTCACGCATCATCGCTGGGAGAACAAACCTCTGTCCACAGGACTCCGCTGAGAGAGGACAGCCAGAAGCTCCCACCCGGTCTCTCTTGGACTCCACCTGTGCCTCTTCCCTTTCCTGATTTTAATCTCTAACCATTTGCTGTAATACACTGGAACTATAAGCATAACAATTTTTTTTTTAAGTTCTGTAGTCCTCTTAGTGAATCCATGGACCTGAGGGTGGTCTTAGGGACCTGACTACATCAGGGAAGTGACTTGCCCAAGATCATGGAGCTAGCAGACAATGGGGCTGGGATCCAAGTCCAAGCCTTTAGAAATGGTTAAAAAAAAAAAAAAAAGTATAAGGAGACATGTGGGTGACATTTACAGGGTATGATGACATTTGACAAAAGAAGGGTAAGTAAATAAATACATTTTCCTACCAAATATTTACTGGACAAACATGGTATGCTGGCTTCTGGTCCAACAACTGAGGAAAAGAAATGGGACATGCCACAGAGTCAGAATAAACAGCATGATTTCAGATGTATACAGTACAGAAGAAAACCAACAACACAGATGAAGAAGCTTCTCTAGGCTAGGTACAGTTTGAAGCACTTACTTTCAATCTTTATGACCTCATGTTAATATATACTATTACTATCATAACTATTATTGTAATATGTATTATAACATCAGTAGATACTATTATTTTTCATCCTATGTTTTTTGAATGGGGAAACTGAGGCACAGAGAGTTTCAGCTGCTTGCCTGAGGTCACCAGGCAATAATGGGCAGAGCTGGGATTTGAGCCCAAGCAGCTTGAGCCCAGGGTCTGTGTCCTTACAAAAGGTATTTTCAGGGAAGAGCAGTGAGGCTTATTTATTGGGTTGTCAGAAAAGTCATGTGTGGGACAGACGGCAGAATGGTTATGTCACTGGATGGACTCCCATGTAGTTGACTGCAGTTCGAGTCCTAGACCCGGTGACTTGAAATTCACACCTGGTGCATGAGCATGTGTGCCCAAAATCCCAAGGGGAGAATGGAGGTAAAGGGACTGCGGCATGGCCATCCCCACTGGGAGGTAATTTCTCGCTTTCTGTCTCTCTATTTCTCCAGCAAGTGCACATGCTCTATAGCAAAAATCTCAAAAAAAAAAAAAAAATGTCATGTGAATTTTTGCATAGAAAAAAAAATACATCATGACTTTTCCAACAACCCAATATTTAATAGTGGAGTAGCTAACCATTATGCACTCCAAGAAGACCAATGGACAAAGGAATGCCTGAGTGTGTGTGTGCCCCCATTTTACAGACCCACAAATGTGGGTGGGGTCCTCAACCTTCCAGATGCTGGAATTGGTGGAAATGGGCCTCAGCCTCATTTCCAAACTATGGAACAGCACAGTGGTGAAGACCAGGGCCTGGATCCAGACTGTATGGATCCAGAGCTGTATTATCTTGGACCAGTTACTGAACCTCTCCGGCTTCCATATCCTTGTTTGTAAAGTGGGGATGAGCATGGTGGGCTCCTTCCTCACAGGGCTCTGGTGAGATTTCAATGAATTACAGTATGTAAAGTCCCTTGGGCAGTGCCTGGCACATAGTAAGTGCCTGATAAATGTTAACTAAAATCACACCAATATTATGTGTGGATAGAGGGCTGAGCTTTGATTGGTGTGTCAAATCAGGGCTGGTTAGAGACATAGGATAGGAGTGGGGCAAGAGGTGTAGAACTGAATCCAGAGAATGAGTTCACATCTCAGTTTCACCCCGAGTTGGAACTTTTCCCATGCACAAAAGACAAAGGCACAGCCAGGTGAAAGAACCAGCTCTCCCTCCATTTTTCTCTTACTCCCCCCTCAAACTTCAAGTCTATCCCAAATCCGAAGCTGGATCAAAGCAGCAGAAAGATTCCTCATGCATGAGCAGCATCCACACGGTTGCACCAGCACACCATCCTTGCTCCAGCCTCTGGGCCTTTGCACTGGCTGTTCCCTCTGCCTGGAACTTGTTTCCTTCTGAACACAGAATGGGGGCCTTTCCCTCCATTCTCTCTCCTCTCTTTCACCATCACTTCCCTTGAGGCCTTCTTGGATCACACAGATGAAAATAGCGCCCTTACAACTGCCCCTTTCCCAGCCCTCCTCTTACTCTCCTCCATAATACTCATTACTCCGTTACATGGTATAATGTAGGACTATTCCTTTTCTTGATCTGAATGCTTTCACCTTGTAAATTTGCCATACTATGTAATTATCATTGGTGCAATTTCTATCTGTGTAGTACAACTTTAAAAAGAAATTAATTGGCATATTCCATCACTCCTCTCCTTCCTAGCACCCAACCCTGCTGATTAGACCAGATTCTATTTGGCTACCCAGCCATAGCTAGTTTCAACCACTAACAAGGATCTCTACAAAATAGACAACAGGCATAAGCTGCTATTTAACTCTCAAGGAATTAAAAGAAACTCAGTTCCTCAGGCTACTGGCCACATTTCAAGTGCTGAATAGAAACATGTGACTGGGGGCTACCCTAGAGGGTAGTGCACACTCACAGAACCATTCTGTGAGGCAGGAAGTTCTGCTGGGCAGTGCTGTTCTCAGGGTCTGTAATGCTCGCAGCTGCATTCCCAATGCCTCAGCAGGTACCTGGATGGATGGGTGGATGGGTGAGTGGATGGATGGGTGGATGGATGGATGAAGGATGGCAGATGCATGAATGAGCACCCGTGAGTCCTTGGAGTGGCTTTCCCCCGCCCCCATCCTGCCTCTCCCGAGACCCCACCTTGGCCTCGGGGTCGGTGCGGAAGAGCCCCTCGAGCACATGCAGGGCATCAAGGACTCCATGGTCGCGGCCCTTGCAGTAGGAGAGCAGGCGGCGCACGTCAGCCGGGGCCACAAACTGCTTGGAGATCTTGTTGGTGGTGCGCACAGGTAGGCAGGCGTTGGCCAGCAGGTGGCCTGGGCGGAAGTAGTAGGCGAACTCAAGCGGGCAGGCCGGGTGCGAGTGGGTCAGCTGGCACTCAGTCACCACGAGGCGGTCCCGCAGCGGGCTCAGCTTGACGATGATGAAGGCAGGGCAGCCAGGCTGAGGGGGCCTGCAGGAGGAATGACCACCGCTGCTGTCACTTCACGATGCTGCCCTCTTTTCCCTCTCTCCTTTTCCAATTAAGAATTGTTTCAAACATAGAGAAGAGTAAAGGGCCTTAAGGATATGCCAGCTGTGTGACCGTGGGCAAGTCACTTCAAGTCTCTGTGCCTCAGTTTCCCCACATATTAAAAGAGAGGTCATAATCATCATACTTTCTTTCTAAGATTGTTGGGGGATGAAACTCATCCATAAAATAAAGCACTTAAAACCAGTATATGGAACACAGTGAGCACTAGGCATTTAACATTTTGTACTCACCACCCCCAGCTCTATCAAAAGCAAATGGAAGTTTTATTGTATTGACCTTCAAAAAAATTCAGAAATAAAACATTCCAGATAGTTTTATATCTGTTTCTGGCCTAGAAATAACAGCACAAACTGAGGCTCTCTATGAATCTTGCCCTAACAAGTTTCCCTCCCTCTCTCTGTTCCTGGAGGTGCCCTCTACCAGAACTGTGTATTCAGCATTCCTGCTCATGTTTTTATTCACCCATAAGAAATGGTGGGAATGTTTCTAGGTTGACAATTAAACTTTGTATAGCAAAGAGGTGCTCTAATTCATCAGTCATCAAAGAAATAATGGACTACTACTGCACACCACCAGAATAAAAAAATAAGGAAGACTGATAACATCAAGTGTTGTTGAGGATGTGGAGCCACTGGAACTCTCACATCACTGATGGGACTGTAAAATGGCATGATCATGCTGGAAAACAGTGTGGAAGTATATACTAAAGCTGATCCTATGTCTCTCCTGTGACCCAGAAGTTCTACCAAGATAATGCCTGCCTATTGGCACCTAAAGACATGTTCTAGAATGTCAAGAGCAGTACAATACAGCTTAGCCAAATACTTCAAACCCTAATATTAAAAAACAGACCAAAAAATAAGCCATGATATAGTTATAAAATAAAATAGTAATTAATACCCAGAATGAACAAACCAGTCCCCAAGATGGATAATCTCTTCAACTTGTTATGTGAACGAAGTCAGACACAGAAGAAAACCCACAATATGATTCCTGTATATATGAGGACTCTTCAAAAAGTCCATGAAACATGCATATTATGATAAAACTATGCATAGATTTCAAATTTTTGCACCAAAATAAATTTATACTTTAATTCCATTTTTCTATAAACTTTTTGAAGTCTCTTCCTGTAATGTTCAACAGCCAAAATTAACCACTGCTGTTAAGAGACCAATAGTGGTTACCCTTGAGTGGCTAACACTAAGATGTAACACAAGGGGTTTACTAGAATTGGACATATTGTTTCTTGTTCCAGGTGCTGGTTACATGTGCATTTTATTTTGGGAAAATTCAACATGTTATATATGCATAATGTGTGCACTTTTGTGGATGTGTTACACTTTTTAAAAGTTTACTTTAGAAGACTTGTTTTCTAATTTTGTGGTAGGAAGAATAATTACTTCCTCAAATGTCCACATTCTAGTCACTGGAACTGTGTACATGTACCCTTACATGGCAAAATAGACTTTTCAAGTGCAACTAAATTAAAGATTTAAAATGGGGAGCTTCTGGATTATCTGGTGAGTCCAATATCATTACAAGGGTCCTTATAAGGGAAAAAGGAAAGCAAGGGAGAGAAAATAAGAGAGAGAGGGTGAAAGAGAGAGAACGAAAGATGCTACTCTACTGGCTTTGTAAATGGAAGAAGAGGCCTTGAACCAAAGGCAGGTGAGTACTAGGAGAGAAAAATTAAGGAAGTAGATCTGCCTAGAACTTCAGAAGGAATGCAGCCTCAGCAATATCTTCTTTTTAGCCCAGTGTATCATTCATACTGGCCTCCTGACCTCCAGAACTGTAAGACAATAAATTTACATTATTTTAAGTCACTATACATGTGGCAATTTGTTACAATAGCAACAGGAGACTAATACCGGGCATCTTCAAAAAGTCACAGAAAATACATATTATAAAAAAAGCTATGCAAAACTTTTCTTACACCAGAATGAAGTTGTATTTTAATTCCATTTTCCGCATAGACTTTTCAAAATCCCCTCATACAAGCAACACACTGTTTTGCAGTTTGATTTTTTGCTATCAGATTTTCAAAACTATTTGGTTTCTTTCTGTTTACTCGCTGCCTAATGTTCCACTCCACGAGTCTGCCAACTATTACAGCATGTCCAATGCATACTGCTTCAATGAACACTCTCTTATGCATTTCTCTCTGTGTGTGAGTCAGTTTGTCCAGGACAAAGGTTCTCAAACTGCAGGGCATAGCCCATTACAGGAAATCAATTTAGGGAGTTAAAACCAGCACTATAAAAAATGAAATGAATAGGATTAAAAAAATCAGAGTATATTTCCCTAATACTAATATTTAAATTGGCATCTGCTTTCTGAGCAGAGATTCAGTTTCTCCATGGGAGTGCAATCAACATTTTTCAGTAGGTTTTCTGTTGATAGAGTAGGGGTTGTCAAACCTTTCCTGAAAAAGGCCAGAGAGTAGATATATTCCATTGCTATGCTACAAACAGTCATAACAGTATGTAGGTGAATGAACATGACGCAGTAAAATTTTATTTATAAAAATGGGCTACAGGTTATATGTAACCCATGGGTGTCCTCGTTTGCTGGTCCTTGTAACATGAACTACCCAGGGTCTGCCATGTAGTTAAGAAGCCTTGGCTCCCAAGCAGTAAATGCCAGTAAGTGTACCCCAAAAATGTTCCCACTTTTTTTTTCCCAAATGGACTGTGAGAAGGTGGTTCTCTCCAAGGTCCACCTGGGAACTACCAGAATAAAGAATTTTTCGTTAAGCCAGAGGGGTTCCTCGACACATCCCTTTTCTCCTTCAGGCACAAAGTAAAGAAAAACCCAGGAGTCTGCTAAGACTTTTAAAATCTAAATAAAGCACCTGAGGCTTTTTGCCTTATGTAAAGTAACAAAAATACTGCAAATTTAGGAAACTGCCAAATGTACAAATCAGTAGGAGTCAAATACCAACGTGCAGCTACTGTGGGGGGATCAGGTAGAAGCAAAAGAAAGGCCAACATGCATTGCCATTTTTAATCTACCAAAAGGGCAAGTTCATAGGATTCCAGTCGATACATTTTCCCACAGTTATTCAAGGGTGCTTGTGAAACTCTGGTCTGGCCTCTTTTAGCCTCTAGAACACATCCTCACTCAGGAAAGGCCACCGGGACTAACAGATGGCACAATGGTTACGTCGCTGGACTCCCAAGGAGTTGAATTCGGTTGAGTCCCAGATGTGATGGCTTAAAATGCACACCAGGTGCATGTGCGTGCATGCCCAAAATCCTGAGAGGAGAATGGAAAAGGGATTGCCATGTGGCCATCCCCCCTGAGAGGATGTCGTCTCACTTCATTTCTCTGTCTCTCTAGTGAGTGCAAAAATCTCTCTAAAAAAAATAAATAAAAAGGAAAGGCCACCTCTTCTGTGAAGTCGTTCATCCTGCCAGAGAAGAGTGCAACCCCATGGGATCCCAGTATCTTGCATAAACATCTTGCGATGCCTCAACACACCAATTCCCAATTCCTCTCCATCTACCTGGAGAATAATGCCATCCCCTCTAAATATAAACTCCGCATGAACAGGGACTTTGTTTTGTCCCTCGCTGTATACCCAGCACCAGAACAGTGCCTGACCCCTGGGGTGCTCAGTGAATACATGAGGGGTGAATGACCGCATTCCACTATGGAACACCCTGGCACACTTCCCTGGGATGCCCCCCTCCAATTCCATCAAAACCATCTATCACAGAGCCTGCCTATCAAGCCTGCAAAACCTCGCCAAACACCCCCTTTTGCCCATTTCCATGGCCACTAACCTACTATAAGTTCTTTCCTCTTTCATGAAACATTCTTTTCCCTTCTTTTCATCTAGTCAATTCCTACTCCTCAGAGCCAGCATTGCCTCCTTCAGGAAGCCTTCCCTGACCATTTGCAGGGAAGGAATCTGTGAGGGCAGATGCCATCACACTGGAGCAACGTGACTAAGGCCATCGGTAACGTATGTGCCCCCCTGAAATGCCAGCACCCAAAACACATACAACTAACGCATAGTAAATGCTCTAAACAAACCTCTCAGACAACTGGGCAAACACACTGGGACCTAGAACCAACAAATCTTTAGGATGCTAGCACGTTTTATTCTCCTATTGATAATCCATGATTGAAATAAAGAGGAGGGGAACAAAAGAGAGAGGAGAGGGAGGAGACAGAGTAGTAACTAGAAGCATGGGCTTTGCAGTCAGATTCTGTAAGTCCATATCCTGGTTTTTCCTCTTAAGAGTTGTGTTCCTGGGACCAGCAGATGGCATAATGGTTACATCGCTGGACTCCCACATAGCTGACCATGGTTCCAGTCCTGGACCTGGAGGCTTGAAACTCATGCTGGGCATGTGTGTGTGCTTGCCCAAAATCCCAAGAGGAGACTAGAGGAGAAGGGATTGCAGTGTGGCCATCTCCCTTGAGGGGTAGATTTTTCATTTTCTATCTCTCTCTCTGACAAACGCATGTTCCCTATAGCAAAAATCTCCCTCAGGAAAAAAAAAAAAAAAAAAAAAAAAGGTTACGTTACTTTGGGAAAGTCTTATAACCATTATGTGCCTCTGTTTTCTCAATTTCTCTGGAAATTGAGACTAATCATAGCACTGGTCTCACAGGCTTATCGAGAAAATTAAATAAGAGAATTAAGGGGCCAGCAGGTAGTAAGGTGCTTGAGGTATTAACCTCCCATGTGGCCAACCATGGTTCAAGTCCTGGACCAGGTGGCCAGAAAATCACAACAAATAAATAGATAAATAAGTAAATGTTAAAGACTAAATAAATAGGGACCAACAGATGGCATAATGGTTACACCACTGGACTCTCACATAGTCAGCCACAGTTTAGACCTGGTGAGTGCGTGCCCAAGATCCTGAGAAGAGAATGAAGGAGAAGGGACTGCAGCACGGCCATCCCACCTGGGGGGTGATTTCTCACTTTTTATCTCTCTCTCTCTCTCTGGTGAGTATATGCACCCTGCAGCAAAAATCTCTCTCTAAAAAAACCCTAAATAAATAGGGGCCAACAGGTGGTATAGTGGTTAAGGCACTGAACTCCCATGCAACTACTACAGTTCAAGTCCTGGATCCAGCAGCTTGAAACTTATGCCAGGCACATGTGCGTGCATGCCCAAAATCCAGAGAGGAGAATGGAGAAGGGACTGCGGTGTGGCCATCCCCCCAGGGAGTGATTTCCTGCTTTCTGTCTCTTTGTTTCTCTCTGTCTCACTGGTGAGTGCACATGCCTTATAGCAAAAATCTCTCAAAAATAAACAAATAAAGTGGCCTTCTTTAAACAAAGAAAAAATAATTAAATTATATAATGTGGTTAGAAAAAGGGCTGGTGCATGGCAAACACTTAAGAAATGTTAGTCGCTATTTTCCAATTGTTTCTTCTTCTAAGAGCATCACCATGGGGCCAGGTGGTGGCAGGACAGTGAAATGTGACACTCTGCAAGGCAATCCCACATGGGAAGGCTCCCAGTTCAAGTCTGGAAACCTCCCTGAGTATGCCAGGCACGCCTGTGCCCATGATCTGGAGCTGGCTGCGGCGGGAGTGGATCATCACATCAAGATCCTGTTGGGTGCTATTTCCCTCTCTTTTTATTTCATGGAATAAATAAATTAATAAAAGAAAAAAGGTACCATGGCTCTGCTTTGCATTCCTCTCATGCATTTATTCTTGACCTTTTGAGAGTCAAGAATGAAGGCTGGTGTGTGCTGGGAAAGACTGAGCTATCCTGTTCTAAACAGGGACATGCTGAGAGGGTGGAGTGAGAGAGTGTAACCAGAGGGCTCGTGGTGGAGGGATGGGGCCTTGGAGGAGGTTCCTGCAACCTCTGGGAAGGGAACAAAGCTCCTGCCTGTGCTCCCTGGACCCTCTGCCCCAGTCTCCTCCCTGGCCTCCTGTTTCCTTCTTCTAGACCATTTTCCACATGTTCCTGGTGGGATCTTTCTCCACCCAGAGCTGATCCCGCTCACAGCCCTCTGGGGCACCCAGGACCCCCAGGGTAAAGCTCCAGCCTCTCAACTCAGCCTGCCAGATTCAGGCCTTGACACTATTCCAGCTTCATCTCCTGCCTCCTCTCCCATTTTAACTTCTCCAGTCTCGACCCAATGGCTGTCCTTGGGTTGTGACACTGAAGGGGATGTGCTGTGAGCAGCCAGGGAGTGAGGCAGCAGTCAGGAACGGTGGGTCGGAGTCGTCATGCCCAACCAGCTCAACTAACCCCATTCCTGCCCTCTCCATCCAAGGACCAGCCCATCATCTACCCAGGCACAGATCTGAACCCAGGGCATTGTCCTCGCCCGCTGCACAGACCCATCCCTCCTGTCCCTGCTCTCTCTGATATTTAGAGAGCACTTGGGACAGCACCTGCACAGAAAATACCACGTGTTTGTTAAGTCGAATACTGTACTTACAAAAAGACAGAACAACAAATCCTTCAAGGCTCTGCTAATTTTTCACAACTAGGAAACCTCTGAGCAGCACCCCACCCTCAGGCAGAGCTGACAACTCCCCTTCCACGCTCCTCTCATCTCCCCTCAACCTTGTTCTCACTATGGGAAGCCACTAGTTGCATTTGGGGGAGGGTCTCTGTCACCTCTATTAGGTTCTGAGCTGCTCAAAGGCCGAGACTAGCTCTGGGTTGAAAGTGTCCAGCAGAAGAGTGTCCACACAGTAGGCACTCAGTATTTGTTACATCGAATTGTGTTCGGTTACCAAAAAGAGAGCCCAGCTTAGTCCTGAGCTGCTTCAAGTTCTGATGGGAATGTCTGCCTGATGCTGGGTGGCTCTCAGATCTCTGAGTCTGTTTCTAGAATAAACATCTATAAGCTAGCAAGAACAGTAATCTCACAGCAAATGTTTACACACTTCAGCTGAGACCAGCTGTTAGCGCGAGCTCACTTGGTACTGGATGCCGCTCGGAGTGACCACCTGTACTGTGTTGTGAGGACCCTTAATCCTCACAACACCTATGAGATAGATACAGCTACGACCCCCTTTATCCAGGTGAGGAAACTGAGGCCCAGAGAGGTGAATTCACTTGCTCAACTGCACTGGAAAATCATCAGCAGAGTTATGGCCCAAGAGTCCAAGCTCTCAGCTCCCGTAATGACTAACCGGCTGCCCCATGTTACAGGCACCGAGGAAGTGGCCTTCCTGTGCATGACCTCACGATATCCTCACAACAGCCCCATGAGGCAAGTACGGTGATAAGTCAATTTCAGAGAAGAGAAAAGTGAGGCCAGAGATGGAGACTCTATTGCCCAAATACACTCATCCAGGAAGTAGTGGAGCCTGTCTCAGGCAGCCTGAATGCCTAAGCTCTGCTTTTTTCTATCATTCCCCAACCAAGAGTCTCAAACTCATACACCTACATGGGCCAGAAAGGCAAAACCGAAAAGATAGTGCTGAGCATGAGACAGCAGAGAGTGGTGGGGTCTGGGGCAAACCTGAGCACCAAGGCCTGACCTAACAGGGATGGCCATTGCCACGTGGAAATGTGGGCTCGCTTTTCTCCCATGTTTCAAGGGATGCTGGAAACCGAACACAATATGGGGAACAATCCTGGCTTAAAATTGAGGTCAGTTACACTACCCCTGCCACCTAGGTGTGATTCCTGGCTCTCTGGAAACTTTGCCTGCCCCACTTTGCAGCACTACACAGCTGTAGGGACTTACTTGTGAGCTTGCCTTTTTACCATCAGGCATCCTATCTAGCCTTAAAGGTCTAGAAGGATAAGGGTCTTTTCTGTCATAGCCCTCCCCATCACACACACACACACACACACACACACACACACACACAAAAACCCCTGTATTTACTGAACAGATGTATCTCTTTCCCTGTCCTACAGCATTTCCCTGCAGTTCAGTCTCTCAGTGTGTGTTCTCTTGGTGTATAAAACCTGTCTCTCCCATTTCCCTGGCTCTCCTTGGTGTCTCTGGCTCCATAACTCCAGGTTTCTGGAATTTCCTGTGATGTTTTCTTTTCTGTCCCCTGAGTGTGTGTCTCTGTCACTCTCTGCCTCTTTAGGGTCTCCATTAAAGTATGTAAATTGGGAGGGAGAGCAAGTGGTGTGGTGGTTAAGGGTGCTGGATTCCTACATGGCTGACCGTGGTTTCAGCCCTGAACTGAGCAGCTTGCTTTCTCAGTTTCCCTCTTTATCTCATTCTGTCCCTCTCCGGTCAAATTAAAATAAATAAATAAAATAAAAATAGAAGCCAAATAAATAATTCTTAAAAACAAAAAAGTCTGCAAGTTGGGCCACACTGACTCTCACTCTGAGGGCCTTTATCCCTCCAACTCCATCTCCCTTCCCCAGTAAGATCTTTCCTTCACTCCGACATCAGCAAGGAGTATTCGGGTCTCCCCGTTGACCTCTTTCTCTCCATGTCTCCGAGTTTGGGCGGGGTTCTATGCTCACCCCTCTTTTCCCCTCCCCCACCCAGCAGGGCTGCAGCTCAGGCTCACACACCCCACAGCAGGCCGGCTGGGCGCACGCACGTCCTTGCACACAAGCCGCACGTAGCTGTACTTAAGCACGTCGATGAGCGTGTAGAGTGGAGGTGTGCTGGCCCAGCGGCAGCGTGCCAAGTGCATGGAACTCTTGACAAAGAAGAGCGCCAGCCGCTGCTGGCACCATGCATCGAAGAAGCGGCTGAACTCTGCCCATGAGAAGAAAGCCCGCTCCCGAAGCTCCTGCTCCTCCTGCCCCACTGTTGTGCCTGGTGAGGGCTCCAGCCTCTCCATCCTGGGGCACCTGGGTGGAAAGGGAACAGCTGGACATCAGACTCATCCCTATGCAGGTATCTCATCACCTCCATCCTCAGCCTGCCCCACGGATGCTGGTGACTCTGTCCAGGTGGGGCCTGGGGCTGGATATGCCTGTTCCCTCCAGATGTAAATCTTCACCCTCCCTCCATAGCCTTACCCCTGATACAACTGGATGTTATCCCGATCTTTAATTCCAACTCTGGTCTTCCCCTCTCTGGATATAGTTTGGACTCCCTTCTCTCAAAATATGACCTTCAAGCTCAGCTGTGACCACCTCCTTAAGTGATCCCCAATTCTGGCTAAGACTTTGTTACCTTCCAGATGTGCATCCCAGCCCTTGCAGTAACCTCCTGTGCCCCATTCACCTGGAGCTCCCCCCCCCCTTTGTGCCTACACTTGGCTTCACCCATATCTAGCTGTGCCATGTGTAAAGATGCTCCCTTTGTAGATGAGCTCCCCCTTCCAGGCACCAAGCAATGCCCACAGTCATTCTTTGTGCACCTGTAGCTCCCTCCTTCCCAGATGTGTATCTGATATGCAGTTGTTATCCTTTCCCCAGATGTGACCCTGATGGAATGTCACATCGAGCTGTGGCTCCTGTTTTCCAGAGATGCTCCCATCTCTTGAACATCCTCACATCCATTCATGAACGCTTCACCTTACAGGTGTGTGACCCACATGTGGCCAGTTCCCAGAACTATCACCAATATTCAACTGTGCTCCTCCTCCTCAGATGCACCCTCAAGTCCATCAGTGCCCCACCCAGCGACAGCCATCACCCTCTCCAATGCCTGTCTTCGTTCTAGACGTGTTTCCAGGTTCTCAGATGGGCTTCATCCCAGATGCTCCTCCATATCCAGCTGCGCCTCCCACCCCCACTTACTGCAGACCACAGCCTGCGCCCCCCTCCTTAGACCCTACCAGTCCCTCCCGCCGCCACCGCCCTCCCAGTTTCGCCGTCCCACCCAGCTGTGCCTCTTCCCTCTACCAGATGTGCACCCTTCCTGCCCCTCCCCACTCACCTACCCGCCCCGGAGCGGCGTCCACCTCCCACAATGCCCCGCGACGAGGCTCGGCCCTGCCCTTGCTCCCGAGATGCCCAGCGCGGCCTCCCGCCTCTCTTCCCATCGTGCCTTGCGCGGCAATGTCCACAGAATCTCCCTCTTTTCCCGCCGGTTGCTCCTAGGACCCAGAGCCGCGCCCGCTCAGCCACGGCAAGGGATGGCCCGGGCTGTCTCCCAGCGTGCTCTGCGGGAGGGCTCGCCCCACTTCACCCCCTCTCAGGCCACCTCCGTTTGGCAGACTACAACTCCCAGCGTCCTCTGTGGGGCGACAGCTGTGCGCACGGCGGCCGGCCCCGCCCCCCGGCTCGGCCCCGCCCCCGCCCCCGCCCCCGCCCGCCGAAGTCTGCGCGCGAAAGCTGTGGCGCGAATTTGGGACTGCAGCGGCGCGCCGAGAAGTCCGAGAGTGGCGCCAGGGTGGTGGCGCGCGGGGCCAGCGCGAGGCAAGTGAAGCCGCCTGCGCGGGGTTGCAGGGCTGGGGGCTGCCAGCGTGCTGAACGCTCGAAACTCATGGCGTCGCCGGGTCGGGGTGGCTGAAGAGGAGCGGGCGTGGGGACGCTGAGGCAGCCGACAGCGTGATGGAGAGGGAGAGCGCGGGCAGTGTTGTGGCAGCCGGACGGAGAGGGCCCAAGGAGAGGGTAGAAGAGGGCCAGAGCTAGTTGGCGGCCAGTGTGAGGAGAGGCCTGGAAGGGCGGGGCGGGGTGGGGCGGGGCAGAGCCGCCCGGAACGGGGAAGGGCCTGGAAAAGCCGTGAGTGGGCGGGGCCACAGGCAATTAGACGCGCCGAGGGCGGGGCCGCCTGGAGGGGGTGGGGCCAGGGAGAGAGAAGTAATGAGAGTCCAGTTCTAGGTTAAGGTCTCACGAAGAGACGGGAGCACAGGCAGAGGTGTCCCTCCCGGCCACTCCTTACCCCTTTCCAGAGGTTGTGTATGTCTGATAAGGGCCCAGGGCTAGAGAAAGGACCCCTACACAACCAGAATGGGGCCAAGATCCGGGAAGGGTGGGGCCTAGGGAAGGCCTGAGGAGGTGGGATCAAGGGACGTTTAGAGAATGGGAGAGAAAGAGCTGCTTGAGGAGGGAAAAGAGGAGGAGCTTGACTTCCTCAGGACTGGAGGTGGGCAACTTTGGCTAGGGGAAGCTAAGGGAGCTTGCATCTGAAAGCCAAGGAAAAGTAGATGGGGGGAGACTGCAGAAAATGGAATGAAGGGCTCGAGTGCTTGGCCTCCATCCTGGTTTCAGCCCATTTGAATTTCTGACTTTTGCTTATTAGGCAACCTAAAAAGGAGGCGTGAGGGCAAGGAGGGAAGAGCGAATCTATTATTAGTAGGACCTCAATTTTATTTCTTTATCATAGCAGTCCCCGGGAGCTCACTAGGACTACAGCTTTCTCCCTCCGTTCCCAGAACAACTTCTTCAGGAGGTCCAGCAATGGGAAGGAAATTTTTTTTCTTAAGAATTATTTTTTATTTAACTTTATTTGTTTGTTTGTTTGAACTTGACCAGAGAGGGACAGAGTGAGAGAGAAAGAGAAAGTGAGACAGCAATCCGCCAGTTCCCGGACTTGAATGTGATGGGCCATGTAGGAGTCCAGTGCCCTTAACCACCACACCACCTGCTGGCCCCAGGGAGGAGATATTTTAAACATGAATCTCAGCTGGTTCTCAGAACTGGGATTCTCCATTTCTGGTGTTTGTCACTGTGTAGCCCAGAACAGGGCATGTTTTCTCTCCCTGTCTTAGCTTCCTCCGTTATTTTCTGAAGGATGCTGAGTTGTTTTAAGTCTCAGAGAATGAAGAGTAATATATTTAGAGAAAAGGTATAAAGTATTTGACACAGGTGAGATGTGGCTAGAGGAGCAGACAGGTCAGGAAATACGAGCTTTTTATTAACTAGAAAAAATTCAGACATGAGCCTTTTGTCAGTCCTGAATTTTTAAGTAATGGTATTTTTGCTACCCTAGTTTTTTGTAATCAAAGACGTGTATTGGTCAACACATTCAGTACCAGGCACAGTTTTAGGTCCTGAAGATAAATCACTAGACAAAATAGATACCTTCATGGAATTTAATTTTTAGCCCTCACTGCTCAATACAGTAGCCACTAGTCATATAGCTGTTTAAACTTACTAGAATGAAATGAAGACTCAGTCTCACAAGCTGCATCGTAAATGCTCCGAAGCCACTTACAGTAGAGCTACCATAGTGGACCGTGCAGATATAGAGCATTTCTTTCATTGCAGGAAATTCTGCTAGATGGTGCTGCTCTAGAGGATAAGACACTTTATAATGTCAGGTTGTCCTAAATGCCATGGGGAGAAAGGAGGAGGTAGTGTGGTAAGAGGAGGGGCCGTCTTGGCCAGGGTGATCAGGGAAGCCTCTCCAAAGAAGAGCATGTAAAAAGAGCTATGTGGAGTTAGGAAGTAACTCCTAACTGCACACACACAGCCAGGCTCCAGGCTAGGAGCTGCTGCTTGGTAGGATAGCCAGGATAGTCGCAGCAAAGGGAGTGAAGTTAGTGAGTTGGGGATATTGAGGCGGTTTGAATTGTCTTCAGCCTTCTGAGGATGTGGAAATTTACTTTAAGGTGATGGGATGGTGGTGGCCAGCTTGAGCATAGCAGTGTGGGGAGAGGTAGTTGGCTGTGGGTTACCTTTTGGAGGTAATAGGACTTTTTGCTACATAAGGTAGGTATATGAGAAAAAGTAATGAGTCGGCAGGAATGTCAAGGTTTTGGATTGTTTTTAAAAAATATCTTTAAAATATTCAGTAATGTATGTAATACCTTTAATGAAAGGAACAAAACTAGACGATTAAGTTCTAGCGAGTGTTCATTGCCCAAGGCCCTGTTCCTACACCTGCTTCTCCCCTTTTGTTCAAACAGGTGTTTAGCCAAGAGTATGAAAGTTGTAGAAGACATCTTAGCACCAAAGGGAGATTTCTCGTTAAATAAACCAAACAAACTGAAAGAGAATGGTAAACGGGGTCCTTTTTTTATGATGAGAGTCAGTGTTATTTATTTTTAGAAAGTGTTGCTGTAAGGCATGTGCCCTTGCTGGAGAGAGAGACAGAAAGACAAGTGAGAAATTATGGCCATGCCATAATCACTTCTCCTCCATTCTCCTCTTGGGATTTTGGGCACACATGTACATGCACCCAACATGAATTTCAAGCTGCGGGGTCCAGGACTTGAACCATAGTCTATCTTGTGAGAGTCCTCTAACCACCAAGCCACCTGCTGACCCCAAGGGTCATTGTTATTTAATGTCATACCCATGTACTTTTACTTGCAGAATATAATTTCATTTTGTATATGTTTTATTTTATTTTAGAGAGAGATTTTTGCTATGGAATACATGTACTCACCAGAGAGACAGAGATGGAAAGCAAGAAATCACCCCCACAGGGATGATGGCCACCCCATAATCCCTTCTCCAGTCTACTCTTGGGATTTTAGATCTTGGGCATGCATGCCCACGCACCCACTGTGAGTTTTGGGCTGCTAGGTCCGGGAGTCGAACTGCAGTTGACTACGTGGGAGTCCAGTAATGTAACCACTATGCCATCTGTTGGTCCCATTTATTTTTATGTTTTTAATTTGCTGTAGGGCATACCCGCTTGCTGAGGTGTGGGGAGAGAAATCACCCACCCAGAGAGGATGGCCACATATCAGTCTCCTCCTTCATTCTCCTCTTGGGATTTGGGGCATGCACTCACACACACCTGGCGTGTTTTTCAAGCTGTCAGATCCAGGATTTGAACTGCACAGTAGACTCTGGGATCCAGCCAACTCCTGGCTCTTGTTCTTTATTTTCCTTAGGATTTTATCTGCTTTTGTTTCTACACAACCAATATCCTAAACAAGCATGTGGATTTCTATTTCAGGAAGAGGTGACCAGAGAAGAAAAGAGCAAGACAGGAAGGGAGAATTCTGACGCCATCATGCAGCGAAGTATCATGTAAGGGCCCTGAACACCCACCTCCTCCAGTTGCATACTCCCCAGGTCCATGATTTCTTTTTCTAAACCTGAACCTTTTCTTAAAAAACAAAAAAACTCAAGTTAGACTTCAAGTTGGATTTTCTAGTTTGGTAGTATGGAAAATGGAGAGTAAGGTGTGGAAGACAGATAGTATATTAACCAAAACTTGTTTTAGTTGCAAGGGAGAAACATTCTCACCCAGTGGTTCTAAATCAGCAGAGGGTTTGCTTCCCCTTCGAATATCTGGCGATATCTGGAGACAGTTTTGGTTGTCACAACTTAGGGGCATGGGATTTACCGCCGGAATCTAGAGAATCAAGATCAGGGGTGCCGTTTCATATCCTTCAATGCTCAGGACAGCCCCACAGCAAAGAATGAGCTGGCCCAAAACATCAGCACTATCTTGGTGGAGACGGTTACTGATGCAAGCTGACTTTATGGAAAAAAGTTACTTGGTTTATGTAGCTGAAACCTTCTGGAATAAGTGGCCACGGACTTGATTGGATTCTGTCTCCAAGTCTTTGTTACTGGGAATCTGTCTCCACTAGTCAGGTCTGCCTAAAACATGCTGTTGTCACCCTCAGGCAGGCTCTCCTTTGTTATCCATCCCAGTGGAGAGAGGGTTTCTCTCTCTCCAGCTGTCCTGACAGTCCAGGGTAAAGTTTCCTTGGCCTGCCTTGGGCTGCATGCCTGTTCCTGACTTAGCTGCTGTAGCCTCAGGGATGTGGTTGACCAGGCCTGGGTCCTGTGTCCACCTGTGGGCCTGGGTGAATGGACAGGCCCACTGACATCAGATGTACTGAAAGAATTTGGGAAAAGAAGCATCCTAAGAGGAAAGGAGAGGCTGTTACCAAGAGGAGGGACTAGATGCTAGATGGATCCAGACCCAGACTCCCATCACAGAAACCTGAGTATGGTTTCCACAAAGCCTGGGCTGCATTTTTCTTACATGAGGACAAATGTGGGAGAGACTGTTCTGGGCTGATAGCACCTTTGATTGCTTTCACCTAAGGTTGCTTTCCCCTTGTTTTGTTCTGTTTTCTTCCTTTTCCTCCTCTTTTTTTGTTTTTTTGAAGATTAAATGAGCTATTTATTTATTTATTTATTTATTGGAATAAGTTAAAGACGCATAGAAAAGTTGCCAAGCAATACAGAGTTCTCATAAGCTTCTCACCCACTTTCCGTTGTTCACATCTTACGTTACTTGGGCTCATTTGTCACAGCCGTGGGATCAGCATTGGTGTGTGGCTATTAACGAAACACACTTTATTATTCAGATCACTGTGTCTCCTCTGTCTCCTCTCAGTGACAGTTTTTCAGATTTCCCTTTTTTTTGGGGGGGTCAGCTTCTCAGCCTTGAGGTACACTGGCCAGTGGAATGTCTCCCAATTTTGGTTGTTCTTAGAATTAGAATGAGCATTTGGAAATACACCGCTGAGAGGTGTCACCTCATTAGGGGCACCTGACATCTCATGACATCCCTGCTGAAACTAACCTTCATCGCTGGGGTAGGCAAGTGTTGGCCAGGCCCTTCCACTGTGCACTTTTTCTCCCTCTCAGAACTCTATTCTTCGTTATCTAAACACTCAGACTAGACAATCTTAAGTTAGTTGGACGATAACTTGCTTTATGTTTTCAGAGCACTTAATCCTCCTGACATTTTGTGTTCACTTACTCGCTTAATATTTGCCTCATATTGGATCGTTCGAAAAATCATGATGTATTTTTTTTTTTACAGAAAAACATAGAAAAATATGTCATTACTTAATTTAGTCAGGGCAGAAAAACGTGCAGGGTTGGCTCCTCTGTCTGAGCCTCAGTTTCCTTGTTAGTCAAAGGGTTGTTTGAGTCCTGTTATGTGCTGGGATGGAGAAGGACATTGGAAGCTGTAGGGCGCGGCATGAGTAGGTGCTGTTAACACTCCCTCATTCTCTCTTCTGTGCTCTTCCAGGTCATTTTTTCACCCCAAGAAAGAGGGTAAAGCAAAGAAGCCTGAGAAGGAGACATCCAGCCAAAGCAGAGAGGTGGACTCATCCTCAAAGTGAGTAACGGGGCCAGGACCAGTGGCTGATCCAACAACAGTCATGCTTCTTGTGGTTATAGGTGTAACAGCCCCCGTCCGAAATGTCTTGGGCTCTAAAAGGAATGTCTTTACTCAGGAAGCTGGATGTCCAAAGGCAGGCACAGCTGGACCCAGCCCCTCAGAGCGTCCTCAGGGCTGTTCTCACTCATTCAGGCTTCGTTCTAGACCACTCTTTCTCCGGGAGGCTGAGCAGCTGAACGCTGGCCCTGTATTGATGCTCTGTCATCCCAGTAGAAGAGCTCAGTGTTCTTTCTTCCAAAATCTCCCTCATAGGTTCTTTTTTTTTTTTTGGAGAGGTTTTTTGCTATAGGGCGCGTGCGCTTGCCAGACAGACAGAGAGAGACAGAGAGATAGAAAGCGAGAAATCACCCCCCAGGGGGGATGGCCACACCGCAATCCCTTCTCCTTCATTCTCCTTTTGGGATCTTGGGCACTCACGCACACGCGACCGCCATGAGTTTTAAGCCACCGGGTCCGGGATGCAAACCGCAGTCGACTACGTGGCAGTCCAGCGACATAGCCATTACGCTAACTGCTGGTTCCCCCTCATAGGTTCTTAGGCAAGACCCTGCTTGGCCTTATTAGGGTCACATAATGACCCCTGGACCAGTCAGCTTGCCAGAGTGTGGACTCGGACTAGACACAGTTCACATCCCGAAATTGGGACCTTGGACAAATAACATTTCCTGTGCCTGGGTCTCCCTGTGGGTGAAAGTATCATGATCTACACCAGGTTTTCTGTGTGGACGCAGTGTGAAAACACATGCAGGATCTGTAGAACAGTGCTGGTTCAAAAAAGGAGCTCATTAAGTGCTGAGAATCGAGCAATGCTTTTTTAACACTCTTGCTTTTCAGATCTGTTCCTTTAGTATTGCTGTATGTATATGCATGTGTAGTTTTTTTTTGTGTGTTTTAAATTTTGGAAAACAGATTATACTGTACATACTGTTTATCAAGTCACTTTCTTCAATTAATATTATAACTTTGAGGCTGTTTCCCATTGGCAAACATGAGGACTTATTCCTCTTACCTGCTTTGCGTTCCATTTTATGAACAGACTGTAGAAATTATTTAGCATTCCGCTGTTGGTGAGTACTTAGGTTGTTCTCAGTTTGTAGTTGTGGCAGTCTGCACTGTAGTGAGTGGTCTGCACGTGTGTCCCCTTGGGCCTGTGTGCAGATATTTTCACTTGTCTGGCCTAGGTACCCATATGTGGAATTATACATGATAAGTGTAAGTACATCACTTCAGAGAGTAGGAACAGTAACAATTAGAAGACTTTCCTATATTCACTACTCAAAGGAACCATTTTTACCAGCTCAAGGTCCATTTGTTTCTATCTTTATACTTCCATAAACCTACATGCACCTAATACAATTATTAGTACATATTACATGCCAAGTGGAAATACTTGTCAGAGGAATGTTCTTGTGTTGGATTAGCAAGAACTGTCATTTCAGCTACTATTATAGCTCAAGTAACTGGCATGAATTTCCTTGATGTAAAATACTTAATAACAAACCTCTCTTTTTACATTTTAAATAACAAAGGCTAGACAATTGTGTGTGCAAGTTGTTTACAGATATGGGCAAAAAATTTTTTTAAAAACTTTCATGAACTCACACTACATATATTTATTTAGCAAATATTTATCTAGTATCTTTCATGTGCCAGCCCTGTTCTAGACCCTTTGGGTTTAGCAGTGAACAAAATGAACAACCACTCCTTTCATAGAGTGAGCAGCCATCAGTAAAGTCTCAAGCCACTTCCATAATGTTTCATGCAGACACACTTCGCTCTTTGTAATGGTGCTCCATAGAATGAGTGGGCCATCATGGATAACAAGAGCTGTCAGTATGCACACTGGCCTCTTCATCCATACGGTGAACTCTGCGCGTGCAGAAACCAGTAGGTCAGCTGTGTCCTCGGCACCTAAGCAACCTCTGTCAGCTGCTTGTTGTGCTGCATTGTTACAGACTGTGTCTGCCTCTCACCAGACTGTTTGCTCAGTCAGGAGTCAGCGTTGGAGGGATAGTTGGGCTGTTTTAACAGTAACCAAAGTCACAATGACTGAGTTAAAATAGCAGTTGCCTTTCTGTCACTTGTAAGACTGAGCTGTTGAGGCAGTTTAGGACAGGTAGGTGGCGCTGTACCACTAGGCTGTGCTGGCACAGTGAGGGTACTGCCCTAATCTGCTCTGTCAAAGCAAGTCTGAATTCTAGGGGTGAGATAACTGCTGGCAATCACCAGCAAGTTGTAAGCATCTACATGCTGCTTCCTTCCTGTGGGTCAGAAACTATCACATGCCCAGGCCTAGCAGCAGAGCTGGAGAGTGGAGTTCCTAGCTGGCTGGCGATGTACCTGGCTAAAACTTGGGATTGTATCATCAAAGGAAAGAGAGTCTCAGAGTAGAGGCCAGTCTGTCCTAGGTAAGGGCTCCATCTGCTCCTTGGCATGATGGGAGGCCCCTGGAGACAAGTGATAGATGAATGGACAGGTGGGTGGATGGATGGATTGATGGACAGATGATGGAGTGTGTGCCACGGAGGCACCTTGAAATGTTTATTGGATTCTTGAAAGGAAAGGAAGCAAATGAAAAGTAGTGAAGAAGCTGAAGTGTTTGTGGGTAGTGCCCAACTATGCCTTCTGTAACACCCCATCACACCTTCCAGAGTGGCGTTGAAGGAGCGGAATGGAGTGGTGCCCGATGGTGACTCTCCAGTGAAGAGACCAGGAAGGAAGGCAGCCCGGGTCCTGGGCAGTGAAGGGGAGGAGGAGGATGAAGTCCTCACCCCCACCAAGGGCCAGGTAGGTCCCCACCTGCCTACCTATTTTTACTGGAAGACATCGTAATTCCTATTTACCTTCAGAACTGGTGCATCAGCTGCTCAGGAGACCCCCAGAGACTTTCTCAGGAGGTGATGAGGTTGTGATTATGCCCCTGAGTAGACAGTCTGGTCCACGTGGTCCTAATACTGCCCCTACCCTGGGACCTGGGGAGGCTCTTTTACCTCCTGTGGCTTGGCACTTCTCCTATAATGTGCAGTCCTGGTAGCAGCTGTCTCACAGGCTGGCTGAGGCTGGAATGAGCCCATTCACATAGCTGAGGGGGCTTCAGAAAGGTTCGTAGAAAAAATGGAATTTTAAGTTTATTTTAGTACAAACATTTTTTGTTTTTAATCAATGCATAGTTTTTTCATAATTTGCATTTTCCATGTACTTTTTGAAGATGCTCCCCATTGATCTGATGATATCATCTGATACAAAGCAAGGGCTCAAAAATACATCCAGCCTCTCCTATAGAAAGACTTCATCCTTTCCAGATACATGGATCACTTCATTCCCCCGTTTCAGCGTCACTTGCGATGCTTGTTCTCTGTGGATAGGAAGACCGTCCTGGATTATCTAGGTTGGCCCAAGCAATCACAGGGCTCTTACAAGGGGAAGGGGAGGCAGGCAGTGAGAGATGACCACAGAAGGAAAGCACAGAGGGAGACTACATTACCACCTTGAAAATGGAGAAGAGAAGGTCTCTGAAAGCTGGCAAAGGCAAGGAAATGAATTTTTCCCTAGAGCTTCCAGAAACAAACGGCCCTACTGACACCCTGATTTTAGGCCAATGAGACCTGAGAAATTATTCTTTAACTGAGCCATCCTATACCTACCAAGAATTCCGAGAGTCTATTAGTTTATAGAAAACAGAATTGTTATGAGGTTCCATGATGGGAGAATCTGGAACCATGAAATTGCTGGACGTAGAGTGATGGCCCACGTGTTGAGAGGACAGAACCTGAGTTAGAGCTGGGGCCATGGGGCCAAAAGGAAGGGTAGCCACAGAGAGAGGACGAGAGTCCTTTGCTCTCAACTCTTGGGTAAATGTGGTCCCTCCTTCCTCCCCTCATTCTAGAATCGCTGTTTCTTTCCTCTTCCAGAAGCCTGCTCTGGATAGCCCACAAGCATCCCCTTCCAGTCCTGCCACGTCTCCTGAAAACAGCCCTTCCCTCTCTGACACCTCTCCCACAGACATCTCCCCACCAGGGATCCCAAAGCGTCGCACAGGTAAGGACACAGGGGGCCTTGCCCTTTCTGTTGCCTGTCTTTTCTCTCTTCTATTTCCACACCTGGCAACTGTTTTTTATTGCAGCTTTGATCTTAGCATTGTGGTTAAGAGGACAGTCTTGCCATCCACTGACTGTGTGACCTCAGGCAGATGAATGACTTTCTCTGAGCTTTGGTTGCTTTATCTGGAAAATAGAGATGGTAATAATCACAGCACCTACTGCATAAGGGTGTCAGGAGTATTAAGTTCCTACATGTAGAGTGCTTGGAACTAGGCTGGCCCACAGACCTCAGTAAATGTCGTTGTGATTGTCGTTATTTGTAGTGATGGAGGCCATGTAGCTCCAGTGGAACTCGGGGTGGGACCTTGGCCCAGGGGAGACTCTATAGAGAAGTTAATCATGCTGAGCCCTGAAGGATAAAGAGTTAGCACGAAAAGGAGAAGGAATACAGTTCTAGGTAGCAGGGATGGGGAGGTACCTGGGAAGGTCTGGTATGGGAAGGGCCAGAACGAGAGACGCACCCACAGTGCAGAGTGGTGTGAGCATGGCTGTCCAGTATGGTTTGCCAAGCACTTGAAACAGGGAGAGTGTGGCTGAGGAACTGGGTTTTTAATGTTAAATCAATTTTAAGTAAATTTGCATTTGAAAGCAGATGCTGGATTGAGTTAGTGAAGACTTTCTAATACTTTTGCAATGACTTAGATGTGTGAGTCTACTTTTTCAATTGTAAGCAATTTTACAAAACCTAAACATGTATCAAGTATTTTTTTCTTTTCTTAAGTTTATTTGTCAGAGACAAATTTGCTTACCAGAGGGAGAGAAAATACCCCTGATGGATTGTGGTCACACCGCTATCCCTTCTCCATTTCTCTGTCCTGTTGGAATTTCAGGCATGCATTCATACTCACACTTGTGTTTATCAAGCTGATGGGGCCAGGATTTGAACTACGTAGTTGACCATGTGGGGTCTGGCCCTCTTAATGGCCAGGACAGCAGGGCCAGCCCCAGATTGAGTATGTCTAATGAAGATTTTGTATCTGGATTGCGATGTGCATCAGATTTTAAAGACATAGCAGAAAAAAAGCATGTTGATTACTAATGTTGAAATCATAATTTGAATCTATTAAGTAAAACGTAGAAAATAAGTTCACCTTTTTTCCTCTCTCTCTTTTTTTTTTTTTTTTTTTTTTAAAAAAGATTATGTATTTATTTCCTGAAAAAGAGAGAGCACATAACAACTTCCCAACAGGGTTTTGATGCAGTAACCTAGCCCCGGATCATGGGCACACATGTGGCCCCCATACTCAGGGATGTGGCCTTGCTGCTGGACCACCATCCAGCCCTGTCCTCTTATTAGAGTGTCTACTAGAAGGTTTATGGTGACGTTTGTGGCTTGCGGAATATTTCCACTGGGCTGCACTGCTAATGCAGGGCTCTGTGGGAGTTCAGAAGTCAGCCAGCCCAGAGCAGGTGATGTCTGAGCTAAAAGATGGGTTAGGGTTGGCTCTTTTGAACAAGACAACCAGAGAGTGTTCCACACAAGAACAGCATGTGCAGGGACCTGTCTGGGAACTCTTATACTTCCATATTTCTGAAGAATTAAATGCTATCTGGGGAGCAGGGAAAGTTTGAAGGGTGTGTGGTGAGAGATGAGCCAGAGAGGAACGTGGGGGCCTAGATTCCTTAGGGCCCTGCATACCAGGCTAAGGGGCCCAGGCTTCGTCTTGGGAGTACTGGGGAGCCGTGGGAGGGCTGTGAGCCAGGAGAGGCAAGGTCAGCCCTGGGGCTCTGAGTGAGAAGGGGTCACACCGAAATAACAGAGTGACTTAGGGCATGCCGGGAGCCCAGGTGGACACCAAGGTTGGTTCCAGAGTGTGTCAGAATTCTTTTCACAGGAATGATGCTGAACTATGGCCTACAGGGCCATCAGTGGCATGGCAAAGGCCCAGAGGATGGCATAGCTTGGTGTGTTTGGGAACAAGACCAGTCAGCCATGCTTGTAAAAGAAAGTGGATTGTGTGGTGTGAGAGAAAATCAGGTCAGGAGGAGAGGGATGAGATTCAGATGGGTGGGTATGAAAAGACTTTATCCTGGGAAAGTGGAGAATGGAGTTGTGGAAAAGTTCGAGCAGGAAGGGACCGTGCCAGCCTTGACTGTTAGGAGGTCCCCTTGGGACTGTGTGAAGGAGCCACTGGGGGCCGGAAGACCATGGAGGAGGTGTTGCAGTGTCTGTATGAGTGAGAGCAATGAAAATGCCCTTTGATGCTATTACTTAGCTCTTTTCCACATGTTGATGTCTCACTGTGGTGTCCTATAGAAGCAGGCTCCTGAACTCTGAACAGGGTTCAAGTGCAGGTCCTTTCTTTGGGAGGTGCAGGGAACATGGATGGTGATTCAGGGGATGGGGCAGGCAACACAGATGTGTTACTAGGTCAGCTGCTGGGGCAGGCAGCTGGAGCTTAATTCTGTGGGGGTCCCCTGGGGATGGCATAAGCGTGGGCTTGGAATTATTTCCCCAGAGTACGAGGAAGTGGGGTGTTCATACATCAAGTCCCATTATCCATTGAGTGGGGCTTCTTCAAGGCCTTTTGATCCTCACAACTTCTAGACTTTGAGGTCTAGGAAAGCTGTCTGTGACGTACAAGGTAGCCAGATCAAGGGGTGAGGTGGAGCTCTGAGAGCACCTCCTTGGAGTCAGGCACTGCTGAGCATGTCACACTGCGCTTATTTGCTAGGATTATTTCCATTCTTCATGTATGGGAGAGAGAGGCACAGAGAGATTAAGTTAGCTGCTCGGGGTCACACAGTCTGGAAGCCACAGGACTTGAAGGATGAGGCCTGCTCTGGGCAGTGGCAGTGGGAGGGCACCCAGGGCCTCTCAGAGGCACCATGGGTGGACCTGAGCTGACTGGGGTGGGAGCAGGTAGGCCAGTGTGGTTGGCCCCACAGAGCCCTTTGCTTTCCCAGCTCGGAAGCAGATTCCAAAACGGACAATTCAGGATGTCCTAGAAGAGCAGAGTGAGGACAAGGCCAGAGAAACCAAAAGGAAGAAGGAGGAGGAAGGTGAGGCACCAGGGGAGAGGTGTGTGTGTGTGAGAGAGAGAGAGGGAGGGAGGGAGGAAGGAGGGAAGGAGGGACGGGGGAATGGGAAAGTCGGGCATCTGAAAGTACAGTGTTTGCGCCCTACTGACTTCGTCTGTGCCCAGGACTCCAAACGTGTCAGCCGAATTCCACACTGACATAGCAGTTTCTGCTAGAAAGGCAATTTGAATGTTTTATTTGGTTCATTTCTTTGGCCATCTTCCATAGTATTAATTCATATTCAGTCTGTTTTTATCTCCTATTTTTATATTTATGAAATAACGTTTTCCTCTCAATGTTTCCTTTTTCTATGAAGCAGAAGTTCTCAAACTTCTTGGTTCACAGCACCCTAGTGTCATAGTCATTTATTCACAGTGCTTCTGAGCCAATATATGAATAGTTCCACTTGTTAGGTAGTCTTGACTATCAAATAACACACACTGAAAGAAAAAATAATATTTGTATTTTGTTCTTGAATGACCACTATTGCTTCCTAATGGGATGTGCCCCGCATGCTGCACAGCATTTCAGACTGGAATACAGTTGAAAAATGTCACCTTCATCCTGTTCCATGTTGATTTTTGCAGAGTCCTTGGTTTTTGTAAGAGCAACCAGTGAAAACCCATCTTTGCAGCGATAGGCATCGCTGCAATGAAACACATGCCTCGAGGTAGTTTGTAGTGTCCACCAGGTGTCGCTGGTTTCCTCTGAAAGTGAAATACCTACATTGCTCCAGTTCCCTGCGGTGTCCACATGGGAAACAGCCCTGAGGATCCATTTAGGGCCTGCACTCATACCGGCTCCAGTCTGGCCACTGTCATGTTTTGTTTCTTTAATAAAATGTCCTCGCTGGGCCTCATTTTCCCAGGCAGATGTGATTTTGGTGGTACTTTGATTTCCTGTTGGCAATTTTTAGTTTTAGCCATCGACAGTGTCTAAAGATGGAGAAAAGGATTCTTTCTACTAAAGCAAAATTTTCCCAAGTTAATTTTCACAATTTTGTTACTCTAGAGGGATGATGATTTTTTTTTCAGTTTTAAAAATTGTATTATTGTTTATAATAAACTGTTATATGCATTTTGGACTCTTTCAAATTATATCTTGGTATAAGTAATTCAAAAGAATAGTTCTAAGAAAAGATCGTGTTTGTTTCTTAACTCTGCAGGTGAACATTGTGGCTGGTTTTCCTCAGAGGCCACCTTGCTCAGGGTTGCCCCGGAGTAGACTCTGCCACCTCCCATCACTTTACAGATGCCTGATTGGTGCAAGAAACAACAGGCTGGGGCAGAAGGTCTCTGTAGCCAGACTCTTCTTATGGGAGGAGGTTAAAGTAATTTTTGCTGAGTTTTCTGTCTATCACCAGAAGCAGAGACCCCAAGAGAAAGCCTCACAGAAACTCAAGTGACAAAGAAGAAGGAAGCAGAAGAGGGGGACCAACCCATGACACCCGCCATGACCCTAAAAACCTCTAGTGAGTTTCTTATTGTCTCCTTCCCCTGGCCCCATCTCACTGATTTTGGGGTCAGACATCTTTGGAAGACAGTTCATTTAAACAGAGCATAGATTCTCAGTCATATTGTTTAAATGCAAAATCTAGACAGTTTTGTTATTGTTAACTTTTTTTAATTGTTAATATTTTCCCCTCATGCATGTGGGAAAAGAGGAAAGAGCCAGTCATCCTCCCAACAGTCAAAATCCTCAGTGTCAATTAACTGCTTCTAATTGAGCAGTGATTTATTAAGTGAAGCAACCAGGTGAGGTATGGGACATTGGAGGTGGTATCCATTAGATCCAGTGCTGGAAGCGACACTTGTAGGGACAGCTTTAGGGACGCAGAGTTGTATCTTATTTTCTGCAATTGCTGGAGAAGTCAGAATATTTTTTATAATCATGCTGAGATGTCTTTTTACCACTGTTTGTAAATCTCCAGTTTCAGACCAAATTCTGAAATTGCTCTTATTAGCACTGAAGAGTAAACATCAGGCCCAAGAGGCTTCGAAACTTAGGCTTCAGAAAAGAAAGGAGTGGAATTGGTTACATTTCCCATCTACTGAGGCAGAATGACCTTGAGGTTAAAAAAAAAGGTCAAAAGTTTGCATCCCCTCTGACCTCTCTCACTTTAGCAGAAACCCCAGCAGAAAGCATTTCGGAGCCTGGGGTGACTGTGAAGCAGGAAGCACAGGATGAGGACAAGACTAAACCTCCCCCGCAAGCCTCCAAGACGCTCAGCAGTTTCTTCAGTGAGTTTCTCCTCTCCACCTCATCTGTCTACTAGGGTTGCGCGGGCAGGAGACGGGTGTGTTTTCCTCCAGAGAGAGCTGCCAATCCTGCCTGGTTTCCTGTCTGTTAGAAAGGCCCACTCCTTTTGACTGACTTTTCACCCATCACCTTGGACGTAGGGATGAATCTGTGCAGACTGGGGTGGGAGTTGGGGGCTGTCCAGAGGAGAAAAGACCCACCATTTACTGCTTCATTCCCAGCTCCTCGGAAGCCAGCAGTCAAGAAGGAAGTGAAAGAAGAGGAGTCGAGCAAGCCAGCAGTCAAGAAGGAAGTGAAGGAGGAGGGGTCGGGCGTTCCGAAAAATGAGGAGACCACAGAGTGAGTCAGTGTCCAGGTCTGAATTTGTCAGGCATCTTCCTTTCTCTCCATCCCATGGCCCCAGGCCCAACTCAGCCTGCCTTTTCTTGCAGGAGTTGAGAAACCTTTTTTCTGTAAGGGCTAGATAGTGAGTAAAGCCCTGTGCACATTTGGCCCCTCCTTCAAAACCATTGTTAGCTCTGGGATATGAAAATAAGCAAGGGGCAGAGTGCGTCAAGCCGTCAGGCCAGCCTCTGCCCTGACTGCTGGCCTCCATTCTGACCGCCGCCACCAAGGCCTGGGGGGGATCTTTCTGACACTCATTGACCCTGCCCTGCTAATGGCTCCTCAGTGCCCCCAGGAAAGAATCTCAGCCCTTCAGCCACTGGCCCCTGCCCACCTCTCTGGCTTCATTTCCGACCCCTCTGCTAGTGTCACACTGAACCCACCAGCCCTAGTTTGTTTCGAAAGCCCCAGGCACATCTGCTTTGGGTTGAAATCTACTGAGTGCCTCCTGTGTGCCAATCCTGGGTGGCCTGTGGGGACGGACCCACCCCGACCTGGCCCCCAGGATGCTCACGAGGCGCTGTGATTGCAGGACACCCAAAAGGTTGTTCAGAAATGAATTCTTCATTGTGATTGTGTTAGTTTTCTGATGAGAGGGCGCCTAGGCTGATTCCCACGATATCCAGTACGTACGTAGGAGGCCGTGCCGAAGGTTTGTTGAGTGAATGATTGAATGGGTGGGTAGATAAATAAATGCCTATCCATGGGACCAGCAGGTGGTGTGGTGGTTAAAGTGCTGGACTCCCACATGATAGACCACAATTTGAGTCCTGGACCTGGTGGCTTGAAAATCACAATGGGTGTGTGTGTGTGTGTGTGTGTGTGTCCGTCCCCATGTCCATCCGTCCAAAATCCCAAGAGGAAAATAGAAAAGGGATTGTGGCATGGCCATGGCCATCTCCCCTCAGGGATGATTTCTCTCTCTCTGGTGAGCACATGCTCCTTGTGACAAAAACCTAAAAAAAAAATAAAAAAAAGAAAAAAAGCGCATCTAGGATTCCCCATCTGGGCTTCTCAGGTTCCTTGGGTGCTGGTCTTGCCTCCCTGATGGTGCAGCCTCTTAGCACCACCATTCTCCTCCCGTTTCCCTCGGCACACCAATTCCATCATCCCTCCCTGCTTCTGATACGCTGGCTCCTGCTTGGAGCCCTGAGCTCAGCGCACTCTGCCCTACACAGTGTCCCCTCAGGCTCCTCACTGCTCCTGCTGGGGGAGCCTAGAGCCTCCTCCATCAGAACTGCTGTGTGTCCCAGCCCTCTTGAAGTAGGCTTCTTTTTATGTCCTGTCACATGGTAAAGTGCTTCCCCCACAGACCGGCGTGTTTCCTGAGCCACTGGGGCAGGACTTGAACCACAGTTGACCGTGTGGGATATGGCTCCCTTAACCACTAGGCTGCAGGGCTGGCTGGCCCTCAGTGTCTTTTTCTAACAGTTGAGATCCTACTGCATACCAAGCTCTGTGTTCTGGTTTTTATTTCAAGTGATAATCGACCGTTTTTCTTATGCCATTCCTCCCACTTGCCACCATGTCTGATGACTGCCTCCAGGAGATGGCTAAACCTCAGGACCCCCGTTGTTTCACTTTTCAGGTGGGGACTATCAGTGACAGAAAGCACAGCCTTCACTGTGAACTGTGCTGAGCACTGGGCAGAACACGGTCTGTATTTCACTGCACTGTGTCCTCGCAGCACTGCTATGAGCAGGTTCTGTTGTCCCTACTTCACAGATGAGAAAATGAGGCATAGAGGCAGGGCAGTGTTTTGGGCTTTTAGCTTGTTTGTTTTCTCGTGTATGTGTTTTTTAATTGTAGAGGACAAGTGTGCTTGCCATACAGAGAGCACTCACCCACTGGAGTGGTCACACTGCAATCCTTCTTTCTCCATTGCTTCATCCCATCAGAATTTTAGGCATGCATGCAACGTACCTGTTAGGTTTTTCAAGCCACTGAGGCCAGGATTCAAACCATTGTCAGCCAGGTAGATCCAGCTCCCTTAACCACCGAGCTAACAGGGCTAGCCTGGGTCACAGGACAGTATTAGAGAATCCCAGTTCTACCTTTATCTGCGAGGTGACTTCAGGGAAATGCCCTAGTTGTTCTCAGTCTCTCTTTCCTCCTGAAGATTTGAAGGGTTTAGACCAGGGCCCGGCTGTGGCCATATTCAGCAAGTGGTAACTACTACCGTTACTATTATTTGTGTTTTCACCACTTACTTTAGTGCCTTGCTCAGGCCCCACAGCTGGGGTGTGCCCTAGAATCCCTTGCCCGTGTGCCCTGCTGCCTTGCTGCAATAGCATCTCCACTTTCTAAGTGTACTGGACACAGCCCTGCTCTCGCTCTGGCTGTCTCGGCCACCCCACAGCACTGCCTGTGCACCAGAATCAGCTGAAGAGCCCGAGTCTCTTTCCTTCTACCCTCTTGTCTTCAGGTTAGAACAGATGCAAGCCTGAGGCCAGGAGGCCTCGTTGTTTTATAAATGCTCTGCACAAAGTGCTGTCAGGAATGGAAGCCCTCACTGTGGTTTCTTCTTCAACCCGCAGGATGACCTGCTTTAGGAAGGACTCTTGGTAGCTCCTCTCTGTAGGTGGAGACACTGGGGATCAGAGCAGGGAGGCTGGTTAGTGGCAAAGCAGAGAGTCGAACCCCGTTCAGCCCTGCCGACTCCAAAGTCCAGACCATAGTGACATGCAGTGTCGGTGTGCAGCACCTCTGGAGGTATTTACAAGAGGGAGGTTGAGCAGAGTCTCCACAGCTGTGCCACTTACCAGCTGTGTGATGGGAGAGCTACTTGAACACTGTGCCCGTTTCCTTATCTGGAAAAGGAAGTTAGAAGAATCCCTACCTGGTAGGCCTGATGGTAAATAGGTGTAGTGTACCTAGCGTGGTACCAGTGACCACACACGCCTCCCTCTGTGCTGCCCCCACCATACCAACGCTCCTGGTCTTCACATATCACATCACGCTTGTCTGCACCTCAGAGCTTTTGTACACACTGATCCCTCTGCCTGGAATGCTTTTCCCCCTGCTCTGCAAGCTCTGTTTACTGCTCACCTCATCCTACCCAGAACCTCTTTTTAGGCTTTCCCTGACCACCCTCTGAGGTAGGAGTGATCATTTGTATGTCTCCACATTTTTATTTCTGGCTCCCACTGGAAAGTGAGCTCCAGATTAACAGACCTTGTTTCTGTTCATGTCTGAGCCCTTGTACATACCTGGACCGGGTGCCTGGCACACAGGGTGCTCTGTAAATCTTAGCTGGAGGAGCGACTGCTCTTCGACACAGGAGTATCCAATTTAATCCCCCTTTGCCTCCACAGCCCCCTGGATCCAGCCTGCTACAATCCTGCCAAAAACAACTACCATCCCGTTGAAGATGCCTGCTGGAAACCTGGCCAGAAGTGAGGCTTCTTCCTTCCCAGCCTGCCTCCCGCCTGTCCCCATCACTGTGGGAGGCTCTCCCACCAGAAGCTACAGTTGGAGTACACCGTCAGGGATACTCACCTTGAGTGGGACAGAGAAATGGCCCTGGGCAGGGAGCAGGGCTGCCTTTGAGCAACTGGCTCTGTCAGGGCTGTCCCCGGGATCTGTGTACCGGCTCTGTCGGGGCTGTCCCCAGGATCTGTGTACCGGCTCTGTCGGGGCTGTCCCCGGGATCTGTGTACTGGCTCTGTCGGGGCTGTCCCCGGGATCTGTGTACTGGCTCTGTTGGGGCTGTGTCCCTGGGATCTGTGTACTGGCTCTGTTGGGGCTGTGTCCCTGGGATCTGTGCAAGGTCAGCTGGATGGGGAGCAGCCGGGCTCTACAGTGGCTCTCACTTCTCTCTACCTTTCCAGGGTCCCATATTTGGCTGTGGCCCGGACATTTGAGAAAATCGAGGAGGTTTCTGCCCGGTAAGGAAGCAGGCTAGCCAGGGTGCCTGGGGGGTGGGAGGGCGGCGTCTCCTGGCTCTGCCCCTTGCATGGCAGTCAGTGCTGTCTCACTCCTAATCCTTTCTGCTTCACTACTCACGCACATGATCCCAGACCTTGGACACGGTTACGAGAGTGGCTGCAAGTCCTTATGAGCCCAGGCTTGGAATCCCCCGGCAGCATTCTCTAGGTCCTGTCCCATTCTCGTAGTCAAGTGCAAGACACATGGAGCCCAGATTCCTGGGGTAAGGAAACAGGCTCCACCTCCAGGCGGCAGTAACTGCAGAAAACGTGTGGTCATTCTTAATCCTGAGTTGTCACAAGTGAGTTCAGACTTGCTTGTGTGACTCCACATTAGTGGAAGGAAGGAAGGACTTGGTTACAGTGAGGACCTCACTTCTTACTCTCAGAGCTTCCCGGTAGAACCCCCAATGCCAGCGACACTGACACTAGCCCTGGTGCACAAGCCTGCCTGGGCCTGTCCCCGGCCCTGTTCTCCTTGGCCTTCACCCCTAGTTCATTGTCTCTTGTGCATGTAGGTTATGTTAGCATTACCACAAGGCACACTTCATTCTGTTTCCTGTCCTTTTTATTTCCCTTATAGCATTTTTTCTTTTTAAGTTTCTTCATTTCTTCTGAGGGAAAGAGGGAAGGAGAGAGGGACCCCTGGCTGGTCTTCTCACTGGCATCTGTCCCCAGCCTCAACCAGGGTCATGGGCATAAGTGCACACCTGGTGTGTGCGGTGAGGCAGACCCGGACCTCCCACGTGGCTTCAGCATCAGGGAGCGTTGCATTACCACTGTGCTACCACATTGGCTGCTTCCAACCTCACCGTCGATCTTTGCACATCTCCATGTTGGTTTAAAGAGATTCCAGCTTGCTTTAACTGCTCTGTAGTTAAGTGCGTCATCATTTTCATACATCACATGTCATTTTTCACTTCCCCAGCCTTGTGGAGCATTTCAGGCTACTCCATGTTCTTGTGAACATATGCTCGTAAACACTTGAGAAACTTCTGGGGCATAAGCCCCACAGGTGCTTACCAGACAGAAAGCACCTCCCCAAGGAGCGTGGTCGTGCTGCAGTCCTTTTACTTCCATTTCCCCTTCCCATTGCGATTTGGGCACATGTGCACATCAGGTGCGCTTTTCAAGCTCCTGAGGCTGTTAATTCGAACTAGTCAGCCTTGTGGGGTGCGGCTCCCAGTACACAGGGCTTTGAGCACTGCCTGCCTGCTTAGATTCCTTAATCTATTCATGGACTTCTGTAAGGAAGATAGCTTCCCCTAGCAAGACACTGTGAGCCCACTTCTCAGTGACAGGGCAGAGACACTGCCTCGCTTTAGAGGCAGCACAGCTGCAGGTAGACTGGGTCCAATGCAGATGGCTTTGGTCTTACCTGAGCTTGATGCTTCCTAGCCACCTGACCTGGGTGGGCCTTAGGGTCTCTCTGCCTCCATTTCTTCATCTGCAAAATGGTGATGGTGAGAGCATCCACTGTTGGGCGCTGCGTCAGTTCAGTGAGTTGAAGCAGGAATTGTTCCGTCCCTGGCATCAGCTGTCCTTTCTCCATCACTGCCGTCTTCATCATCGTTACTGTTGCTCCAGGCTGCTCTCTACAGCTGACTACGACTATACCCAAGGCTCCTGGTCACATTCCTGAGACTACTTTTGAGCCATTGCTCCATTCCATGGTTCCTTTTATTACTGCTCCTTCCCCACCACACATACTCACCTACCCCACTTTGACCAAGTGGTCACACCTGTCGTCCCCTCCAGGCTCCGGATGGTGGAGACGCTGAGCAACTTGTTGCGGTCCGTGGTGGCTCTGTCACCCCTAGACCTCCTCCCTGTCCTCTACCTCAGCCTCAACCGCCTTGCACCGCCCCAGCAAGGCCTGGAGCTCGGTGTGGGTGATGCTGTCCTCATCAAGGCAGTGGCTCAGGCCACAGGTGAGGGGGCTGTGGTGGGACACTGACGGGGTTGGGGAGGTTCTGGGAGATGGTGGAGGAGTCAGGAAGGTCTGAGGGATGATGGTGAGGGCTCTGAAGGGTGGGAGAGGAAGAGGTGAGAGGGACAGGGGTGTCGGGAAGCTGAGGGGGCAGCAGCCCACGAGGAAGGACCCGGCCTATTGGGACAGGGCTGAGGGGATGAACTGGAGGGGCAGGGAAAGTACTGGAAGCAGAGACAGTAGGATGTGGGGGCTGAGATTGAGGGATGGGTAGAGGAAGGTAGCAGACGTCCTAAAGGGCTTTGACTGGCAGGGCCTGGGTGGGCCGAGGGGAACAGGAAAAAGCAGGATGTATGTGCAGGCCGGCAGCCTGCAGGACCAGTGGACAGTACTGGGTAGAGAGGCTGGCAAAGTGGGCCAGTACTTATCCATGAGAAACTCAGGGAACCGTGGGAGGATTGTGGGAGGTGAGGGACAGTGTCAGTGCTGGGTTCCTGTGGAGACTACCAGGGAGGAAGCTAGTGTGAAGGGCTGGACTGGAGCAGGGCTTCAGGGACAGAGGAAAAGGTAGGAACAGGAAAGATGGGGCACAAGTGGGACCTGCCAGGCTGTGGGGTCAAGGTAAATGAGGTGAGGCTACCCTGGGCATGTTGCTGGGTGATTGGGGAGATGGTGGAACCATTCCCAGCCCCCAATATCGTCCCTCACTGGGAAGGGATGGGCACATGGCTGTGGGGTTTACTATTTCAGCGTAGGACCAGCCGTAAGCAGCCCATGTCTGCGAGCCCCCAGGGCTGCCCAAGGAATGGGTCAGAAGATCTTGATCAGAGACTAAGACCAGGGAGTGGTTTGTTGAGGAGGGATGGTCAGGGGTCAAGGAGAGGTGTTCTGGGAAGATATTGGGAGTTTAAGAGTAGACCGGTGGGGAGCACCAGCATGAGAGAAGGAGGGTAGTGGGATTCATGAGACAACAGTGACTGAGGAAGGTCAGCGGGTTAGGAATGAGTTGTGGGGTGATAGGGACCCCAGAGGAGGAGACTCGATGGTCACCCTTTCACTCAAGATGTCTTTGCTGGGCTTTGATATCAAACCAGACCCAGGCAGACTGTGCCTGTCAGGAGCACTCAGCCACAAGAACAGAAAACCCAGTGACACTGGCTTGTTAAACAAAGGATTTGGGGCCAGCAGGCGGTATGATAGTTAAGGCCTGGACTTCCACATGACCAACTCTTTGGTTCAAGTCCCAGACCTAGTGACTTGAAAATCGTGTGGGAGGGACCAGCAGTTAGCGTAATGGCTATGTCACTGGACTCCCATGTAGTTGACCGTGGTTCGCGTCCCAGACCTGGTGGCTTAAACTCATGCCAGGCATGTGTGCATGCGTGCCCAAGATCCCGAGGGGAGAATGGAGGAGAAGGGATTGCGGCATGGCCATCCCCCCTGGGGGGTGATTTCTCGCTTTCTGTCTCTCTGTCTGTCTCTGTCTGTGTGGCGAGCGCACGCACCCTATAGCAAAAACCTCTCAAAAAAAAAAAAAATCGTGCTGGACATGTGTGCCCAAAATCCCTGGAGGAGAATGGAGGAGAAGGGACTGTGGCTTGCATCCCTCCTGGGGGTGATTTCTCACTTTCCCTCTCTTTGTTTCTCTCTAGTGAGCACAAGTCCTGTGGCAAAAACAAATCTTAAAAAGGCAAACAAACCCAAAGGATTTCATTTTCTCCCATAAGAAGTTGCTAATGTTGCTTTCCCTTCACTGCTATGGCCTTTTCTGCCCTCATCTATGTCCTTCATCCTCAGTGTGTTCATGCTTAGCATGTTGTTCTTCCTTAGCATGTTGGTTGTCGTGTACTCACATGTCTCCTTGTGCCCCTGCCTGGTTGTCAGGACTCCAGGTTTGTTGGGGATTGCTCATCGTTTGGAAAAATCACGTCACTCTCAGCATTGTGAGTCGCCACATTGCGTACATAGCAGAAGATCACTCTGGCAGCTGCTTCATCCAAGCCAGTCCCTCTGTAGGCCTGAGGCCAATCCGTTCGTTACGCGTTCTTGCCTCTTAGAGCGGATGCGCAGTAGACTGACATGCTTGCCATCTCATTAGCAGTTGCCCTCCCTGTTTCCTCCCTGTGTGAGGGTTAGGACCTTCTCTTGCAGCGATGTGTTGGCTGGTTATATCATCTCTGCAGCTCATTTCAGAATAAAAGCAGATGACATAATAGCAGCCATGCTGGTGGGTTGAACCATGGTCCAAATTGTCTCAGTGGCTTGACTCTGCATCCTCCCAGCCTCCTGCTCTCACTAGCACTGCCTGGGCTATGTTTGAAGGGTGACTTCCCAAAGAAGTTCTTTTCATAAAGAGTAACCAAAACACAGGCAAGCGAAGGGGTGACTGGTCATTCAGAGACGTAGCTCTAAATCTCATCTGCCCACAGCGACATCGATCCTTCAGCCTCATCTTCGCCTCCCTTCATACAAATGACTGAGAGCTTCTTAGCCAAAGGTAACAGGAGATGGCCACATAATGGCCATTTCTTTTTTTGGAGAGGTTTTTGCTATAGGGTGCGTGCGCTTGCCAGACAGACAGAGAGACAGAAAGCGAGAAATCACTCCCCAGGGAGGATGGCCATGCCGCAATCCCTTCTCCGTTCTCCTCTTGGGATCTTGGGCACACACGCACACACGCCCAGCGTGAGTTTTAAGCCACCAGGTCTGGGACGCGAACCACGGTCGACTGCATGGGAGTCCAGTGACATAGTCATTATGCTAACTGCTGGTCCCCACAATGGCCATTTCAACGAAGCTGGTGAGCGTTGGGAATAGGGAGTCCAGGGACTTACCACCAGCCCACATGGCCAGAAAAAACATACCTGGGCTACCAGAGATGGGAGACACATGGCCACAATGGTCACCTTCACCACCTCCACCCCGCTTTCTCCTCCCCAGGTCGCCAGCTGGAGTCTGTCCGTGCCGAGGTGGCCGAGAAAGGTGACTTGGGGCTGGTGGCTGAGAACAGCCGTAGCACTCAGAGACTCATGCTGCCGCCACCACCGCTCACCACCTCTGGGGTCCTTGCCAAATTCCGTGACATTGCCCGGCTCTCCGGTGGCACTGTGAGTGGGACAGGTGACACGCCCAGCACCCTAGACTGTCTGTTCTTGGTCTTGGGGACATAAGGCCCTACATGTGGCCAAAAGGCTTCTGTTTAGACTTTGGGGCTGAGTCTACAGCTCTGCTTGTGGGCTGTAGAACTTCCCTGTCCCCGGCACTCAGTAGTCCATGTACACAGCCATTCACATGGCCTCTCCTAGCTGCAAGGCAGGCTGGGATGCAGTCCCAGGTTGGGGAGCAAAAGTATGAAAGTTGGGAAGTGGGGAATGGAGTGGGGGTTGGCAGGGAGGAGGCGGGCTTTCCCGTTACCAGCAGGTGCTGACAGGGAGGAGGCGCTGACAGGGAGGAGGTGGGCTTTCCCATTACCAGCAGGCGCTGACAGGGAGGAGGCGGGCTTTCCTATTACCAGCAGGTGCTAACAGGGAGGAGGTGGGCTTTCCCATTACCAGCAGGCGCTGACAGGGAGGAGGTGGGCTTTCCCATTACCAGCAGGCGCTGACAGGGAGGAGGCGGGCTTTCCTATTACCAGCAGGTGCTAACGGGGGAGGCGGGCTTTCCCACTACCAGCAGGCGCTGACTGCACCTGTCCCACCTCTTCCAGTCTATGGCCAGGAAGGTGGACATCATCAAAGGCCTCTTTGTTGCCTGCCGCCACTCAGAAGCACGATTCATTGCCAGGTAAGTGTGTAGGCCATGATGTTAGAGAGGGGGGTACTCCAGACCAGGAGGTCTGCTAGATGGGGACTGGTAGCTGGAGTGACCACAACGCCCTTGGGTGAGAAAAGGAGAGCCACAGACCCAGGACCAGAGGGAACACAGGTTTCACAGACTGACTCCTCTCTTGTGGTAGCAGTGCCTGGAGAAGGTTCTGGGCTCTCAGGTACATGGTGCTGTGATTAATTAGTGATGCCTGCCTTGGCCTGTGAAATGGGGCAGGCAACACGCAGCCACGTTTGCTGTGGGTCAGCAGGATCACTGATAGCTCGCATCACGGGGCATTTCTGGGGTGCCCTGCCCTGTGCCAGGTGCTTCATCCCGTCAGCCCTCCCAGCAGCTCCCAGTTTACAGAAGAGGGAATGGAGGCACCAGGAGGTTAAACCATTTGCCTGTGGTCACTGGCTGAAAGCAAAGCTTGTTCAAGATCAGATTTTGACTCACTTCCCAAGGCTGGCCACATTCCAATTCCAGGACCAGCTCTGCCCCTGACTCACTTCTCCGAGCCTCATCATCCTCCCAGTGCAGTTGAGACATGAGGCAAAGGTGCCCACCCCCCCAGTAAATGCCAGTGGTCACAGCCCCAGTTTCCTCATGTTAATTGACACTGTGTGATCACGGGTCCTTCCCGGGCTCTGAAAGTAGTTCTGGTTTTTGGAGAGAGTGTCTCCCATGGGTAGCGTGGGGAAACGGGAGGCCACAGGAGCAGGTGGGGGTGGGTCAGACTGGAGAGCACGCACCAGCCCACTCCCTGGCTGCTCTCTCCCCAGGTCCCTGAGTGGACGACTTCGCCTCGGACTGGCAGAGCAGTCAGTGCTGGCCGCCCTCGCTCAGGCTGTGAGCCTCACACCCCCAGGCCAAGGTGAGCTCCTCTGCCCAGTCTCCGTGCCCACTGGATTGGACAAGCTCCCTCCTCCTCTTCAGAAGACCGTGTCGCAGGTGGTCCCTACCACCCCGGGCTCCTGTCCCATGGAGGGTGTCTTGGGCTGCCATACTTCCTAGTTCCACAGCAAACCCCACTGTGGACCCTTGGGTGGCTGAGGGTCAGGCAAATCCCAAAGCCTCTGGTGGTTTCATCTTAGAATTTCCTCCTGCTGTGGTGGATGCTGGGAAGGGCAAGACAGCAGAGGCCAGAAAGACGTGGCTGGAGAAGCAAGGCATGATCTTGAAGCAGACATTCTGGTGAGCCCTGGGGGCTGTGGCAACGTGCCAGCAGTCCAGGGGGGACAGTGGTGGGAGGGGCTGGAGAGTAGTAGGTTAAGCTAGGCTGGTGGCCAGAACATGAGGGGCCCACCGGGGAAGTGGCAGGGGCCTTGGGTGACCTGTATTGGTGACTACATGGGACTGGTGACAGAGCAAGGGGTGGTGGTCCAGACAAGATTGGTGCATAGTGTGGTGCCACCAAGGACGGGCCCCCATGCAGGGAGAGGCAAGGAGAGACACCGTCACTGAGTGAGGGCGGTTGCCATCAAGAGGTTTCAGGGTTCCAAGGGAGGCATGCCACACGGGAAGGCTGTCGGAAACCCAGAGAGGTGCTGGTGCAGAGAGGGACTCATATGCAGTGCAGTGCAGTGGCCTGGGCTGGGCTCCAAAGAGAGCCATGTGGAGGCACCTTGACCAGCCGCCCACCAGGGGCCGGTGACAAGGCTGGGTCTGCGCTGACGACGGAGAGAGAACAAGCCCTCTCAGGGCACCTGGCCAGAGCAGTGGCTAAGCTCAGCCTGCACGTGGGACTCTGCTAACTGCCGACCCCAGGCCCTGCCCTAGACCAGTGAAGTTAGTCTTTGCAGATAGAACCTGGCTTTGAGGAACTTGGTTTTTCTTTAATGCATCCTTGAATTGTTCTCAGGGATAGCCAAGAGGATCACTGTTTTTGTGCTGATAAGTAGGCCTTGAGGCCAGACCAAGGAAGATAGTGACACCAAGTGATAAATCGTGACACAGGGGACACAGGGACAGGGCGACGAGAAATCAGGGACATGTGAGAGACAGCAGAAAGGGTCAGGAGCTCAGGTTCCTGGGCACAGGCACGTCAGCTGAGGTGCCTTTCCTGAGAGTGACTTGCAGCAGAGGACAGAGTTCCCAGACTGTGAGAGATCTGGAGAAAAACCTCACATCTTGTTCTCACCCATGTCCCAGCGAGGTGCCTGACCTGGACCGAATTGTCCCTGTGCTGCTGGAGCATGGCCTGGAGCATCTCCCGGAGCACTGCAGGCTGAGCCCAGGTACCAGCCCCCCGTGGGCCCTCGAGAGTCTGGCTGCAGCCCCACCCTCTCCAGAGTTGTATCAGGGTGCCCGCTGACAGGCACACCTTAAGAACCTGCGGGACCCTCTTCTCTCCCCACTAAGATTGAATCTTGCTCCCTGGTGCTGAAACCCATTCGTTTGTCCTTGGAGTTTTCCCATTTACTTCAGGCAAAGCTACTGTACTGATGATACGCCACAGGGCAGGGGGCTGGGCCAGGTGGGATTTGTTTCTCTTACACGGAACTGTCCAGACTAAGGCAGATGGCCAGGGAGGGTATACACCTGTAATTCAGGGATCATCTAGAGACCCAGGTTCCCTCTCTAGTCCCTCTGCCATCCCAAGGTGGTCGCCCTGATGTGTGTGATCAGAGGAGATTCCCACCCCTGTTCGGATTGCAGAGGAAGGGAAAGAGAAGGGGAGGCACCAGATTCCTTGTCAGGATGTGGCCAGGCACGCACACACGTCACTTCTTTTTTTTTTGTTTTTTTTTTGTTTTTTGTTTTTTTGTTTTTTTTTCAATTTATTTATTTGCATTCATTCTCTGAACATCATTACAGCATACAAAATGAGATTTTCCATCCAAATTACACTATATATTGTCTCAATCAAGCACATCAACAAACATGTTATTGTCAGCAAATGATCTTCCATTTCTTGTCTTCTGTATGTTTTGCTTTTTTCCCCCTATCCTAGATTCTCTATCTCTTACCCTCTGCCATCTCCCACTCTCCTCCCACAGTCTCTGGTATCTATGTTTGCTTTCTATACTGTTTTCTACTCACATTTTATTGTAACGCCAAAGACCCTAATCAATCCAAATACCCTCATAGCAAACACAGGTGATACCCACATTTCCATGAACACAAGTCTTACTTTACGCATCCTATAAAGTAGCACCTAGCTGTGGCTACATATCCTACTGCAGTCATTGAATAGATATGTATTTTTTTTTCTGAAACTTTTTTTTTTGTAACTCAATTTACATTCCTTCCCTAAGCTTCATCACAGCATACAAAATGCAATCTCCCATCCAGTACACACTGCATAGTGATACAATCATGCACATTACAAAAAATTTTCCATTACTAGTTCTTAGAGTTACTTCCACCCCTCTTTCTGACCCTCTGTCCCTTCCCACCCTCCTCTCACACCACCTCCGGTGTCTACAATTGTCCTTCATTCCCTTCCCACCCACATTGCACTGATCACACAATTTCCTACATAATCTAACTACTTTCAATGGTGAGTTCACTCATTACTACTAAGAAAACCAGTTTTAACTTAACTCAAAGAAATGCCAAGGAACTTTGCTTAAAGCCAGGAAACAAGTTAGGATTCTGTTCAAATGGAAGGTGCATGAACCTATCAGTCTCATGTACTTTTATCTTATGTTCTGGTTCAATTTTCCTGATTAAATTCTGGGATACAATATTCAACTCCAGACTTGTCCCTCTGATTAAGTTGGCCACTTTCATAGTTTTTTTGACTCTTATTTCCGTGTGTCTGTGTTTAATTTTCTTGATACAGCACACCCTTGAGAACTTCTTGGAGATCTGGTCTGGTGCTGGTAAATTCTTTCAGGTTTTGTTTATCTGAGAATGTTCTTGTTTTTTCTTCCCACCTGAAAGATAATCTTGCCGGGTACAGTATTCTTGGCTGAAATTGCTTCTCTCGTAACACTTTGAATATATTTTCCCATTCTCTCCTCGCTCGCATTGTTTCCAATGAGAGATCTGCTGTTAGCCTGATGGGATGTCCTTTGTAGGTAACTTGATGTTTCTCTCTTGCCAATCTTAGTATCTTGTCTTTGTCTGCGGTTTTGGTCAACCTGGCTATAATGTGTCTTGGAGAAGATCTTCTTGGGTTGATTCTATTTGGGGTCCTTTGTATTTCCTGGGACTGGATCTTCGAATGCCTCTCTAGGTTTGGAAAGTTTTCTTGCAGGATTTCATGGAATAGATTATCAATGCCCTTATGGGTCTCTTCACCTTCTGGAATGCCAATTATCCGGATATTTGGACGTTTGATGGTATCCAATACTTCTCGCATATCATTCTCAAATTTTTGAGCCATTTTCTCAGTCTTCGTGGTGGACTTTTCTAAGCCAGCCATTTTCCCTTCTACATCTGAGATTCTATTTTCTGAATGATCTAGTCTGCTTTTGATACTTTCAAGGGAGATTTTGACTTCTTGTATTATAGACTTCATCTCTAGCAGTTCCGTTTGAGTCTTTTGTAAAGTGTGTAATTCCTCTTTTAGATCTTGCAAGAATTTCCTCATCTCCTGGAACTCGGCAACTTCTTTCTCCTTTCTCTTTAGCAGTTCATTATCTCTCTTTTCTTCCGTCTCTGTTAGCTTCGACATTACGAATGTTCTAAATTCCTTATCAGACATTTCCATGACTTTCACCGAACTGCTTGTGGATGAAGGAGAGTTACTCTTTTCCATTGGAGGAGAGGTATTTTCTCGTTTTCCCATATTTCTCGTGATCCGACGGTGATTTCTTGTCATCTGATGAATGGCGTGTTTCTTTCAAATTCTTGAAGTTAAGCCTCAATGTTCAGGAGCAAGCAGACAGAGGTGTTCTAGAATCTGTTTGCCGTTCTGTTGTGATCACTGGTGCAGCAGATTCAGTAGATATTGGGTGGAGAGACAAGAAAAAGGAAAATGAAAAAGAGAGAGAGAAACAACAACAAAAAGAGAGAAAAAAGACAAAAAAATAAAAAATTATAATTGCTTTTCTTTTTTTTTTTTAAAGAAAAAATCACAAAATAGAAAACCGCGCGGCGCGCTTGCGCACCGTGCAATATATCTAGTTCCCAGTATCCATGAGGAATCTTCTCAGAGAAGGGCTCAACTCTCCTGCCTGGGAGGAAGGAGCAGAAGGGATTATTAACAAAACAAAAGATGGAGCTGAGAGCCAGAGAGAAACTCTAACTTTAAAAAAATTGTAAAAAGGAAAAATTACCAAAAAAATATGAGGAGACAGGAGCAGAGAGAGACAGAGACCTCAGAGACACAGAGACAGAGATAGAAGGCCAGAGGGGCTCCCTACCACACTAGCTTTGCTTGCTGGAGGCTGAATTATCAGTAGAAAATCTTCATTTCTCCTGTGCCCTGAAATATCTAGTTCCCAGTATCCGTGAGGAATCTTCTCAGAGAAGGGCTCAACTCTCCTGCCTGGGAGGAAGGAGCAGAAGGGATTATTAACAAAACAAAAGATGGAGCTGAGAGCCAGAGAGAAACTCTACCTTTAAAAAAATCGTAAAAAGGAAAAATTACCAAAAAAAAATGAGACAGGAGCAGAGAGAGACAGAGACCTCAGAGACACAGAGACAGAGATAGAAGGCCAGAGGGGCTCCCTACCACACTAGCTTTGCTTGCTGGAGGCTGAATTATCAGTAGAAAATCTTCATTTCTCCTGTGCCCTGAAATATCTAGTTCCCAGTATCCATGAGGAATCTTCTCAGAGAAGGGCTCAACTCTCCTGCCACACTAGCTTTGCTTGCTGGAGGCTGAATTATGAGTAGAAAATCTTCATTTCTCCTGTGCCCTGAAATATCTAGTTCCCAGTATCCATGAGGAATCTTCTCAGAGAAGGGCTCAACTCTCCTGCCACACTAGCTTTGCTTGCTAGAGGCTGAATTATGAGTAAAAAATCTTCATTTCTCCTGTGCCCTGAAATACTCACACGTCACTTCTGCCTGCATTCCAGTCACACGGCCTTTCTAGCGGCAAGGCAGGCTGGGATTAGTCCCAGGTCGGGGACCAAGTACCTTTTGGTTCTCTTTTGCTCTGTGGCAAGAAAGGAGATGGAGTCCTGGGAAAGCAGAGACACGTGAAGCACACCCCTCTCTGATTCATTGCCTCCCTCTGCCCCAGACCATCCTGACGTCTCTTTTTTCCTCCCCTCCCAGGGGTCGCCCTGAAACCAATGTTGGCCAGTCCCACGCGGGGCATCAGCCAGGTCCTGAAACGCTTCGAGGAGGCAGCTTTCACTTGCGAGTACAAATACGATGGGCAGAGGGCACAGGTATGGGGAGTGGGACACAGTCTGCTGTAGGAGGGGCAGTGCCAGAGGGAAGGCCGGGCTCAGGCAGACCCGTGCTTAAAGCCACCTGACCATGCCCTTCACTCTGGACTGCAGTTTCCACCTCCAGGCAGGGAGTGCAGTGATAACCAGATTGTGGGCTCATCTAGAGATAAGGGCCTGACCTAGATAGCGAGAGCCCAAGAAATGCCGGCCCCACCCTTACCTGTGATGGGCGTAGTTATAACAGCCACTCGAGGGCACCTACGTGATCCTCAGTGCAGTAACATGTACATGTGCCCCGTGACCCAGGCCCTGAGCATGTGTCTGTAACGAAGAGTGTTGCGGCTTCTCTGTCCTGGAGAGAGCTGGGCCATCTTGGGGTTCATAACCTGAGGGTAAGGGTAAGCTAGTAAGGCAGGTGGAAGTCTGCAGGGCTCCAGGTCAGGTGTGGGTGGAGAGTTCAAGAGACACTCAGCATCGTAGGTAGATCTCCAAAATAGTGTGTTGAGGGAAAAAAAGAAAAAAAAACTATGGTAGTAACTGTACTTTTTGAATATTAACACACATGTAAGGTGGTGTACATGTAGCCCTGTTCAACAAGTTCGACCAGATGGTACTAAATAAATGAAGTAACCACAGAAACCAGGATGGGGTTTACAGCATACTAACATCTGGACAGATCTGTGTATGCACAGACGACAAGACGTACGTGCCTAAGGAGGCAAGGAGTAGGACTGGGGTGACAGAGAAAAGATGGCAGGGGCTCCCACAGACGAGGAGATGATTCGCGCAGGTCTCTGTACCAGTTCCTTTTCCAGAGCTTCCAGAGCCTATGAGTGAAGGTGAGGTCACAAGAGAAAGGAGGAGCCACACAGGGTAGGCTGGCTCTGACTTGCTCTCTTCCCCACTGCGGCAGATCCACGCACTGGAAGGTGGCGAGGTGAAGATCTTCAGCAGGAATCAAGAAGACAATACCGGGAAGTACCCTGACATCATCAGCCGCATCCCCAAGGTGGGCGTCTGCTGTGCCATCCATGCTGGCAGGAGGCGCGGTTACGGGTGCAGATCTGGGGCTCGTCCAGGCCAGCTTGGTGCAGTGGGGGTTTATCTGATGGAGATTGGATCGTGTTTTGGTAGCACAAAACCCACTTGAGCAAGGCCTGAGAAAACTGGAGGCAGGTGGCCCCTGGCTGAGCCAGCATCCTCTTGAACCCAGCTCGCCTGCCTCTCGTCTGCTGACCTTGGCTTTTCCCAATGCTTGTCCCCTGACAGTCTCCAGATAGCCCTCACACTTTCAGACAGGAAGACAGGAAAAAGATTCTAGCGATGGCGATAATCACAGTGCAGCGTGTGTTGGTGGAGCTCCTGTGACATGTCAAATGCTGTTCTTTAAATACTGATTTTAAAATCTTTTGTTAAGATGTAATTTCTGTAAATGTTTCTGATTTAAGCATGTAGTACACGGCTTGATTAGTTTTGACAAGTTTATATATCCATCACCACGCCCCAGTCAACGTGAAAACATTTCCATGTACTCCTTGCTCTAAAATGTCCCCTGTGCCCCTGGTTGTGCGAATCCCCTCTTCTGCCCCTGACCATTCGCCTGCCAGAGGCACTCCCTGATCTGTGCTGGGGTCGCCCAGGTTGGTTTTGCCCGCTGCAGAGCTTTTTGCAAGTGCTAGCCTACAGTGCGCAGTTCTTTCTGTCTGGCTGCTTCTGCTCATTTATTCAGTAGGTATTTGGGCTATCGACTCTGTGCTGGGCCCTGTGCTTGGGTCCTGTCATGATCTCTGCCCTCCCTGAGCTCTCAGCCTAGCAGGGCAGGCACACCTTCATCAGGGAGTCCAGCTTTCAGCTCAGTGCGTGTACGTGGAGACCAGGGCTCTGAAGACAAGGACCTGTGTTTTGGAGCCTGTGTACAAAACAGACCTAACTTGGGCTTCCTATGGGGAGCCACATGGGTTCAGGGTACTGTATGAATGGTGCCTCCTGGAGTGGTACAACACGTGTTCCATTGAGGGGAAAAGGCTTCCCGGTGGCAGTGAAGGAGAAGGATGGGGGTGGGACAGGCATTTGAGAGGGGACAGCATGTGCAGACACCTGTGGGAAATGCATTGCCCACTCAAGAAACAGGCTAAGGTGCTGGAGAGAGAGAGCCAGGCCTAGGGGCCAGTTAAGGTGAGGGAGGGCCAGGGGCTGACCAAGAAGAGCCCCCCCACTTTGAGGAATTATGGGATAGTACTTGGCATGGATTTGCTATGATCAAACTTAGGGTTTGCCCAGATTGCCCTGGCTGCTGTGAAGAGAGTGGATTAAAAGGGTCAGGGCAGGTGGGGGAAGACCAGCAGGATGATGGGGCTTCGGCTGGTGGCCAGTGGATGGCTTAGAGAGCTTTTGGAGGGAAATTGACAAGTTCTTAGGGGCATTGAATGTGGGTGAGAGGAAGAGGCAGATGACAAAGTCTCCAGGCTTTCCAGCTTGTGGAACCAAATAGAATATCCTCAGAAAAGTTGGGCTTTTTCCCTCCCGGTGGGGAATAAGAGAGGAGAAAGAAAAGGAGATTTGTTTTCTGTGTCTGTCTTTTGACCTGTCCTTCACCTCTCACAAACCCCAGATCTCTTCCTTCCTTCTTCAGATTAAGCTCCCGTCGGTCACATCTTTCATCCTGGACACTGAAGCTGTGGCTTGGGACCAGGAAAAGAAGCAGATCCTGCCATTCCAAGTGCTCACCACCCGCAAACGCAAGGTAAGCTCAGCCTCCTCCATTGCCCTCCACAGCCCCATACTCCCTCATCGTCGTCCTGTAGGGAGCGGCCAAATCTGAGCTAAATAATAGTGACCTTTAAACACTGGCAGAACACATACGCTCTCGCTATGGCCAATGCTGCACAACCAGCAGAGGTTAAAGAAAACTGTTTCAGCCAGAGAAGGCCAGGTGGGGCTTATTTAGACTAGAGGATGCAAGATGCTCCATAGCTGAGTTGATAATAGAAGACACCTGGCTTTACCTTCTGCTGCTCCCTTCCTCCATTGCCCTATAAAAGAACAAACCTGGGAAAGGCTCAGGGCCATTGTTCTCCCTCAGAGACGTCCAGTCCACCCAATCCCCGCTTTTCTCTACTTGTGTGTCTCTGTGTTTGTGTGTTCTTTCCAAAATCCACTATTGCTTCCACTCAGAGGTGGGGGGCTCCTCCCCCCTTTTTACCTAACAGGTATCGACATCCTCCTAGTCTTGCTTATGGGTCCTGCCCGGTCCTCAGGAGGGCAGTGTCGGTACAAATGCAGTTCTCCAGCCTTTAGCAAACTGGCTGCCCCAGTTTCAACCATTGGCATTATCATCCCAGCAGTCCAAGTAGGAAGGTGGAAAGGGCCCTTTTCCTTCCATCTCTGTTATCTTACTATGAAAGATCTGCTCTGAAAACCCTCATGGCGTGCAGCCTGGCAGACTCCCCCTTTACATCTCACTAGCCAAAACTGTCATGTCACTGCCATTAGCTGCAAGGGAGGCTAGAAGAGGCAGTATCTGGTGACGGGAAATGAGGGCGTCAGGATTAGCTGAGTGCCATCACAATGCAGTGTCAGGGCTGGCAGCTCTGCCACCCTCACAGGTACCACGTGGCCTGTTAACTGAGAAGGAGGGAGTTGTATGTGTCTGCCTCAGGCACGACGGACCAGGACCCAACCTGCCCTGCCTCACCTTCCCTCACTCCTGTCTCCATTCTGCCCCAACTCAGGAGGTGGACGCTTCGGAGATCCAGGTGCAAGTGTGTGTGTACGCATTCGATCTTATCTACCTCAACGGAGAGGTGAGCTCTGGCTTCCTGCCCCAGCGACTGTGGGATGACAGGGCTGTGTGGGCTCGGGAGCCAGCCGTCCGACTCATTTCTGATCCTGCCATGCTACTGAGCCCAGAGGCCACACTCCGCAGCTGGTTCAGTTCTCAAAGTGTGGTGCCAAGGACCTTTGTGAGTCCCCAGACCTTTTTAAGGGGTCCTCCCCCTTCCAACTCCACATCTGTGTGAGGTGGGTTTTCTTCACACAGTCCAGCCAGAACACCATAGCACAGCATCTGAATGCAGAGCACACGTGAGAACCAGGCTCTGTTAAGTCACAGTCAAGGATATGCAAAACTACATGCAATACTACCCTTCTTTTCACTGAGTTTTATAAACATAGGTGTATTTCCTAAATAAACATCATTTGGCATATTGGATTCATTTTCTTTTTAAAGAAATATATATGTATATGTGCTTTTTTTTTTCTTTTTTAATTTGACCAGAGAGAGAGGGGGAAAGTGCAAAAGCAAGCTGCCAGCTCTGGGACTCAAACTGTGGTCAGTCATGTGGGAGTCCAGCACCTCAACTACCATGCCACCTGCTGGCCCCAGGATTCATTATTTTTTTTTAAAGAATTAATATTTTTGGGGACCAGCAGTTAGCGTAATGACTATGTCGCTGGACTCCCACGTAGTTGACCGTGGTTCGCATCCTGGACCCGGTGGCTTAAATTCACGCCGGGCGCGTGTGCGTGCGTGCCCAAGATCCCGAGAGGAGAATGGAGGAGAAGGGATTGCGGCATGACCATTCCCCCTGGGGGGTGATTTCTCGCTTTCTGTCTGTCTCTCTCTGTCTGGCGAGCGCACGCACCCTATAGAAAGAATTAATATTTTTTAAGTTTCTCACTTTCTATTGTTTTTTCTTCTCAGTTTTTGTCACAGGGTATGTGTGCTTGCCAGAGAGAGACAGAAAGTGAGAGGGGGTGGGTGATGGCCATGCTGCAATCCTCTTCCTCCAGTCTCTCATCAGGATTTTAGGCATATATGCACATGCACCCAGCATGATTTTCAAACCACAAGTTCTGGGCCTCAAACCACAGAATCAGCCACACAAACAGAAATTATTTAGAATGAGTCCTCAGTTACATCTTTTTAAATTTTTTTAGAGAGATTTTTGCTTCAGGGTGTTTATGCTTGTGGAGAGACAGAGAGACAGAAAGCAAGAAATCACTCCCCAGGAGGGATGGCCATGCTGCAATCCCTTCTCCATTCTCTTGAGATTTTGGGGCACGCACACATATATGCACATGCACCCAGCATGTTTTAAGCCACCGGGTCTGGGACTCGAACTGTGGTCAACCATGTGGGAGTCTAGTGCTTTAGCCACTATGCCACCTGCTAGCCTCCTCAGTTATTTTTTAAGAGTGTCAAGGGGTCCTGAAACTGGAAAGTTTGAGAATCACTGCTTTGGCATATTAAAAATCGAGTTCCTTATCTCAAAGTAGAAGCTTCTCACCTTGGCCTAGTAGGGGGAGCCATACCTCCCCTGGGAGTGGACCAGGGAGGACCCTGCTAGCAGGTTTCTTTCCTCTTCCTTTTTTCCCTGCACCCTCCCTCTGCTCATCCCCTGAGGGCTCCAGGCTGCTTGCTGGTGTGCCAAATGTGACTGCAGATCAGGTCTCTGCTGCAGCAATATCCAGCAGGGCTATGCCTGGCATTCAGGGGAATGATCTACCGTGGGAGGACTTAGTTCAATCCCAATAAAGCCACAGAGAGCTGGTCAGTTTTCACAGCTGCTGAATTCTCTTCAGAGGACAGGTTGAGTATCCCTACCCTAAAGGCTTGGGGCAGAGTGCTCAGGATTTCAGGAGCTAGGGGTTTTGGAATATTTGCATGTACCTGAGGTATCTCAGTGAGGGGACCCACGTCTAAACATGAAATTCATTTACGTTTCATAAACCTTTTATACACAGCCTGAAGGTCATTTTATACAGTATTTTTGTATCACAGTGTTTCAATCACTACCTGTCACAAGAGGTCAGGTGTGGAATTTTCCACTCATGGTGTCTTATAGTGCTCAAAAAATTGTGTATTTTGGAGCATTTTTGGGTTAGAGGTCCTTAACCCATATAAACAAGCAGAACTTTCCTGTGAACAAATAGAGAAAATCTAGTTCAGGGCTCTGCCAGCTATGGCCTGCAGCCTCTCCCCCTGCTTTTGTAAATAAGGTTTATTAAATAAGAAGGCAGCCTCACCCATTCCCTCACAGGTACCCAAGCTGCTTTTCCCTGTACCTCAGCATTGAATGGTTGTTACAGAGACCAAATAGCCAGAGAGCTGAGCATATTTACTGCCCAGTTCTTCAGAGGAACAGTTTACCGACCTGCAGATTAACAGTTAAAATGTCCTCTCACATAGGGTCACATGCTTCATTTTTTTCCTTTATTCAGTAAAGTGTGTATTCGAGGCTGGGGCTCCCTGACCAGTGTTACTGAGGTCACAGACTAAATGGTGTCCAGCCCCCCATCACTAGCCCCATGCTTCGAATTAGCAGAATCCTCCAGCAGCTGCTTTCTGTAAACTGCATTGTGATTGAGGCTCACACACTTCCCGTTTGTCTCGAGGCCAGGTCCTGTTGTCCTTGTTTCCATAATGATGTTCTTTCCTTCCTCCCTGGCCCCTCAGTCCCTGGTACGTGAGCCCCTTTCCCGACGCCGGCAGCTGCTCCGGGAGAACTTTGTGGAGACAGAGGGTGAGTTTGTCTTCGCTACCTCCCTGGACACCAAGGATACCGAACAGATCGACGAGTTCTTGGAGCAGTCAGTCAAAGGTGAGGGCACTGCTCTCTCTGCCAAGGACCAGGCCTCTCTGTAACCTGTGCTCATCAGGGACCCCATCCTGTCCCATCCTGTAACACCGAGAAGAATCACACCCACCACAGCCCTTGGGAGCCAGGCCTCTCAGGGACCATTATTGTGTCTCCTTTAGACTCCTGCGAGGGGCTGATGGTGAAGACCTTGGATGTCAATGCCACCTACGAGATCGCTAAGAGATCACACAACTGGCTCAAGGTGGGTCCCACCCCAACCTGGCCTTCTGCGCTAGAGGTCTATTCTGGCTAGCTGGTTGATTTTGAGTTTCCACCCTCACCACTGATCTCAGGAGTCTATTCCTTGACCCTGCCCCCAGCCTCCCTATGCAGTCAGGCTTGGGTTTCTCCCCTTTGCCAGCCCATGCTAAGGATTTCCCTAAAAACTGGTTGAAAACCACCCAGCCCAACCCCTGCAAGTACCACAGTGAGAAAGGTAGAGAAGGTTTTTGCTCTCTCTGAGCTCACCTTCCGTGCTGAGTGAGGCACGCAGGAAGGAATGAGGCAGTGTCGGACTGATGAGCACTGCAGAGAAAGCAAGGCCGCCCAGGCCAGTGAGGGGCTGGCAGTGCTTGGATGGTCAGGAAAACCATTTCTGGAGGTGACGTTTGGACCCATAGCCAGATGACAGGAGGGGCAACCACATGAAGATAATAATGGGCCAAACACCGATGCAAGGGAATAGCAGGTGCAAAGGCCCCGGGGTAGGAACAAACGCAGCATGTGGAAGAATCTGGGAGGCAGAGTGTGGCCAGAGTGGAGTGTAAGCCCAAATCATGCAGCACCATGAAGTCCCATGAGATAAAACAGTTTTCCTCTGAGCATGTCAGGAAGCCAATGAGTTTTGTGTACGAGTCACATGGTTGGATTATCCTGTTGCTAAGGTCCTCTGTGGAGAGTGGACAGGTATGGTGGGGGTTGGAAAGAAGTGGGAGCCAGGAAGTAGGAAGCTATTGTCTGGTAAGAGGTGATGGAAGCTTCAGTGGAGAAGGGGCATCGAGGGGTGGGAAAGATGTCCAAAGTGGAGATATTTTGGAGCTGAGTTAGCCAGGCCTGCCGACTGGATCTTCCGGGGTATTTGTAATTTGTTGGGGTCTGTCTGTCCTCCTGACTGAGCAGCTATGAGAATACAGACCTTTCCTGTCTTGGGGAATATGCACTGTCGTACCCCTCAAGGCTGAGCTGCCTGGCACACAGTTGGTGCTTATTAAGTGTACCTTGATTGAGTGCATACATGTTCTTTGTGGGAAGGAGAGAATGAGTTGACTGTGTCTCCATAACGAAGGAAAGAGAATCCAAGCTGACTCCCAAGGTCCCTTTGATCCCACCTGCTCTCTGTGGGTGCCCTTCTCTGGGCCTGGAGGCCTTCCCACATCCATGTTCCTCACAGTGGCCATCCTTGTGTTTTTTCTGCAAGTTCCCCGCACTTTACCCCAAGTCCCTCTCCACCTCCCTCAAGCCTCCAGCAGGAAAATCCCCCTGGGAACTCCTCCCTCATCGCCTGCCTCTGCCCTCCCCACCCTCTAGCAAGATTCTGGCAGGGAGGTCCCCCTGGGTGTTCCTCCCTCATCACCTGCCTCCCCTCTCCCAGCTGAAGAAGGACTACCTCGATGGCGTGGGTGATACACTGGACCTCGTGGTGATCGGTGCCTACCTTGGCCGGGGAAAGCGAGCTGGCCAGTACGGGGGCTTCCTGCTGGCTTCCTACGATGCAGACACTGAGGAGCTACAGGCCATATGCAAGGTCCTGGGGGGCCTGGGGACTGACCACAAAGGCTGGAGAGAAGTAGGATTTGACTCCTAGGGGCTTCTCCTTGGACAGCTGGAGAGGGCCCAGGCCAGGAAGTTCTCATGTCCTCCTTGGAAAGATGATATTTACCCATAGTTCTTACTTTTTCAGATTCTTTACCTCTTGTTTCATATAAGCAAAGGGGCCAGTATAGAAAGGTGTGAGGAAGCTATGACAGTTAGGAGTAGGTTTCAGCTGCAAATAGTGGTAGCTTAAATAAGAGGATTTATTTTCCACTCATGTAATGAGAAATCTGGAGGGGACAGGTGGCTCTGGTGTCATTAGAGCCTCATCATCACAGTGTGGCTGCAGGTGTTCCAGCCATTATAGCCATGCATGCTCCAAACAGCATGAATGGAAGGCTCAGGCTCAAGGACAAAATAAGAAGCCCACCTGAGTCAGCCTCAGCCAGTGAACAACTTCTGCTTAAGTTTCGTTAATCCATGACCAACTCCTACCTGCAAGGGATTCTGGGAAGGTGTGTTTGTTTTTTTAGCTAAAACATTTTTTTAAGCTGTCATGTTGTGACTGGATTTTTTTTTTCTGTGTTTTTTTTAATCTAATTTGTGTCTTGCCCCATTAAAACAGAAAAAAAATATTACCTATATTCTTACTGTCCATAAGCAAAACACTAGTAACATTATTTAAGGGAATGTTTTATTTTTGTTTTTACAAAGTTATGATCTCCCTCCATGAGTAATTTTATTTTTCACCTTTTTTCTGTGAGTACTTAACTTTAAATGCTATCAAATGCATTTAAGTAATCTGGTAACATGACCTAAAAGGCCTGTACCAGAACCTTCAATGGATATACCCCAATTTCCAGAATCATTGGATTGGTTCGAAAAGCCATAGTGTACTTTTGCATAGAAAAAAGAAAAATTTTTCTGACGACCCAGTAGTTCACAGCCGTCATGTGGTTAGATTTTTTTTTTCTGAGAGAGAGTTTTTTTGCTATAGGTTGGTTGCACTTGCCAGAGAGACAGAAAGCCTCCCCCGGTGGCTTTGTTTTTATAAATAATGTCAGTGCCCGATAATGTGAACAGTCAATAGTACAAGTGATTTTATAATGTGCAAATATTTTTGGGCACCAACCTGTCACCATTTTGTGTTGTTTACTTAGATTTTTAAAAGAGCTATTGTCAGGACACAAGGCAAGAATAATTTTAAAGCTCTTTTTCCACTAACAGTTTGTATCAGCAGTTTGATGATGCCTGTCTTGCGACATGTCTACCAGCATTGAGTAGCAGTACTCATAGTTTTTAGCCTGTGCTGCTGCTCCAGTAGCTGAAAGAAACTCTTGGCAATGTTAAGCCTGGGGACAGCTGGTTATCAGCCAGCCGGTGGGGCTGAGCCCAAGGAAGATGGAGTAGATGAGCGATGGTTTCTCCGTAAAGCAGGAGGCAGGGAGGGAGGTAGTGGGACGGCTGCTGGGAGAGTTGTTCCCTACCTGGGAGTCTGGCTGTCCACTGAGATGCTGGCTGGATGCTCAGCACCCACCACCACCCGATTCCTCTGGTTTTTGTGGATACTTCTTGGACTGGATGGGATGGTACCACCAGCGTACACAGATTCAGGTCCTTGGACAGCAGGAGGTGCCAGGCCAGGCAGCAGCCAAGACTCTAACCTCCCATGTCCCTGCAGCTCGGAACTGGCTTCTGCGATCGCGAGCTGGAGGAACAGCACGAGAACCTCCAGGTGAGCCATAGCAGCCGTGCCTCGGGCCCTCTGCCTGTACAGCGCACTCTTGTATGCAGACTGCCACCATCCTGGAGCTCAGTGTGTGGGCTGGGGTGCAGGCACAGGCAGGGGGTGACAGAACCAGCTTTGGAGTCCAGTACATCGGGGTCAAGTCCAGCTCTGTTGACTGCCAGTGACGCGGCCACAGAACCTCATCCCCCCCAGCCCAGTGCCTGCACCGCAGTAGGCGCAGTCCCAGCACTGCTGCAGGGCTCCCATGAGCTGGTGCTTGTGAGGGCTAGGTGAGCCCCTAGTGAATGGAGGGTTGGCTGTTGTGGTCAAGACATTTTGGGGTATGAGTGTCCTGGGAATTGGATCTCTCTGTGTCCTGTTTCTTTCTCACCCGGTAGTTTTGTCTGTTCTCTCTCTCTCTCTCTCTCTCTCTCTCTTTCTCTGAATCTCCACTTTCCTCTAGTCCTCCTACATCTCCTGGTTTGTTCCCTTTTTCTGGATCTCTGTCCTCCCCTTTCTCTAGGTCTCTGTCCTTCCCTCTCTGATTCTCTGTCTCTTCATCTTTAATATCCTGTCTCAGTTCCCAAGGTCTTTTTTTTTTCCATCTCCCCTTCCTCTCCACCCCCTCTCTCCATGCCAGCTTTGTACTGTAGGGGTATTCATTTCTTCATCCTCTTTCCTCCTTTTCCTTTCTCTTTTTTTGCTTCCCAATCCCTGACCTTTGGTTTTTACTTTGAGAACCAAGACCCCCTTCTCCTCTTTCCCACAGGACCTGGTACTGCCCACCCCACGCTCCTACGTGCGGGTAGGTGGTGCCGCTGCCCCCGACCACTGGCTGGAGCCCAGAATTGTGTGGGAGGTGAAGTGTGCCGACCTCTCCCTGTCGCCCATCTACCCTGCTGCCCGGGGCCTGGTGAGTAACCGGGGCCCTTGGCTGGGCCCTGTAAAGCAATTCCAGGAGGAAAGCTGGGATCAGAGCGGGAAGGGGACCTGGTGCCCACAGCTTCTCTTCCTAGGTGATGAATAAGAAAACTTGAGCATGCATTTGAGACAGGCATCAGACATGTGACTAAAAATCTATCTTTCAAAGATTAATTCCCCAGGAATAGAAAGAAAGCGGTGACATTGCTCCTTTTAATATCGTAATCTCAACTTCCCAAAATCATTTCTGGAAATTGTGTTCCTGGAAGTAAAAGCTTAGTATATTTTCCACTGAGCTTTCACATGGACAACCGCAATTTCTGCCTTAACTGTGGTGCACTTTCGCACTACCAGGCTTTAGAACTCCTTGGCGCACTTCCCTCACTGGTGGTCAGTTCTTGGCACTTGCCAGGGCCGGTGTGTGCACCAGGAGCACGCTAGCCCAGGTCTGGCCCTCGGAGAACTGACCTCTCCTTCAAGAGGGCAGTAGATCACAAATTAAAATTGCACTTATTTTTGAGATTTTTTTAGACCCTTTGAGTCTTAGCATTGACATTTCTAATTAGAAACAGATTTCCATTATTCAAGGGAGAGCTCATATTTTTTATCTAGTTTTTTTTTTTTTTCCTCACTCGTGCAGTGTGTTAGTCAAGATCCCAGGTAAACAGTGGCAGGAGCCCTGTTTATGGAGTGCTTCCTGTCAGGTGGTTACTGCGTTAGCATGTCCCTTATACACGTCCCTTTTATCTTCACAATCATGCTGAGACATGGCAACATGAACGCCACTGTCCAGCGAGGAGATAGAGCCCCAGGGAGTGTAGGCAACTGGCCTTGCCAGGGTCGTGTGGTTCCTCGGAGTTGGGAGCTGGGATTTGAACTCAGTAACCTGGTTCTAGAATCCACAGTCTGACTGCTGTTCTGCCTGGCAGCCTAATCAGCACATTGATGCATACGAGCAGCTGGCCTTTCTTAAGCCCTTGCTGTGTTCCAGGTACAGTTCCACACACTTCATCAACTTGTTACACCCACCCTTTGCCCAGTCACCACTGGGTGGATCAGGAAATTGAGGCCAGAGGGCATCCTGGACAGGGAGGGCTGTGGCCAGCAAACCACAGACTAGACCACAGGAGTTTCTTTCCTCACCTCCTCCTCCCCCAGGTGGATAGTGAAAAAGGGATCTCTCTTCGCTTCCCTCGGTTTATACGAGTCCGTTACGATAAAAGGCTGGAGGAGGCCACCACCAGTGCCGAGGTGAGACCCTCAAGGAGGGGTGGGGCACCCTGCTTCTTGCCTGGACCAGCTTCCTAGTGAGGTGGCTTCTGGCCTGGAATACTGGGTTGGGTAGCCAGGGCGCTCTGACACTCCCTCCCACTGTCTCTCCTCAGGTGGCCTCTCTGTACCTGAAGCAGAGTCAGATCCAGAACCAGCAGAGCTCAGACTCAGACTCTGACTTCGATTTTCTCTACTAAGCTTCTGCCTTCCCATGTGACTGGGGCAGAGGGCAAGAGAGGTGGCAGGAACCTGGGAACATTGCCTGTGTCTTGGAGCAAATCGGGTGTTGATTCTGTGTGGGTTTTCAGAGACAAGTGTGTATGTGTGAGGGGCTGGATTTCACTCACTCCTTTCAATAAATAAGTGTTAAGTGTCTCGTCTCGGACAAAGTCCGTGCTGGGTTCTGTGGGTAGAGCTATGGTAGCTCCCACTTGTACTGCGTGTGACAGTGTGCCTGGAACTGTCTGCACCAGTGCCGTCCAGTGGGACTTCTGTCTGCACCATGCAGCCTGACAGCCAGTGGCCCCCTGCCACGATGGAGCACTTATGGCCAGTGCGATTGAGGGCTCAGATTTTTCATTTAATTAATTTTGATTTAAATAGTTGAATTTGACTAGTCACTGTTGTATTAGACAGCAGCAGTCTTTTACACACATACACACACATACACATATGTGCTGCATATGCTGTCGTGGTGACTGATGGGCCATGGGTACGACAGTGGTCCGATTGGGAGCATTCAAGCCGTGGACAGCCTAGGTGTGTAGTGGGCAACACCATCTACGTTTGCAGAAGCGCACTCTGGGGTGTTCACACATGACGAAAGTGCCCAGTGACTTATTTCTCAGAACACAGACCCTTGGAAAAGTGATGCCCAGCGGTGTATATCTTAGTGTATCTTGGTAAAGTCATGCCCAGCAGTGTACATCTTAGTGTACATTTTGGTAAAGTGATGCCCAATGGTGTACATCTTGGAAAAGTGCTGTACAGGGACCAGCAGTTAGCGTAATGGCTATGTTGCTGGACTCCTACATAGTCAACCACGGTTCGCTTCCCGGATCTGGTGGCTTAAACTCACACCGGGTGCGTGTGCGTGCGTGCCCAAGATCCCAAGAGGAGAATGGAGGAGAAGGGATTGCGGCATGATCATCCCCCCTGGGGGGTGATTTCTCGCTTTCTATCTGTCTGTCTCTCTCTGTCTTTCTGGCGAGCACATGCGCCCTATAGCAAAAACCTCTCCAAAAATAAAAAAAAGAGAAAAGTGATGTACAGTGGTGTACATTTAGCCTCCCAGCCAGCCCCAGGAAGGCGCTCAGCGAGCCCTGCTCTGCAGGCGTGGATGAGGAAAGCATGGGAACGTTAAGTGGCTAACCCGGGACCCCAGCACCAGGACTCTGACATGGGGGTCTGGCTCCAGGACCCACACTTTTCGAGTAAGCTCTCCATTTTCTTAGGAGACAATAAGTGCAGTGACTTGTATGTGACTCTCAGCCCTGCCACCCACCATCTGGTGACCAGGTGCAGCCTCAGAATCCTCAGCTGTTCCAGGTGTCCATCACCTTTGAGGACAGGTGGTTCCCCTCCCTGGTTTGTTCATACTTACCCCCTACCTGGTACATAGGCACTCAGCAAGTCATGGCTGAACTCTGTCTCCTCTAGCATGAGGTGACACTCCAGCATCCTTTCACCTCCTTCCAGAGCCCTCCCTGAGTGCTGACTCCCCCTACCACAGAGCTTGGGGATGGTCCCCAGTCTGCAGTGTGGTTGCAGATAGGTCAAGCCAGTCTGGCCAACACTGGCAACAGGATAGCCTTTAGGACCAAGGGAAGGAGGCTTCTGGAAAAACTGTTGTTCAGAAAGAGGATTGCAGAGAGCACTGGGCCTAGCAGTGTCTCTGGACCTGCAGCAGTCCTGGCCACCAGCTGGAAGAGAAGAACAGTATGGTTGCTGTGGCCACCAGCTGGAAGAGAGGAGGAGCAGGGTGGATGCTGTGGTCACCAGCTGGAAGAGAGGAGGAGCAGGATGGATGAGCAGAGCAGAGCCAGATCTGCACACCTGGAGCCACTCTCTGCCAGATTCATTACAAAGAAGTCCCTTCCGGTGTTGTCATTCAGGGCTGCTGTCACCCGCAATTGGAGGCATTCTCAGTGTGCCTGGCATGAGGATGACAAGAGGGTGGAGCAGAAGTGTCAAGGCGTGGCCCGATCCGCCAGCAGCTGAGTCATCTTCACCTGTGGCCTCATTAGAAATGCAAATTCCAAGGGGTCAGCAGAGGACATGGTGGTTAAAGACACTGGACTCTCACATGGCTGACCATAGTTAAAAGTCCCAGACCTGGTGGCTCGCTTTCTCACTTTACCTTTGTCTGTCTCTGGTCAGATTTTAAAAAGTAAAATAACTCTTAATAAAGAGAAATGCAAAACTTCAGTGGGTGGCATAGTGGTTGAGGTGCTGGATTTCCATGTGGCCAATTGCTGTTCAAGTCCCAGACCTGGTGGCCGTTCTCTCTCGTGTGCCCTATAGCAAAAGGAAAATAAAATACAGACCAGCAGTTGGCGTAGTGGTTTCGTCACTGTACTCCAACAAAGTTCGAGTCCTGGACCCAGCAGCTTAAAACATGCTGGGCGCATGTGCACGCGTACCCAAGATCCCAAGAGGAAGGTGGAGGAGGGATTGCAGTGTGGCCATTCCTTTGGGGGAAGATTTCTCACTTTCTGTCTCTGGTGAATGCAGACACCATGTAACAAAAATCTCTAAAAAATAATAAACCTTAAAAAAATGCAAACTGAGTTCCACCTAAAATTTATGTATTTCATCCCATTTAACCTGCAGCTGGACTCGTCCCAAAAGCAACGGCCAAGGAATTACCCACAAGGGACTATTCCAAACTCCCAAGATGGGGCCAGGTGGGATTCCAAAGAAAGTGCTGTCGGCGCAGTCCGTCCAAAGCACTGGTCAGGAGTTGCTCAGTGTTATCCCAGTCACTTGTTTGCACATTTGATATTATATTTCCCTGTATCCTTCAGTCCTCCAGGTTTGCAGTGATCCAGTCTTCACCCAGTGCTGGCTTAGCTCACTGTGGGGCTCCTCCAGCCAGGGGCCTAAAACTTAGCAGTCAGGTCAGCCTGTATGCGAGCTGTGATGAACCCTGGTCAGGACTGTTCTCGGTGGTACCCGGGCATTAGTGGGGATGGTACGACAGCAAGGGAGAAAGCAGCTCATGTCAACAGCAGGAAGATGCTGTATCTGGAGCTTCTCACTGCCATGGAGGCCTCTGTGCCTCTCCATGGGATAGAGAAGGATGGCAGACAAAGATAGGGAACCTTCCGCAGTCAGGGAAGGGACTTGGGCAGATCTGGGAGTGAGAAGATCATGCTGACGAGAAGTATGCAGACTTTTAGAGATGAGCCTAGAGTTGATGGAGCAGTGGGGATTGCCTGCTCCTTGTAAAATCTTGTTCTGCCTCCCAGAAACTGTCAAGACCCAGCAGGGTGGGAAGATGTGCAGGAGGGCGTTGGATGTTTGTAGGAGCCACACCAGCAAGCACATTCCCTGTTCACACCCCACTGCAGTGACTGGAACTTAAGCACGTGAACACACAAGGCTGGGCCACACAAAGCCTCCCTCTGTAAAGGTTGCTGGGAAATGCAGTAACTCGCTAGGAAGCCACTGCTTAGCAATGACTGCTATTATTGGAGCTCACAATTTAGTTTTTGCTGTAGGGCGCTTGGTGCAGACAGAGAGAGGGAAAATGAGAAAGCACCCTCCAGGGAAGATGGCCAAGCTGAGCTCACAGATTTTTATTGTTTTTATAATGTTTTTTGCCATAGAGCATGTGTGCTTGCCAGAGAGAGAGGGGAAGTAAGAAATCACCCCCCAGGTAAGATGGCCACACCACAATCCCTTCTTCCTCCATTTTCCTCCTGGGATTTTGGGCACACATGCATATGTGTCCAGTTTGATTTTCAAGCCATCAGGTCTGGGACTCAAACCATGGTCAGCCATTTGAGAGTCCAGTGCCTTAACTACCACACCACCTACTAGCCCTATAACAGACTTTTTACAATAGACATCAAATCAATGAGAGTTGGCTCCATGTGTTCTTTCTTACCTCATTTACCTCGTCCCCCACAACTCTGCTTATTGTGACCATCAGCCTCATATTTCAGGTAAGGAATTAAGTTAGAGGATCAGTTACTTGCTACAAATCTCCACTGGTAAATGAAGGGCTAGGTTTGACCAGGACCCTGGAGTTATAAAGACTTCAGTATGAACTGTGAAATAAATAGGTTACTCTGTTCAACTTTAAATGTTTCTCCAAACTCCTCCCAGCTCGCTATGATAGGAATATTAAGTTCGCTGCCAGGTCCAAGCAACTCCAGTGAGTATCTGCTTTCAAATGCCATTTCCTTATCTGGGATGTCGGGCATGATGTGAGTGGTGATGCGTGCTCTTATCTGGACTTGGCAGGCAGGGCAGGGCTGTTCTGGGCACTTATCCATCAGCAAAGTACCCTGCCATTTTGGTAATAAAATCAACAACAGCACAGGTGGCTGCCAGAAACATCCTGTCATTGGAAAGAGGTGCTGAGCTCCTTCCTTACAGACTCCCAAGCAAGGTAAGCAGGTGCCGGGGGTCAGAATGGCAAAGCCTTGGTGTTTTAGAAGGTCCCTTTCTGAGGGACCAGCAGATGATGTGATGGTTATATCACTGAACTCCCACATGGCTGATTGCGGTTCAAGTCCCAGACCAGGAGACCAGCAGACTTGAAGCTTACACCAGGCATGTGCGTGCACATGCATGTCCAAAATCCTGAGAGGAGGAGAAGGGATTGTGTTGTGGCCGTTCCCCCCGGCAGGTGATTTCTTGCTTTCTGTCTCTCTGGGGAATGCATGCACCTTATAGCAAAAATCTCTTAAACAAAATAAAAGGTCCCTTTTCTCTACCAGAGCTTCAGGTGCAGAAGACCAGTTGTGTGTGGAAGGAGGGCACTGCCATCATCTGAGACAGGAAGGTGAATGCGTGGCACTTAGCAGCAGAGCACTGTGCTTGAGGACAGTCTCATCCGGGTTTCAGGAATTGCAGGAGTGTTCAGGAACCGATTGAGTTAGCTTAGAAATGTGTGCCCCAGAGCGTGCTTTCACTGATAGATTTCACTGTGTCATCACTGGCCTGAGACTGTGGTTAGTTATCTAGGTCACTGTTGCTAATAGCCAACGATTGGACTGGGACTGCTTCCAAAGCAATTCTGCTGGTAGCTTGGAGCTATAGCCAAAGTCCAGTTCCTTTGAAAGAGGAACTTTTTACACACATTTGGAAACTGCTTTGCCAGTCACTAGTGGAGACTGTGGGTGAGTTCTGTTATCGCACTGAATCATCAGTTTTATCATCCAGACCTTGGGGATAATTGTGTCCAGATTACAGGGCCATTGTGGGATTTCAGGGATGATGGGTGTGTAAATGCTAAGCTGGTATGGCAGAGAACCATGTTGGTCTTTCATGCCCCTGACCAGGCATTGCATTTTTGTGTATCTTAGTCTTCTTTCTGTAAAGTGAGAACAAAATAACCCCCCCCAACACACACAGAAAGGGTTGTTAGGACAAAATGAGTTGGTACCTAAACTGTACTTAGAATAGTGCCATTACACAGTCAGCAGCAAATTCTGTGTTGGTCCTCATTCCATCAATGTTACTGTGCAAATGACCAAGTCCCACTGTTGCTGGAATCCTGGGTGAGGGTAGAAATATTGGCTTAAGGAAAATGGAGTGTCTAATACTTATAGAATGCTATACCTTAATAAGTGTAATACTATATAGTATTACGTGTCAGTTTGCAGTGTATTATGTTTAACATGCTCTACTGAAATATATGGTCATATTAGTGACTGCTGTCGTTGGTGATGACCAATGACATGATATTGGCAGGGATATCAGTCATCATAATTTTATGTCTTTCTTTAGTAATCCTGGCTCTGACTTCATGGTTGGGTCTACATGAAACAAGTAGGTTGACCAGTTCTCCAAAAGAGACTCAGTGGGGCCAGCCTGTAAGGGAAGTCCAAACTCAGTACACTGAGTGAATTCCTGCTGGGCTTCTGGAAGGGTTCCAGGCTGTCCAGAGAGAAGGGAAATGAGATGAGCTGGTGTGGGCCACTGAATGGAGCACATGCCCCCTTTCTCTTTTCTCTCCGTCTTGTGCACTAGTGCTGAAGGGAGGAGAAGGGACGGCTTCCTAAGCTGACTAGGAAAGTCCTCCTGTCTGCCCTTGGCCCTGTAAAGGAGTTCTAAGAACAGAAAAATTAAAAAAGAAAAAGCTTCTCACTTTATGAGGGGGAGAGAGTATTTGAGCAAACTGATGTTAATTGTGGATGCTTAAACTGTTAGGACTGTTGCAACTTTTTAAAAAAATTTAATTAAAAAAATTTTTCCATAGAGTGTGTGTGCTCACCAGAAAGAGAGAGAGACAGACAGAAAGCGAGAAATCACCCCTCCAGGGGGATGGCCACACCGCAGTCCCTTCTCCTCCATTCTCCTCTCAGGATCTTGGGCACACATGCGCACGTGCCCGGCGTGAGTTTAACCCACCGGGTCCGGAACTTGAACCGTGGTCAACTACATGGGAGTCCAGCAACATAGCCATTACACCAACTGCTGGTTCCTAGGATTGTTGCAACTTTGTTACAAAAATAAAAATAACTTAAATGTCCATTAATAAGGGATTGAATTACCATATCATGGTATTTCCATAGGATGAAACAGGGCATTAGAAAAATGATAAGGGAGATCTATAAGTATTAAAAATTTTATTATAAAATGAAAATTGAAGTGTACAGCATTGTATACTTTTGCTACTTTTTCTATAAATACATGTACATATATATATAGCCATATTTATGTACATAAACACACACACAGTATATGTATACAATGTGTGTGTGTGTAGCAGTGAGCTAGATCCTGCTCATACCGGCCCTCATATCCTAATTCCACCTTCGGTAACATCATTTTTTTTTTTAAAGAATTACTTTATTTAGTTTATTATGATTTTAATTTGACTAGAGAGAGATAGAGAAAGGGAAAATAAGAAAGCAAGCCACCAGGTCTGGGACTCAAGCCTCAGTCAGCCTTGTGGGAGTCCAGCTCACTAACACCATGTCACCTGCTTGCCCCCATAATACTGTTTTTAATAGCTTGAAATTAATCATGGGGAAAAATGTTGACATGATGGAAATTGGTAAGTGCTACCAGGCGGGGCCTTCTTCCTGCTCCGCAGAGCTGTTTGTTAAGTAGGTACCAACATAGCACTACACACACCATAGTGAATTCAGTTCCTTTCATGTTCTCCAGCTTGGCCACCCTGGAGTCTCCAGTTGTGCGCCTCCTCCCAGTTCCTCAGTGTGGTCAGTGCACATGTCAGCCGTGTGCACCTGTCTCCTGGTGAACACTTCCCTGTGGGACCACTAGATTCAGCCTGCTGGGTCTCACTCTCCACATGGCCGTGCAGACATGCCAGTGACCACTTAGTTACACAGGACCTCCTGGAACTTGTACCTGCTTGCCTTAAACCTACCAATTAAAATTTCCCTAGGGGACCCTGTTTGGATGTGTGCTGAACCCAATAAAGGCGTTGACCCACTAGTCCCTATATTGGGTAAATTCTCTTTACAAGCAAAAAAAACAAACAAAAACCTTGACCTGGGACTACCAGGTGGCATAATGGTTACGTTTGCTGGACTCCCACATAATTGACTATGGTTTGAGTCCTGGACCCAGCAGCTTTAAACTCACACTGGCATGTGTGCATGCACACCCAAGATTCTGAGAGGACGATGGAGGAGAAGGAATTCCAGCGTGGCAATACCCCCCGGAGGATGATTTCTCACTTTCTGTCTGCCTGTCTGTGTCTCCGGAGAGAGCCTGTGCCTTGTAGCAAAAATTTCTCTTAAAAAAAGAAAAAGATAATCTTGGCCCAGCGGCAGTGGTGCAAGAGGTAGGGCATCACTGCCCGTGCCTGGGGCTGTACAGGAGGTCTGGGTTCAGTCCCCAGACCAATCTAAACAGGTTTGGTGCAGATGTAGTGTGTATACCTGGATTCCGAGCTCATTGAGAGGCTGGGGAAGCAGGGTTGCCACATGGTGAGACCCTGTTTAAAAAAAATTTTTTTTCTTCTTCCTCACAAAAGTTAAGAGAAAACAATATTTTTTTCTGTAAATATGAAATATTATAAACCATCTATTTAAGTGCTGTTTTGGCTAAAATGAGAATGAGATTTGAGGAAAGGGGAGAAAAGAATGAGTTGAGAGAAAAGCAGAGTAGATGAATAGAAGTGGAAGGAAGGATAGGAGATTAGTGAAGGCAAAGGTGACTACCATTTATTGAAGCGCCTTCATCCTAAGCTGGTGTCGTTCTGGATGGTTTCCATGATATTCCATTAGAACACTGTAGTCATTTGAGATAGGAGCTTTTATCCTTATTCAATAGGTGAGGGAACTGAGGCTCAAAGAAATAGACTCTTGTCAAGGGTATGTCAGAGACAGAGTCAATTATACATCAATAAAAGTGGGGGGAAATGGCAGAAAAACATTTAAAAGCCCAAGAAAATTCTGAAAAATGAAAGTGGGAATGGAGATAGGGAATTTGATGAAATATTTTTAAATATGTCAAAACAGTAATTTTTTTTTAAAAAAGCACTGGGACCAGCAGATGGCATAATGGTTACATCACTGGACTCTCACCTAGTCAACCGCTGTTTGAGTCAGAGAGCGGTGGCTTCAAACACCGTTGGGTGTATTTGCATGTGTGCCCAAGATCCGGAGAGAATAGAGAAGGGATTGCGGTGTGGCCATGCCCCCTGGTGGGTGATTTCTTGCTTTCTCTGTTTCTCCCTGGCGAGCTCACACGCCCTATAGCAAAATCCCTCTTAAAAAAAAAAAAAAAAAAAAAAAAAAAAAAGAGGAGGGAACCAGCAGTTAGCGTAATGGCTATGTCGCTGGACTCCCACGTAGTCGACCGTGGTTCGCGTCCCAGACCCGGTGGCTTAAAACTCACGCTGGGCACGTGTGCGTGTGTGCCCAAGATCCCGAGAGGAGAATGGAGGAGAAGGGATTGCGGCGTGACCATCCCCCCTGGGGGGTGATTTCTCGCTTTCTGTCTCTATGTCTCTCTCTGTCTGTCTGGCGAGCGCACGCACCCTATAGAGAAAACCTCTCCAAAAAAAAAAGAAAGAAAGAAAGAACAAGGGGAGAAGAGACGGCATGTGTGGTAGAAGATGCTTGTGGGAAGGACAGGTATGCTCAAAACCGGCCCTTGTTCTCCAGCCATCCTTCTTCCTAGGAATCCTAGACACTTGGAACCCCTGTCCCCTGAGTCGAGTAGCAGGTCAGTACTATCAATAGAACCCAATTGGCCCAAACCACACCCACGCCCACGCCCTCTCCATCCTCTGCTCTACCGCGCACGCGCCCTGGAGCCTACGCCTCCGCGCAGGCGCGCACGCACCTGGCACCTGTCACTGCCGCTGACGCCCCAGGTCCTGACTCAGGCAAGCGTTCAGGGTGGGGAGGGTTGTATTCGCCCGCAGGAGCGGTTGTAACAAAGTACCTGAGACTGGGCGGCTAAATCAGCAGAAATGTGCTGTCTCACAATTTCGGAGTCAGAAGTCGGAGATCAAGGTGTCTGCGGGGTTGGTTTGTGCTGAGGTCTGTGCCAGGTGTGCAGAAGCACGTCTCACACGGGCTCTCCTCCGTGCGTGTCTGTGTTCTCACCTTTTCTAAAGACACCAGTCAAAGAGGATCAAGGCCTGCCCTCAAGACCTCGTTTCAACTAAACCACCATATTAGGAATCGTATCTCCAAATACAGTCCCATACTGAGGTCCCAGGGATTAGAAGGATCGGGCGAGGGCATAATCCACCCAGTCCTCCCCACTTGTCTCCATTAGCTTAGTGGTGGGCAGAGGACCGATAAGAACTGCTTTTTTTTTTTTTTTGGCAGAGGGCCTAAGAATCTCCTGACCACAGTGGACATGGAAAGGTAAGTTCTCTCAGAGAAACTACAAAGGAAGCAGAGCAGTCAGTGGTAAGTGCAGGAGATAATAGATTCTGGCAAGTCAGATGCCAATTCAGCATGCCTGGACCAGTTCTGGGGAGGTTACCATCGCACACTCCTGAATGTTAGTGCCTGGAGGAGTCAAGATACCCAGAATTGTTTCTATGGTTAGAAATCAAGACTGGGTCCCACATCATCTTCAAGACTGTTCAGCCTGCCCCCAACAGGAGCTGTGCCTGAGAGGCACATGTTTAAAATAAAATGAAGAGCAGAAGTTGGGGACAATGAACCACGTGCAGCCTCAAATCACCACTGTCTAATAGAGGTAGAAGGGGAGCCAAACACATAATTTTGAATTTTTTTGGTTATGTTTAAAAAATAAAAAAAGAAACAGGTGCAATTAATTTTTTCTCTACTTAATTTTTTTATCGTGGTAAAATACACATAACACACTTACCATTTTAGTCATTTGACAGTGAGCAATGCAGTGGCATTTAGCACACCCACAGAGTAATATGCAACCATCACCTCTAGCTAGTTCCAGAACATTTTCATCACCCTCAAGAAAACCGCATGCCCATTAAGCAGTCACCCTACTTCCCCCTCTTCCCAGCCCCTGACAACTAATCACAAATCTGCTTTCCATTTGAATGCCTGTTCTCAGTTTTTGTGACTGTATGCCTAGGCCTGGACTTGCTGAGTCCTATGGTAATTCTGTTAAGTTTTTGAGAAACCATGAAACTTTCCACCATGGTTGCACTATACTTTCAATAGAATATTGCATTTATAGTCACTATATCCAAAATATTATGATTTCAACAAGTCATCAGTATAAAAAGTATGACTCAGACTGAAATGTTCTTTATTTTTCCATAGGTTTTTGACTCCTGGTATGCATTTTTCACTCACAGCACATCTCAATTCAGTCTGTTTGCTCAATGCTCAATGGCCATGCATGACTGGAGGCTGCCTTCTTGGGCAGCAGAGCTCTAGATCAAACTGTGTTTTGTCCTTTCCCTCTCTCTGCAAATTTTCTAGTTTGTTGTTTCTCTTTTGTTTTCCCCTGGGAAGTGCTGAGGTCTTCATAATTCCTGGACTCCAGAAAGAAGAGAAGGCAGCTGTGGAGAAACGCAGCTCCAAAGTGTTGAAGGCTTTGAAAAAGCTAAACATCCAGGCCAATGAGGTGAGGGGGAGGAGAGTCCTGGGGATTCAGGACTGCCCCTTCTGTGCCTGTGCCCAGGGCCCTTCTCAGCCAGGGCAAGCTGGAGTAAAGAGAAGAAATACAGTGGTACAGACTTACCCCACCAGAGTGGTGACACGGGCCAGCATCGCCCCTGCCCACAGGAGAGTAGGACACCCTTCTTGTTCCTCACCCTACCTCCACACTCTGAACCTCTAATTGGTCTTCTCCCCAATGTCTAGGCCCCAGTGATTGCCATGCTGGGCTCGGGAGGGGGGCTGCGGGCCCACATCGCCTGTCTCGGGGTCCTGAGTGAGATGAAAGAACAGGGCCTGTTGGATGCTGTCACATACCTCGCAGCAGTCTCTGGATCCACTTGGTAAGTGTTTCAGAATGGGAGGGTGAGGAATGCTTTCTCCTAGCAAAAAGATTTTTTGCTCCTGACACCAAATGTGTGTTGTCTTTTCCAAAACCCCTTCGCCAGCTCTTTGTCACCAATTGGGTGTCCTACAGTTCAGTTCCTTTTATATATATATATATATATAGATAGATAGATAGATAGATAGATAGATATAGATAGATAGATATAGATAGATATAGATAGATATAGATATAGATATAGATATAGCTTATTTATTTCTTCAGAAAGAGAGAGAACAAGATTTCTAATAGAGTCTTCATGCCACTTTACAAGGGAATGAATTGTGGCATGCTCAGGGAAGTTCTGGGATGTAAACCCAGGACCTCTTCCAAGTGGGCCCAGTTGCATTGCCACTGCACCACCACCACCCACAATTCAATCCAATCCTGATACTCTCTACCTAAAGTTAGAGTTGAGGGAGCGCCATCCCATCAGGCTGTTCCCCCACTTAGGATGCCAGTCACAACTCCCACGCCACCAGCAGTTCTGACTGGCTGTGACCTGGGGCTTCCTGTGACCTCCTGCTCATGTTCAATAATTTGCTGAAACAGCTCCTAGAACTCAAGAACATGCTTTAATTATATTTCCAGGTTGTTATAGAGGATACAACTCAGGAACAGCCACATGGGAGAGGTGCATAGGGCGAGGCATGGGGAAGCCATACAAAGATTTGGTGCCCTCTCCAGGCAGCCACCCTCCCAGTATCTCTACCTGCTCACCAACACACATGCTTTCTGAACCCTGAACCCTGCTTTCAAGGTTTCATTATGGAGACACGGTGGATGACGTCATTGGCCACTGGTGATTGAACTCAACCTCCAGCTCCTCTTTCCGTCCTGGAGTTTGAGATCAGGGCTGAAAATCCCAAGCTCTAGTCATGACTGAGTCTTCCTGGTGACAAACCCCCCTTTCCTGAAGCTCTCTAGAGCTCTCTAGACCCTCTGCCAAGGGTCATCTCATCAGAACCCAAGATGTTACTGTCACCCTTGTCCTCAGGAAACTCCAAGAGTTTTAGGAGCTTTGTACCAGGAACCAGGGACAAATACTAAGGATCCTTCTTACTGTACCACAGAAAGCCCAGGACAAAGAGTAGCACTATGACTTACTGACAGTGAAGGAGCATGTATGTTCAGGTGCAGTTTTCACACTTTGGGTGGGTGGAATACAGCCCCATGGAACTTCTCAGCCTTTAGGAAAGAGTGTTCCATTAAGTCTGTGTAGAGTTTTTGTTCAAGAGACCCCAGGTTACAGACAGGAAACACTTGTGCCCATGTGTCTGCTTTCAAACCCAAGGCAGACATTACTAATTGATCCTGACACATTTTCAGAGTAGGAGGTAAAGCTGGACAGGGCAGCAGGAGTCAGAGTAAGATGGACCAGGGAGACCAACAGATGGCATAATGGTTACATTGCTGGACTCCCATGTAGTTGGCCACAGTTGGAGCCCTGGAACCAGTGGCTTAGAACTCACGCTGGGCACACATGTGTGCATACCCAAAATTCTGAGAGAAAAATGGAGGAGAAGGGATTGTAGCATGATTTCTTTCCTTTATTGGGCTCTGTGGAGGTATATGATGCTTCAGCCTGTGAGTGAGAAGGTAGGTTTTACATTTGAACAACGTTGGTTCAGTTCCTGGAGAGCTCCTTTGAGGGTTGTTATGCGCCCATACATAACTTCTACAAGGAGACTTTTAAATGTGTGAAAATAAGAAGAATGAAAAGTACAGGTTTATTTGTTGCAAAAAAGTTTTTAAATTGATGCAGTTTTTTCATGATAATCATTTTCAGGAACTTTTGAAAGCCCTCTCTGTTAGCATGGGTCACATCTGTTGTTTTAAATTTCCTAGTACCTTTATTTTAAAAAATAAGGGGGCCAGCCCAGGGTCTAATGGTTAAAGAAACTGGACCCCATATGGTTGACCATGGTTTGAATCCTGGCCCTGGTTGTTTGGAAAACATGCCGGACACATATACTTCTGTGCCCCAAATCCAAAGATGGAAAAATAAAGGAGACAGAATTGCTGCATGATCATGCTCCTCCCCATCCCATCTTTCTCTGGCAATTAACAAAAAGAGAGTAAAATGTTAAAGGAAACAGTAAAATTAATGATCCATTTTATTTAACCCAACGTATTTAAAACATTAGTATTTCAACACATAATCAATTTAAAACGTAGTACAATATTTGACGTTCATTTTGCCAGACTCAGTCTTCAAAAGTTGCTGAAGGTTTTATGGTCACAGCACCTTCCAGTTTGGATGGAGTCCAACAGGGTGAGGAAGTGAGAAAGCTGCTGGAAAAAGAGCTTCTTATCATACCCACTTGTCCCAAACATACTTTAGAATTTCCCAATAGCTGCATAGAGTACCAGTGTTTAAATTTCAGGGCACAGCAGTACAATGCTCTGTGAGGCAAGCTCACATGGGAAAGTTTCCCCTTCAAGTCCAGAGGCCTCCCTCAGTATCCTGCCTAGCTGAGGCCGGGGGTGGATTGTGTTGGGAGTGTTCTCTCTCTCTCTCTCTCTCTCTGCCTGCCCTCTTCTCTCTTTCTCTGTTTCTCTCACTGATAGAAAAACTAAATAAACTTCAAAAAATTATTTTTTTAAATTTTTAGTTTTATTGAACTGTGAAGAAGAAGTAGCTCTCTCTACTGAGGTGCTTTAGCGTTCTAAGATGAAAAACTAGTCAACAGGGCCTGCCACACTGAGTGAGCCGGTCAGAATGAAGCCAGTGCAGAGGAAAGCAAAGCCAAAACATGGAGAAACTTGAGTCGTGATGACATTTGTGCCCCTGGATCCAGCTGTACCTGAACTTTTCATTTATGTGTACCAATAAACAGCCTTTTTAATTAATTAATTAATTTGTTTTAAAGAATAAGTTAACTAAAATTAAATAAAATTGGGGCTGGCAGGTTGTGTTGTGGGTAAGGTGCTGGACTACCACTTGGTTGATCATGATTTCAGTCCCAGACTTGGTGACTTGAAACTTGTGACTTGAAACTCATGCCAGGCATGCATGAGTGCATGCAAAAAATTAATTAATTAATTAATTAATTAAAGTTCACTTCTTCAATTCTACTACCCAGACTTCAAGGGCTTGAGAGCCAGTATTGATCACATTGGCCAGTGTAAGTGTAGACAGTTGGTACTCAATAAGTAGTAGTATGAGCATCAAAAATATTTACTGAGTGAACAAATGGATATCAAGTCTCCTTAACATGAACTGCAAGGCGTTCCTCGGAAAAACCCTCTCCCAGTATCTAGGGATTGTTCTCCATCTGTTGCCCTAGGGCAACAAATGTGTACGAGTGTCAAATTTCCTGGGGAAAAATTCAGCTCAGCCCCTTTACTACCTATGATCTTGGGGAATGGACTTAACTTCTCTGTGCCTGTTTCTTCCTCTAGAAATGGGGAATACTCTTATTGTTCCTTTTTTCAGATTGTTATAGGATTATGTGACTTAAGACCTGTAAAAGACTGGGTCCAGCAGGTGATGTAGTGGTGAAGGTACTGGACTCCCACGTGGCTGATCATGGTCCAGGTCTTGGACCGGGAGGCCTAAAACTCACCCAGGGTGCATGTGTATGCATGCCCCAAATCCCAGGAGAATAGAGGAGAAGGGATTGCAGCATGGCCATCCTGCCCATGGAGTGATTTCTTATTTTCCCTCTCACTGTGTCTCTGGCAAGTACAAGTGCCCTATAGCAAAACCCTAAAAAAAAAGAAGAAGTGTAAAAGACTAAAGACAATGTTTGTCAGTTGTGTGTAAACACTCAATACGTGTCAAAAATATCTGCCTCTGATAATGCATTTCTTCTCTCTCGCTCTCGCTCTCACTTTCATTTTCCTTCCTGTAAAACAGAAGAATTATCCCAGATGATGATGGAGTCCTTCCTTGAACTTTTTTTTTTTTTGGAAAAGTTTTTGCTATAGGGCACGTGCGCTCACCAGACAGACAGAGAGAGACAGAGAGACAGAAAGCGAGAATTCACCCCCCCCCCCCCCCCGGGGGTATGGCCACACTGCAATCCCTTCTCCTCCATTCTCCTCTCGGGATCTTGGGTATGCACACACATGCGCCCAGCGTGAGTTTAAGCCACCGGGTACAGGACTCGACCCGTGGTCGACTACGTGGGAGTCCAGTGACATAGCCATTACGCCAACTCCTGATCCCTTGAACTTTTTTTTTAATGTAAATTAATCATCCATTTCCTCTGTTTAATACTCCATCCATAAGTCGTTGTCTGAGGTTACTGACTCTCTCCCACACACCGTCCTCAGCCTTCATTATCTACATGTCCAGTCCTGACCCACTCTCCTTCCCTCTCTCTGTCCCCCCAGGGCAATGTCTTCATTCTATACCAGTAGTGGTGACACAAAAGCTATCGAAGCTGAGCTGAAACGTCGATTTGACCAGAAAGAGTGGGACTTGGACAAGAGCCTGGAGAAGACTGTTCAAGCAGCAAAGTTGGAGAATTACTCTCTGACTGACTTTTGGGCCTACCTGGTTGTCTCCAAGCAAACCAGAGAAGTAAGTGGCTTCTCACTGGGGACTGGAGCTGGGGGCCAGGGTGAGGGAGCTCCAGGCATAGAGTTCCAAAGATCTGGACCAACACCAGCTTTGAAGTCTTCCAAAGCTTTCAGGTCTCCCAAGTCTGGGCACTTAGCTCTTGTTTTGAAATTATAATTAATCAGGATTGCTTTGGTTGCAAGTTACAGAATTTGACTCTAATCAACTTATGCAAAAAAGGTAATATGATTTATTGGAAAGATACAAGGGCATCAGGGGCAGGAAGGATGATGAGGGATCAGGACGGAATATAACAGAAGCAGGTGAAGTGTCAGTCCCAGCGCAGATTGTCTCTGCATTTCTTCTTGGCCTCTGGATGTCTTGAACTTAATTTATTCTTCACTTTCAATTTATTCTTCACTTGTATGTGGCAAGTTCAAAAAGTTTGTGGACAGAAGAGTTAAAGCATGAGTTTATTGTGGTGCAAAAATTTGTGAAATCCATGTATAGCTTTTTCATGATGCATATTTTCCATGAATTTTTTAGAGGACCCCTTATAATCTGTTTACTTGACAGATGGGATTTTTCTGCTTATCCACATACTTAGTGGAAAGTGTTTTCCCCAGCCCCAGAGCACCATTGTTTTCACCTTCAGAACTTCCAATCAAGTGACCCCATGACCCAGGCCCCAAATACCTGAAGACATCACCTGGCCAGCTCATTGTGGGGCAGCCGCTACTCAAGGGCCAAGCATCTGTGGCTGCCTGGGCAACCTCAGTGTGGGGTGTAGGAGGATGGTTACGATGACTGTGGGATGGAAACCAAAATGGATTTTTCTCTCCAATGAATTCCTTCCATTTTAACTGTTGGATGGAGCCAAACAATGTCACAGTCTTAGAAACTGGAGCAGAGAGACATAGAAACCTGAACTAGGAATGAGGGTAAGGGGAGAAAAGGAAACTGGGGTTACTGGTGGCTATGGCAGGATTTATAGTGGATTATGTCATCTGGGAAACGGGAGCTATTCAGCAGTGACCAAGGGAACTGGGTTCCTGTGGTCGAGGTGAGCGTGAAAGTGGAATATTCTCTCTTTCTTTTTTTTTTTTTGGAGAGGTTTTTTCGCTATAGGGCGCGTGCACTCGCCAGACAGACAGAGAGAGACATAGAGACAGAAAGCGAGAAATCACCCCCCAGGGGGGATGGTCACGCCGCAATCCCTTCTCCTCCATTCTTCTCTCAGGATCTCGGGCACGCACGTACACGTGCCCAGCGTGAGTTTTAAGCCACCAGGTCTGGGACGCGGACCGCGGTCGACTACATGGGAATCCAGCAACATAGCCATTACGCTAACTGCTGGTTCCCTATTCTCTCTTCTTAATATTGACAATTTGTTGTTGTTTAAAGTTTACTTATCTCTCCCATAAGAGAGAAGACAGAGTGAGACAGAGACAGGCACCCCCAATACAGTCTTCATGCCATGATCCACCTGTCTCTCTTGGCCCAAATTGTGAGCATGTGGGTGCCCATGGGCTCAGGAAGGTCCCACCCAGGACATGAACCCAGGACCTTTCCCATGTGGACCCAGTTGCATTACCACTGAGCCACCTTCTGGCCCATTTGTTGTTCTTTAAACCTTACTGAGGCACAATTGATAAATATATATCCATAGATATGTACATATACATACATACATGCATACACACACACATATATAATTAAGCACATATATTTAATGTTATACAACAAAATTTACACTCGAATGAGTTTGTACATATTTATACACCATGATACTATAACCACAATCAAGGTGCTAAAACATACTTATCACCTCTAAAAATATCCTGTGTTTGTGTGTGCTTTGTTTTGTGTGTGTGTATTAAACACACTTAACATAGGATCCATTCTCTTTAATTATGTTAAGTGAAATAAGCAAGTACAGAGGACAAATACTGCACAAATCAACCTGTACGAAATATCTAAAATAATAAAAGTCAGAGAAGCAGAGGACAGAATGTTGTTTGCCAGAGTCTGAGGGTGTATGTATGTGGAGGGGGGATTATTGCTCAGTGGATATAACATTTAGTATGCAAAATGGATAGTTTCTAAAAAGCAGCTGTGTGACAGCATCTATGGTTAACAATAATGAATCGTGCCCGTTAAAATATGCTAAGATGTGTGTATTCTGGAAGTTGTACACACAAGCCCTGCCATTCACCTTCTGTAGGTGGCATTTGCTCACTCAGGTTAAAGCAAAGACGGGAATGTTTGTAGCCTCCTCTTGGGAATCTCCCATAGGATAAACTTTTTCTTCCACCCAGTTACCCTCTTCTGTTGTACTAATAGGTTCCTAAGGGTTTTCAGGTGGGGATTCTTCAGCTTAAACACTTTCAATTCCTTGAACCCCATGAAAATATATGTAGGGGCAAATGAGCTGAACAGACAACTCTCTAAGAAAGACATACAAATGGCCAAAAAGTACATGAAAACATGCCTGACAGCTGTTATCATAAGGGAGATGCAAATCAAAAGCACAATGAGATAACATCTAACCTCAGTCAAAATGGCCAAACTCAAAAAAATAAAGAATGATAAGTGCTGGTGAGGCTGTGGTGAAAAGGGAACTCTCCCACACTGTTGGTGTGAATGATAATTAGTACAACTGTGGAGAACAAATATGGAGGTTCCTCAGAAACCTACAAATAGAACTACTAAACAGCCCAGAATTCCACTCTTAGTTATCTACCCAAAGGATAGGAAAACTCTCAGTTGGAAAAATACTTGCACATTCATGTTTATTGCAGCATTATCTACAATTGCTTCGATATGGAATCAACCCAAATGTCCAAAAATAGACAAGTAGATTTAAAAAATGTAGCACGTGTATTCTACAAAACACTATTCAGTCATAAAAAGCACTGAGACCATGACATTTGATACAAAGTTGACAAATATGGAAGATTTAATGCTAAAGGAAGCCAAGTCAAACTATGAAAGAGAGGCTTTGTATGTCTCCACTTGAATATATACTTAATGTCTGCGCTCTATGGCAGAAACGGAAAGACTGGAAGGTATAATAACAGGGAGGGCAACTATAGATACTAGAGGTAGTATAGGGGAGGACAGGGGATGAGTAAGAGGCGGAGGGAGGGGACCAGGGAAGAAAACAAACGATACATTTAATTGACACAAAAATTAAAAGTTATTTTCTGATGATAATGTATACGGCAATGTACTGTATTTGTACTGGGAAAAACCATGCTGTACAGTGTAAAGATGTACAATGATGAAATGTAAATACATTTTTTTAAAAACGTATGTAGGTAGCTCCAAGATAGCCATGGTGTTGTTCGCCTTGTTCACCTATGCCTTATAAAAACCCAGACTGGGGCCAGCCCCATGGCCTAGGGGTTGAGAGAACCAGATCCCACGTGGCCAACCACATGGTTGAAATCCTGGCCCTGATGGCTTAAAAAACATGCCCCACATGTGTGTGTGTTCCCAGGATCCCTCCAGCATGGAAAAATGGAGAAGGGATTGTGCCATGACCCTCCCCATCGTGGGGTGCTTTCTCCCTCTCTCACTCCCTGTCTCTGCCTCTTTCTGATGAGTGTATATGCCCTTTGACAATTAAAAACAAACACAAGGTTTTGCAGTCATAAACCCTGACTTAAATCTTGGTGCTGCCATTTTTAACTGTGTGACTTTGGGTGCATCCCTTTACTTTTCTGAGGCTTAGTTTCCTTAGGTGCAAAACAAATGAAAGAAAACATCACCTAATAATCTCCATTATATTGAGAAGGACGCGGTGAGAAGAACTGACCAGGCCTGCCCAATCAGTAAGTGGTAGATGTGGAGACCAAACAGGGCAGTCTGTATCCAGAGCCTGCACTTTTAACAATGCCCAAGTCACCTTCCCAAGGTGCAGGAGCAGGATGAAAGTACACAGGGAAGGCTGGAGTTGACACTTCCCTGGAAGGGGGAGGTATTGAGGAAAGGGACATCAAGAAGATGACATCCATTTTAAAGCATTCATTGATCACCTATTATGTGCTCTGAGCTACTTGTTCAAGTGGGTTTTCAAAGATGAATAGGAAAGAAAAGAAAGGACATTCTCACAAAGGGCAGACCTTGTGCAAAAATTCCACCCACACGGGGAGGCATAGTAGCACACATGCACTACCCCCCCCCCCCACTCAACCTTGGTACCTTCTCTCCAAAGCTGCAGGACTCCTGTTTGTCCAGCATGAGAAAACAAGTGGAAGATGGGACACTGCCCTACCCAATATTTGCAGCCATTGACGATGACCTCCAAACTGCCTGGGAGAGGAAAAAGGCCCAGAGTAAGCAAACCACTGGGGAGATGGGCAGATGGGAGCAGACTGAAGGGTGTTGAGTGAAATGTGAGGATGTTTCTCTGACCTCCCTTTTCAGGAGCCCAAGCAGACTGAAGGACTTGTAGAAGATTGAGTGCAGGGAACAGCACACTCAGTTTACAGGAGAGCAAAGACAAATCCCAGTAGCAACCAGAGTACACACACTTGTTTTGTGCAGATAAGAAAATTACAATAGGGACCAGCAGATGGCATAATAATTACATTGCTGGACTCCCATGTAGCTGACCGTAGTTCAAATCCCGGACCTGGTAGCTTAAAACTTGTGCTGGGCACATGTATGGGCATGCCCAAAATCCTAAGGAGAGAATAGAGGAGATGGGATTGATGCATGGCCATCCCCCCGGGGGTGATTTCTCATTTTCTGTTTCTCTGTCTCTGTCTCATTGGTGACTGACTGTGCACGCCTTATAGCAAAAGTCTCTCTCTCTTAAAAAAAAATAAGTTGTAATATGGGATGTTTGAGGTACAACAGTCTCTTTCACTTTTATATTTTCTTTTTGTTTTAATTGTCAGAGAGTTCATACTCTTACTAGAGAGAAACAGAGACAGAGCTTTCTGGGAGAAAGCACCCCCAATGGGATGTGGTCACACCACAATCCCTTCTCCTCCATTTTTCCATCCTACTGGGACTTACGGCATGCTTGCACATGCACTGAGCATGTTTTTCAAGTCACCGGGGCTGGGACTCTCACTGTGGTTGACCACAGTGAGAGTCCAGCTCTCCCAGCTCTTAACCAATAGGCTACAGAACTCACCCATCACTTTTTTTTTATTTTTTTATGCTTATTTATTTATGTATTTATTGAGAAATAGAAGCACTCCCAACAAGGCCTGGTCATGCCATGATCCCCTTCCTCTAGTTCTCCAGCCTGTCAGGACCTTGAGCACACATACACAGCTGGTGTGCTTTCAGGTCACCTAGTCTGCAGACTTGAACCTTGGTCAGCCTGTGGCTGTCAGCTTGACAGTTCTGCCTGTTCCCAGCTGCGCCACAGTGGCTGAACCTCTGTGTCTGACGATCCCTGTGTGACTCACCTCTCCTCATTTTAATCCATTGTCCTCTTTTCTGTCACCTCTGGATCAGATTTTCTTGTCTCTTAGGAGGAATCTCATAATTAGTTCCCTACTGGCCTCCCTGTTCCAAGCCATCATCTCCTGCCATGGCTGCACAATAGAAGTTTCCAGAATAAAAATCTGACCACATGGTTTCCTTCCCTAAAGTATTGTAAAGACTCGCATTGGGATAACAGATTAGGCTTGGGCCCCCAGATGAACCTCCATGCTGTCGCATGGCAATGCTCTTTCCCTGCCTTCCTGAGCTCTGTTGGGTGGCAGCTACCATGAGGGGGAGGAGGAAGACTGAACTGAGGACTGAAGTTTGAGGACATTGTGAGGATGATGAGCTGCAGCTCGCAGGATGAAGACGCTCAGATGTCTGGGGCCAAGCTCCCAAACTGTTTCTAAGACCACATAGCCCATGTCAGATAGTCTTGGTTGTAATTTCTCACTCCGTAGGTTTGTTTTTGTTTTTGTTTTTTCTTGAGCACCCACTTTGTTCCAGGTTCTATGCCAGGTACTCACCCATGTATTGCCTCCCCAGAGACCTGGTTTGAGTTCACCCCTCACCACGCTGGCTACCCTGCACTTGGGGCCTATGTCCCTACCACCCACTTTGGAAGCAAATTCAAGAAGGGAAGACTGATCAAGTCTGAGTCTGAACGAGACCTGACATTTCTGAAAGGTCAGTACTGGGATCAGAAGGGGTTAATGGGAGTGGGAAGTGGAGGGAGGTAGGAGCTTCCCTCCTAAGGGCCCAACTCTGTCCAGCTCCTACATTTCTGGAAGAAAGCATGGGGAGCTTCCGGGAGGAGAGAGTGCATTCCTCCTATGTCGTCACTGTCTCTGAAGGACCCCCTTAATGTGGCAGAGTTCTGATACCAAGTGATCCAAAAGAGGCAGTTTAATAGAGGGGCTCAAATCCAGGGCTGTGGCTTCTAATAAGCACATTCAGAATGTGTTTGGGCACTAACAAAGCACATTTTTTTTTAAAAAAAGAATAGGATATTTAAAAACCAGCTAACTACCAAAATCATCAGAGCAGTCATATTGCATAAAACCAGAGCTTATTTAACCCTCCTTGACTGTGACTTGTGCTGGGGTCACTTTTACTTGTGACATCATGGCCTCAGCACTTGGGAGTCTGAAGGTCCCACCCTGCAGGGTCAGACAGCTTCCCGCAGCTGGGAGCTGGATCAGCTCGGGCAAGTCATTTTCATTCTCGGAGCCTCAGTTTCCTCAGTGGGACAGTGGTATGATGAGATACTCAAAGTGTGTATGTGAGTTACGTGAGGCCCGTTAATAAAAACCACTTAGCCCTGTGCTCAGCACATGGCGGAGCTCAAGGAGAGGTGAATGTCCATGTAGTCAACACATATTTTTGAGCTTCCGACTTACTCAACTATCCTTAAGCTCATACCACTCTCGAGTGTTTTTCAAGGCATTTGAACTGTGATCAGCCATATCGGATCTGTCTCCCTTAACCACTGAGCTATGGGTCTGGTCCTTATTTTATTATTATTTTTTAAGCAGAATCTCACTACGTTGCAATCTTCCTGCTTGACCTTTCAGCTGGGATTATGGGCATAGGCCACAATGCCTGGTTCTCTCAGATAGAGTCTTAACTATGTTGCTCAGGCCAGCCTCAGCTTGCAATCCTACCATCTTAGTTTTAGGTACAAGTTACCGGGATTATAGGTGCACACCACGTTGCCTGGCCTTTAAGTTGGACCAAGAATTGAACTCCGGCCTCCCTTGTGGTCTCAGCTTGCAGAGCACAGCATTTTAGCAGTACATACCACCGCCCAGTGTACAGCTTATTGATATTACATACATCCATAACATTGTGCAACCCTCATTGCCATCCGCCTTTATAACTTTTTTTTTTTTTTTTTTTTTTTTTTGAGGAACCACCATGTTATTTTCCACAGTGGCTATACCATTTTACATCCCCTACAACAGTACACAAGTGTTCTGATTTTCCACATCCTTGTCAACACTTATTTTGTTGTTCATTAATTCATTAATTTTTCATTTTTTTGAGAGGTTTTTGCTATAGGGCATGTGCGCTCTCTGTCTAGAGACAGAGAGACAGAAAGCGAGAAATCACCCCCCAGGGGGAATGGCCACACCGCAATCCCTTCTCCTCCATTCTCCTCTCTTGGGCATGCATGCACACGCGCCCAGCATGAGTTTTAAGCCCCTGGGTCCGGGACGCGAACTGTGGTTGACTATGTGGGAGTCCAGTGACATAGCCATTACTCTAACTGCTGGTCCCACATTCATTTTCATTTTAAAAAATTTTTTTCAACTGGCACAAGTACTTGCCAGAAAGGGAGAGATAGAAAGAGAGGGAAAAGGAAAAAACATCCCTCTCAATGGAGTGTGGTCATACCACAATCTTTTCTCCTCCATTTCTACACCCCATTGAAATTTTGGACATGCAGGCACATGTCCCTGGTATGTTTTCAAGCCTCCAAGGCAAGGAGTCAAACCATGTGATTGGTCATGTGGGATCCAGTTTTCTTAACCACCAGGCCATGGGGCTAGACCCACTCATTTATGTTTGATAGTAGCGATCCTAACGAGTGGGTCCGTATGTGTCTTTGATGACTTGTTTGTATGCCTCCCTGTATCATATACAAACGTGTTTGGGTAAAGGTCACCACCAAGCACAGTGGCTGAAAAACTGATTTTAATGACAAAGGCAAGCAACTGATGGTGCTGGTGTACCAATACAGTGTTGCATGTGAGGACTCATGTGTATCCTGGTTTTCTGCTCCTCCATCCTTAGCATGTTAATGTCCACCCTCATGCTAAATTCTGTATCACCTGAAGGCTCCTGTGTCGGATGAATGTGCTCTTTCTTCACAGGAGAGTGAGCACTTTCCAGAAGTTTCCTCCACCAATCTACACAGGCCAAAGCTTAAACACCCCCTAGCTACAAGGGAGGCTGGGAAATATTGTCCTTCCTGCCTCTATGCCAAAAACATGGAAGGCCTGGGGTTGCTGCTCTACAGTGTCTGGCTGGCTGTACCGTAGAAGATAATGATCGTGTGGACAGGCATTGTGTCTGTCTTGTTTGCTGCTGTATTCTAGTACTTAGGAGAGTGCCTGGTACTCAATTCTTGCTTCATAGATATTTATTGAAAGGAAGAATGAGCTTCCTGCCCAATTGATATTCACACAGCACTTTATACCAGTTGGCTGGTGCTTTGAGTACCAAGTGTGACAGTTACATAATAGAGAACCATTTAGATTTATTTTTGTTCTCCTGGCAGGTTTGTGGGGAAGTGCTCTAGCTAGCACCAAAGACATGAAGAAGTTCATTTTGGGTGAGTATTTGTTTGGAGAACAAAGAGTCAAAACCTCAAGGTATTTTATTTTATTTTTAATTTCTTGAGGGTTTTTTTTTTTTCCATTTGATTACTGTATATCTTGACAGCATACAAAATGGACTTTCCAAGCATGAATATACTGCACGTTAGTCTAGTCAAAGATCTTACCATACACTTAACATCAATGGTTAATTTTCTGTTTTTGTGTCCATTAAATATTTTGTTTTTTTCCCCCTTGATTCGCTCCCTCTTGCCCCGACATTGTCCACCCTCCTTCCACAGTCTCTAGTGTCCACAGTGGATCTCCATGCTTTTATACCTTCCAGTATTTCAGTTTCTGCTATGAAGTGCACATACTTGGTATATATTGAGTGGGGATATACAAAGCATGAATTTCATAGTCTGGCTTGCTTAAGCATTAAATCTTCCATATTCTTCCCCTTTCTATCAAATGCCATGGTCTCATTTTTTTTATGGCTGAGTAGTATTCCATAGTGTATATATACCACATTTTTTCAATCCATTCATCTGTTCTTGGACATTTGGGTTGACTCCATGTCTTAGCAATTGTGAATAATGCTGCAATAAACATGAATGTACATGTGTTGTCCAACTGAGTGCTTTCCTATCCATTGAAATCCATAGTACTTTTCCTACAGGTAGCAGAAGAGAGACCTGGATGTAATTGTTCTAGTGATTGAATTTTCTGAAAATTGTTACCATTTATTGTATATTTACTGTGGGAAGCCAGGATGCCTGTGCAGTGACCAAGAGTTCACACTGCCTTGGGAGGAATGTGGCACTGGTGCATGTGACCTTTGTAACTGCTGGAAAGTTACCTAACCCCTCCATACCTCAGTTTCTGCATCTGTAACATGGGAGTGATAGTAATAGCAGTTATGAAGATTCAGTGAGTTAGTTTACCTAAATCACATACAATAGTGCCTGGTAGATTAAAGGAATCAGTAAACTTTAAGAACTGTTTTCTATTCTATCATTTAATTCTTTTTTTTTTTTTTTTTTTGAGAGGTTTTCGCTATAGGGCGCGTGCACTCGCCAGACAGACAGAGAGAGACAGAGAGACAGAAGGCAGGAAATCACCCCCCAGGGGGGATGGCCACGCCGCAATCCCTTCTCCTCCATTCTCCTCTTGGGATCCTGGGCACGCACGCACACGTGCCCGGCATGAGTTTAAGCTACCGGGTCCAGGACTCGGACCGCGGTCGACTACGTGGGAGTCCAGCAACATAGCCATTACGCTAACTGCTGGTCCCTCTATCATTTAATTCTTACAATGACTGTAAGAAGTGGATGTTATAATCGCTTCCACCTTGCTGAGATCTACTGAGTTACAGGGAGGGCAAGTGACTTGCTAGGCATCCGTGGTCAATGAGCACAGATGCAGGGATCCATAGTGGTGCAATGCACTGGTGCAGCTCCAAAGTCTGCCTGGACCCACATCACAACTCTGCTTCTTATGCATTTGCTACCTAGGCAAGCGGCTTAAACTCCATGATCTAATTTCTCCTTCTAGAAATGGAGACAATAGTAGTCCCAATCTTATAGGAGGGGACTTCAAAAAGTTGGTGGAAAAATTAAATGATAAATTTATTTGGGTCTGAGAAAAATGAAATCCATGTAGTTTTTCTGATATTGTATTTTCCATGAACAGTAGTCAGATCTTCAAAAAGCTAATGGAAAATGTGTTTTATGAAAAAACTATACATGGATTTCAAAAAAATTTGCACCAGAGCTAGCAGGTAGCGTAGTGGTTAGGGTATTGGACTCTCACATGCCCAACCACAGTTCCCGGACCTGGTAACTTGAAACTCATGCCAGGCACACGTGCATGCATGCCCAAAATCACAGGAGGAGAAGGTATTGTGGCATAGCCATCCCCTGTGGGGATTGAGTTTTCACTTTCCTTCTCACTGTGTCTGAAAAGTGCATGCACACTATGGCAAAAAAAATTATAGATTTTAAAATAAATTAATTAATGAATTAAAAATAAAAATAAATAACATTTTGCACTAAAATATATTCATACTTTGTTTTTATGAACTTTTTGAAGTTCATATCCCCTCATATCTCTAACCTTCCAATGGCTAACTGAAGTTGTGGAACGGGTTAGAGTTTTATTTCTCTAGGGGGTTGCTAAGCTTGTTCTCTATGGGGGAAAGAAAATGTCCCAATTTGTAGTGTTTGCCAATTCCTGTGGTGTAAATATTCTCAACATGGCCAGTGTTAAGCTATCATTGCGAGGTCACTGAACACAAAGTTGGAGAAGAGCCAGTATCAACAGGCTTCAGCCTATCATTGACATTTCTATTAAAGAGCTATCCCTGGAGGTAACCTGTATTTGCTATAAAAATATTCAACACTGTAATGAATGACTTGATTGTGCAGAAATACATTCCCTCTGCTTCTGCTGTCTTGCAGCCCAGTTTCTAAACTTGAAAGAAAAATTGAAAATTAACTATCTATCCAAAGAAGGTAAGTACCCTACATTGATATGAATCACCAATAATAATATGGATTGAGAGAATGCTTAAAGCCAGCCATTGTTCTGAGAATGTATATATAATGATTCACTTGATATTCATCCTCACCTTATGAATAAGTTCTATTATTATCTTACCGTCCAGATTGGAATCAAGGGGCACAGGGGCTAAGTGAGGTGTCTAAGGCTACGTAGGCAAGAGGTGGCAGAGTTGCAGTCCAAACCCACACACAGGCTCTAGCACTCATGTGCACAGTCACCAAACAAACCCTAGGTGATATCAGAGGCAGAAAGTAGGAAGATCCTGAGGCATTTAGCAAATTAAAAAGAAAAACATTTCCTAAAATTCTATGGGTTGTGAGTCACAAAAGAGAGAGACTTATCTATGGAGAAACTCTAAAGGAGAACAAAAACTAAACATAAAACAGATACTGAATAGAGAGGTTTAGACTGCATTAGTCAGGGCTGAGAGACTGTGCTGTACACCAAACCCCCAAATAGCTACAACCTAAGATACATACAGCTTATATTTTGTTCACATGAAATGCAGTATGGTTGGGTGTCCCTCTAGGTCAGCTCTCCTCCACATGGGGACTCAGGGATCCAAGCTGCTTGTATCTTGTTGCTCCTGATCTCAACACAAGGTCTCCTTATTTGTCCCATGAAAGCACTGGAGAGCCATGAAGGGCCTCTTGTGGCTAGGCCTGGAAGTAGTAATGTACCACTTCTGCTCACATTTTATTGGTCAGGATCAGTCACATGGTCCAACCTAACTACAGGGGAGGCTGGCAAATGAGTTATTGTGTGCATAAGAAGAAACAAGCTTGGTGAACAGAGAGCACATTGTTGCCTCAGGCCATCAGTCAGTATAGAGCAAAGGTAGGTCTTTACTCCAGGACTGCATCTGCTTTACAGGTCTATCCCTGTCTTAGTCATTAAGGTTGCCAGAACAAAGTACCATGGGTTGAATGACTTATAAACAGCAGAAATTTATTTCTCATTTCTGGAGGCTCGAAGGCCAAGATCAAGTTCTGGGGAGACCCTCTTCTGAGTTGTAGAGTACCAATTTCTTGTGTCCTCATATGGTGCAAATAAGGCAGGAGCCATCTCTGGAGTCCCAGAAAAAGGGCACTAATTTAATTTATTGGGCCCTCACCCCCTAGCCCAATCACCACCACAAAGGCCCCACTTCCCAATACCAACCAACTGGAGGTTAAGATTTCAATATATGAATTTGGTGGGCACTTATGCATTCAGCCCATAGCACTCTCCACTATTTTCCTTCTGCCCCTCAAACTGCTCTTTTGCTATAGGGCATGTGCACTCATTGGAGAGAGACAAAGAAATATAGGAGAAGCCTTTCCTAAAGGCTGAGATAGTGAGAAATCCCCTCCTGGGGGATAGCCACACTGTAATCCCTTCTCTGCCATTCTCCTCTTGGGAGTATGGGCACACATGCACATGCACTTGGTGTGTCTTCAATCGACCAGGTTTGAATGCACAGTCGGTCAAATGGGATCCAACTGCCTTATCCACTTAGCTACCTGCTGGCCCTTTTCTCTGTTTTTGAAACTAGTACCCAGGACAGTTCATGGTCCGCAGTGGAGACACAATAACTGTTTACTGAGTGAGTGCATAAAAGAATCCAGTATAGGCAGCATTTGCAGCTTGGCGAAAATAACCTGAAATCCCAAATGTGCCTTTCTTTAACTTTCACTGTGTTTTAAAAGTTATACACATCCAGGGGGCTAGCAGGTGGCATGGTGGTTATGGTACTGGTTATGGCTGACCACAGTTCGAGTCCCAGACCTGGTGGTTTGCTTTCTCTCTTCCTCTCTCTTGCTCTGTGTGTGTGTCTCTCTCTGTCAAACTAAAAATAAATGAATGAATAAATAACATTAAATAATTATTTTTAAAAAAAGTTATGCAAATACACACACATAAATTATATATGGTTACATATAACTATGATAGATATAATATAGTTATACATATACATACATGTGTGAATAATTATATACCTGTATGTATAGAAAATATTACATGTATGGTTATATATAACTATAATGTATAGTTTTTATATATTGTTTTTATATGTTAGTTGTATGTCAGTTACTTAGCACCAGCCATTCAGAGAGCTATCTAGTCCCCTCTTCCATGTGAAGTCATAGCAAGAAAAGGCACCATGCACTGAAGAACAGCCCTTACCAGACACCAAATCTGCCGACACTTTGATCTTGGACTTCCTGACCTCCAGAAGTGTAAGGAATACATTTCTGTTATTCATAAGCCATCCATCCAGTCCGTGGTATTTTGTTATAGCAGCTTGCATGAAATCAGACATCATACAAATGGAATCATATAGTGTTGGTCCTTCTGAGTCTGACTGATTTCACTTGATGTAATGTTTTCAAGATCCATCCATGTTGTAGTGTGTGTCAGAACGTCACTTGTCTTCCTAGCAGAGTAGTAGCCCATTGTGCGTAGACAGTGCTTTGTCTCTCCTTTTGTCTGTGGGTGTGCCCTGGTGCTGCTTCCCCCATTGGTTATTGTGAATAGGGCTGCTGTGCATGTGGGCCCCAAGAAGCTTGCTGACAGGCTGGGAACCCGAGAACCTGGGCACTGACGTAACATGTTTGAGGTTACACAATTAACAAGGCAATGTCAGGACAGGATCTTGACTGTGGCTCATGTTGAGATAGACCTCCTTGCAGGAAGCCCATCTGCCTGGACCTGGGCTGATGGATGAACTTACATGAAGCTGCTTAGATCTCATGATGGCTCCAAGCTGGGGACGGGGAGGGCATCTCAGGTTGGGTCCCCAGAATCAAATTGGAAGGGAAGAAAGTAGTTGAGGAAGGAGCCAAGCAGGGGTGAGATTGCAGAAGTCTGATCCTGAGGGGGGCTCCGTAGTGTAAGTCATGCCCTGGGCCTCTGTCCTACCTGGAGCTAGGGCAGCGGGCTCCATTTTCCTACACACATCAGTCATTGTCTGTTGTTTGGGCCGAGGAGGAATACCCACTCTTGGGCACTTCTCAGATGGAGGTGGGAGCCCTTTATCAGCCACGCATGTAGAAGCTGGGGTGCGGGTTGCAGGAGGCACGTGGAGGGAAGGCAGTAATATACACCTGCACTCGTGGGTGAGCATTCTCGTCTCTGAGCAGGCACAGGCGTGGACGAAGCTCTGCTGGAACTGGTGGTGGCTTACTTACAGGATCAGAGCAGCAACATCACCCAGAGGAGGCTGCAGACCCTGCAGCAGGCACTGCAGGTGGAAAGGCCAGGTCTGTGCACAGGGACTAGCTCTCAGGCTGTGTGGGATGACAAAGGGCCAGGGGAGGTGGGCAGGGGAAGACTGAGAGCTGAGACCAGGTAGGTGGAGTGGCAGGGAACAGGCTCAACTTTCCTTCCTCCTTCAACTCACACTGCTCTCACAGGGAAGGCATCAGTGCCCGCAGTGGCCAGGAGGGGAATGTGTCATCAATAAAATAAATGGAGCAGACTGGGGCTGAGGCCTTGGGGAGTGGAAGGGACCCAGGAAAAGTAATGGGAGTGGGTGGTCAGTCAACTCCAGCACCTGCTGCCATTCTGGAAGGAGGGACCTTTGTTTCCAGATAGCAGTGATGCCCATGAGTGTGTGTCGCCATTGTGCCAGGCTCGGGCTGCATGCCACCCCCTTATATTGCATGTAGTTCTCACAACCCTGTGAGACAGCTACTCCTAGTATCCCTATTGTTCAGGTGATGAAACAGAGGTAGAGATATTGAGTAACCTGCCTAAGGCCACACCGTTTATAAATGGCAGTGCCAGCATTCCAATGCAGCACTCTGGCTCCAGGGTACATGACTGTCCTGCAATGATTAAAAAGGCAGAAAATTCACATTTCAAGAGAAATCTTCCTATTTTTATGTGCTGCTAGTGAATTAATATTTCTTTTAGGACATGGTGTAAGCGAACTATTTGGGATAGGATTAAGCTCACAGGTTTCTGGTTGTTACGGGATATCCTTAAAGGATAGAGCAGGGGGAAGAGCATAGGTTTGTATCCCAGCCCCAGCACTTGCCAGCTGTGTGATCTTGGCCAAGAGACTCAGCCTCTCTGTGCCTCCATAGTCCTCATCTGTGTAATGGGGACAACTCTCAGTGCCTCCCCACAGCAGTGGGGTGAAAAAGGATGAGATTCATGTAAAACGGCCAGACACGGGCCTGGCACGCAGTGAGTGCTCAGTAACATACGAGAATTGTATCCTGAGTGTGAGACAGAACTGAGTGGCTGTGGATAAAAGTAGAGGAGGAGCTATCTAAGGACCCAACCTGGTAAATATCACCGTGTGAGGGAAGAGTGGGGGTGAGGAGCAGCCCAAGCAGGTGGAAAAGGAGAGGCTGGAGAGCAGGTGGAAAGGAGGCCAGCTGTGCCAGGTCACCACAGGCAGGGGAGGGGCGGGAGGTCTGGAAAGGGGCAGTCAGCTGTGGGAGGAGCTGCTGAGGTGTCATGGCTGCTGTGACAGAGCAGGCTGTGGCTGGCTTTGGGCATGGGACATGGACACATTCTGAGGTGTATGGCCACCTGGGTTTCTTGGGGTAGATCAAGACAGCGAGCCTGAACACGCCTGGCTGGCCAAGATGGTTCAGAACTGGAGCCAGATGTCCCGGGAAGAGCAGGGGCGGCTCCTGGAGTCCCTGGTGTGTAGCTTCACAGGGCAAGGAGGGCTTCTCTTGCCCCGCATCAGGAGCACAATCAAGGGTGAGTGCCAGTTCTGTCCACCTTCTCCCTGCTCTCTCCTCCCCACCTCTGTGGCCAGTCCATAGGGGGTGACCAGATGTCCCACCCTGCGTCTATTTTTCTATGAGTTGTGGGCATGACATAGGTCTGAGGTGTTCAGAGGGGAAATGACACACCAGGTACCTGTCCTGGAGGACACACAGGCTAGTGGAAGAGCCACAGAAAGACTGGTGAGCCAGCCCAAACAGGCCCATCCTGGGCCAGCAGATAGTGTGGAGGTTAAGGTGGCTGGATCCCAAATGGCAGATTGTGAGATTTGAGTCCCAAACCCAGTGACTTGAAATTTGCTCCAGGCACGTGTGCCATTTAGAGGGTTTCAACATGTGACTGGGGAGTTTAACACCATAACACTCACCTTGGCCCTCTCGGTTTCTTCCTCCAGAGTCGCTCAAGGACTTTTTGGACTTTCTGAATAAAACCGGAGTATGCTTTTGGAAGTGGGAATGGGGGACCATTCACAACTTTCTGTGCGAACATGGTGAGACGGCTCCTGTTCCCATTTCCCTGATCTGGCCACTGGCGGGCTGTGAGGGATGGTGGACGATGGAGAGCCATGAAACACCCAGGCACATCTCTTCACCAGAGCTGCGGAGGGTGGGGCGGCAGAGTGCCCGGGGGTCTGAGAGGAGGCCTTCTGTCCTCGGTTTTTGTAGTGAAAAATATATGGCTTCATTAGCATGAGTCAAGGTGTTGTGAAAAACCCAATTCTGGGGACCAGCAGTTGGTGTAACGGCTATGTCGCTGGACTCCCACGTAGTCGACCGCGGTTAGAATCCAGAACCTGGTGGCTTAAACTCATGCTGGGCGTGTGTGCGTGCGTGCCCAAGATCCCGGGAGGAGAACGGAGGAGAAGGGATTGCAGTGTGGCCATCCCCCCGGGGGGTGATTTCTTGCTTTCTTTCTCTCTGTCTCTCTCTTTCTGGCGAGCGCACGCGCCCTATAGCAAAAACCTCTTAAAACAAACAAACAAACAACAAAAAAAAACAATTCTGGAGCTCAGAAGTGCAAGGTCAAGGTGTCCACATGCAGGACTGGTTTCACCGAGGCCTTTCTCCTTGGCTGGCAGATAGGCAGATCCTTCTTTCTCTCTCCCTTCTCTCCAGCCATGTTCGCAGGTCTCGCTTTCAGGCTCTGAAAGTTGGCTGATCCAATTTCTCTCTGCCCGGTGCCACAGGTGGCATCAGAGATGAGGCGATGCACAGCCGGGAACTCCTCCACCTGGTTGATGCTGGGGTCGCCATCAACACTCCCTACCCACTGGTCCTGCCCCCGATGCGGGAGGTCCACCTCATCCTCTCCTTTGACTTTAGCGCCGGGGATCCTTTTGAGGTAATGCAGAAGGCAGGAGATGGAACTTAGGTGGAGCTAAGTGCGGGAAGAAACTGAGGACTGGAGCTGGGGAGTGGGTGGTGGGGGCAGGTGCTGACTGAGGAGTGGGTGATACTGGGGAGTGGGTGGTGGGGGCAGGTGCTGACTGAGGAGTGGGTGATACCAGGGCGTGGGTGGTGCAGGAGCCAAACCAGCTTATCCCTTAGTCCCAAAGCACTCACCTCTGACAACGTCCAATAGCCTTGTCATCTAAAACCAGCCCAAACCTTCCTGAACCCTCTTCCTGGCAGATTTTGCCACCTTCTGGGTCCCACCTGCCATCCATATCTGTTCCGTGATGGGTTAAACATTCACCTGCATGCTTCCTTGCCCAAGCATGTTCTCTGCAGCCCTGAGGTGGTTTCTCTCTTCTTACTTCACTTTGTTGGAGTCTGGCATGGGGTAGTGTTAAGCAAATGTTTGCTCCATGAGAGGAGATGCATGTGTATTTGTACTCAACACGTACCACACCTTTAGGACACAGGAGCTATTTTTCTCAATTGCTTTGAACCAATTTTACTTGGCTTCATACCCACACTCTGCCACTTACCAGCTGCACAACTGATGCAACTTATTTACTGTCAGTGCATGTTGCTTTCCTCAACTGTAAAATGGAGCTGATGTCAGCTCCTCCTAGGAGTTGTTGCATGAATTAATACTTGCCAATACTTGTAGAGTACTTAGCACTGTCTTCCACTCAGTATGAGTTTATAAGTATTTTCTTTAAAAATAAATGCATGAATGTAATATTAGGTCATCGGGAAAGTTATGAGAATTTTTTTCTGTGCAAAAATGCATCTTGACTTTCCCAATGACCCAGTATATAACTGTTATATGATGCATGCTGATTTATAATAGTATTCATATATAGGAGACATCACAAGGTTTGTGAAAAAATGCAATTAATATATGAGTTTATTTTAGCGCAAAAAATGAAATCCAGGCATAGTTTTTTCATAAAGTATATTTTCTTATTTTTCAGGTTTTTTAAAGAGGTTTTTGTACTCAACAAAAAAAGACAGAGACTATAAGAGGGAAAATAAGAAATCACCCCACAGGGAGGATGGCCACCTCACAATCCCTTCTCTTCCTTTCTTCTCCTGGGATCTTGGGCATGAATGTACACATGCTCGGCGTGATGTTCAAGCTACTGGGTTCAGAACTTGAACCATGGCTGACCATGTATAAGTCCAGCAACATAACAATTATGCCATGTGCTGGCCCCCAAGTTTTTGTTTTTTATTTTAATTTGGCCAGAGAGCTTGTGTGCTCACTGGAGAGAGACACAGAGAGAGAAAGAAAATGAGAAAGCATCCCCATGGGGAATGGTCATACTGTAGCCCCCCTTCTCCATTTCTCCTTCCTTTTTGGGTACACACACACACACACACACACACACACGTGTTTCTCAAGCCACTGGGACCAGGACTTGAACTGTGCAGTTGGCCACGTGGGATCCAGCTGCCTTAATCAACACACCACTGGCTAACCCTCTTAAATATTTTTATAGTATATTTATTTCTTCCATGGAGGAGCAGGGAAGAGTATTTTTTTGTTTTGTTTGCTTTGCTTTTTTTTGTTTGTTTATTTATTCATTTATTTCTTCCACGGGAGAGTGGAGGGAGGCAAGCATCTCTGACAGGGTCCTGTTTTCCTCCTTAGACCATCAGGGCTGCTGCCGACTATTGCCACCAGAACAAAATTCCCTTCCCCCCAGTAGAAGAGTCTCAGTTGGAGGTGTGGTCCAAAGCCCCGGCTGACTGCTACATCCTGAAAGGGGAAACCGGTCCTGTCGTGATGCATTTTCCCCTGTTCAACACAGACACCTGTGGAGGTAGGTATAGGGCAGGGGCCAGGCTGGATGGGGCTGTGTTCTGCCCAAGGCACATCTTGTCTATCCTCTAGTGTCTGATGGCCCAGAGCAGGTGGGTAAGGAGCCATCATCCTGTCTACCTGTAGACCTCCTGGAGGGTGCTGTGCTCTCTGGACTAGTCTTGGGTGTTTCTGTGTGTTGCCTCCCTTTTTTGTGTGTGTCCTTTCCCTGCTTGGATATCTGACCCCTCCAGCTGGGCTTCCCATATCCTTCATCCAGTATCAGGTGAACAGTTGCTTGGAAGGCCTAGCATCCAGGTTGAGTGATTATCTTAGTCCATTTTGTGCTGTTGTAACATAGTGCCTGAGGCTGGGTCATTTATAAAGAATGGAATTTACTTCTTATACTTTTAGAGTCTGTGAAGTTCAAGGTTGAGGGGCCTGCATCTGTCAAGGACCTTCTTGCTGTGTCATCTCACTGTTGAAGGCAGAACGGTGAAAGAGAGAAAGGGTTAAGGGGGCTGAACTCATCCTTTTATGAGGAGGCTACTCCCAAGTTAACTAACCTGTTCCTGCAATAACGTCATTAATCCATGCAGGAAGGCAGAGCCCCCATGACCTAATCACCTCACAAAGGTTCCACCTCCCAACACTGTTGCACTAGGAAGTGTTTCCAACACACAAACTTAGGGCACACTCAATCGATAGCAGTGGCTCTCCAGGGCCCGATCCCACCACTGCCTACACTGGACTTCAAGGACCTCTTAGCTTGTCCACATGCTCCCAGGGTGAGATTCCCATTAAGAGACTATGTACACCTGTCTTCATCCTTCATGTAACAAACATTTGTTGTTCACTGGCTCTGCTTCAGCCATTGTTTCATGCCACGCAGATCAGAATAGAAGAAAAATTCCTCATGTGGAGCTTTGTGTAGGTAGGGGATGTAGATAGTAAAAATATAGATACATTCATGGTTTAATGAAGCTTTATAAAGTTAAACCTTAATCTGTAGGGGCCAGGTGCTGATGCAGCTGGACCCACATGGGAGAGTCTTGAGTTCACATCCCAGAACCCCTCTGAGTGTGCAGGTATATGTGTGTTTGTCCATGATCTGAGTCAGCTGGCCCTGGGGCTGGATCATGGCCCGGGGACTCTGTTGGAACTATTTATGTCTCTGTCTTTCTTGTGGAAAAAAATAATAAATACACACTTAAAAAAACAGAAAAACTTTACAGAGCCAGGTAGGTTTGATTCATGGTTATATTTGCCAACACCTGGGGTAAATGGACGAATTTGGTAGAATTAATTGTCTAGACTCATGATGTATTTTCTTTCTTGGTCTGATTATACATCAGATGAAATTCAGATGTGGAATGACAGATACAGCACCTTCAAACTCGTTGACAGCTATACTCTAGACCTGGTGATGCAGCTCCTGGAGGTGTCCAAGAACAACATCAGGAGAAACAAGGAGAATATCCTCAGAGAGATAAGGAACGTGGTCAGGTAGGTGGGAGGCCATAGTAGTCCCTCTGACCCCACCTTCATTCAGTGAAAAACTACTGGAGAACTTTCTCAGTGCCAGGCATTGAGGGTTGCAGGGATGAAAGAAAATAGTTTCTCACCACTTGAGCATGTCTCAGTAGTGGACACAGACACTGAGCAGTGTCAGGGAGTGAAGAGTTTTCTGAAGAAGAATGAAGTAGTGTGTATTAGTGTGAAGGGCTGCTCTAAGAAAGAACCCCAGATTCTGAAGTGACAGAAATGGATTGTCTCATGGTTCTGGAAGCCAGAAATTCAAATCAAGGTGTCAACAGGGTTGGGTCCTTCTGAGGGCTATGAAGGAAGGATCTGTTCCAGTCTGCTCTCCTTGGCTTGTAGATGGGCATTTTCTCTCTGTGTCTTTTCACATTGTCTTCCCTTTCTGCATGACCTTATATCCAAATTTCCCCTTTCCTAAGGACAAATTAGGGCCAAACCTCTAGACACTTCTTAATTTAATTGCCTCTTTGAACACTTTTTCTGCAAATACAGTCACATTTAGAGATGCTGGGTATTAGGACTTCAACATAGAATTTTTGGGGTGAAAGAGAACACTACTCAACCCTTAACATAAGGCTGTGGATGAACAACAAATGACCTCCCCATCCCACTCTAGATTGGGAGTGCCAGGTTGGAAAACAATGAGTTGCAGTTAAACAGGTTTTTTGACTGCAGGATTCATCAGATCCTTTAATGAACCAATGTACTTTTTACAGTTTCAAAGGAGGTTGAGTAAATATTTTACCCTACATTTACATGACCTCTTAGCACAGAGCTTTTTCAGAGAGTTGTATTCTGCAGAACATCCGTTAAGAAAAGTGGCTGTGCAGCTTTGTGCTCTGACTCTATGGAGAGTCCTGGCTCTGGTGAAATCAGATGCTTAGAAACCAAAAAGGGCTATGTGGAAAGTTCCAGAAGTATTGGGTAGAAGCAGAAGCATCTGGACAACCTATGGTTGGATTTAACTGAGAGTCTTCTCCTTGAATTTGAATAACCCCAACTCTATTACTGACTGACTCAGAGGCTTTCTATGCCCCAATTTTCTATCCTGAAAGATGAGAACAGTGATACTATCTATATATGTTAAAAGTTGGATGATATTTTTAATAAAAGCATATAAGTAAGCTTGATATGAAGCTCATAATGTGTTCCATCAGTACATCCTGGTGGAGAAAATGGCTTATCTTCAATTCTGTGTACTACCGTAAGAGGTAAGTCCTAATAATCGTGCTTCACTTATAATAAATTGGACTGATGAGGTCACCAGTGGCTAAGTGACCTGTGCTCAGTCAGCAGCATGGAGAATTAACCCTGATTGTCATGAGGGCCAAATAGGACATCCCTTCCAAGCCTCCTACTAACCAACGCTGAGTCCACCAATGGCTGGTCTGAGCTCCAGATATATCTTATCAGTTGGAATTTAGAGCTTCTTCTCATTCCAATTCTAGAGAACCCCCGAAGTTCCTAGAGGTTAACAAGGATTCACTGGAGGATATGGTGGAGGATGTTGAAGGCTCTCAAGCTATGGAAATCAAGGTCACCCACACCACAGCATGACATCTGAGGGCCCCTTGTAAGTTTCCTTCTCGTCCTTTCTTCCCTGTATCCAGCCCTGAGATATCCTCACATATACGTGAGTAATGCATGCTTCAGTGTACAATCTCCCAGTTGAGAGAGACATTGGGGTGAGGTCGTGGCACAGAAGTAACACAACTAGACCCAGATAGGAAGGCCCTAGGTTTGTGTCAAGGATCTCGCTGTGCACATTGTGCATCTACATGTTCATCATCCAGGCTGGCTAAGAGTGAGGGTGGATTGCAGTGTGAAGACTGTTGGGAGTGCTGGTCTCTTTCTCTCATAGGAGAAGTAAATAAAATTTTAAAATTAATTTTTAAAATCTCACCTCTTACTATGTGTGATCATGGTGAGATACTGCTCCCCCCCAAGTCTCAGTCTCTTTCTCTGTGAAGATGTTGGCATTTTTGGCATCATAACAGATGGTATAAACTTAGTTTGTAGAGAGCTTTCCTGTTGAGGCCCTGCCTCTTCTCTCAGCCTCTTGTACTTCCCCAGCTGGAGGAAGTGGCTGCTGATCTGATGGTTGGATCCCCAGCATGGGAACCAGGGCATGTGTTATTCATGTGAAGATGGGAGCCTTACATTGTCTCTCACACCCTTGCTCCCAGACAATAAATCCCTTTCTCTTGCTTACATTAGGCCAGGTCTAGCCTTGTGGAGCAGATTGAGTGAAGGGACCATCTGTATCAAGATTGGAAAGTAGAGTTAGCTCCATGGCCTAATGGTTAAGGGAGCCAAATCTCACACAGCCAACCATGTAGTTGGAATCCTGACCCCAGCAACTTGAAAAACATGCTGGATGCATGTGCATGCATGCCATAGGTCCCGACAGGAGGGAGAAATGAAGAATGAATTTCCCCATTGGGGGTTGCTTTCTTTTTCTGGCAAGTACAGACATCCTTTACACCCCTCCCCCTCAAAAAATAGGTCACAAAATAGAGGAGAAAAAGTCATTCTGGGCTTCTGAACCAGGCTGTTTCCCAGACAGTTTTGCCGAATCCTTGCCTGGGGTGAGGCAGGGAAGTCATTTGCTGCTCATACTTAAGGACCTATATTTGTTTGCCAGGGCTATCATAACAAAATACCACAGACTGGGTGAGTTAAATAATAGAAATTTATTGTCTTACTGTTCCAGAGGCTAGAATTTTGAGATCAAAGTGTCTGCAGATTTAGTTTCTTCCAGGTGCTCTCTCCTTGGTTTGTAGATGGCCACTTTCTCCCTGCGGCTTCCCATGGTCTTCCCTCTGGAAGTGTCTGTCATCATTTCCTCTTCTTCTCAGGACCAGTCATAATGTATTAGAGCCCACCCTAAAGACTTCATTTTAACTGCATTACCTCTTTAAAGACCATATCTCCAAATAAGGTCACACTCTGAGGTACTTGATGTATTTTTTTTTCTTTTTTGGAGAGGTTTTTGCTATAGGGCATGTGTGCTTGCCAGAAAGACAGAAAGAGACAGAGAGACAGAAAGCGAGACATCACTCCCCAGGGGGGATGGCCACGCCACAATCCCTTCTCCTCCATTCTCCTCTCGGGATCTTGGGCATGCATGCACACACAGGCACCCAGCGTGAGTTTAAGTCACCGGGTCCAGGACTTGAACTGCGGTCGACTACATGGGAGTCCAGCAACATAGCCATTATGCTAACTGCTGGTCCCCTGAGGTACTTGATATTAGGACTTCAACATATGAATTTTGGGGGTGGGGGTCCAGAAGGGACAGAATTCAGCCCCTAGCAGTACCCTAATCCTGTTTGGCCTTGTATCTTGTGCACAAAGCTTTTCCAGTCATATCCTCCAAGAATAGCAGATTCAGCCATCAGATGCCACCCCACACCATGGATCCATCCCATACTTGAACCCTTGAGATACTACCTTTATACATATTATTTGTCTTAAGAAAGACCCACCTCTAGCCAACTTTCCCCCCTTACTGGCTAACTCCCCTTCCTACATTCTCAAAATGATCCTTCAGAAGAGGACTTCAGAGAAGCCTGTCTCCACGCCTCAACCTACGGGAAGTTTCCTGTCTCTTACCCCTCCCTACTCACTGACTTCTCTCAGGTTGAGCTCAGGGATATTGATGCTTATTTTTTGAGTCTCTTTCCTTGGTGTGTAGCGCTGTGGGTTGGGGACCACACCCTTTTATTCACCATGGTGTTCATTCATTTATTTATTCCATAAACACTTACTAGATGCCTATCATATACCTGTATGTCAGGTACCATCCCTTGGCTAACAAACAAGTCAGACAAAGCTCTTGTTCTCATGGAATTTGCATCCTCCTGGGTGAAGACATGAGGTCAATGGGTAAACAAATGAGTCAACAGGATAGCTATGGAGAGTGCTAAGTGACATAAAGACAACAAAACATGGTACATGCAGAAAGTTAGTGAAGGTCTCCATGGGAAAGTGGGTGGTGTCTGGGAGGCATCCTGAGAAAAGACCTTTGACTTCTGGCTGAATGCTGAGAAGGGATGGCCATGAGGAAGTCTGAGGAAACTGAATTTCATACAAAGGGAAAGCAATTGCAAAATCCCTGGGGTAGGAATGAGCTTGGCCTATTTAAGAAACAGGAAGAAGACTCATTGCTGGATGGAACTAAATGTTATTTGAGAGATGGACAGAGGTCGGGTCTGTATTGGCAGGTATTATGATGTATGCTAAAAAGTCAACTCCTTGCCCAGTTTCTGTCACATGTGTTTAGTATTTATAGCATTGGACATAGGAATTAATACTTATGCAGTAAATGTAGACCACAGGAGCTCCACAGCTGGTGGTGGAGAAGGGATCAAATCTAGATATTCTCAATGCATGAATGTCTCTCTCCTGAGTCATGTATAACAGGTAGAGACTTCCAAGTCTTTGAATCTTGTCCAGTGTTCAGTGATACCTACAAAGAACAATGGTGACTTCTAACCCTGCTTTTTTCTCAGGCTTTACTGCTGGAGTGGACATGCCCAAATGACTGCACCTCCTGTTCTTCCTACAGAGTCCACCATCATATTCTCCTTCATGAAGATGACTTCTGCCCAGGGCAGCATGGGCCTTCTGGTATACCAGGGCCTGAATATCTTTCTCATCTTCCTATTCTCTGTTCCTGTCAGCTACACCCTTCACAGCACCAAGTTACCTTGACAGTACTAACCAGATCAGTTACCACTGGAGAATGTCTTTGACAACATCATTCAGAATAAGGAGCCTCAGGAGCTAAAGGTGGTGAACTCTATTCTGTGGATCCTTCAGGAAACCCTGGAGCTGGAGCATGAGTCTCACCATTAGAGACATTATGTCCTACATCCAGATGGCCAAAATGAACATGGTAGTCGAGACAAGAGCCATTTAGTTGCTTCTTATTATCATACCCCCAACCAGAGGGCTAGCTCTGCAGAAGTAAGAACTTTGGACTAAATCATGGTTTCTCTCTCCAGAGTCAAGTGAAGCTCTGCAAATACAAGTGTTCAATAAATGCTTGCTGCCTGACTGGTGGATTAACTGACCATGTGTGTCTTGATCTGCTGCCATTCCTATTGCATCCCTATTTTTACCCTTGGTGCACCTTCTTTCTTTATTTCCCATCACTTTCCTACATCTTCCCTTCTGCTCTTTCCTATGTTCCCCATTTGTCTTCCTCTCATCTTTTCTAAGTAGACATATTTCTTGACCATCTTATCCGTTACCCTGTTCCCTCCTCCCTTTTTCTATTCCTTTTTTTCCTTTATGTCCTTTCCCAACTATGACTCAGTGATTAAGCAGGAGGGTTCCACAACTGGTTTTGAATCTTGCTTTCTCTACCTGCTCATCATGAGAACACAGGCAAGTTCCTTTTCCTCTGTGCTCCAGTTTCATCATCTGTAGTATAGATAATCATGGTACCCATACCCTTGAGAAGCTTAAATGAGTTCACAAGTCTTAAGACCTTAGAGCAATCACAAGCCCCAACACTCTGGGCCATGCTGATCCTTTACAGGGATTCCCACCTCACTTCTCTGCCCCACTGAAACTCTGGATCCCCACACCAGGTGGCCTTTCGTCCCCTCAACCACTGAATGTGGACACACATAATATAATCCCTTTGGGTTCTGACATCACCATGACTTGTCACCTTCCCTACCTAGTGTTCTACAAACATCAGCCATTATTAGTAGTAGTAATCCAGTGGATTTCCAAAATTAAAGAACTGTTATAGCTTGGATTGGGTCCTCCCCCCCCCAAAAAAAAAAGATGTTGATGTTGTATCCCCCAGCAATTGTAAATGTGACCTTATATGGAAATATGTCTTTACAAATGTGACCTAGTTAGAATGAGATCATTAGGGTGGGCTCTAATCTGTTCTTATGAAAAGAGGGAATTTGGACAAAGAGATAGAGATATGCACAGGGAGAAGGCCATGTGAACATGAAGGCAGAGACCAGGGCGACACATCTATAAATCAAGGGGAGCCAGAGATCACCAGCCAATCACCAGTTATCCCAATAAAGACTTTTACAGCAAAAGGGTCCAATTCCGTTGCCTTTGGTCATATCTCCATCTTCTCTGATCTTGACGAGTTCCTCAATTTTTCCTCCAACTTTCATGACTTTGACATTTTTGAAGGTTACAGCCCAGTTACTTTGTAAATCATCCTTCCATTGGACTTGTCTGGTGTATTCTCACAATTAGATTTAAGAATATCACAAAGTGATGCTGTATTCTCATTGCATACCATCAGGTGGTGTGTAATTTTGATGTCTCATGTTATGGATAATGTCCATTTTGATTGTTTGGTTAAGAAGGTTCTACCAAGTTTCTCCAATGTAAAGAGACTCTTCCCTTTGAAATTTAGGTTTTTTGGTTTTTGGAGCTTGTTTTTTGTTTATTTTATTTTTTTTCTATAGATCAGGTGTTCTCACTGGAGAGAGACATGAAGAGAGGGAAAGTGAGAAATCACCCCTAGGGGAGATGGTTATGCCACAATCCCTTTACTTCCATTCTCCTTTTGGGATTTCAGGCATGCATACACACCTGCCTGGCATGATTTTTAAGCCACTGAGTCTGGGCTCAAACTGCAAAGTCAGCCTTGTAAGATCTAGTTACCTCAACTTACATGCCATCTGCTGGCCCCAAAATTTGGTATTTTGTAGGTACTTTGAGCTATGTAAATATAGAACTCTACTTATCTCATTCTATTTCCCCCCTTTCTCTATTGGCATCTCCCTTTTTCCACAGTGGGAGATGTGGCCCCCATTACCGTTAATAGAATCACCATGTGTAACTAATCTCTCTTTTCTGTTGCTGTCCCACATCCATGGGGATACTTTCTACATCCTACACCCTGCTGCCTCCGTGAGTGGATGTTCATGGGGATACTTTCCACACCCTACAACCTGCTGCCTCCGTGAGTGGATGTTCTTTTCACTTTGCTTGGGTGATGACATCCCATACCAGACCCCTCAAATGTGGGATCCTTCCCAATCCATTTACAGTACAAACCCTCACCCCATACAATGCCTGCATATAGATACCTTCTTCATTCAGCTCATGCCCCAAGGTTCCACACCAAGGTACCCTTCCATGGGTTCATACACACCTTCTCTGTCCCCAGCACTCTAGTCATGCTTCCCCACTATGGGGACTCCCTGCTCACCTCTCTGTCCCATCAGAACTCTGGCTTCTCAAGCAGTAAAACATGATGTTATATGAAGCTGATCCACAAGGGGAGGTTCTAGGTTTGCATCCAGAGACCTCCCTGGGAATGCCAGGCACACACATGCCTATGATTCAAGGCTGAGTCCTGGAGAACTGCAGCATCATGACCCTCTTAGGGTGCTGTTTCTGTTTCTTTCTCTTGCTCATTCATGGAAGAAACATAGAAATAAATATTTTTTACTTAAAGTTCAAACAAACAAACAAACAAAAAACTCTGGCTCCTCACACCAAATGACCCCTATGCCCCCCAGTGTGAACAACCTCATTACCTCTCGGAATCTGACATCACGGTGACTTTATACCTGCCTTACCCCATTGCTGCCACCACCTTGCTCTTCTCCATTGAATTGTGAAGGAAGTACAGAAGGGAAAGGATGAGCAGAAGAGCAAACATCACACTCTTAGTCATTACACATGCCTGTTCCTGCAGTCCTGTGGCAGGCAATTCTTGCATCCTGCTCACTTGCACCTGTTCCTGTTTTAGGAAAGCTCCTTGAGGCTAGGGGTCATTTCCTCTTTGCCTTCATTGCCCAAAGGCCAGGCTTAGAGTATATACTCAAAATGCTTGCTGGCACATCGAATGAATGAATGCTGTCTGCTCTAATCCTCATTTTCAAAGTGTACTTTCCCAATCTATTCTGGGGATAAAAAGGTCTCAGAGCCTGAGACTGACTGTCCCCGCCCATCTCGCTCAAGCCAAATGGGAAGGCAGGAACAGCTCTGATCCCTCCCCAACTCAGATGGAGATTTCCCATCCAGCTGTCACAGCTCTAAGTCACAGGAGCCCAGGAAGAGGCTAAGAGAGGCAGAAAGAGTTGGCAAAGGCGTGATAGAGAAAACAAGGAGGCTAAGCCACTGAGGGGGAGCAAGAGGAGGGGCCGTCTTGACACTGGTGTCGGCTGAGCTCCACCCCACCCACTCCATGCAGTTTCCTGTGGGCCCTGCTTGCATCTTCTTGAGGAAAGGCATTGCTGAGAAACAGCGGGTGAGGTGGGGGATAATGGGAAGGTTGGCGGGTAGGGCAAGGGGGAGTGGGACATGACTTAAAAGGAGAAGACATATGGTACAATGCGACAGGGGGAACGGGTACAGAGAGCACAAACTGAGAATAAAGAATTCCAGGGTATGGTGGAGTCAGAGTCAAGTGAGCCCGTGAGATAAGTGGTCGATGCTTAGGGAATGAGTGTAAAATATTTTTTAAAATGTTTCAGAAATAAAAAAAATAAAATTCAACAAAAAAAGGGGAAAATGAAGAAGAAAAATTAAAATAAAAGGGAAACTGGGGTGATATCACTGTTGAGGTCATTGTTATTCTTTCTTGTGGACATTCACGGTGATGATGATGGTGATGATAATGACGACAATAATAACAACATGCTGCCACTTATTAAGTAGTTGCTATGTGCCCAGATTGTGCAAAGGGCTTTACGTTTCTGATGTCATTTAAACTCCAGAAGAACTCATGAGGTTGGGAATACTTTCATTCCCATTTTACAGCCAGAGGAAATGAGGCTGTGAGTCATGGAGTCCTTTGCTTTAAACTTACATAGTTAATTAGTGGATTAAGGGTAGGGTCAGGTCTGTTTGATTTCTATAGGCATGCTTTTAATTGTTAAGACTTTACTATCACCAAAAGAGAGAGAGAAAGAAAAAGAAGAGATTACAGAGAGGTTATAAGAAAGAAAAGCTGGGAGAAAGGCTCCAAGGATAAGGGGAGATAAGAATTGAAAGAAGCCAAAGGTAGAGGTTAGTAAAACTTCGAAAATATACATTCAAGCCTGCCTCTTCAGGTATGTCCAGGAGTGGGTAAGGCAACAGTGATCGGCAATTTCAGAAGTTTCAAAGATTGGTCATACTGGTCATTTGACCTGAATGCCACTGAACCCTGTTCCCATGCAAAGGGATTCTAACAGTTGGGAGGAAGGATGAAGGCAGGTTGAAAAAGAGTCAATGGAGTGTGTTGGAAAGAATGCTGAAACCATGAAGTCAGACACCGATTCTGTATTTGGCTTGCTGTCTGACCTCAAGGGAGTAATTTCTCCCTCCCTTGGGAGGGAACTGCCACTTATATGCTGTGTGACCTTGGGAGATTCCTTAAGCTCTCTGCTTCCCCATGAGTAAACAGGAATGATCTGTGAGTCTGCCTCACAGAGAAGGTCTGAATTTTAAATAATTGTGGAAACTTCCCCAGTGGAGTCAGCATTTTGACCATGTTAATGGTTATTGCATTGCTATCTTCACCTGGAGAAGGATGGGATTAGATTTAGCATTTACAATTCTTTTCATCACAGTGTGATGAGTGTGTGTCTGGGAAAGACAGAAGAGAGAGAGAGGGTCAAAGATGGGAGGGAGGAACTGAAAGAGGGTGAGGACAAGCAAATAGCCATAAAATGAGAATCAGGAGATGGAAGAAGAAAGGTGAGGGTGTAGAGGAGAGGAAAAATGGGAGGAGAAACTGGAGAGAGTGGAGAGTAGCTGAGAGAACAAGGGGACATGTTTGGAGAGGTGGGGGTTGGATTCCTAACCTCCAAATTCCTTATTCTCTAAATTCTTTTCCAGGAAAGACCACTGGGACAAGATGAGATTGAAGGTAATACCATCTCTCTCAAATGCCCCCACATTGCCATCCACCCACTTAAACAGCCCTTAGTCCCTTTTGAATTTCTGTGTAAATTCCTTCCCATGAAAATTTTACACCCTGCTCTCTTCAATAGTAATTTTGTGGAACTCATTTTCATGACAGTTTAAGTACCTAATAAGATATTTAGAAGACATATTCATCCGCAAGCACCTCAGAGACTCAGGAGTGACATATCAGTTTTAGAATAAGTGGGAAATTGGCGATTTTGAGATTCCCCATAAGTTTTTTTTTTCATGTTGTCTATATGTTTTTTTTTAATTTTAATGTTTTCTTTTTATTTCTATTTCTTTTATACATTCAATCATGTTACTTAGCTTACAAAGTGAATATTCCAACATGTGTACATTTCTCACCAGTCCAGTTCACCATACTAGAAAGTTATCTTCCTCTACTCCTTCACCCACCCTCTTCCCACATTGTATCTGGTATTCACAACCATTTACTTAGTTTCTTTCTTTTCTTTTTCTTTTTTTTTTTTGGAGAGGTTTTTGCTATAGGGTGTGTGAGCTCGCCAAACAGACAGAGAGAGACAGAGAGACAGAAAGCGAGAAATCACCCCCCAGGGGGGATGGCCACGCCGCAATCCCTTCTCCTCTGTTCTCCTCTCGGGATCTTGGGCACGCACGCACATGCGTCCGGCGTGAGTTTTAAGCCACCGGGTCCAGGGCACAAACCACAGTCGACTACGTTGGAGTCCAGCGACGTAGCCATTACACTAACTGCTGGTCCCCATTTACTTAGTTTCTACAGCCTTCAGTTGTTCAGTTTTGGCCATAGAGTGCAAACACTCGGTATATACTAAGTGGAGGTTCCCCGTAAGTTTAACCAGGAATTTGGAGAACTTCAGTGCTCTTGTTTAGCAGTCTCATGAATTGAGCCTATAGCTAACACAATGCATACATCATTTAAAAAAAAAAAATCATTGTGTTCTTAAAAATGTGTCTTTTGAGGAGCCTCTAGTCAGTGCCTCACTGATAGTTTCAAGGGATATCACTTTCCCTATTGACTGTTTCAAGTGTCCTCAAAGTTCTTCTCTCTTAATTTACAGAGCTCCGGGAAGCATTCCTTGAGTTTGACAAGGACCGAGATGGGTTCATCTCTTGTAAAGACTTGGGAAATCTCATGAGGACAATGGGCTACATGCCAACGGAGATGGAACTGATTGAACTGGGCCAGCAAATCCGCATGAACAGTGAGGACAGGGGATGGGATGAATGACTGGGTTAAGGGAGGGCCAAGGGTGGAACTGGGAAGGATACAGAGATTGAGAGTTAAATTGGAGATAGAAGGGAGGGCAAGAGGGATTAAAAAACTGGAAGAAAGCAGTTTAGATTATATTTAGAGAGGCCACACTTGAAATGGTTAAAGTTGACTTTGAGAGCTAGATCTAGAGCCAGTTCTATTATTTACTAATTGTGGTGATTTTGAAAAATGGGGTTATCCCCTATTCTAGAGTCTCAGTATTCCTCATCTGTCAAGTGAAGATGCTATCACTCTCTACTGATAGAACTGAAAGGAGAGGGTAAATATGCTAATACAGCTAAAGGCTTAGCCTCTATTAAATTCTTATTAAATGCAGGTTGATACTATTGCCACTCAGATTCAGCAGTGGAGCACAAGACTGGAGCTGTACTAGATGATGGAAACAAACTTGGAACGAATGCTGTTGAATGGATGTTTTAAACATAGAGACCAGAGCTAATTTTTAGCTAGAAGCTGGTGTAAAGTTGCTCTTGGGTATGCTTCTGGGCATGTAACTGAGTAAACAAGATTGAATTCAAGGTGATAATAGGAGTCATATCTTAAAGAGTTGGATGCTCATTTAACTCATACTCCCTCTTCTGCAGATCTACAGATGAGGAAACATATTGGGTCGTTGGAAAAGTCATGACATATTTTTCTGTTTTCCTATGCAAAAATGCATCATGACTGTTCTGATGACCCAAAAGCTCTTAACCAATTCAGAGATTTTCCAAAGGACAGACAGCTCATTTCTTGAATCATACTACACTCTGTCTACTTCTGTTCATATTAGAGGAACATGAAGACTTGAATTGACTGAGTGGAGAGAAGAGGTCAAGGCAAACTCCTAAAAGACAAGGAGATGGAATCAGTCTATTTCTTGAACTGACTTGAAGGACAAAGTGAGGTAATGGAGATTGGGCCACTTGGAGTCTCACTAATCCTTCTTCTTTTGTCCTAAGTGGGTGGTCGTGTAGACTTTGACGACTTTGTGGAGCTGATGACTCCCAAACTACTTGCAGAAACAACGGGGGTGATCGGTGTCCAGGAAATGCGAGATGCCTTCAAAGAGGTGAGTTAAGAGTTTATGGTACTGGTGGTGGTCTAGGGAGACCCCAGGGGCATGATGGTTGGGGTGCTGGACTCTCACATGGCTGACCCATGTTTAAGCCTATAAACCTGGTGGCTTGCTTTCTCACTTTCCTTCTCTCTCTCTGATGAGTGTCTATCAAATTAAAAAATAATGATGATTAATAAGATTCAGTAAATAATTCTTCTTTAAAAAATAATAATTAGTCATTACCATGGACAGAACTCATTGAAACCCATTTTTCTCTAGCCATTGTGGAATAGATAAGGAAGGAAAATAACATATTCCAAACATTGCCAACAGACCAAACCCTCTACATATTTTATCTCACTTATGCCTCATGAATAACATTAGAATAAGCATCCGTTTGTCCCAATCATACAAATGAGGAAACTGAGGTTATGGAGATTAAAGATTTTATCCAAGATCCTGAAATCTCCAAAACAACTGTTAGAGCTTCTTAGTGCCTGTAATAGGAAAAAATAACCCAAGAATTTGAAATTTCAGGTGGGAACCCAAAGAGATCATCTGGATTTAGCCACTTGCTGTAGAGATGCTATAAATAAATAAATAAATAAATAAATAAATAAATAAATAAATAAATGAAATAAATAAAAAATAAATAAATAAATAAATAAAAGAAATGAGACCTGGGGAGGGTAAAAAGTTTCCTTATATCCCCTGACAAAATACTTTCCTCGATCAGAGACTTTAAACTACACAAGGCAAAAATGAAGGCTAGTGTGGTGTCTAGAAGCAAAGATTCTGGAGCCAGGCAAATGTGGGTTCTAATCTCAAGAGTTCTCCATCTACTAGTTGTGTGGTTTCTCCTTGCCACACAGGAACGCCCTCAGCTCTACAGTGACCCCACTTTCAAATAAAGATGTATAGTTGTGCTCCGCAATAGAACTTTTTTTTTTAATTTATTCATTCATTTTATTTTAATTTGACCAGAGAGAGACACAGAGAGAGAGAGAGAGAGAAAGTTAGAAAGCCAGCCACCAGGTCTGGGACTCGAACTGTGGTTGGCCATGTGGGAATGTCCAGCGCCTTAACCACCACGCCACCTGCTCGTCCCACCACAATAGAACTTTTGAAGACCAAAGAAATGTTCTAAAACTGTAGCCACTGACCACCTATGGTGGTGAAGCCCTTAAAATGTGGAGAGTGTAGGGCCACCAGGTAGTACATGATTAAGATGCTGGACTCCCACATGGCTGACCACAGTTCAAGTCCCAGATTCAGTCCCTTGAAAATTACAAAAGGCCTGTGTGTATGCATGTCCAAAATCCCAGGAGGAGAATGGATTATGGCATGGCCATCCCCCCTGGGGGGTGATTTCTCACTTTCTCTCTCTCTCTCTCTCTCTATCTCTCTCTCTAGCAAACATACATGCCTTATGGCAAAAACCCTTTCTAAAAAATGTGTTGAGTTTGACTGAGTAACCAAATTTTTCATTTTATTTCATCTTGATTGGTTTCAATTAAATTATTTATTTAATTTTCATTTATATTCACTTGACTATAAGTCCAAGTATTTAACAGAATTCATTTCCATTTAAAATGATACTCAGTCCAGTTATTGAAGATCTTTCCTCTGGAATAATTTGGGTACTTGCATCTACTTTTTTATCTGTAAACTTTATAAGGGTTAAAAGCAGATAAAATATTTCTGATAAAAATCAATTAATGGGGGACCAGCAGTTAGCGTAATGGCTATATCGCTGGACTCCCACATAGTCAACCGCGGTTCGAGTCCCGGACCCGGCGGCTTAAACTCACGCCGGGCGCGTGTGCGTGCGTGCCCAAGATCCCGAGAGGAGAATGGAGGAGAAGGGATTGCGGCGTGGCCATCCCCCCTGGGGGGTGATTTCCTGCTTTCTGTCTCTCTGTCTCTCTCTGTCTGTCTGGCGAGCGCACGCGCCCTATAGCAAAAACCTCTCCAAAAAAAAAAAAAAAAATCAATTAATGGGATCCAGCACCTTAATTACCATGCCACCTGCTGGCCCTAGAAAGGCAAGTCTTTTTTTTTTCTTTCTTTAAGAGAGATTTTTGCTATAGGGTGTGTCACTCGCCAGAGAGACAGAGACAGAAAGTGAGAAATCACTCCTCAGGGCAGATGGCCATGCTGCAATTCCTTCTCCTTCATTCTCCTCTCGGGGTCTTGGACATGCATGCACATGCACCTGGCATGGATTTTAAGCTGCTGGGTAGTCCAGGATTTGAACCATGGTCGGCTCTGTGGGAGTCTAGCAAAGTAACCATTATGTCATTTTTTAAGTGTCTTGTTCTCTGCTCTATGTCCAATGAACAGTGCCTTCCACATGACAAGCACTCAATAAATACGTGTTTCAGTCTGAACTGAAAATACCATGACTATAAAATACATACTGGATTAAGGTGGAGTGGTGATTAAAGGTTTTAGACTCCCACATATCCGAATGTGGTTTGAGTCCCCGACCTGGCAGTTTATTTTCTCACTTTCCCTTTTTCTCTGTTTTTCTGTCTCTCTGGTCAAATTTCAAATTATAATAATAATGAATAATAATAAAAAACACATGGCCAAGCACAGTTTGAGTCCCAGACTTGTAGGTAGAAACTCATGCCAGGCACACGTGCATGCATCCCCAGAATCCTGAGAGGGAAACGGAGGAGAAGGGATTGCGGTGTGGCCATGCCAGTTTTCTTTCTGTCTCCTTCTCTCTGTCTCTCTGGTGAGCACATGCACCTTATAGCAAAAATCTTTTGGAAAAAAAATGATAATAATAATAAAGTTAAATAAAATAATTCTTAAAAATAGGGAACCAGCAGTTAGCATAATGGCTATGTCACTGGACTCCCACGTAGTCAACCGCGGTTCGCGTCCCGGACCCGGTGGCTTAAAACTCACGCAGGGCTCGTGTGCGTGTGTGCCCAAGATCCCGAGAGGAGAATGAAGAAGGGATTGCGGCGTGGCCATCCCCCCTGGGGGGTGATTTCTCGCTTTCTGTCTCTATGTCTCTGTCTGTCTGGCGAGCGCACACGCCCTATAGCGAAAACTTCTCAAAAAAAAAAAAAATAGATGGTATAGGAACTAGCAGTTTGTGTAATGGCTATGTCGCTGGACTTCCATGTAGTCCACCACAGTTTGAGTCCCAGACCCAGTGGCTTAAACTCACACCGTGGCCATCCCCCCAGGGGGTGACTTCTTGCTTTCTGTCTCGCTGTCTCTGTCTTTCTGGTGAGCACATGTGCCCTATAGCAAAAACCTCTAAAATAAATTGATGGTATATTTAGTGTTCTTAGCCAAAGTATGTTTGTATAATTAAATATACTATGCTAAGTATGTTAAGTTCACAGTAAGAATTTAATATTCTATTATTCTATTTTATGAAATCCGATGTGTGTAAAAAGAATGTAACATATGGGCCAGCAGATGGCATGGTGACATTACTAGACTTCCATATGGCTGACCATAGCTTGAGCTCCAGACCCAGTGTCTTGAAAAATCACACTGGGTACATGTGTTTGCATACCCAAGATCCTGGGAAGAGAATGGAGGAAAAGGGATTGTTGTGTGGCCATCTCCCCTGGGGGTGATTTCTCACTTTCCCTCTCACTGTCTCTGTCTCCCTCTATGGCAAGCACGCACTCCCTAAGGCAAAAACTTATTTCATAATTTTTACATAGATGATACACTGAAATGATAATACTCAGATATACCAGGGTAAATAAAATTAATAATTAAAAATTAATTCCACTTGTTCCTTTTACCTTTTTTAAATGTAGCTACTAGAAAATTTTAAATTACCCATGAGGCTCACTAGTGAGTATTTCTATTAGACAGTGCTACTCAAGGGAAATCACATTCTGGGATGAGGGGAGCTGCAAGTACCAACACTCTAAGGCAGGAGGAAAGGCAAGAAGCCCCAAGTGCTAGGAGCAACGTGACTGGAGAGAAAGTCACATGAAATACAGAAAGTCTCAGAGTTGCAAGGGACAGGGCCAAGTCATACAGGGGAACAGTGTCAGGAACTCGTTCTGACTGAACTAAAAAGCCACTACAGGACTATAAGCAAGGATTGACAAGGTCTGATGTGTGTTTTACATGAATGCGAACATAACGACCAGATGTGTGGAGAATGTATCATAGTAGGACCATGGCGGGAGCCAGAAGACCAGATTGGAGGCATTCAGGCAAGAGATAATGTGGCTGGAGCCAGACTGGGTGGGGAGAACTAGAGAATACTTGGCTCCTGGACGTGTTTTGGAGATCAGATGCACTAGGCTTTCCAGTAGACTGGCTAAAGACATTCAGAGAAAAGATTTGGAGGCAGTTCATTCATTCAACACATACGCACCACGTGCCCTTCATGTGGGAGCCTCTGTCCTTGGGACCAAGCACACAGAGCAGAGAACAGACACTTACAAATGCGTGTCCTCTGTGTCTGGCTTGTTTCATTTAGTTTAACGTCTCCTGGACTTATCCATGTTGTTGCATATGGCAGGATTTCCTCCTTTTTCTTTTAATTGCCAGAGGGAATGTGTGCTCAACAGAGACAAAGAGATAGACGGAGAGGGAGAAAGCACCCTCCCGTGGTGCAGGGCCAAGCCACAATCCTTTCTTCTCTATTTCTCTATCTTCATATTTCTCCATCAAGATTTGGGGCACACATGCACATGGACTCAATGCTGTTTTCAAGCCATGAGGGCCCAAATTCAAACTGCAGTCAGCCATGCAGGATCAGCCCCCTAACCAGCAGGCCACAGGGCTTCCTCATTTGTAAAGTCTGAATAATATTCCATTTTGTGTATGTACGCATGTGTGTATATGTCTTTCTCCTTCACACACAAGGAGAAATCCACTTATATGAGGTTTTTAAAATAATCAAACCCGGAAGCAGAGAGCAAAAAGTGGTTGCCAGAGACTGTGGGGGAGAGGTAAATGGGACGATATTACTCAATGGATAAAAGTTTTTCTTATGCAAGATGAATAAATTCCATGGTATCTATAATTAATAAAAGTGTATTATGCATTTAAGACTTAATAAGAGGTGTATCTTATGTTACAAGTGTTCTTATCAAAATGGAACAAAAAAGAGACCTAAGGAAAGTCTTAGAGGTGATAAATGTGCTTTTTACTCTGGTGGTGGTGATGTTCTCACAGGTGTATGCACGTGTCCAAACTCACCAAATTGTATGCATTAAAGATGTGCAGCCTTTTGTGTATCAATTATACCTCAATAAAGCTGTTTAAAAATTGGGAGCAGCAGGTGGCATAGTGGTTAAGATGCTGGACTCCCATGTGGTGGACCACAGTTTTAGACCTGGGTCCAGCAGCTTGAAGCTCATGCTGGACGCATATGTGTGTGCCCAAAATCCCAGGAGAAGGGACCAGCAGATGGCATAATGGTTACATTGCTAGACACCTGTATAGTGGACTGTGATTCAAGTTCCGTACCTGCTGGCTTAAAACTCACGCACCAGGCACATGTGCGTGTATGCCCAAAATCCTGACAGGAGAATGGAGTAGAAGGACTGTAGCAATACCATCCCCCCTGAAGGATGATTTCTCACTTTCCATTTCTCTCTCTTACTGTCTTTCTGGCAAGCACATTCACCCTATGGCAAAAATATTTCCAAAAAGAAAAAAAAAAAAAAAAAAAAAAAAACAATCCCAGGAGGAGAATGGAGGAGAAGGGATTGTGTCATGGCCCTCCCCTTGGGAGGTGATTTTTCACTTTCCCTCTCTCTGTCTCTCTGGTGAGCACATGCGCCCTATGGCAAAAAAAGAAAAAAACAACTTTTAAAAAATGAATAGAGCACAGTGATATGAGCCTATGATTGCATCTACTTGGGAAGCTGAGGCAGGAGGATCAGATCATAAGATCATGGCCAAGCTAGACAACATAATGAGATCCTACCTAAAAATGATGTATATGGTAATAGACTTGACTTGATTATTGCATGCTGCATGTATACTGTGAAAACCATGTTGCATTTTATAGAGATGTACCAGGATTGAATGTAAATAATACATCATAAAATTAAAAAATGATAATGATACAAACAACAAAAAAAAAAAACCTTGTCCTTGAGGAGGTGACATTTTAGCAGATGATATGCCCAAATCTCTCAGCTTAGCTCTTGACCCACAGTAATGATCCATACATGTTGACTATTACAGTTGCTGTCGTCATTGATGTTGCTTGTATAATTCCCTTCTGCTCCTATTCAGTTTGACACCAACGGAGATGGGGAGATCACCCTAGCAGAGTTGCAACAGGCCATGCAGAGACTTCTGGGAGAGAGGCTCACCCCCCGGGAGATCTCAGAGGTTGTCCAGGAGGCAGATGTTAATGGAGATGGCACTGTTGACTTTGAAGGTAACCTTGCATGGGGCAACCATTGTGGGAACTCTCTTCCAACTCTCCGTGTGATTTTTCAAGTTGGTCACCTCATCTTACTCTCCAAGTTTGAGTTTGGATGAGGGTGGCAGGATTTGGAAACTTTGTCCTATCCCTTTTCTCTTCATGTCATTTGAAAGTGTTCAGTGTCTCTCTACCTGGTAGCTCTATGAAACGCTTTGTCCAGAGGCCCCTTCCTACTCACGCTTAGGACTCACTTCTACCTCTCTCATTTCTTCTTTTAATTACAGAAACTGTTTCTCATCAGAAGGAAAGCTAGTAGCTGGGACTCTGGTATCATATTCATGAGCTTCAAATTCAGAATCACCTTTTACCAAGTACTAAGTCTTATCCTGATCCCTTACTTTTCTTAAGTGTCAGTTTTCACATCTGCAAAATGAGAGCAGTAATAACACCTTTCTCTCAGAGTGTTGAAGAAAATTAAAAGAAATCTACACTCAAAGCCACTTTTGCGCTGACCCAGTTCTGTTGTTGGACATGTCATTCCTTCTCTTGAGACTACCCTTTCTTCTTTCCCCTGGCTAACTCAAAGTTCTGCTCCTAGAGAGTGCTTCCTCTCTTACTGGGCTCATGTTCCTCTTCTGTGCTCACCCTAACACTCTGTGCTAGTCTCTGCAGTGGTACTGACCCATGATCTCCCAGTTCCTTATCACAGCTTACCACCGATTTTCTTTGCTTTGCAGAGTTTGTGAAGATGATGTCTCGTTGAGGAGGTTCTGGAAGCCTCAGACACTCTCCACCCAATGTGGATCAAGTGCTCATGGAAGACCAAATTCCCATGACCTTATAAAGCACAGAGGGTGGGAGGGTGTGTGGGACTGGCCTTGCAGACTATGGATTGAAGGCGACCAAAAGCAGTTGTTTTGCCAGGATGAGGGTAGGAGGTATAGAACTAGATTAAGAAAGGAGAATTGATGAATGGGAAGATGAATGATAGTAGGGTCCAGTTGCCACTCCAAGAACTCCAAAGATTAATGAAATCATTTTACTTCACATAGTCCTAAGTCCCTATGACCTGCCAGAGCCTCTTCCCCAACTTCTCCTTGAGGTAAAATAATCTTTTCTATGTTATACTGTTAAAAGGTCAGCATGCTGTCTATATGTCTCCCTGCTTAATTTAATTGCTTCAAGTCCTCTCATTTTCTCTCTCTTCTAAAAAGGGAGGCACATCGGTCATGGCACTAGAGACAGGGTTTATGATAAAGTGGGGCTTGAAAATGGTTCATTAAAGATAGATGGTGGGGCCAGCAGGTGGTGTAGTGGTTAAGGTGCTAGACTCTCACATGGTCAACCGTAGTTCGAGTCCCAGATATGGAAGCTTGAAAATCACACTGATGCATGTGTATCCATACCTAAAATCCCGAGAGGAGATTAGAGCAGAGATTGAAGCGTGGCCATCCCCTAGGGGGCTATTTCTTACTTTCTCTCTGTCTCTCCAGTGAGCACAAGCACCCTAAAGCAAAAATCTCTAAAAACAAAAACAAAACAGGTGGTGAGAGGCCAGCCTCATAGCATAATGGTTAAGTGCTGTGCATCAGAAGCGGGATCCCATATTGTTGACTATGATTGGAATCCCAGATGCAGCAGCTTGAAGAATCACACCAGGCATATGTGCATACATGCCAAAATTCAGTTGGGGAAGAGAAATAAAAGAGAAGGGATTGCAGTGTGACCACATCCCATCAGGGCATGCCTTCTCTTTCTCTTTCTCAAGCATTTGTCCCCTCTGGTAATAAAAAAATTGTTTTTAACAGTTCAATGTATACTTCAAAATAACTAGAAGAGTAGATTTCGAATGTGCATAACACAAAGTAACGATAAATATTTGAAATAGTGGATTTGTTTATTGGCCTGATGTGATCATTACACAATATATGTGTTTGAACAACCACACTGAATCCCATACATGTGTACAACTATTGTATAGATAAATAATAATAATAATGATTTTTAAAAGAGAGTTCATTTACAGTAGCATCAAAAAGAATAAATTTAATTTGAAAAAGTTTGTATTCAAACAAAAACTTGTACATGAATTTTCATAGCAGCAATTTTTTTTAATTTTGCCAAAGAGTGCATACACTTACCAGAATGAGAGACAAAGAAAAAGAGACAGAGAGGGAGGGAGAGAAAGAGAGAGATAGTCTCCATGGGAGATGGTCTTGCTGCAATCTTTTCTCCTCCATTTCCTTCTTCTTTTCAGGATTTTAGGCATGCATGTACATGCAGCTGGTGTGTTTTCAAGCCACTGAGTCAGGGACTTGAACCACACAGTTGGCCATGTGGGATCCAGCTGCCTTAACCACCACACCATTGGCTGGCAAAGCAGCAATTTTTTAATAGTCAAAGGTAGAAGCAACCCAAATATCCATTAATGCAGGACCAGGTGAACAAAATATGGTCTGTCCATATGCAGGAATATACTGTAGCCATAGAAAGAAATGTAGTACAGACACATGCCGAGTTTGGATGAACTGTGAAACATTAGGCTAAGTAAAAAAAGTCACAAGCTACATATTATATTATTACATTCAAATGAAAGTCCAAAATAGGGAAATCTATAGAGACAGAAATTGACTAGTCATTACTTAGAGCTGGGGATAAGGGTCAGTGGGGCAGGGAGGGGTGGAGAGTACAGGGAGTGATAACTAAAGGGCACAGAGTTTCTTTCTGAGGTGAAGAAAATATTCTAAAATCAATTTGTGACAACTGTGAATATACTAAGAATCACATGTTCGCTTTAAATGAGTTAATTGTATGGTATGTTAATTATATCCCAATAAAGCTGTTTAAAAAAGAAAGAAAGAAAAAACTGGTATTCACAGTAAGTTTACCCCCTCTTCTTGATTTCTTGGAAGCACAGTTTGTGTTTTTCTCCCCTCTGATTTCCATCCCTCTCCTTGCATAAAATACTCAGGGGACTAAATTAAATCACAAATCTGGATTATCAAGGTTTAGAGCAGTTTGATCCCGGGAGAATTAATCCCCTACAAAAAAATATCATTATGCAAATAGAGATGACAGAATTCCTGAAATCCCCAGCAAAGCTGTTCCTGGAAGGCCCCTGCCTCTGTGTCAGTGCTCTGGGCTGCTGGGGGGAGAGGATCTCTCCGTTAGATGGGACGGCTGTTCCTTCCTCAGATCCTGGCATCCATCTGTGACACTTGAAAGATAAGTTCCTCCCGACCTTCACTTGAAGGTAGGATGTCTTCGCAATGCAAAGGACGTCAATGTAAAGAACTCATTTAGTGCTTTCTTCCATGTTTTACTCACTGTCTAGTCTAGTCTAGAATGAGTCACATTATTCAGTGGTGTTATTTTATAAAATTCCAATGAAGAAAAACTAGAACCTCAATAATGTATCAATATTTTTAACCTTTTACCTATGGCCACTCTCTTTGTGCCATTCTTCACTATCCTGGGGCCATTTTATATTTAGAAGTTTTTATTTGTTTATTACTTATTTATTCCATGAGTATGAGAAAGAAAGAGAGATAAAGAGAGGCAGAGAGAGAGAACCGCCAACAGGGTTGTGATGCTGATCCACCCCCAGCTGCAGCCTGCCCTGCATCGTGGGCATGCGTATGCCCGGAGTACTCAGGGAAGTCTCCAGCAAACCCAGAACCTTCCCATGTGCGTCAGCCTCACAGAGCTTCCTGTTTCACTGCTGTGCCACCATTCTATTTCTAGACCTCATACCCTTCGGTCTTCCTTCTCTCTCTTTTTCTTTTATCTCCCCTTTCTCTATCCTTCATCTCTTCAATAGCAACGTATTAAGTGTTTGCTATCAGCAAGGCACTGGTCCAAGCATAATAAAATAGGCAAAATCTTAGACCCCAGGACCTAACATTATAATTGGAGGAGAAAGACCTTGACGTGAAAGAAGAGGGGGATGGGAGAAGAGGAGAGAGCAGCAGAAGCAGCACCACTACCTATGATGAATTTGCATCTGGGCTCTGACAGCAACATCTCTAATCAGTTATCATTGTCTGCCATGGGCCTGGAGGAAAAAAAACCTTTGAGGCAGTCTTACAATGATTTTTCTATCCTCCATTTACTTATTTATTAATAATTTAATAATTATTTACAAATGTTTCAGCTAAATCTGTGATTTCTCAGAAAGAGATAGCAGGTTGTGATTACTTCTGGTGTTCCCATGCAGGGGGCCTGATATCCCCACCAACAACTGAGCCACCAACTTTTATTTCCTCACACTTTCACTGTATCTTTCATTCTAGAAAACAGAAAAGACAGTGCCCAGGTTTAATTTAGGATTCTTTTATTGGTAGTTATACCACATTTTCCCTCTGTTCTTTGCAAAGGACCAAGTGATTGGGTATGATGGTGGAGGAGGTATTTCTAAAGATGATTATTTAGGCTTACACGATACAATGGAAAAGACAAGGCAGGTCCCAGCCTCTATGTGGCAGTCTTCCTCTGTAGAGGTTCCTCCTTTCCTTGAAAACAGTATCAAAGGCCAGAGTTAAAGTGATAACTGCATGGGCTCAAAATGTACTGCAAATTAAAAAGTGACTTCTTAATGATTTTCAACACTCAGAAGTTAGTGGAAGCAGCTCTTCCAAGGGCTGTTAAACATCCTCTACCCCTCACCTGGCTCAAGGGAATAAGTCAGGTAATGAACAATGAATCCCTCAACCTCATCACTATGGTAATAAGTTTGGCGGGAGAGGGACCCATAGATGACAGTCCTGATGTGATGGACAGAGGGTGAGGAAAGAAAGATGAAAACAAAGAAGAAGTACAACAACAACAGTACAATATGAATTTGCATCTAGGTTCAGCAGGAAACAGATTCAGTTATTAATTTTTTTTTTTTAGGTTTTTGCTATAGGGTATGTACACTTTCCTGAGAGAGACAGAGAGAGATGGCAAGAGAGAAAGTGAGAAATCAACCCCCAAGGGGGTTGACCACACCACAGTCCTTTCTCCTCCACCCTCTTCCTGGGATTTTGGACATGCACACACACATGTGCCCAGTATGTGTGTGTGCATTAAAGCCATTGGGTCCAGGACTCGAACCGTGGTTGACCATGTGGGAGTCCAGCACCTTAACCACCATACCACCTGCTGGCCCCAAGTAATTAATTATTGATGTCTGGTTTAAGCATGGAGAAGGAATAGTTGAGAAAGTCTTGCAATGAATTTTGAGACTAGGTACTAAAAATACAGCCCTAGCTACAGACTGAAGACCACTTGGGTGTTTTTTAATATCCAAGATGGCACCTAGAGTTCCAAATCCTCTCCTTGGGATCCTCTGTTCAGGGAAGATAATTTTCACTGGCAAGTTATAATTCATGAAGAGTTACTAATGCGGTTCATCCATAAGCCATGTGCATCATAAAGCCAATAATTGCTTAGAACCACCAGAGGGAGGAGAAGCAGAGTTTTGTCCACACATCTGATAAAAGAGTTTCTCTTTACTTCTGGATTCCCTTTACTTTTGGATTCCGGAAGTTAAAGAGTGATTAGGTCAATTGATCCACGCAGGAAGTCTCCATCTAGAGAGAATTTGTATAGGGTTGAGAATACAAGATAAAGCCAGATGGGAAAGAGTAGAAGAAAATGAGGGATCAAGTTGGTCTTGCAGAGATAGTCGATGACTTATGGGCTGTGGTGGGGGAGGCGAGAAGTAAATTCCACTTTTCCTCAGTCATCTATTCAATGATGGGGTTGTGGATCAACAGTATGGTGATGTGGGGCCAGAGAGAAGTCTAAGTTATCCTTCTTAAGTTATCTTAAGTTGTCTTTTCATATCATGTTCCAGTTTGAGGAATTCTATTTCCCTAATTTTTCTCCAGCCAATGCTTCCAGACCTAAAACTCGGAATGATGCCTTTCTGAGTCTGAAGCAGTTTGCCCATTTCCTCTTCTCTCTCTCTCTCTCTCTCTCTCTCTCTCTCTCTCTCTCTCTCTCTCTCTCCCTCCCTCCCTCCCTCCCTCCCTCCCTCCCTCCCTCCCTCCCTCCCTCTCTCTCTCTCTCTCTCTCTCTCTCTCTCTCTCTCTCTCTCTCTCTCTCTCCTGCTTGCCAGAAAAATCTCAGTTTCATCTCAACCCCATCTTATCTTTGGAAAATGGAGCCCACTGTGCTGGAAACCTCAGCTAATTAGACATGGTGGGAGAAACAGATCTAATCTTCACATCGGCAACACATGGGTGTGATCCCTGACCTGCCTTTGTGTCAGCAAGGCGCCTCAGTGTGCCACCTATCCACCTCTCTCACCTTAGCATCAGCGGTGAGTTTTGGCCCCTGCTCTCACCTTTGCATCAACAGTAAACCCAGGTGTGGTCCTTATCATAATTGTAAGAAGTTGCACACCATAATTGGTTCTTCTTTGATCCTTTGTTAGTGCAGTTAAAATAATTCTTGTTTTTATAGTTGAATGGGAAGTGGCAGGGAAAGCCAGCAACCAGTGAGGAAATTCCTGGGGAGAAAAAGGGGGATAAGACAGGTTATTCCCGGGGCTTTTATACCACAGTGGCATCTTGGGCTTCAGAACTCATCCTAGATTAAAAACTGGGTAAACACTGCATGTATGGTTGTGCTGTTGGCCATTGCTCAGAGGCTCCCATTGGAGGGGTGAATTCTGACCTAAACCTAGATGTCAGAAGACTGTTGCATCACTGAATTTTCTTTCCTCAGAAGCTACTTTTTTAGTTAAAAATTAATTAGTTTAAAAATTTAAATGATTGGGAACCAGCAGTTAGCGTAATGGCTATGTCGCTGGACTCCCACGTAGTCGACCGCGGTTTGCATCCCAGACCCGGTGGCTTAAACTCACGCCGGGCACATGTACGTGTGTGCCCAAGATCCCGAGAGGAGAATGGAGGAGAAGGGATTGTGGTGTGACCATCCCCCCTGGGGGGTGATTTCTCGCTTTCTATCTCTCTGTCTCTCTCTGTCTGTCTGGCAAGCACATGCGCCCTATAGCGAAAACCTCTCAAAAAATTTAAATGATTGACATTTAATAATTGTACATATTTGGGGGATATAATGTGATTTTTCAGTACAAAGATACAATGTGCATTGATTAAGTCTGAGTAGTACATACACAGCACATCAGCCATTTGTCATTACTTCATGTTGGAAGCATTCAAAATCTTCTTTTTCAGTTACTCTGAGATATACCATAATTGTTGTTAACTATATTCACCCTATTGCATTTTATAATGCCAGACATAATTCTTATCTATCTATAATTTTATTTCTATGAGTCAAAATCCCTCTATGCCCCCTCCACCTCTCATGTTCCTATCATTCCCAAACTACAGTGTCATTTTTCATCTCTCTTCCTCTCTGAGGTTCTTCCTTCAATTTACACATATGTATGAGAACATGTGGTATCTACCCCTCTGAACCTGGCCCATTTAACCCAACACAATGATTCCTGGATGGGTAAGACTCAGATGCTGTTTGAGTTTAGGACTTGGGGAAAGGTGGGGAACAGAATGGGGAAATGGAATAAGGACCAAGGACAAAGGGAAACCTGAATGCAGGTGGGAAGGACAGTGTTCTATCTCTAGGAAGATGGAGCAGTAGACTGGGACCCACCGGGACCCACAGAGGATAAATTTCAGTGGATCCTTATTATTCATAGATTCTGTATCTGCAAATTGACCTGTTTGCTAAAATTTATTTGGAACCCCCCAATTGATACCTGTGAAAGATTTCACATAAAAGCACACGTTTTCAGCTGTGGTCAAGCAAGGCTATGCTCTGCCTTCTCGTTTCAGTTCTCACCCTATGAACACGTGCTCTGTCCATGCTCTAGTGCCATGTCTTTTGACGTTTCATGCTTGTTGCTGATGTCACTGTCTAAAATGGCTGTGCGCATAGGGTCGGCGTGCTGTCTGGTGTTCCTAAGCCTAAGAAAGCTGTGATGTGCCTTATGGAGAAAATATGTGTCTTAGATAAGCTTCTTTCAGATGGAGTTGTAGTGCCAACTAGCTATGAGTTCAATGAGAATGAATCAATAATATATACTATGTAAGGTCTCTTTAAATAGAAACACACAGGGACCAGCAGTTAGCGTAATGGCTATGTCACTGAACTCCCATGTAGCCAACCACGGTTCGAGTCCCGGACCTGGTGGCTTAAACTCATGCCGGGCGCATCTGCATGCATGCCCAAGATCCCGAGAGAAGAATGGAGGAGAAGGGATTGCAGCGTGGCCATCCCCACTGGGGGGTGATTTCCTGCTTTCTATCTCTCCGTCTCTCTCTGTCTTTCTGGTGAGCGCACGCACCCTATAACTAAAACCTTTCAATAAATAAATGATAGATAGATAGATAGATAGATAGATAGATAGATAGATAGATGATAGAAACACACACAGAATAAGGTATTGATAGGTTGACAAAACTGCTGTGACCAGACGCTTAAAGGTCTTAACCCCAGTTCGGTGTTTGCAGTGACTTTGTAAAACATAACTATTGAGCTGTCAGAAGTCATAGCATATTGTTGCCTAGAAAACTATGTCATGACCTTTCCAACAACCCAATATTTAGAATAATGAGAATTAACTGCATCTTCCAGTGTGAGCCACTCTGAATTCTAGCTCATTCCTCACCCATGGACAACCTTCCTCTCAACAGTCCTGGATACATGCAAGACCCCTGAACAGGGGTTGGAGACTCAGACAACTTATAAGGCAATGAAAGTATGAAGGGAGAGCCCTTTTCTTGGACAAAATGATACCAAACCGGGATCCACTGACTGTTGCCCAGGAGTAGATTGACAAAGACACATTGTGAACGTTCAGTTTTCTCTCTCTGGGCTTTCTTCCCTGATCCACCAAATTTAGGTTTGCTATCTTGTGATGACAAAAATGATCCAAAATGTGAAATAAGGCCAAAAGATTGCCATGTGACCTTTTAATGTCAACCTAGAACATGATCTAACAAATTCTTGACTGACATCTTATACTCTAGAATCGCAAGTGTGTGTGTGTGTGTGTGTGTGTGTGTGTGTGTGGTTTTTCTTCCTTTTTTTTTTTTTGTTTATTCTTAAGACAAGGTCTTCCCATGTTGCAGCTCTCCTGCCTTATCCTCCTGGGCAGCTGGGACTATGGGAGCAGGCTTTTACACCTGGCTTTTTAGGGTGGGTCAGAAACCAAACCTGGGCATCCCTGTGGCTTCAGCTTGCTGGGCAGCACTGTCCAGTGTGCACCATCACAACTGGGCCAGGCAAATGTTTTCCGTAAATATTTTTTAGCTTTGATCATCGTACAGTCTCTATTGTAACTACTTAATCCTGTGGTCACAGTGAGAAAGTGGACCTGGACAACCCTTAAATAAATGGGCATGGCTGTGTTCCAAGAAAGCTTATATATGGACACTGAAATTTGAATTTTATAACAAAATTCACCAATCACAAAATATCCTTTTGATTTTTTCCAACCATAAAAAGCTATTCTCTAGTTGGGCATTGGTCCAGATTTGGCTTATAGCTGAGGTGGAGTTTCCAGACCTCTGTTCTAGGTATAACTGTTTGACTTACTATTTGTCATAGATTGAAGGCCAAACTCTGAAACTATGAGACATACATAACTTACAGAAGATTGATAGGTTGTGAATGATTTTTGTTCAATGCATGTGAATAATTTGTCTGGTAAGCAGGATAACTTCAAAGGTTTGATTGCCCTTTAGGTGTTAATAGATTCTGTATAGAATGAGTATCCTTTATCCAAAATTCTAGGAACTGAAAGTGTTTTGAATTTCAGATGATTTTGGATCTGAGGATATTTTCATGTATATAATAGGATATCTTGGGAACCACATCTAAATAGAAAATTCATTGGTATTTTATGTACACCTTATACACACAGCCTGAAGGTAATTTTATTCAATGTTTTTGTATTGCAGCATTTTGACTGTGACTTGTCACATGAGATCAGTTGTGGAATTTTCCACTAGGCGTCATGTTGGCACTCAAAAAGTTTCTAATTCTGTAGAATTTCAGATTTGGGGTTTTCAGATTAAGATTGCTCAAGCTGTACGTGTCAGTATTCTTTTCTTCACTGACTATATGAAGGGACCTCAAAAAGCTTCTGGAAAATGGAATTAAAATATGAGTTTATCTTGGTGCAAAAATGTCTTGAGATCTTTGCATAATGTTCATTTTCCATAAACTTTTTGAAGACCCATCATATACACATCTTGTAATATCTTTGAATTGCTTTTATTATCCTTCAGTTCCTTCACTAATAGGTTTTTTGAAAACTTAGTAAATGCTTATCAATATTTGTATGACAGGTATTCAACCTTATTTTTTTTAAGGTTTTTGCACAGGGCACGTGTGCTCAACAGAGAGAGACAGTGAGAGGAAAAGTCAGAAATCATCCTCCAGGGGAGATGGCCATGCCACAATCCCTTCTCCTCCATTCTCCTCCTGGGATTTTGAGCATGCACATACATACATGTGTACACACACACACACACACACACACACACCCTGCATGAGTGTCAAGAGGCCAGGTCCAGGACTTTAGTCACAGTCAAGCATATAGAAGTCTAGTGCCTTAAACACCATACCACCTACTGGCCTCTATTCAATCTTTTTAAAAATTTTTATTAGTATTATTTCTTATTTTTATACATTCAGTCCTTATATATCATTTAGTTTGTAAAAAGACTTTACCCAACATGATATACGCCACACAGTAGACAAGTTGATACTACTATACACATCATCACCAACAGGCAACAAACCATATCTGTGTAATACAAATGTCTTACTTCTATTTCCCCAAATTTCCCTTCCTGCACTCTTCCCCTCTCCCACTCTCCTTCCACTTTGTCCTCAGTGTCCATAATCGTTTTTAATGCTTTTGTGTCCTCCAGTCTTTCAGTCTCTACTGTAGCATGTAGACAGTTGGTATACATTAAGTGGAGACATACAATGTCTCTGTTTCATAACCTGACTTGCTTCATTCAGCAATAGCTCTTCCTTGTTTGTCCACTTTCTATCAAATGCCAGGGTCTTGTTTTTTATGGCTGAATAGTATTGCATGGACTAATTTATATCAGTACCTTTCTCTTGGATCTTAAAGCTTGTCTCAATATCACATGGTTTCTGCTATTTGTTAGCCAGATTCGTGAGGGCAGGACGCTGCCTACCTTCTTTATCACCATGTCTTCCATGCCTAGCACTGTCCCAGGCACACAGCAGAGTGCCAGAAGGCACTCTGAAATGAAAGACTCCCCCATGCCCACCCAACTTCTTCCCCAAGTTACTTGTGTCAGCGCAGAAGCTCCACTTTCCATCCTTATCCATGTTTTCTGTGGTTGGGCACCAGAGTTTGTTGCTTTCATTCTCAATGCACTCAGAGATCACATTATTTCTGTAGATGGAGGGGAAGATGCAAGGCTTGCTGAAGGAATTTCCCCCATATTCTGAAAATGATCATGAAAGGTTACAAGTCAACAAGAGGAGATTTTGAAAGGCTTTAATTTATCACACGTAAACTAGGAGGGGTTTTTGAGAAGTTTACTAAAAGTGTTATGGAGAACAACTGTAAATTCTAGAGACAGTGTAGTAGGAGGATGGAAAATGGTGGAGAGTGAGAGGAAGGGAAACAAGGGAGGGGAAGTAAAATAAATAAAAAATAATCACAAGAAAGAAGAAAGGAAAAAAGAGAGAGAGAAAGAAAGATGAAGAAAAAGGAGAGAGAAAGGAAAAAGAAAGAGAAAGAAGGAAAGAGAAAGAAGAAAAATTTTAAATTATGCATGAATTTCAAAAAATTTTGTTTCATGATAGAGTGCATTGTGTGTGCATGAAAGAGAGAAAGAGAGCTTTTGACAAAGTATCTTCATGCTGCCATCTCCTCTTCCCAACACTCTGCCCCTCAGGATCCTGGGCACCTGCATGCCCCTGACATGTTTTCTAAATAATGACATTGATCATATTAAGTAAGGATTAGTATAGAATTAAGATTATATGTTAAGCTGCTTTGAGATGTAGATAGGGGTCATCAATGGGTGAATCTGGTGATTTTCAATTCTACAAACAGAAATACTTGAAATGCAATACCGGGACTATATTCTCAGGACAACTAGTTTTCCATGTGGGAAATGGGGACTTGAAGAACATCGCCTCAGAACATTCTTGTTTCTTCTGGTCGCCATTGTGTACTCTGGAAGACACATGGTTCCTAGAAACACTTCCCCTAGTAGCTCCACTCTCACCCTGACCAGGATTATTACTATCTACCCTCCTCCCTACCTCACACCCCATCCTTGCCCCAGTGGCTCACCATTTGCTTCACAGTATTTCCACTGCTGCTTCTCATCAAAGCTGGAGGTGACTGAGCACCAGAGCTTTCCAAATAAGCTGCCATCTGTGATGCAGCTTTCATAAGACTTTCCTCGATAGAGGAAGGGGAAGACACAGCGTGGGAAATCTGTATGGAACAAAATTCATGAGTAGTTTGACTTTCTCTAGTCACTCACAGGATAGAATCATTTTATTCTTAATCAATAAATCAGTAATCAAAGTACAACACAAACATCAGGTCCAGGGACCAGCAGGACCCTGGTGGTTAAGGTGCTGGACTCCCACATGGCCAACTGCAATTTGAGTTCCAGACCTGATGGCTTGCTTTCTCACTTTCCTTCTCTCTCTCTGGTAAGCACATGTGCCTTATAACAAACTTAAAATAATAATAGTAATAAATAAAATTTTTAAAAATACATTGGGTCTGGAAGGGACTTTATGCATTCATTTCATCAAGCACTTAATGCTTAAAGCCTATTCCTATGGTTCCATCCTCAAAGCTTCTCCAAAAGGGTTCCCAGTCTCCATAGTGCCCCAGCCTGTTGAACAAACAAGCTTAACATATGTCACATAGTGTCTTATAAGCAACAGACCTATAAAGTCAAGAAGACTATTGATGGTTTATGACCAACAGACAAAGTCAAGATCTTGACCTACAAAAAATGTAAAAAGCCAGTGAAGTCAAATATAGGAAAGTTATTACCTAGCATGGATGCCTTATTGCAACTTATATGAATAGACTGAATTTCCCATCACATATACAGTATAAATAATGTTTTCTGACAATATATTTATCATGGGTAGATTTACTCAATGCAATAAGGGATTCGATGTCATTTGGGACTGAAAGGGGCTGTCTAGGTGAAGCAGGGGACGGAATGTTGCATTGAACAGGTGACACGGGGAAGCCTGTCATGAAAAAATAGGGAGAAGTGAGTTCCAGAAAAAGGAAATAAACGTGTGAAGGGTTTAAAGACAGAAAGGAGTTCAGAATAGTCAAGGGATAGCATGGTGATCACCATAGCTAGAGTTCCGTAGGCAAAGAAGGGAGTGGTAGATGAAGTAAGAGAGAGGCAAGATACTATAGGGTCTTGCAGACCAAGGTGAAAGTTCTAAGCATGATGGTGAGCCATGGAGGAGTATGAGCAGACAAATAGCATTACCTGATTTCACATTCTACACGGTCTCTTTGGCTGACGTGTGGGGAATAGATTGGAAGGGAGTGAGAAGGGATTGGAGGAAACCAGTTAGCAAATTATTACAGTGGTTTTTGAGAGATGGGATGAGATCTAGAGTAGGGATCTATTTTGAAAGAAATAATGGGTTAGTTGGTGGATTTGAAATAGAATATGAGGGAATGACTTCTGTTTTTCTGATTCATGATAGTACTTCATTTTATTGAGGAAAATTGAAAATTAGAAAAGAAAGGAAGAAAAAAAAAAGCAGGGTCGGATAGTGTGCAGTAGTAAAATGCAATGTATATGAGACTGACCCAGATGGAAGGTTCCAAGTTCATATCTGTAGACCTTCCTGAGTACACTGGGCATGAGGGTACCCGTGATCCAGGGCTGGCTAATGCTGGAGGTAGATCACAGCATCAAGATTTTGTTAGGGGTGTTCTCTCTCTCCTCTCTCTCTCTCTCTCTCTCTCTCTCTCTCTCTCTCTCTCTTTCTCTAAGAAAGAAAGAAACTGAAAAAAATCTTCTGCACAATACTTTATTTCTAGTTATATAAACATCTTAAATTAACATCTCAGGACATTGCCCTATAGATACCTGCTTCTGTTCTATCTCTTTAAGAGATAAGGCTGCAGAGAAACATACTGCAAAGTACTGTTTAGGAGTGCACATGCATACCACTTACCATTAGAATGTAAGGCTAAGATGTTCAAGCTGCTGAAAAGTAGTGATAGTAGTTATGGCACAGTGGTAACACAACTAAACTCACATAGGAAAGGTCCTGAGTTCACATCCCAGGACCTCCCTGACCCTGCTGGACATGCATGCACACGTGCCCATGATCGATCTGGGTGAGACTAGGGTGGATTATAGCATGGAGACCCTGTCGGGGGTCTCTACCTCTCTCTCGTGGAAGAAGTAAGTAAATAAGAAAAATTTCACGTAGCAAGAAAGCTATTGATTATAGTTATCAGTCCAAAGAGCAACACTTGGTTCAGAGACCAGAGCCAAGGAGAGAACCTTCAAAAGGCAAGCCTTCATCTAAACAAGAACCCTCAATAATTTGGCCAAAAGAGGTTTAGTCGAAAATAGGGGCCAACTCCGTAGTATAATGATTGAGGAAGCTGGATCCCACATGGCCAACCATGGTTCAAATCTCAGCCCCAGTGGCTTGAATAACATGGCTGCCACATGCGGATGCATGCCCCAAATCCCAACAGGATGGAGAGATGGGGAAGAAGGGATTGTGGCATGACCATGCTCCACTGAGGAAGTGCTTCCCCTTCTCTCTAAACTAATACCGCTAGGCCTGCCTGTGCTGTAACTATACCTTTGGCACAATTTTGCCACAGTTTGTATGTGCTAAGCATGTTTCAGAACCTCTTTTCCAGAATTTTTTTTTAAAAGGAAAATTTCTATCTCTAGTTCCATTTTAAACAGTTAATGCTGATTATTTGCGTTGTTTGAGTTAGAGTGGTGGTTTTCCATTTTCAGCTGGGGTAATGTTGCTTCTAAGTTCTCTTTTTTTTTCCCTCCCTGTGTGTGAGGGCACTTTTTATAGTCATGTTCAGGTCTTGTAATCAGAGATTCTACTTAACAGTACAAGTCTCTGGCTATTGTTAATGTCTTTGAAGTTAGTTATGATCATGCATGCTTACTACTTTATTATAATTTTCTTTGTTTGTTTTAAAGAGAGTTTTTTTGCTAATGGGTGCATATGCTCACCAGAGAGAGACAGAAAGTTAGAAATCGCTCCCCAGGGGGATGGCACACTGCAATCCCTTCTCCTCCATTCTGCTTTCAGGATTCTGGACATGCATGCACACGCGCCCAGCATGAGTTTTAAGTCACCACTTCCAAGACTCAAACTGTGGCCGACTACATGGGAGTCCAGCAACATAACCATTATGCCATCTGCTGGTCCCTAATTTTCTTTCTTTTTACTCTGTCTATTTTTGCAGTTAAGAAATTATGTTGACTTGTTTCAAAACTATGAGCATAGATAAGTAATATTATTTGCAAATTTAATTTCAGGATAGTGAAAGGGACATTACAGTATTTGTATTATAAAGGGGAGGGGGCCATTTGATCTAAAACTTAAAAACAATGATGCCAGGAAAAAACAAATCATAAATATTCAAAAATTGGGTATTGGTAGGAGCAATTTAATATCCAACACTGAGTTATTGGTTAAAAATAAATAAATAAATAAATTTCATCTGTATACACAAACACACGCTCAGATCCAGAAATCAGATAATTGTCAAAAATGCCTTTAGCTTTGAAAATAGTGAACAGAATCTCTCAAATCCCTTTTCTTTTACATTTGTTTCTTTTCCCCTTATTAACTTAGAAAAAGTAAGAAAGATACAAAGAATGTAGTAGTTCCTTTGGTCAACTGGCCGTACAATATTACAATACCCTTATCCAGAGAGCACCATTTGAAAATAATGTACTTGGGGCCAGCAGATGACGTGGTGGTTAAGGGCACTGGACTCCCACATGACCAACTGCAATTTAAGTACCCGAGCTGGCGGCTTGCTTTCCCACCTTCTCTCTCTCTCTCTTTCTCTCTCTCTGTCTCTCTATGGTGAGCACAAGTGCCTGATAGTATAAATTTTTAAAAATAGTCACAATAAGTAAAATTTTAAAATCAATTCCAGCACCCATTTAAATAAAATATGTACTTATTAAATTCTTCCTCTACTTATTTCCTCCGTGGAAATGGACGGTTAGCAGATGCTGCTTTCAAAGAGAACATCTGCTACCTTTATGGCAAGGATTTTGCACTCAATAGTTCAGAGGTCCCCAGACAGACTACACACAGTGGCAAAAGGTGTGGAGTCTCTCATTTGTACAGACTAGATTCATCACACATTTATCAGGTCAAGAATACCAGATAAAGTGTTTCAGCCTTCACCTGGAGATCATGAAAAATATGGCAGGTATCCACGGCACCTTGATAAACTGCATATTGTTGCCAGAATAAAGAGTACAAAAAGGCATCCAAACTGGGAAAAAGAAACATTAAAGATGCTTGGATGCAAAAAAGCACATACTCCTCAAGTTCCTAAGAATAACCCACAGTGAATGCAAAACTGAAAGTAATCCAATACTCAATAAGAATTCAGCCCCTGAAGTTGCGCCGAAGACTCCAGCAGAGGAAGCCTGTCTATCATGAGCCCCAAGAGCACAGGAGAGTTAGTAGTGCAGTCGCACCTGAAGTCTTTGGAGCCAGAAGCAGTGAAGTCCTGATGCCAGAGCTGCTTCAGATTAGAAAATGCAATAATGTAAGAAAAGAAAAAAATAGTTTAAATAGTAAGTTTTTTTAAAAAAAGAAAACAGGGGGACCAGTAGTTAGCGTAATGGCTATGTCGCTGGACTCCCACGTAGTAGATCGCGGTTCGCGTCCCAGAACCGGTGGCTTAAAACTCACGCCGGGCGCGTGTGCGTGCGTGCCCAAGATCCCGAGAGGAGAATGGAGGAGAAGGGATTACGGCGTGACCATCCCCCCTGGAGGGTGATTTCTCACTTTCTGTCTCTATGTCTCTGTCTGTCTGGCGAGCGCACGCGCCCTATAGCGAAAATCTCTCCAAAAATAAATAAATAAATAAATAAATAAATAAATAAAAAGAAAACACAAATTGTTGTTATTTAAAGATGCCATGAAAGTGTTTCATTAAAATATGTTCTTATTGTAAGTCTTTGAGGAACTGAAGACAGTGGGGGAGGAGGGTGAGAGGGAGGGCATCAAGGGGAAGAAGAAAGAAGCAAAACATTTAAGAGACCCAAAATGTAAAGAAATCTGATGATTATAATGTATATGGTATTGCTTTTGACTGGACCAATATGCAGTATATTCATGATGGGGAAATTCATTTGGTATGCTATAATGATACACAGTGATGAAAAGTAAACATTTTTAAAAAATTAAATAAAGAAATGTAGGGACATGTTTGGAGAGAGGCCCTGAGGGTGTGGGGACTTGCTCTGAGCAATCATCTCCTGTCCCTTTGGGCTATGGCAGAACCTTGCACCTTGTCCTTTCCTTGACCCTTGCTGCAGGCAGAGCAAAGGGTGGAATGTGCTAGGGGCCTTCCAACAGATACATCTGATGAAATTCAGGAAACATCCTGACCCCAATTAGCAAAATCCAACCCCTGTTCTGCCTCTGCAAGATTCTTTAGCCTTATCAAAACCACTTTGATGTTTGCAGGAAAGTAACCTCCCTTCCTACAGTTAGGCTTCTCTCCACCAGATAAGAAGGTTATTGGAATTTCTCTTTGATAGGGAGGTAGCCAAGAGATACAACTGGCCCAGTATGTCCAAGACCTTATAGATTTGTTACCTGCTTCTTATTGTCTGTAACATATCAACTTATCTGGAGTGTCATGAAATACATGTATGTAGTGTCATTTTGCCCTGCAAATAAAGGCACCCAGTTTGTCTGGGTGGCAAAAGTTGCTTGGGCTGCTTAGACTCAGGCTGCCTGTGTCCACTGCTACTCTGTTTGTCTCTTTCTGCTTCCTCTTAGATGGAGCTAAGTCCGGGACAAACGCTGACCAACAGAGGGCATAATGGTTACATCGCTGGACTCCCACACAGTTGACCACAATTTGAGACCCAGACCCAGAGGCTTCAAACTCACACCAGGCACGTGTGCATGCATGCCCAAAATCCTGAGAAGAGAATGGAAAGAAAATGGGAGAGAAGGGATTATGGCATGGCCACTCCACCCCAGGGAGTGATTCTCACTTCTTTCACTTCTTCTTGTCTCTTGGTCTCTGGCAAGCATACATGCTCAATAGGAAAAACAACAACAAAACCCTCCCTAAAAAGAAAGAAAGAAAGATGTTATAATAAAAATATATATGTAATGACTATCTACACTCTTAGTAGAGACTGAAATACTGGAGGTCCTAAAAGCATTGAAAATTGTTATGGACAATGGGGAAAAAGTGGAAGGAGAGTGGGAGAGGAGAAGAGTGCAGGAAGGGAAATTTGGGGAAAAATGGAGAAGACATTTGTGGGACACAGATATGGTCTGTTGCCTGTTGGTGATGTTGTGTATAGTATTCTCAACTCGCCTGCTATGTGGCATATATCATGTTGGGTAAAATCTCTTTACAAACTAAATAATGTATAGTGATTGAATGCATAAATAATGATAAATAATAGTAGTAAACTGCTAGAAAAATATATATGTTCTAAATATTAATAAATAAAGTATTTATTTAATTCTTTCTAACGTAGAGATACACATACACAGAACCTTCAACAGGGTCTTGATGCCATGGTCCACCCCCTGCCTCAGTCAGCCCCAGATCATGGGCATGTACATGCCCTAGGTACTCATGGAGGGCTCTGGATGCAAACCCAGACCTTCCCATGTGGTCAGCCTCACAGAGCATTATATTTTATGGCTGTGCCATCACGTATCCATCCAGAAAGCACCATTTGTAGCACTATGACCCATTATTAGTATTTAGTGTTTGGTCTCCCAGCTCATAATCTATGCACATGTACATACTATAGTTTACAAAAATATGACCGTGTCATCTACATTCACACATTCTCTTTTGCAATCCACCCTGTTAAGAACACCATGAGAAGTACATGTCTGTTGTTTAAAAGCTGCCTGGCATATGAGATTTTCCCACTCACCTTCTACCATGCAGTGCTTCCATCTTCCATCATAAACTGCTCTTGTTGCACACCAAGGGGAGAAGCTATTAGTTTTGGTGCAAGTGAAGTAAACAGATTCCTTATAGGTGAAGGGAAAGACACAGTCCTCTTTGATATCTGAAGGACAGAAGGACAAAACAAGAGGAGACAGTCATAAGGAAGGAGCCAAGAATCCAGCTTGGTTTGGTTCTTGCTTTGATATGAATGATGGTCCCTCATATGTTGAAGCTATAACACTCAAGGTGGTGATATTAGTAGTTGGGGTCTTTGAGAGGTGATCCCCATCTGACTGGGGTTAAAATGCTTATCAAGAGACCCCAGAGAGCTAGTTAGTCCCTTCCACATCTGCTAGCCCCTTCTACCATGCAATGTTAGAAAGAGAAAGTGTCATCTATGAATCAGGAAGTAGGCCTTCATCAGACATGTAATTTGCTGCTGTTTTGATTTTGGTCCTCTCAGCCTCCAGAACTGTGAGAAATAAATTTCTGTTATTCATAAGATACGAAGTCCAGTATTTTGTTATAGCAGTCTAAATAAATGTAGACAGTTCTCATGGTAGTCTGAGCGCTACACACCTAGGAGTATCACTCTACTTCCTAAAGACATGAGAATGTGTCCAGAATATGTCTGGGCCACAGGTATTGAGGAAGAGTTTCAGACTCAATGAAGGTGACCAAAAATATGTGAAAGGACTAAAAAGTCTGCATAAAAGTGGGACTAAAGTATGAGTTTATTGGTGCAAAAAAATTTTAAACTCACGCATAGGTTTTTTATATTATGTATTTTCTATGAATTTTTTTCTTTTTTTCTTTCTTTCTTTTTTTTTTTTGGAGAGGTTTTTGCTATAGGGCGTGTGCGCTCGCCAGACAGACAGAGACAGACAGAGAGACAGAAAGCGAGAAATCACTCCCCAGGGGGGATGGCCACGCCGCAATCCCTTCTCCTCCATTCTCCTCTCGGGATCTTGAGCACGCACGCACACGCACCCGGCGTGAGTTTAAGCCACCGGGTACAGGACTCGACCCATGGTCGACTACATGGGAGTCCAGCGACATAGCCATTATGCTAACTGCTGGTCCCAATTTTCTATGAATTTTTTGAAGACCCCCGTGTATCATTCTCTCAGACTACTGTTCCCCAGAGTGTGGAACGGGCACCACTAATGTTACATAAGAGACATTTGGCAGTTACAAAATCACTTTAGGTAATGTAGAGAAGCACATTAAATAATTTTGAAACACAGACTTTAAAAAATCCTTTTCCAATAGTCTTTCAATCCTTCTGGTTAAACAAAAGAGGAAGTGTCCGTTTAAAGCTAGTATTTCTCTATCACAACTCTAATACTTAATAATCTTTCTTTTTAACAAAGAGTGGGCAGGACTCAGGCTCAAAGTCTTACTTATAAAATAGGATCCAGTAGGATGGAATGACAGGATTTTGTTTTTACAGTATTTATTTTTCTTTCTCTTTGTACTTTTTTTATTTATGGCAAGCAGTACTCTTTTTAATATTATGATGCTGATATTGTAAATAAACAATGTAAATAAACAATATAAAACTGTTTTTACACATTAATTTATTAAGATTAAGCCAAGTGAGGAAATTTAAAGAAAAATATCGAGTAAATAATAGCACCAGTGACATGCAGATGTGGCAAATATTGAGGAGGTGATGCTCAGCCAAATGAAGTTTAGGAAAGACAATTTTGATCTTTCTATTCTTCCTTTTTTTTTTTAGAGTTTTATTTTATTTTATTTTTTTTAGCTATTGGGCGCGTGAGCTCACCAGAAAGACAGAGACAGACAGAGAGACAGAAAGCGAGAAATCACCCACCGAGGGGATGGCCACACCACAATCCCTTCTCCTCCATTCTCCTCTCGGGATCTTGGGCACGCACGCACACACGCCCGGCGTGAGTTTAAGCCACAGGGTCTGGGACTCGAACTGTGGTCGACTACATGGGAGTCCAGCGACATAGCCATTACACTAACTGCTGGTCCCAGATCTTTCTGTTCTTCTGTATGAGGACAGAAACTCGGTCATTTCACAGTGTATTCACGGCACCTAGAATAATGGCCTATTCATCATCGGTGATCAAGAGACAGCTGGCAAAATTCGTTCCAAAAATACCATGTGAAATAGGGCTTCTTTAATGAACTCATCAGAAGAGTTTATATTCAAATAAGAATTAAAATACAAAGTATACTTAGTAGTCTCTCTATCTCTCTCTTTTCTTCTATAGAATGTGTGTGCTTATCACACAGAAACAGAAAGAGAGAGAGAAGGAAAGTGAGAAATCACCCCCCACCAGAGATGGCCATATCACAATGCCTTCACCTCCATTCTCCTCTCAGAATTTTGGGCACACACGCCCAGCATGTTTTTCAAACTACCAGATCCTGATACAAACCATGCAGTCAGTCATGTGGATTCCAGCTGCCTTAACCTCCATGCTTCCTGGTTGACTCCCAAATAATTAAAAAAATTTTTGTCATCATTCAATAGCACTAGAGATAAATGGTGCCTGAAATATATACTAAGAAGTGCTGCTCTAGGCCAAGCTCTCCATCACAGGTGGACACTCAGAAGATAAGGAATGATTTAAAGTCAATTTCTTTTCTTTTCTTTTTTTTTTTTAGCAAAACTAAGATGAGAACTTGGTTTTCTCATTTGCTACTCCAGGATCAAAGCTTTCTTCCTTACCCTCATCACCTTCATCCCCTCCTTCCCGCCTTCCCTCCCTCAAAGAAGTAATGATGAATTGCTACAAGTAAGATACACGGACAAGTGATCTTTGTGTATATGCAGTAGATTGTGGGTGGGAATTATGTTTGCCATTTCTTGGTTTAAAGGGAGTCTCAGAAAGGGCCAGCAGGTGACTGGTGGTGAAGACACTGGATTCCCACGTGGCTGACCTAGACCCTGTGGCTTAAAAATAAATAGATAAATAAATACATAAATGTTTTAAAAAAGAAGTCTCAAGCAATTCTCTGTGCTATAAAAATAGTGCTTTACAGAAACTGTGGCATGTATACACAATAGAATACTACTCAGCCATAAAGAATAATGAATTCTAGGGGCCTGCAGGTGGTGGGTGGTTAAGGCACTAGACTCCCACACAGCTGACTGTGATTCGAGTTCTGAACCTGCCGCTTACTCTCTCACTTTCCCTCTCTCTCTCTTTTGCTTTCTGGTCAAATTTTAAAAACAACAATAGTAAATAAAATTTTAAAAGAATAATGAAATCTTGTCATTTGAGACAAATGGATGAAACTGGAAGATACAATGAGAAGTAAATTAAGTCAGGTTATGAAAGACAAATACTGCATGTCCCCACTTACCAAACACTGAATGTCCTCACTCATTGGCAGGTGCTAAAGAATTCAAGGGCATAGAAGTAGAGAAGGTATTGGTTGGTACTTGAAACTGAATGGGGGGCGTGGTGGAGACATTGGGAGAAATTGGTTAAGAGACACAAGAGTGTAAGTAAACAAGTGGAGTGGGTTATGGAGCAATGTACCACAGTAACAAACATCACAGAGAATGGTGGTGATAGGTTCATAAACAGATAACTATATCTTAAGTTGGTAAGTACCTTTATAAATATTAGCTCTGAGCAATTTAAGTGTGAGAAAGAGTATGAACCTGGACTGAAGCAAGTCTTTATGGGCAATTAGAAGGGAGTAAATCCAGGAAGAGAGAAAACACATTCAGGGTAGGATGAAGGGCATGAGCAAAATCCCAAAGACAAGAGAGAACATGGGGTAAAAAGAAATTCTTCTGTCTGCCAGCTGAATAAAGAGCAATGATTCTCCATGGAGGAGAGGAAATCATGACCTCCCCCCGCCCCCGGGACATTCAACAGTTTCTGGCCATTTTATGTTGTTATTAACCAGTAGGAGAGGGCTGGTACCAACCAGAGATGTTGCTAAACTCCCTATAACCTACAGAATAGCTACACAGAACAAAGAACCATCTGACCCCTAATGCCCACAGAGCCAAGGTTGAGAAACTCTGATTAAGACTAGGCAGTGGCACAGCAGTAACACCACCAGACCCATATGGGAAAGGTTCTGGGTTCACATCCAGGCCAGCTGAGACTTGGGAGTAGAGTGCCATGTGAAGACCTTGTTGAGGGGTGCCTCTTTCTCTCCGTCTCCCTCTCCCTCTCCCCCTCTCTCTCTCTCTCTCTCTCTCTCTCTCTCTGTGTGTGTGTGTGTGTGTGTGTGTGTGTGTGTGTGTGTGTGTGTAATGGGAAAAAGAAAAAAGAAACTTGAAAAAAATCAAACTGATAAATAAGACTGGGCAGAAAACACCGAGGTCCTGAGGCTGGAGGATACAAAAAGAAGAAGGATCTTGTTCTCTGCATTCCAAAAGAAAGGTTTCCCACCAGACATCCACGTTGAGCTGTTAGATGAATTTGGCATGAACCTCTATTGAGTTAAGCGATGGACATTTGGAGGATTTACAACAGTTAGCTCTCCGCTGATGCAGAGGAATAAGATACATCTCTGTCTTTAAGGTCTGTAACCTAGTAATCCTGTCCCTAATTCTGGATTTTTACCCTATACAATATGACACAGGCAAGGATGGGTTGGGAGAGAGTGGATGAGCCCCATTCATGGGTTGAGGTATTAGAGATCCTTAAACAACACTGTGTTTTCCATGTCTGGGTCTCAGAAGTGTTTGGTCTTGTTTTGTGACATTTAAACAGTATAGATCTATAACACAGAGTACCTGGAACATGGCCGCTGCTTAACAAACATTATTATCTATCTGTCACCATCATCAATATTCTGCCTCAATCATAGATACCATTGAGTATCTGGAATACTATGATGAGTGGGAGAGTAGATGCCCCTGTACATGGAATTAAGGTTATCCTTGAGAGTTGTGAGTAAAAAATCAACACGTAATGAATACTATTAGCCATCTGCAAAGTAATCCAACAGATGGCCTAATCTTCTTAACTGAGTCGCAATCCTCCATAATCCAGACCCTGTTGACCTACCCATTCTCACTCCCTGATTAATATTCTCTTGACCTTACCCCATGTTCTCTTTTGTCTTTGGGATTTTGCTCATGCCCTTCATCCTACCCTGAATGTTTCCTCTCTTTCTAGATTTACTATGTGCTACTTGCCCATAAAGACTTGCTTCAGTCCAGGTTCATACTCTTTCTCACACTTACCTTGCTCAGAGCTAATATTTATAAAGGTACTTACCAACTTAAGATATAATTATCTGTTTATGAACCTATCACCACCATTCTCTGTGCTGTTTGTTACTGTGGTACATTGCTCCATAACCCACTCCACTTGTTTACTTACACTCTTGTGTCTCTTAACCAATTTCTCCCAATGTCTCCACCACACCCCTCATTCAGTTTCAAGTACCAACCAATACCTTCTCTACTTCCATGCCTTTGAATTCTTTAGCACCTGCCAATGAGTGAGGACATTCAGTGTTTGGTAAGTGGGTATATGTAGTATTAGTCTTTCATAACCTGACTTAATTTACTTCTCATTGTATCCTCCAGTTTCATCCATTTGTCTCAAATGACAGATTTCATTATTCTTTTAAAATTTTTATTTATTATTTTTGCTTTTTCAATATTTTTATTTTTTATTCATTTTAAAAATTGTTACTTATACATTAAATCGCTATATATCATTTAGATTGTGAAGAGACTTAAATTTTGACCAGAAATCAAAAAGAGAGAGGGGGGAACCAGCAGTTGGCGTAATGGCTATGTCACTGGACTCCCACGTAGTCGACCGCGGTTCGCGTCCCGGACCCGGTGGCTTAAAACTCACGCTGGGCGCGTGTGCGCGCATGCCCAAGATCCCAAGAGGAGAATGGAGGAGAAGGGATTGCGGCGTGACCATCCCCCCTGGGGGGTGATTTCTCGCTTTCTGTCTCTATGTCTCTCTCTGTCTGTCTGGCGAGCGCACGCGCCCTATAGCGAAAAAATTAAAAAACCTCTCAAAAAAAAGAAAAAAAAAAGAGAGAGAGAGAGAGGGAAACTGAGAAAGTATACTGGCAGGTCCAGGACTTGAATCACAGTCAGCTATGTGGGAGCCCAGTGCCTTAACCACCCACCACCTACAGGCCCCTAGGATTCATTATTCTTTACGGCTGAGTAGTATTCTATTGTGTATAAATGCCACATTTTCTTTAGCCATTTGTTGGTTATTGGTCACTTAGGCTGATCTATATCTTAGCTATTATGAATAATGCTGCAGTAAACACAAGTTTGCAAGTATCACTCTATAGAGTGACTTTCCATCCTTTGGAGACATACCTAATAGTGGGATTAATGGATCTACGAGTAGTTCTGTTTTTACATTTGTGACAAACATTTTCTCTTTTAGAGAGATTTTTGCTATAGGGTACATGGGCTTGCCAGAGAGCAAGAGAGAGACAAAAAGTGAGAAATCACCCCCTCCCCCCAGAGGGGCTGGCTGCACTACAATCCCTCCTCCATTCTCCTCTCAAGATTTTCAACATGGACACACATGTGCCTGGCATGAATTTCAAGCTGCTGGGTCCAGGATTCAAACGGCAGTTGACCATGTGGGAGTCCAGTGATGCAACCATTATGCCATCTGCAGGTCCCAACAAACATTTTCTAAATTCTCCTCGTCATCTGACAATATACTCACCTCCACTTGTTTCATAGGAATAGAGGAGGAGGGCCATCCATCCCAGCAGATAACTTGACCATCGGTTCATTGTGGTTGGCCTCTTCTCTCTAGATTAAAAGAAAATACAAATTTTATTTCCACAGAACCCCTTCTTCTTCCCACTCTCAGTATTGATATTTTTTTTCCTCTTTAAATTTATTTTTTACATTAATTCACTATACATCATTACAGCATACAAATGAATTTTCCATCCAAAATACACTGTGTATTGGCTCAATCAAGCACATCAACATACATGTTTTCAGCAAATAATTTTCCAATTCTTATGTCTTGTATACTTTGTTTTTTGTTTTGCCATCCTTGATTCCCTATCCCTCACCCTCTGCCATGTTCCACCCTCCTCCCACATTGTCTCTGGTATCCACGATTGCTTTCTATGCCTTCCCCCCCCCCCATTTAATTGATTTGCTAATGAACTTAATTAGTCTAAATATATCCAATAGCTAGCACAGCTGACATATACCTATACATGAACCCAAGACTGACTTTAGGCATAAACCCCAGTGAGTAGAATGAACATATTATAAAGTAGTACCCAGCTGGGGCTATATAGCTTACTGCAGTCATCAAATATGCATATTTTTAAAAATTTCGATACGAACAGTTCAGTTTTACCGTTTTTTTTTTCTCCTGAAACTTTTTTTTTTAATTACTTAACATTCATTCCCTGAGCATCATCACAACGTACTAAATGTGGTTTCCCATCTAGAATAAACTGCATAGTGGCTTAATCATGCATGTTATCATCAATAATATTCCATTTCTACTTTCATACATATGTATATGTATATATATGTTTTTTTACCCCATGTTTGACCCTCTGCCCTTTCCCACTCTCTTATTACACTATCTCTGCTATATACAGTTGTCTTCCATTCCTTTTTCCCCAACATTTTGTTGATCACACAATATCATAAGTAAACTAACTACTTTCAGCAGGTAATTTCAAGAAGAGTAGTTTTGAACTGGTAATGATATTTCCTTGAAACTTAAAGCCTAGAAACAGGTTAGTATTCTGTTCAAATAGTAGGTACATGCACCTATCAACAGCTCAAGACAGGACAAAAATCCTTTAAAACCGGAAAACAAAGCTTAGGAGAAAAGCAGCAATAATTTAGTCAAGTCACAGAATGTTGTTTCATCGGTTCCGTCTCATGTACTTAATCTTTCTTCTGTTAAGGTTCAATCTTCCAGATTGAATTCTGGGATATAATATTCATCTCCAAACATTGTCCCTACAATTATGTTGCCCATTTTCTTAGTTTTTGAACTCTTATTTCTGTGTGTCTGCATTTAATTTTACTGACATAGCACTCCCTTAAGAACTTCTTGGAGATCTGGTCTGGTACTGGTAAATTCTTTCAGGTTTTGTTTATCTGGGAATGTTCGTGTCTTTTCTTCCCAAATGAACGATAACCTTGCTTGGTACAGAATTCTCGGTTGAAATTGCTTTTCCCTTAATACTTTGAATATATTTTCCCATTCCCTCCTCGCTCGCATTGTTTCCGATGAGAGGTCTGCCATTAGTCTGATGGGATACCCTTTGTAGGTAACTTGCCTTTTTTCTCTTGCCAGTCTTAGTATCGTCTTTGTCTGTGGTTTTGGTCAATCTGGCTATAATGTGTCTTGGAGAAGATCTTCTTGGATTGATTCTACTTGGGGTCCTCTGTATTTCTTGGGACTGAATCTTTGAGTGCCTCTCCAGGTTTGGAAAGTTTTCTTGCAGGATTTCATGGAATAGATTATCAATGCCCTTATGAGTCTCTTCACCCTCTGGGATACTTATTAACCGGATGTTTGGACGTTTAATTGTATCCAGTACTTCTCGCATCTTATTCTCAAATTTTTGGGCCATTTTCTCAGTCTTCATGGTGGATTTTTCTAGGCCAGCCATTTTCTCTTCTACATTAGAGATTCTATTTTCTGTATGATCTAGTCTGCTTTTAATACTTTCAAGGGAGATTTTGACTTCTTGTATTATAGCCTTCATCTCTAACAGTTCCATCTGATTCTTTTGTAAAGTGTGAAATTCCTCTTTTAGATCTTGCATGAATTTCCTCATCTCCTGGAACTCTTCAACTCCTTTCTCCTTCCTCTTCAGCAGTTCCTTGTTTTTCTTCTCTTCCATCTCTGTTAGCTTTGCCATTATGAATGTTCTGAATTCTTTATCAGACATTTCCATGATTTCCATTGAACTGTCTGTGGATGAGGAGGAGCTATCCATTTCCCTTGTGGGAGAGGTATTTTCCTGCTTCCCTATATTTCTTGTGGTCCTGCAGCAATTTCTAGTCATCTGGTGGATGGTCGGTTTCTTCCCAAACTTGGAAGTTCAATCACGCGGGTTTTGTATGCTGGAGGCCCAGTTATCAGTGGGACATCTTCCTTTCTCCCAAAATGGCTAGATCGCAGGAGCCATGGAACTGTCTGTCTCTTGAAGAAGGGCTGTTCACGCAGGTTTTGTATGTTGGAGGCCCAGTTATCAGTGGGACATCTTCCTTTCTCCGTAAATGGCTAGATTGCAGGAGCCATGGAGCTGTCTCTTTATTTATTTATTTATTTTACAACCCAGTATATAGGAAAACCGAAAATGAATTAATTTCCTTAATCCTGGATAAATACAGAGGTTTCTAAAATTATAGCTTTACAAAGATGAACACTTTTTCAAAATTATCCAAATGAAGTGCTATCTGTCACTGATAGAAATAGTCCATCAAAATTTCAGTATGTTTTCTTTTCATGGGAAAAGGGACCAAAAATTCTAAAATATATCATCATGGACACCGTGTCTGGCACAGCATGGTCAGCACAGTGGCAGGTTCTTCCCAGCGACCATGCAGAAGGCACTGAGCACTGAGGATCTGAAAAAGCCGACCTCCTTGGCCCGTCTCAGTATTGATATTATATGTGTTATTTTTCTTTCTATCCCAAGCAGTAATAAAAGAATAATTAGGGCCATCAGGTAACACAGTGGTTAGGGTGCTGGACTTCCACATAACCAAACAGAGTTCAAGTCCTGGATGGATTGATTTCTCACTTTCTCTCTCACATGCGAGTGTGTGTGCCCAATAGAAAATCTAAATAATAATATTAACCATAAAATTAAATCAATTATTCTTTTTTAAAAAGAATAACTGAGGGACCAACAGATGGCATAATGGCTATGTCTCTGGATTCCCACGTAGTCAACCATGGTTCAAGACCTGGACCCAACTGCTTAAAACACCAGGCGCATGTGCCCAAAATCCTGAAAGGAGAATGGAGGAGAAGGGGTTGCAGGGTGTCCCTCCCCTCTGGGGAGTGATTTCTATTAATAAATACTTGTCTTTATTGTGGAGAGAAAGGTGTGATGGAAATAATAACTTAAGCATTTGTTAAACAATGTATTCCAACCAAGATGTCCAACACACTTTATGCGACTTGATGCAAGTGATAAGGTTTTTCAATCTCCACTTTACAGATGCAGGAATTATTGCCCAGAGAGACCTGAACTGATTACTGAGTAAGGAAATGGCAGGTCTGGGACTCAAACCAAGCAGTAGGCCATGTGAGATCTCCATAGCCACCATGCCACCAGCTGGTCCAGCATCAACTCTCAATAACCAATCTAGACAATGGGCAACGATTCAAAAGCCCAGTCACTGAGTCAGGTCATCCAACACATAGGTGGGGCCACAGAGCACCTGAGTTATAGAACATGGCCCAAACTTTTTTCTTCCTGTCCCTTAACAGCACGTGACTCTCTTGCTACCTAAGAGAGCATCTTTCTCATTTTTTGTTATTTTTCCTTGAAGACTTTACTCAACTATCACATCATGCTGCAAATGTGCTTTTTCTAAGTGACATTTCATTCACTGACTACTTATAGAAGACTCTAATTCTTTTTGACTGGTGATTCAGACCCTAGAATTCTGCTTTTTTTTATTTTTTTAAAGAAGGTACATGCACTTGCAAGGAAGAGAGAGAGAGAGAGAGAGAGAGAGAGAGAGAGAACACCTTCTTCAATGGGGTGTGGTCATGCTGCAATACTTTTTGCTCAGTTTCTCCACCCCCTCATGATTTGGAGCATACATGCACAAGCACCAAGTATGTTTTTCAAGCCACCAGGGCTGGGACTCGAACCATAGCCAGCCGTGTGAGATAGGCCTCCTATGTTCTCTCTGCGTCGTATCTGTCTGATTTAGTTGGTTCCACTTTCTGAATATCTCTTAAATCCAACCTCTCCTCTGCTTCTGCTGTTACTGACCAAAGGCAGGCCTTTACCATCTCTTCCCTCAGCTGTTGTCCTGTTCTCACAGATACATGGGCCTCTACTCTCTCTACTGACTGGTCTATTCTTTATAAGACTGCCGATAGGACTTTAAAAAAATCTATTTATTTTACATTCATTCATTGTATATCATTGCAGCATACAAAATGAATTTTCCCATCCAGAATACACTGAATATTGGCTTGATCAAAGATATTACCATACAAGTAATCTTCAACAGATAAATTTTCATTTTGTATTTCTTAAATACTTCTTTTTTTTTTTCTCCTTAATTCCCTCCTTCTCCCCTCTGCCATTTCCTACCCTTCTCCCACACTGCTTCTGGTGCCCACAGTTGTTCTCCATGCTTTTATACCATCCAATATTTCAGTTTCTCCCGTAGAATGCTGACATTCAGTGCATATTAAGTGGGGACATACAGTGCTTTTCTTTCATAATCTGGCTTGTTTCACTTAGCAGTAACCTTTCTATCAAATGCTAGGGTCTCATTTTTCTTTTTTATGGCTGAGTAGTGATATGTATTGTATATGTGCCACACTTTTTCCATCCATTCATCTGTCAGTGGACATTCGGGTTGGTTCCATGTCTTAGCTATTGGGAATAATGCCACAATAATTTTTTTTTTTGAGAGGTTTTCGTCATAGGGCGCATGCACTCACCAGACAGGCAGAGAGAGACATAGAGACAGAAAGAGAGAAATCACCCCCCAGGGGGGATGGTCACGCCGCAATCCCTTCTCCTCCATTCTCCTCTCGGGATCTTGGGCACGCACGCACACACGCCCGGCGTGAGTTTTAAGCCACCGGGTCCGGGACACGAACCGCGGTTGACTACGTGGGAGTCCAGCGACATAGCCATTACGCTAACTGCTGGTTCCCCACAATAATTTTTTTAATATACACTTTAATGTATTCATTCAAGAACAAATATCTATTGAGCACTTACAATGTGTGGGCACAGGGTTAAATGAAGAATGCAGTATAAATCAGGCACAGTACTGCCTTCATGGGATCATAGTCTGTGAAGGAAACAAACATGAGGTAGGTAGACCAGAAACAAATACAACTCTTTGTTGTGATCTTGGCTGTGATAAGGACTAACTGGGGCAAGCTACTTTTGATGGGAGGTCAACAGAGCTTCCTCTGAAAAACATAACATATGAGCTGAGACCTGGAGGAAAAGGAAGAGGAGGAAGAGATGACATTGTGGGGATATGGGGACTTATCCAGCAGAAGCAGCAGAGGTAAAAAGAGCCTGAGATGGAAACAGCTAGATGTGTTCAAGGATCAGCTGAACAAGCATAGCTGGGACTATGAGTAAGAAAGGGTAAAGCCAGAGAGATGGCTGGTGAGATGGAAGGCCCTGAGTCCTGCAGAGACTTCCTTACATTCCAAATGCAACCTGAAGCCACTAATAGGGTTAAGGTAGGGAGAGGCAGCATTCATTAATCCAAAATCCTCCATCATTTTAATAGTACAATTCACAGTGCGTACGATGGCCTTCCTCTCAAAGCTCATTTCCTATCCCTCTTCCCATCCCTTGACCTGCCCCACCACATTGACTTTGTACTGTTTTTTTGCACAAGACAAGGTGCTTACACCTCCAGGCCTATGTGCTTGCTCTTCTCTGCCTGGATGCTTTACCCTCCAGAGAGTTGCATGACTTGCTTCTTTAGACCGTAAAGGACTGTGTGCAAACACAAAGAATTGATACTGGCTGATGGTCTTCAATGTTAACGATCTACTTGGACCAGGTCATGGATATTAATAGAAAATATTTTGGGGGTGGTTCAAGACAATTAAAACAAGACTTAATAGCCAGCCACGCATGTCTGGAACATTCAGGTAAGGACCAAATTATTCCTTGGCACATTCAAACTCTTGAAGAACCCTTTATCTCAAGCTGTAGCATAGCTGAGCCTGGCATCCTGCCACTCTTACTATTTGTTGGCTAGTAGGTGAGGGGGTGCTGTGGCTTTGGAGGCAAACCACAGCCAGGCAGAGGTGTGAGTTTTCCCAATCATCAAATGACAGGGAGTAAGACCCACCTCAAGATTGTATTGTACATGCCACAGATACTAGAAACCACTTTGTACACAGCAGAGGAGACTTCAAGAAGTTCACGGAAAACTGGAGTTAAACTCCAAGTTTATGATGAGGCAAAAAATGTTTGAAGTTTGTGTGCACCTATGCAATATACGCACATCTTACATGTGCACATACAGATGCATGCGTGTACAATTATCTCCACAAATATTAAGTAGTTAAAACATTAAAAAGAAAAGATTGAAGTGTATTCTGGATAAAACAATATGAGACGATTTAAAATTACAAAATGAAAATCTGTGTAAATGGCTGTTTTAGAAGTGGATTCCTTTTCTGAAGTAGCTACTGATCTACCAAATTTAAAGAACATCTGTAGAGCAAAGCATGATGCCACTGGTTCCTCACTATTGGCAAATTTCATGGTGATTAAAAATCTGGAGGGGGGACAGCAGGTGGTGTGGTGGTGGATTACCAAATGGACGACTGTGGTTTAAGCCACCAGACCTGGTGGCTTAAAAATCACCCCAGGCACTTGTAAATGCTTGCCCAAAATACTCAGAGGAGAATGGAGGAGAAAGATTGTGGCGTGACCATCCTCCCTAGGGGGTGATTTCTCACTTTCCCTCTCTCTGTCTCTCTGGTGAGCACATGTGCCCTGTAGTAAAAATTTCTAAATAAATAAATAAAAATCTATGTGGGTCTGCACTGGTGTCTGGTAGAGTGACATGGACAAGGTACCTAACAGGTTATACATCTATAAAATGAGATGTTAATAATCATATCTACTTCATAGAGTTGTTGGGAAGATTAGATACAAGACACACAATACTTAGTAAAGCATGCACTATAGAGCTAGTGACAATTAATGTTGACCATTGGTGACAGTAATGATGATGATGATAATAATAATAATATCTACTCATCAGATAGCCCTGAAGTAATTAATTAATTATAGGAATGTTCTATTATTCATTTATTTGACCTTTTGTTGTTTATCATATTCTAAACCTTTCTAAAAATGTGTTACCTTCTAGGAAGTATTTTCCATGCCTAAAGATAATCTTCATTATTAATATTCCACCTACCCATCTTCCATGTATTCATTAATCATCATCCATCCATTCCTCCATAACTTCATCCACTCATAAACTTTCTACCCATACATTTATTCATCCATCTTTCTATTGATACTTATTTATCCATTCATCCATTCTTCCATTCATCATCCATCCTTCTATCTGTCCATTCATTCATTCACCATGTATTCTTCCACCCATCATATATCCTTCTATCCATCCATCCATTCACCCACCCTTCCATTCATCATCCATCCTTCCACCCACCATCCATCCACCTACCTTTTCATTTATCATCATCCATCAACCTAGCCATTCTCCCATCTACCTATCCATTTTCCCATCCTTCTATCCACCTATATTTTCATCTATCCTTCCATAATCCATACATACAATGAATATTTAAGAACCCTGCCATCTCTAAGAAACTATGGTGAGTACCAATAGAAACAAAACCTGATTTTTGTCCTCAAATAGTAAGAGATGATACATAAGCACCCATATTTATCATCCAATCAATATCTATCCTTTAACATGACAGCAGTCACAGCAAGTATATTACAACATTCAGAAGGTGCTCAAGAGACATCTTGACCCTTAGCCTCTTCACTCTGGTTCCCTTAAGCCAAAATCATTGCAGTGGAACAGTGAGAAGAAAATGGCACCCAGCCAATGAAGGTTCAAAGCCCACCTCTCCAATGTATCAACTGGGTGGACTTAGGCTATTTCATGTCTCTGAAGTCTAATTTTCAGTGCTCTCCTCTTAAAATGGATATAATACACCTGTAGAAGCTTTCATGAGAATTATAGGAGCTAATGGGTATAAGAGAATAGCGTGTCTTAAAAATACTGAGTCTCTCTGCTCCTCAGTAGCAAACGACTCCATGTCTGAAACAAAAGCTCAGCATAAATCTTCCCTCTCCACATTACCCTCAACATACACCTCTTCTACTACATATTTAGGTTGCCTTTGGAAGGAGAAATGACAGGATCTCAGGGAGATATTATTGAATCTCATATTTCTCCTTCAAAAACAGGGAGAGTAGCCTTACCTTAGAGGAATGGTGCAAAGATTCATGGAACCATGACGATATTAGTCCACCATCAGGAATTTAATAGGCAATTTGCCCAGTCTGGTTCTCTTTTCTTCCACCTGTTTTCCTCCAAACTTGGAATTAAGACAGCCTTCCTAACATTACATCATTCATATAATCTGAATTCACTTACACTTTCAAGTTTCTTAAAAGGGAAAAGACCTTCCCCCCCCCCCCCCTTGGTTTAGCTTTTCCCTCAAAAAAACAATGTGATGGCCACCAGCCACTTGTGGCTCTTGAGTACTTAAACATGGCAAGTCTGAATTGTCCTTTGTTGTCAGTGTAAAAGACTCAATGGATTCTGAAGGCAAAATAAGAAAAAAAAAAGAATGTAAAATATCTCATCAATTTTTTATATTTATTATATGTTTAAATGGCAATAATTTAGATATCATAGGCTCTATGAAATATATTAAAATAAATTGCACCTGTTCCTTCTTTCTTTTTTTTTTCTAATGTGGCTAAATAATATATGCAGCTTACCACTACATATGCAGCTTGTAGCAAATTTCTAGTGGACAGTATAGCTCTAGACCTTCCTTCTTTGCTGTGGGGACCCCAGACCTCGCTTTTCACACCCACCCATATTTCCAAGTTAAGGAGTACCTTTGAGAGAGTTCTTCGTGGCCCTAGCTCTCTCCACGAACCCTCTTTAAGGTTCTGCTCCCAAAGTTTCTGGATTATCTGGAGATTGGCCAAATGGCTTTGGCTCCAGCTTGTCTGTAGAACAAGACAGCAGCTACCAAAAAAGGATTCTCTGTAAGTTGTTACTATCAGAAAGCAGTTTGGATGGGATCATCCTGTAGTTAATTAATGATGCCCTATGATGAGCTCATGCATAGCCATAAGACCATAAAATTCAGTCATATGTATGTTAATGGAGTTTTGCGGGGGCTAGGGTCAGAGACAAAAATATTGATGAACAGAGAAAACTCCTATTAAGCTACAAAAAGCTAGCAAGTCTTCAGTTGAATGAAAGATCAAGAGCCCTAGAATCATGTAGAGAGGAGGCAAGTGTGGGAGAATGGAAATTAGTTCTGAAATACACTATTCAATTTGCCCATATTTTTAAAAATTAAATTTTAATTTAATTAATTAATTTTGTTATTATTATTATTATTTTAATTTGCTACAGGGCAAAAATGTACTCACTAGAGAGAGAGAGAAAGTGAGAAGAAAGCCACGAGGTCCAGAACTTGAACAACAGTCAGTCATGTAGGAGTCCAGCACCTTAACCACAACCTGCTGGCCCCCTGTAGTTATTATTATTTATTATTAATCTGCTATAGAATGCATGCACCCACGAAAGAAAGAGAGAAAACAAACTGCCAGGTCCAAGATTTGAACCATGGTAGGCATGTGGGAGTCCAGTCCCTCAACCACCACACCACCTGCTGACCCTAATTTGTCCTAATTTTTAAGTGATATTTTACTGTTCTGAAATTTTTTGAAATTCTTAAGCCCTCTCAGTATGTTTCAGGGTTGACCACATTACAGTTGACCCCCAAGGGTACTCCTTGGTTTTACCAATGAGTAAATTGAGGCATGGTTATGCTAAAGAACTGGTTGAACACTATACAACAAGTCAGTATGGAGAGTAGGACTTGAATCAGTGTGGTTGGCAGTTTTCTTTTATTGTCACTTTGGTGTCAGGTTCTTATTTCCCAAACTTATGTTTACAGAATAGGAGAGTTAGAGGTTTTGATTTTCTCACATGGCAGCCTTCTTTCCCCTGTCTTCTTGGTATATGTCTCTCTACCTCCATATTCCTTTCTCAATATCTTACTAACTGGCTTGCTGTCTTTCCAACACTCCTTATTATTCTCTTTCTCAGTCACTACTTCACCACTTCTCTTCTCTTCTTTCCCTTTGTCTCTCTGGCCCTGTCTCCATTTTCTATCTCTTCATATCTTTTTCTTTGTCTCTAGGTTTTGTTAACCTCTCTTTGTCTCATTCAGACTTGAGAGTCTCACTATCTATAGTCACACACTCATATAATGATATTTTGATCAATGACAGACTGTGTATATGATGGTGGTCCTACAAGATTATAATAGTCTGTACCATATAGCGTAGATGTGTAGCAGGCTCTACCATCTACATTTATTTAAATACATTCACAATGTTTACACAATGACAAAATTGCCTAACAAAGTGTTCCTCAGAATGTATCCTCATCACAATGCGTGACTATACATGTGTCTGACTATATATTTGGGTGTATGTTTGTATATTGTTCTCTCTTAGTCCATCAGCCTGCTACTCTATTTCTCTATCTACTCCTTATTTCAAAATAGGAATGTGGAGACCAGATAGTGATGCAGTAGTAAGACAACCCACAGGAAGAGTTCTCGATTCATGTCTGGAGACCTCCATGAACATGCCACATGCCCTGTGTGAATTTCAAGTTGCCAGGTCCAGGACTTGAACCATGGTTGGCCACAAGGGAGTCCAGCGATGTAACCATTACACCATCTGCTTGTCTCGGAAGTTGCATTTTTATTGAGCTCTTCACTTCTGCCTTAGAACCACTTCAGCCAAGGGAGTCATGAGTCCTCTTGCAGTATCTTCCCCAGCGCCATGATCTTACACACAAGTCAAGCAGGCTGCCATCCTCCTTGCTACGAAGCAAACAGAGCTCTTTGCTTCAAAACACCCTTCCTGATACTTTCCATTCCTGCTTGAGGTGGACTCTTCAAGAGGTTGGAGTGGGGGAGTGTCTCTCTTTTCTTTAAGATTCTTATGCACCAGGAAATGATGGAGCTGTCCATTTAATGATGTCCTTGACACCCTGGTGGGGCAAAAATGGATGCCAGTAGCTTATCTAAAGCAAGAGAGATGACTTGGAGCCTCAGAATCAAAGACTTTTCCCTGAAATTCTTCTTGCCTTCTTCATTGTTAATGGCATTTTCCTAAATCCCTTGATTTGTGTGGTACAAGATGAAAGATATGGCCTGCAATCAGCCTGTTTCTTACCCACCATTAACTCATTTAACCCCCAAAAGAGCCCTATGAGGCAGGGTGCAGAGAGCATAGTGACTTATCTAAGTTCATGAATCTGGTAATTGTTTTTACATTCTTTTTTTCCCCTTAATCAGATATCTTTAGAGCTCCTAGTACTACACTATGCATTTTTTAAAAATTTAGATTCCATCATTGTTCATCTCCATAACATAATATAATTTTTCAACATAGGTATGCAATACATAACAATCAAGTAAGAGATATTGCCATATACATCATTTTCAGCAAAGAACTTCACATTTTTTTTCTGTGAAATGTCTCTTCCCTTTGCCCTTCTCACCCACTCTCTGCCTTCTACTTCCTTCCCTTACAGCCTCTGGTATTTACACTTATTTTCCTTACATTATATCTTCAGAACTCTCCATTTCTGCCACAGAGTGTAGACATTTGGTATATATTGAGCAGGGATATACAGTGTATGTCTTTCTGAGTCTGGAATACTTCACTTAGTATTAAGGCTTTTATATTCATTCATGGATCAGATAATAGAGTCTCATTGTTCCTTATGGCTATGACCAGAAAAAGAAAGAATAACAAGTGCTGATGAGGCTGTGGTTAAAAGGGAACTCTACTACTGCTGTGGGAATGTAAAATAATACAGCCACTGTAGAAAACAATATTGTAAACTATGCATCAGATAAAGAACTGATAACCAGAATACACAAAAAACTCAAAAAACTCAAAAAAGATGATCAATCCTATTAAAAGATGGGAGAATGAGTTGAATAAAACACTCTCGGGACCAGCAGGTGGCGTGGTGATTAAGGCGCTGGACACTCCCACATGGCCGATCATGGTTCAAGTCCTGGACCTGGTGGCTTGCTTTCTCACTTTCCTCTCTCTCTCTCTGTGTCTCTCTCTGGTCAAATTTAAAATGAATGAATGAATGAATGAATGAATAAATCTTTAAAAAAAACACTCTCTAAAGATGACATATGAATAGCCAAAAGGCATATGAAAAAATGCTCAACATCCCTCATTGTAAGGGAAATGCAGATCAAACCAACAATGAGATACCATCTAATTCCAGTCAGAATGACTAAGATTAAAAAAAAAATGATAAGTGCTGATGGGGGTGTGGTGAAGGGGGAACTCTCTTACACTGCTGATGGGAATGTAAATTGGCCCACCCACTGTGGAGAACAATTTGGAGATTCTTCAAAAATCTACAAATAGAACTACCATATGATTCAGCAATCCCACTCCTTGATATCTAGTCAAAGGACAGAAGAATTCTCAATCAGAAAAGTGCTTGCACATTGATGTTTATTGCGGCACTATTCATAATTGCTAAGACATGGAACCAACCCAAATGCCCATGAACAGAAGAATGGATTGAAAAACTGTGGCATATATACTCTATGGAATACTATTCAGCCATAAAAACAAACAAACAAACACACAACAAAACCCTGGCTTTTGACAGAAAGTGGAATAATAAGGAAGATTTACTGTTGAGTGAAGCAAGCCAGGCTATGAAGGAGAGACATTGAATATCCCCACAATATATACCAAGTGTCTGCACTCTATGACTGAAACTGATTAACTAAAGGATATATAAACACAGTAAATGGATGTAAATACCAGATATAGTGTGTGTGAAAGAGTAGAGTCTGAGGAAGGACATTTAGAAGAAAAATAGAGAGGCAAAGCATTACGGGACAAAGATATGTGGTATTACCTGTTGAAGATAATTTGATAGTTTTATCAACTGGACTAGGGAGAAATGTTTGCATGTTGAAATATTCATTTTGTAAGCTAAATAATGTGATTGAATGTACAAAAGAAAATGAAATTTAAAAGTGTTTAAAAAAAAGAGAGAGAGATTCCTCCAAAATCTACAAATAAAACTACCATATGATCCAGTGATCCCACTTCTTGGCATTTATTCAAAAAATAAGAAAACATTTTGTTGGACTGATACCTGCAAGTCCATGTTTATTGCAGCATTATTCACAATTGCTAAGACATGGAACCGGTCTAAGTGCCCAAGAACTGATGACTGGATTGAAAAAACTATGCACTTTTTAAAAACTCTGATAACATTTCATATGAAATCTATCTGCTTAACACACATTTTTAGAGGTTTTTGCCTTAGGGTATGTGCACTCACCAGAGAGAGAGAGAGAAAGACCGTGAGAGGGAAAGTGAGAAATCACCACCTCCCCTCCCCCGGGGGGAATGGCCATGCTGCAATCTCTTCCCCTCCAGTCTCCTCCCTGAATCTTGGGCACACAAGCACATGTATCCAGTGTGAGTTTCGAGCCAAAGGATCCAGGGCTCAAACCGTGGTTGGCCATGTGGGAGTCCAGCGACATAACCGCTGCACCTTCTGCTGGCTCCTGCTTAACACAGTTTTAAACATGTAATACAATATTGTTGACTACAGGTGCAAAGTGGTACAGCAGACCTCTAGAGTGTACCATTTACCCTTTGAAATTATATGCCTTTTGATTAAAAACTCCCTGTTTCCCTGTCTAGAACTGGGATATAAGCTCAGATAGCTTGACTTCAATGCTAGGAGTGAGAAGAAAAAGGTTCAGAGGGGAGTAGGTACTTGCAGTTTCTAAAACTGACTTGGCATTAATACCTAAAACAATCAAGGAACTCCTGCAAATCTGCAAGAAAAGTCAAAGAATCTATAGAAACATGGGCAAAGTATATGACCAGTGATGGATGCCCAGTAGCTTAGCAAGACAGAAAGAATTATTCAGTACATTAGTGGTCTGACAAACACAAAGTTAAACAAAACTGAGAAATTATTTGATACTGGGTATACCAGAAGTTTGGGTCTGGTCTTATTTAGCTAAAGTCTATTCACCTTTGACCTGGGTCTTTGCTCAGGCAGTCCAACGGCCTCACTCAGTATCTTTTTTGGCATATCTTAATTCTTGATTAATTAATGACTTTTGTGATCATTTAGTTTGTTTCCATTTTTAATATCCATAACATTAGTAATGTTAATGAAGCATGTATTGTAGATTCATTCTTAATGTTTTAATATTCACCTTTGTATATTGGTATTCACTCTGCATGCAAGTGGTGCACTCACTATTTTTTTATGTACTTCATACATAAAAAATTATGGCAGTTGGATTATGCCTCTAATTTCTTAGTACAAAAAACAAAATGTTACATAAAAGCCATGCTACTATAAAACCCATTTATTTTATATGAAAAATGACTTACTAAAATCTTTCCAATGCACATATAGAATAAGTAAATATGTAAATATTTTTTAGGAAAATTACAGAAGTCAATTAGTTAACTTTCAGAAAAACATTATTTCCTTTTAGATTCAAATAGGTTACTAGAGGGGCCAGCAGATACCATAGTGGTTATGTCACCAAACTGCCACATGGCTAACCACGGTTCAAGTCATGGACCTGGCAGATTTAAACTCATTCTGGGCATGTGTGCATGCATGCCCAAGATCCCAGGAAGAGAATGGAGGAGAAGGGATTACAATGTGGCCATCCCCCTACGGAGGATTGATTTCTCACTGTCTCTATCTCTCTGTCTCTCTCCCTGGCAAATGTACACACTCTAAGGAAAAAAAACTCTAAAAAAACCCCCAAAACGTTACTAGATAGTCATAAGAGGGTATGAAATCCAGACATTTGAGGTGACATGAGTGAACCTGGAGGAAATAATTAGTGAAATAAAACCAGGAACTGCAAGACAAATGCCATACATTGTCATTAATGAAAGCTAAAAGATTTAGTTCCCTAGAACTGGAGAGTCTAACAGTAGATGCCAGAAGCTGGAAAAGAGGAGGTGTGGGGAAGGAAGGGGAGAACTTGGTTGACAGACCCAATAGTACAACTAGATCAAGGGAGTGGGTTCTGGGGTACTATAGCACAACAATGCATTAACTGGAGACAATTCCATGTCTACCTCAAAAAGAAGAGTGGATCTCAAATGCACAACTCAGAGTAATGATAAATGTTGGAGATGGTGGATATGTTTATTGCCCCAATTTGATCATTAAACAACATATACATATTTTTGTTTGTTTTTTGAAGAGATTTTTGCTATAGGGCACATGCACACTCCGGAAAGACAGAGAGACAGAAAGCAAGAAATAACCCCCCAAGGGGGTGGCCATGCCACAATCCCTTTTCCTCCAATATCCTCTTGGGATTTTGGGTGCAGATGCACACACGCCCTGCATGAGTTTTAGGCTGCCAGGTCTGGGACTCAAACTGAGGTCGACTATATGGGAGTTCAGCAACGCAATCATTACGTCATCTACTGATCCCACAATATATACATATTTTGAAAGCCACACTGTACCCCATGAATTTGTACAATTATATGTAAATCAGAAATTATAATTTTAAAAGGAAGTAAGTGAAGGCAATAACTGTTTCCAAATACTTGGTTTCTCCAAAGATAGCTTATGTCTTTATTTTATCTATCTATGTCATATATATACATGTGTGTGTGTGTGTGTGTGTGTGTGTGTGTGTTCATGGAATATGAAAGTATGAGTTTGTTGTGGTGCAAAATAATTGAAACCCATTCATATGAACTTTCTGAAGACCCCTTGTGTCTGTCCATAGTCATACAGCTGAGAGCTTCTGATTTGAGAGCTCTTGCCATTTTGACAGTTGTCATTTGGAGGACATTTTTGCTATTTTTTCCCAAAAGCTATTCTCATCTTACAGAAATATAGAGACTAAAGTTTGAGATGGTGGATATGTTTGGTACCCTGATAATATCATTACCCATCATACACGTGTATTGAAAAAACACACTGTACCTCATAAATATGATAACTATTAATTAAAATTTTTAACTATCAATTAAAATTTTTTAATTATAATAATAAAAAGAATATCAGTTAAAAGCACAATAGAATGTTTAGAACTCATTATGAATCTTAGGTTTCAGAGCTTGAAATGGGAGTGATTGTAAGTGCCACCTTATTTATTCTTCAGAACTTCAAAGTCACCTGCAGCCCATTAGGTAAATCACCAAATGCCACCAGAGAACAGTGACCCACACTGAGTATTTATGGAGCACAGACAAAGACACTTGTACCGGGGAAGCAAATGTACTTGTTCAATAAGCCCCCTTGGGCCTCTCCAGGGGACCCCTCAGCCCTGGCTCACAAAGATCGGTCAAGTCCAAGACAGAGATAAGTCTATGACTGCTCACATGATTCCTTGTAGTTATCTTTAAGGAAAAGACTTGAAATTCCTCATCATGCCTTTTCCTTGTCTGTATTTAATGCCCATTATTTTAAGCATTTCTTTTTCTGGATTTCTCCCTATGGAAGGAAAATGACTTGGCTTTAGAACAGAGAGAAGGGGAGGAAAGATGAAGTGAGGGAGGAAGAGAAGGGGGAGAGAGGGCGGGAAGGAGGAGAAAGTAAAAGAAAAAAGAGAGAGAAGGAGAGGAGAAGGAACACAGAGGGGAATGGAAAGTAGAGGTGAAGGGAAGAAAGTAGGAAGGGCAGGAAAAGAGAGCAGAGGGGAAAGCTAGGGGAGGAGAGGGTGAACATGGAGGCACAGGAAGGGATGAGGACATAAGTATAGAGATAGATGAGGAGAAAGAGAAAAAAGAAATGGATGACAGGAGGGGATGTGAGGAGGAGAAGGAGCTCTATAAGTAGGAAGAGGGACTCCGCTGCCATGGCACAGTGGCAGCTCAATGCTCTGAAGTGCTGGAGTCTGCAGAAGATGAGGGTTCAGATCCCTGGGTGATGTGCACATGCTAAGCACAGCTGTGAGACTGGCTGGCTGTGAAGATCATGGTGTGAGACCCTCTCTGTCTGTCTCTCTTTCTTTCAAGAAAGAAGCTTACAATGAAGAGGTGAGGGGCCACCAGGTGGCATGGAGGTTAAGGCTCTGGACTCCCACATGGCCAACCACTGTTTGAGTCCTGGACCTGGACCTAGCAGTTGGCTCTCTCTCTCTCTCTCTCATCAAATTTAATTAACTAATCAATTAAAATAAATCATTCTTTTTTAAAAAATATAAGTGGGAAGGGGAGGAGACAATAAAGAGCACAACAGAGGGATGGGGAGGAGGAGGAGGAAGAAGGGAAGTGAGGGAAAGGGAGGAGAGAGGAGGAGACGGGGAGGAGACAGTGGTCCTGGTTGGCTCCCAGGCTGTAAAGTCTTGGCCCCACGCTGCTGGGCCACCAGTCTCTGGAAGGAGCAGCATGGGCCGGCTTGCTGGGCATCTGCTGATTTGGGCCTGCCTGCTCCACAGCGTGACCCCAGGGTTTGATAACGGTGAGGAGCACTGTGACTGCAAGGGGGCTGGATATTTTTAAAAGGAGCCTTGCATACCTGCTGCCATATGTAATCAAATCTCAGGTGCCATGGAGGAAGAGTCACCCCTACTTCATGTACCACCAGAAAGAGAAAAATGCTCTCTGTACTTCCCAGGTATTTCTTTGTAAGAAACATGATCCACTAATAGACTTTAAGGGGGGAAAAAAGGCAAGAATGTTCAACTAATAAAAATAAAAGAATGAGAAAATGCCTTATATAGAGGTTTTGAAAAGAAAACTGATTTCCGTAAAGTCTAAATTATTCCTTCAACCAAGTCATATCAGCCTTTAACAATTATAAACTAACAAGATAAGAAAGAGTTTCATTTAAAAAAACTATTTAATTTTATTTATTTAATTTATTTTATTTATTATTATATAATTTTAGCAGAGAGAGAGAGAGAGGGGAAAGTGAGAAAATAAGCTACCAGGTCCAGGACTCAAACCGTGGTCAGCAATGTGGGAGTCCAGAGCCTTAACCACCACACCATGTACTAGCCCCTTCTTAAATGTTTGATGAGAATTATGCACAGTTGTGAAACTACTTTTTTTTGGTAGAAATTTTTGTCACAGAGTGCATGTACTCGCTGGTGAGAGAGAATGAGATGAAGACAGTGAGAGAGAAAGTGAGAAATCACCCCCCTAGGAGATGACCATGCCACAATCCCTTCTCCTCCATTCCCCTCCTGGGATCTTGGACACACACACATGCGTGTGTGCCCCCAGCATGAGTTTCAAGCCACCAGGTCCAGGACTGAAACCATGGTTGCCATGTGGAAGTCCAACAATGTAATCACTATGCCATCTGCTGGCCCTGGTGAAACCAACTTTTTAAGGAATGGCCAAGAATGATCTTGCCTCTATTACTTTTAAGTATTCTTCAGATGCCTTTGCATTAAGAAAAAATATAACACAATGTTGATTTTTTTCTAAAAGAAAGCAAGAAGAGAAAAAAAATAAAAGATGCTCTTCATTTGCCTCAAGTCACTGCTTTCTTACCAGCTAGAATTTTTATTTCATACTTATTGAAAAATAGCCCTTTTCAACTTGATCACAAGTTTTATTTATTTATTTTTTTGAGAGTTTTTTTGCTATAGGGCACGTGCGCTCGCCAGACAGACAGAGAGAGACAGAGAGACAGAAAGCGAGAAATCACCCCCCCCAGGGGGGATACAAGTTTTATTTTTTAAAATCAGATATCACTTTTGTATATACACAGAAAAGAATAGATACATCAGTGAAAGAATCTGGCTAAAAATAATCCTAAAACTTCCCCACTTTCAGTGTCTGACTTCGGGAATGATGGACATCATATTTTTCTACATTATATTATCTCTGTGCAATCCAGAGTCTTCACGATAAAGCATTTCATAAAATAATGCATAACAGAATAAAAACCACTGGTCTGGGCACGTTGGCCTATATGTAAAATGACACAGTGCTAATCTATTTCCAGTTTCCAGAGCTGTTGCTCATTCACTATCTCCCTCTCCCATTCTCACTAGCATCTGCTTCCTGGAGGTTAAGAGGGTGCCCTAGTTGTCTCTGAGAGCTTCTTTTGAGTCACTCAGGTGCACACTGCAAGTTTTTGGTGCTGCAATAACAACCCAATCATGACTCCACAGCAACCCAGCTTGCAGGTAATGATAGGCCTTCAACAGTAAGGGGCATTCTAATTTTGGAAGCAAGTATTACATTTTAGCCTTTTAGAACCAATGACATGGTAGATTTGGAATCCACTAGGTGCACAACGTACAGACGTTAAATGGTACGAGTATCTCTATTCAGTGAGTCCATAGTCTAGTGGAGAGACAGAAAAGGAAAGCATGTGTTGTGCTAATTTGTCTCTACAACTGGCCTGGAAAAGACGTGATAGACTTGGAAAAACTTCAAGGAGGGCTCAGCTGAGTGATCTTGTTCCAGGTCTAGAAATGTCCTGTGCACAACATGTCATTTTGCCACTGTTCCAAGGCGCTGTGTTGTCTCAGGGACTACTGAGGAGTGGGGACTCTTGAGAGAAGGTCTTTCCTGGTGGGAAGACCCCAACACAGTGTGTGAACCCCAAATTCCAGAGCTGTCGTCCATCTGTTAAATGTTGCCAGTTAACATTTCAGGTTCCTGTGGGGTAAGACTACCCATCAGCTGATGGCTTGATTTCAGCAAAGCTTTGTGCTCAAATGTGAATGCTGGACTGCAAGAACTTTTTTTTATTTTATGGGGATGAGGAAGAACAGTAAGTCAGAGCTCTCGTAAATCCCGGCATCCGTGAGGGCTCCCCTGGCCTCTGTCCTTAACTGGCATGCTCAACTCCCGGCAAGCCCAAGAGGTCTCTCCCGGTCAAGGAGCTCTGTCTGTGACCTCAGGCAAGGCTTTAAGTCTCAGACGTCTCTAAGTTGTCACTTGTAAAATTCAGTGATAATGATTCTGCTGTCTCCCAGAATTGCTGGAGGACTTAATGAATTAGCATTCATCATGCTCAGAATTTGTCCTTTTTAGTCCTACTGTTATATTCCAAGTAGGAGAGGTCTTGAAAATGGTCATGGATGATGTGTATTATGAGAAAACTGTGCATGGATTTCCATTTTTTTGCATCAAAATGAAGTCATACTTTAATTCCATTTTTCCTTGAACTTTTAAAAGTCCCTTGTACTATTACAGTTATTAAATAGGCAGGATTTGGGTTAATTTAGTAGTTCATATTCACAAGGTGAGTTGGACTATTTTGGATTCTTCATGTAATTAGAACCATGCCATAGTTGTCCTTCTGAGACTGGCTTACTTAGCATAATGTCCTCCAGGTTCATCCATGTCATTGCAAATGGCAGGATTCCCTTCTATTGGGTTGTCAGAAAAGTCATGATGTATTTTTCTGTGTTTTTCTATGCAAAAATACGTCATGATTTTTTCAATGACCCAATATTTTAAGGCTGAATAATATTCTACTGTTTGTGGGGGCCAGCAGATAGCATGGAGGGTAAGGCACTGGATCCCACATGGCTAATTGTGTAGTTTGAGTCCTAGACCTGGCAGCTTAGGAATCACTCCAGGCACATGTGTGTGCATGCCCAAAATCTTGAGAGGAGAATGGAGGAGAAAAGATTATGGCATGGCTATTGCCCCTGAGAGATGATCTCTCTCTCTCTCTCTCTCTCTCTCTCTCTCTCTCTCTCTCTCTCTCTCTCTCCAGTGAGTGCACATACACTATAGCAAAAACTAAAAAATAAAAATAATTAATTAATTAAAAAATAAAATATATATATCCTACTGTTTGGATATATCACGTTTCCTTCATCCACTCATCTATCTGCAGGCACTTAGTTTGATTCTGTAGTTCTTTGGGAGACTAATTTCAGTTCTCTTGGTTATATACCCAGAAGTAGGGTTGCCATGTCATGCAATGGGTCTATTTTTAAATTTTTCAGAAACCTCCTTACTGTTTTCCATAGCAGCTGTACCACTTTACTTTCCCACACCATGAACACTCCATAATTTGTTGCTCTTATGATTAAGTCAGGTTTCCTTTAAAGAATGTTTTCAATCTTTGTGTTAACAGCAGTGTTTGTGAACTCAAAAGAATGTTCCAGGGCCCTCTCCTTCTGTGCTCTTCACTGGCTTCAGCAGTTACCAGTCACATCTCAGAGCAGGCTGGAAGGTCAGGCAGGCACTGTGGTCTGGCCTCACGCGTTTTAGTCTCAGCCTGAAAGTGACCTCTTGAAAATGTTTTCCCAGGTCACGGCATAATAACATTTGCACTTTCTAAAGCTCCTGCTTGTAACTGGCATGAGCTAGCAGAAGGATACCATATTTCTTTGTTTTTCTCCTTTCCTTCCCTCCTTTCTTATTTCCTTTCTTCCTTCCCTTTGAGGTAGAGGCAAGCACCCTCATCAGAGTTCCACACCATAAACCCTCACCCCCAGGCCTTTCCTAGCCAGTCTGGGTCACATGCACATGAGCACCTGGCATGTATGGGTCCACTTGAAACCAAACCCAGTCTCCCTATGGCTTTCAGCACCGGAAAATGTCAGCTTCCCACCGCACCACTGTGGCTGGGCCTCAAATTTGTCATCTTCATTGTCACCATCTGGGATTAAATAGTGTCCCCCTAAAATCCATGTCCACGCAGGACCTTGTGAATGTGACTATAGGGTTTTTGCAGAAGCAGTTGTTAAGATGTACTCACAATGGGTGAGATTTGATCCTAATCCAGCGTCTCCATGAATATGATTATTCTTGTTCCTTCATTTAAGTGGAATCATACAATATTTATCATTTTGTGTCTGGTTTACATCACTTAGCATGTCTTCAAGGTTCATTTTATTCTCTTTTAAAGTTGAATAACAGTCCATCATATGTATAAGAGTTCAATTTTAATTGTTTCTATTAATTAATGATATTTGTAACATACAGTTAATGAAAGATGAAAACTGGAAATCACCTACAATCAGACTACAGATAATAAGCACCATTGACTTTTTAAATGCAGAATCTTCAAAGTATTACTGTTCTTAATGGAATAGAATTTGGGAAATATTTTCATTTCTCTTATTTTAGGGCTAAACCTGGAGAAATAAACATTCAAAATTATGTCTTTCAGGTGCAGTTCAACACGATGGTGAGTTAAAACAATTGTGTAAGAGTTTATTTTAAATTTTGCAATAAAACATGGAGTCATTACATCTTTTTCTGGTAAGGATTCATAAGGTGAGTAAAGTAAGTAAAGGTAAAGTAAAGTAAGGTAAAGTAAGTTTCATGTCAAAAATAACTAAAGAAAGGACCAGCAGTTAGCATAATGGCTATGTCGCTGGACTCCCATGTATTCGACCGCAGTTTGAGTCCCGGACCCAGTGGCTTAAACTCACGCCAGGTGCATGTGCATGCGTGCCCCAAGATCCCAAGAGGAGAATGGAGGAGAAGGGATTGCGGCATGGCCATCCCCCCAGGGGGTGATTTCTCGCTTTCTGTCTCTCTGTCTCTCTGTCTTTTTGGTGAGCGCATGCACCCTATAGCAAAAACTTCTCAAAAAAAAAAAAAAACTAAAGAAAAAGAGAAATCAAAATTTTATTGTCAATTTTTATCATTAGTACTTTTGAGTGGCTAAATATTTCATTATACTTAACTTCATGATGTGATTTGTTTATGCAAAAATTGAGTCTTAGGATCATATAATGAAACGGAAAATGTTCTTTATCATCTAACTAGTAAGTACAAATCTTTCCACATATATTTACATGTTCATCTTGGTTAATGCCTGCATTATATTACAAATGTACATTTTATTTTTTAAGAATGATTTTATTTAACTTTTTTAAAACATAATTTGCTATAGGATGCGTGTGCTCACCAGAGAGAGAGAAAGTGAGAAAGCAAGCTACCAGGTCCAGGACTTGAACCATGATTGGGGAGTCCAGCACCTTAACCACTATACAACTTGCTGTCTCCTGTATATTTTTAAATTCCTTTAGTTTTTTTTATGATTTGTTATTTACATTCGATCATTGCATATGATATGTTTTTCAAGGCATGCATGCAGTATGTGATAATCAAATCAAGCATATTACCATAAACATCATTTTCAACAGAGAACTGTGCAATCTTGTGTAAGAGTTTTTCCCCTGAGTCCCTCCCACTTACCTTCTATATCCACCCTTCTCTCATATACTTGTTCTCCCTCCTTTTACAGCTTCAGATCTTTCCATTTCTGCCACAGAGACATTCGGTATATATTGAATGGGATATACAATGTTTGTCTTTCATTTTTCTGGCTTACTTAACTTAGCATTAAATCTTCTATATTCAGCCACTGTAACTCAAATGGCAAGATCTCTTTGTTCCCTGTGACTGAGTGGTATTCCACAGTGTATATGTGCCACAGGTTTGTTGGTTATTTTGCTTTAATTAATTCCTATATTTTGAACTAATATTAACCCTGCCAAAATTATTTTATTTATTTATGTATTTATTTATTTATTTATTGGCCACAGGGCCCATGCACTTCCCCCAAGGGGAAGTGGCCATACTACAATCCCTTCTCCTCCATTCTCCTCCTGGGATTCTGGGCATGCACACACATGCCTGGTGTGATTTTCAAGTCACTGGGTCCAGGCCTTGAACTGTGGTCGGCCATATGGAAGGCCTTAACCACCACGCCACCTTCTGGCCCCCAAAATGAACATTCTTATCTGAATATCATTCCAACTATAACCAGGAGAGCACAAGTTTGTCTATTGTCACCATTACTAGTTAACATTATATAGAGAGACTGTAAAATACATGATATTGTAAAAAAGAAATAACCTATAAGTTTATATAAAAATAACAGTAAAAATTTTTGCGTTAGGACCAGCAGTTGGCGTAATGGCTATGTTGCTGGACTCCCATGTAGTCAGCCACAGTTTGAGTCTCAGACCCGGTGACTTAAACTCACACCAGGCGCATAAGGAATTGTGGCATGGCCATTGCCCCTGGGGGGGTGCTTTCTTGCTTTCTGTCTCTCTGCCTCTTTCTGTCTTTCTGGCTTGTGCACATGCCCTATAGCAAAAAAAGTTCTCAAAAAAAAAAAAAAAGAATTGCTAATTTTCCTCAAATTAACATTTTTGTTTAATGCAATTTTGTATGAGTCCATTTTAAAGTCTAAGAATAGAGAAATAAATGTCAGTTTCAAATTTTATTTTTCAGATATAGACTATCTGCCAGAGGTTGAAGGTAAGTTAATCAGAAAACTTTTGCTATTAAAGTATATTTTCATTTACTTTTGTAGTAATAGAGAAATAGTAATTTTTTTCTGGTAAAATAATTCTTTTTTCCCTTTTATGAAATGCAGTGTAACTGACTTTTTAAAAATTAATTATTTTATTTTATTTATTGTTATTATTTTAATGTGGTCAGAGAGAGAGGAAAAGTGAGAAAGCAGGCCTCCAAGTCTGGGACTCAAACCATAGTCAGCCATGTGGGAGTCCAGCACCTTAACCACCATACCACCTACTGGCCCTTCTAAATGACTTTAAGCGAAATAGAAGTCACTCTGGACTTTCACCAGCACTAAACGTTTCTCCTCCTTAATGTTTGCCAATCTAGTAGATAAGCACAGATTTTAACATTTGTATAGAAAAAAAAATCCAATAATAATTAGAAATAAGGCAAAAGTGATACTTTATCTTATCAAATATGTACACAGATTATAAATGTTATAATCGGCCTAGGAAAAATCTAATAATAATAATATTTTGTGATACTAGCTGGGGTCAGAGTCTGCTCATTTTTACCATCATTCTATCCTACCTTTCTAATAATTTCAAGAAACTTGATAGAAAATAGAGAATGGATCAAAGAATATATTAGAATTTAATACATCATTGTAAATATATGGATGTTTAAAAGTATGTGTGGCTTATTTTGTCATCAGTCTATCACTATTGAATATTTGTTTGGAAGAAAATGTTTCATTCCCATCTTCTATCATACACAAAACAAAATTCTGATTGATCATATTTTTTTATTTTTCCATTTTATGATTTATTATATTTACAACATTTTCTCATGCTACAATTTTCATATATTTATATACACAAGTGTATTTTATAATATGCTTTTTAAAAGAATTATTTATTTAATTTTATTTATTTATTCATTTATTTTATTTTAGTTTTTAATTTATTTTTAATAGATTAATTTACATTCATTCACTGAGCATTGTCACAGCATATAAAATGTGACAATGTGATTTCTCATCCAGAATATACTGCATAGTGGCTTAATAATGCATGTTATCATCAATAATTTTTTCTATTTCTAGTTTGAAATGTATATATATATATATGTGTGTGTGTGTGTGTGTATACATACACACACACACACACACATATATATTCCCCCTATTTTTCCCCCATACCATTCCCCACCCTCCTCCCACACTACCTCAGATGTCCATGGTTTTTTTTTTCATTGCTTTTTTCCCCCCACATTTTATTTTATCTTAAAATAACCTAACTACTTTCAATAGCAAGTTCAGCTGGTATATAATATCTGTGAATACATGTGTGACTTTAGGTGTGAAACTCTGAGTAGAATGAATATACTTTAAGGTAGCACCAAGCTGATGTTATATAGCTTACTACAGTCATTAATTAGGTATTTTTTAACTATATTTTTTAGTTTCAAGAAAAGCAGTTTTAGTTTTAATAAATCAAAGAAATGCTAAGAAACTATGCTTAAAACTTAAAGCTGGAAACAGGTTGGGATTTTGTTCAAACAGTAGATACACGGACCTACTGGTAGCTTAAGACATAACAAAAATCCTTAAAACTAGAACAGAGCCTAAAAGAAAATCAGCAATATTTTAGTAAAAAGTTATATAATTCTATTTCACCAGTTCAGTCTCATGTACTTAATCTATCTTCTGTTGTTCCATCTTCCTGATTAAATTCTGGAGTATAATATTTAACTCCAGACTTGTCTCTAAGATTAAGTTGGCCATTTTCTTAATTTTTGAACTCTTATTTCTGTGTGACTGTATTTAATTTTCCTGATATAGCACTCCCTTGAGAACTTCTTGGCGATCTGGTCTGGTGTTGATAAATTCTTTCAGGTTTTGTTTATCTGAGGATGTTCTTGTCTTCTCTTCCCGTATGAAGGATAATCTTGCTGGATATAGTATTCTTCTTTGAAATTGTTTTTCACTCAATATATTTGAGCAAAAATATGAATATATTTTCCCATTCTTTCCTCACTCACATTGTTTCTTATAAGAGCTCCACTGTCAGCCTGAGGGGATATCCTTTGTAGGTAACTTGCCATTTTTCTCTTGCCAATCATAGTATCATGTCTTTGTCTGTGGTTTTGTTCAATCTGGCTATGTGTCTTGGAGAAGATCTTTTTGGGTTGATTCTATTGGGGGTCCTTTGTATTTCTTGGGACTGGATCTTTGAGTGCCTGTCTAGGTTTGGAAAGTTTTCTTGCAGGATTTCATGGAATAGATTATCAAGGCCCTTATGAGTCTCTTCGCCTTCTGGGTTACCAATTATCCAGATGTTTGGACATTTGATGGTATCAAGTATTTCTCGTATATTATTTTCATTTTGGGGGGGCAATTTTCTCAGTCTTTGTGGTGGATTTTTCTAGGCCAGCATTTTTCTCTTCTACGTCTAAGATTCTATTTTCTGTATGATCTAGTCTGCTTTTAATACTTTCAAGGGAGATTTTGACTTCCTGTATTATAGCCTTCATCTCTAACAGATCCATTAGACTCTTTTTTAAAGTGTGTCATTTCTCTTTTAGATCTTGCAAGAATAGCCTCACCTCCTGGAACTCATCATCTCCTTTCTCCTTTCTCTTCTGCAGTTCATTGTCTCTCTTCTCTTCCATCTCTTAGTTTCTCCATTATGAATATTCTAAATTCTTTATCAGACATTTCCATGATTTCCAATGAACTGTCTGTGGATGAAGAGGAGTTATTCTTTTCCCTTGGAGGCGAGAAATTTTCTTGCCTTACCATATTTCTTATGACCCTGTGGTGATTTCTAGTCATCTGGTGGATAGTGTGTTTCTCCCTAATTCTCAAAGTTCTGAGCATTCTATCTGCAATCTCTCTTCTGTTCTGTTTTCACTGTTTGTGCAATAGAATCAGTGGAAATAGAGGAATATTCTGATCCTAATCATATTCAGATGTTTAGAACCTGTTCACTTGGACCTGGCTAGACACTTAGTGCATAGGGGTAGAAATGAGTGTGGAGGGGGAAGTCTCAGCAGAAAATCTTCATTTTAAGTCATTGAAAGCAATATTTCACAGCTGAAGTTCAGGATATATGTCTGATTGACCATATTTTAAAGACACAAAATCATTTTGTTTAAGAAAAAAATACAAGAAAATATACATATGACCTAAGGACCAAACCTTCTTAAAAGAATTTTTATTTAATTTTTCTTTATTGCTTTTTTATTTCATTTTCTTACACATTCAATTACCTTTTTTTGTTTACAAAGTGAATATTTCAATATGTGAGCATTTCTCCCTAGTCCAGTTGATTAAACTATAAAATATCTTCAACAGATAATACCACATTTCTTTGTCCCATTAATGCTTTGCCTCTGTGTTTTTCTTCTAAATGTCCTTCCTCAAGCCCTTCTCTTCCACATATATTATATCTGGTATTTACACCCATTTATTGTGTTTGTATATCTTTTGGTCAATCAATTTCAGTCATAGAGTGCAGACAATAGGTATATATTAAGTGGGAACATACGATGTCTCTCCTTCATAGCCTGGCTTGCTTCACTCAGCAGTAAATCTTCCATATTCTTCCACTTTCTGTCAAAAGCCAGGATGTTTTTTTTTTTATGGCTGAGTAGTATTCCATAGAGTATATGTGCCACAGTTTTTCAATCCATTCATCTTTTCGGGGGCATCTGGGTTGGTTCCATGTCTTAACAATTGTGAATAATGCTGCAATGAACACCGATGTGCAAGCACTTTTCTGGTGAAGAATTCTTCTGTCCTTTGGGTAGATACCAAGGAGTAGGATTGCTGGATCATATGGTAGTTCTATTTGTAGATTTTTGAGGAATCTCAAAATTGTTCTCCACAGTGGCTGGACAAATTTACTTTCCACCAGCAGTGTAAGAGAGTTCTCCTTTCACCACACCCCCACCAATACTTATCATTTTTTGTTTTTTTTTTTTAATCTTACACATTCTGACTAGGGTTAGGCGGTATCTCACTGTTATTATGATCTGCATTCCCTTATGATGAGGGATGTTGAGCATTTTTTTCATATGCCTTTTGGCTATTCATGTGTCATCTTTAGAGAGTAGTTTTGTTTTTTTTTTTTTTTCAACTCATTCTGCCATCTTTTAATAGGGTTGATCATCTGAGAATATTCTGGGCAAGCTTCACTGCCTGCGCCCTGGCAGCCTTGCACTTCTCTTCATGAGGATCCACAATATCAAGGTCTAGCAGCTGCTTGGTCAGCAGTTCTTCCAGCCAGATGTAGTTCTTACCAGTTCAATTTCTGTCAAATGAAAGAACTTCTCCCTGGATCTCTGACAAGTTTCCCAGGACATTCCAGACTACTATGTGGGAGGGGTGCTCCTTACAGGTGAATGCCTTTCTTTTCTCTAGGGCTTCCATCAAGTCAATGTAAGTGGTTAGGGTCTGCGCTGCAATCATGGCTCTCTTCCGGGCTTCCTGAATGCAGTTTTTTTTCCCAAGACTTACCTCATCCAACTGTCGGGTCAAACCTTGCAATCTGTTTAAGAGCTCAAGTACAATTCTGGAGGATTTAGTGCTTGAAGAAGTTAATTTTTTATTTCTCTCATTTTCTTGAGGACCTTCTCTATTCTCTCAAATAATACTTCTCTCAAATGCATAAATAATGTCTTCTTCCTCTTCTAAATCCAAATACTTCAATAATTTGTTGATATCTTCGACTACTTCCCTTCAATAATTTCTGATTTTTGTACGCCCACACACATCCAAAGCATACAGATCAGCAATCAGTCCTGACAGCACACATGACAGGTGCCTGCAAGTCTTGCTACTGTTCACACCCATCAGAAGTGCAATCAGAATGCCCCTGGCCTTGTTCACTTCGCACATCACAGAGTTAATCTTGGCCATGGAAGGGTGTGCTTCCTCAGAAAGTGGCAGGGAAGGCTGTCTCTTGGTGCAGTCCTCGATGATCTCTTGCATGGCATAGGCTTTAGTTAAGGGGTGATACCACACTTTCTGCAAGGAGATCTTGCATCCAGTCTGGATATGTGTCAGCCTCAGGATGATCCCCTGGGTGCCTTCTTCAAACTGATTGGCTACACAGCTGTCTCCACTGGAAAACAGCATGATCTTCTCTTTCATGAGAGCCTCGACCTCCTTAAAATGTTTTGAATTTCAGGAACCAGCAGTTAGCGTAATGGCTATGTCGCTGGACTCCCACATAGTCGACTGTGGTTCGCGTCCCGGACCCAGTGGCTTAAAACTCACGCCGGGCGCGTGTGCATGCGTGCCCAAGATCCCGAGAGGAGAAAGGACGAGAAGGGATTGCAGCGTGGCCATCCCCCCTGGGGGGTAATTTCTCGCTTTCTGTCTCTATGTCTCTCTCTGTCTGTCTGGCGAGCGCACGCGCCCTATAGCAAAAACCTCTCAAAAAAAATAATGTTCTGAATTTCAATCTGGTGTGAGTGGTTCGCATTCTGCTCCAACTCTTTGAGGAGGCATTCTGTTTCTTGGGATACCATCTTCCTAGCTTGCTGGATATCTCCTTTCCCATCATTGTCTACAGAGTCTATTTCAAACAGCTGTTTTGTTAGGATCCTCTCCAGCTTCTTGTAATTCTTGTCATCTGACAGACCACTGAAACTGATCACCTACTGTTCTATGCTTTTCACTTCCTTCTGGATCTCCTGAAGTCTATCAGTAGAGGGGTATTGGTTTCCCATAGCCTTACTGTTCAGTTTCACAAGCACCAGAGGAGGATACTATAACTATTTTCACTGCTTTTATGCACTCCACTCTTTCAATCTCTACCATACATTGCAGAGAGTCAGTATATATTAAGTGGAGACATATATCTTCCTTTCATAGCCTGGCTTGCTTCTTTAGCAACAAATCTTCCATATTTGTCCACTTTCTATCAAATTCCAATTCTTGTTGCTTTTTATAGCTAAATGATATTCCATGGAGTATATGTGCCACACTTTTTCAATCCATTCATCCGTTTGTGGACATTTGGGTTGGTTCCATGACTTAGCAATCATCAATAATGCTGTAACAAACACTGATGTGCAAGAGCTTTTCTCACTGAGTATTCTCCTGTCCTTTCGGAAGTAGGATTGCTGGATCAAATGGTCGTTCTATTTGTAGGTCTTTGAGCATATCCTCATATGCTTTCTGACTATTCATATGTCTTTCTTTTTTTCTTTTTTTTTTTTTTAGAGGTTTTTGCTATAGGGCACGTGCGCTCGCCAGACAGAGAGAGACAGAGAGACAGAAAGCGAGAAATCACCCCCCAGGGGGGATGGCCACGCTGCAATCCCTTCTCCTCCATTCTCCTCTCGGGATCTTGGGCACGCACGCACATGCGCCTGGTGTGAGTTTTAAACCACTGGGCCCGGGACGCGAACCGTGGTCGGCTACATGGGAGTTCAGCGACATAGCCATTATGCTAACTACTAATCCCGTGGAGCTGGTAAGTTTTTTCAAGCTTTGTTTTTCTGAGAACGTTTTTGTCTTTTTTTCCCAAATGAAGAATAGTCTTGCCAAGTATAGTACTCTTGGTTGAAACTGTTTTTCATTTAACATTCATTTCCCCATTCTTTCCTTGCTTATATTGTATCTGATGAGAGGTCCAGTTTTAGCTTGGTGCGATAGCCTTGTATGTGATTTGTCATTTCTTTCTTGCCAATCTTAGTATCTTGCTTTGTCTGTGGTTTTGTACAATATAGGTATGATGTACCATGGAGAGTATCTTCTTGGACTGATTCTACTTGGGGTTTTTTGTATTTCTTGGGTCTGGATGTTTGAATGCCTCTGTAGACTTGGAAAGTTTTCTTCCAAAATTTCATGGGATAGATTATCAATGCCCTTATTAGTTTCTTCACCTTCTGGTATACCAATTATTCAAATGTGTGGGCATTTCATGGTATCTAGTACTTCTCGTATAGTATCCTCAGTTTCCTTGACTGTTTTCTCAGTGTCTTTTTTTTTTTTTTTTTTTTTTTTTTTTTTTGGTAATTTTTTCTAGGTCATTGGTTTTGTCTTCTACTTCCAAGATTCAAGCTGTGTTGTCTAACCTGCTTTTAATACTTTGGAGGGAGGTTTTGATTTCCTGCCTTACAGCCTTCATATCTAACAATTCTGTCTGATTTTTTTATGGTGTCCAATTCTTCTTTTATATCATAGAAGGACTTCCTCATCTCTTGGAGCTCCATGTCTTTTTTTTTTTTTTTTCCTTGCATCTTATAGAATTTTGTTACCATGAGTGCTCTAAAGTATTTTTCTGACATTTAGGTAATGTCTTCTAATGTTCCCCACTTGGTGACAAATTAGAGTGGTCCCTTTCATGTGATGTATTACTTGATTCTCTCATCCTTGAGGTTCTCTTCCAATTTTTAGTCATTGGTAATGTATTCACTTTTGGTTAATTTGTTGGAGAAGAATTCTGTAAGTGTGAGCTCATGCGTTTCCCTAACAGTGAAATAATTCAGTGCATTTTCTCCCTTCTACTTATCCTCCAGTGTGGGGATCACAGGAGGAGTGTTGAAATTGGATTTATGAAGGAGAGTTTCCCTCTTTTTATTACCAGTTCAGTGAGGGGCAAATAATTTTCTAAAACTACCAGTATTCAAATGTTTACTTACTATGCACCTAGTCTTTTCTAGGCAGTGGATAAGGGTTCAGTAATAAAATAGGAAAGTAAGGAAACAGAAAAAGAGAGTAGGAAACAGCAATAGGAAGAAAAAGAGAAGAAATAGGAAGAAATAGAAGGAAAGAACTAGAATAAAAAAGGGAGAAAAAATATGTTACAGAAAATAAAAAAGGGTTAAAAACTGAAAAAGTACAAGACAGCAGAGATGGACTCGCCTGGATGGATCCTGACCTGGGTGAGAGGAAGAGAGAGAAATTAGCAAGTTAAAAGCACAAGGAAGGGGACAGGAAAGCTGTTGGTTTCTTTCTTTCTTTTTTTTTTTTTTTTTTCTTAAAAAAGAGGGAAAAAACTTGGAAGGGACAGAAAAGAGCGAGAAAGAAATGTAGTTCTTTTCCTACCTGGCTAGCACTGGGTTCTGAGGGGGAAGGGAGTGCTGGCCTAGCTGGGAGAGCTTCATGGCTGTGAAGCTGAACCCAGAAGGTATAGGACAGCAGAGATGGACCTGCCTGGATGGATCTTGACCTGGGTGACTTGATCGGAGGATTTAATCCATTAATGTTCAATATTATTATCTATATTTATGGGCATATTCCTATTATTAAGTGATCCATTTTCTTGGTTGTTTTATGTTCTCTTATATCTGTCTTTCTGTCTGATTTATATTAGTTTTCCTGTAAAACACTCCCTCCAGAACTTCTTGAAGAGCTGGCCTGGAGTTGGTAAATTCTTTTAGGTTTTGTTTATCTGAGAATGTTTTAATTGTTCCCCCCCCCCCCCCCATATGAAGGATAATCTTGCTGGGTATAGTAATCTTGGTTGAAATTGTTTTTCATTTAACATGTTGACTATATTTCCCCGTTCTTTCTTTGTCTGCATTGTTTTTGACTAGAGGTCCAATGTGGGGTTTTTTTGGGTTTTTTTGTTTGTTTGGAGAAGTTTTTGCTATAGGGCGCGTGCGCTCACCAGACAGAGAGAGACAGAGAGACAGAAAGCGAGAAATCACCCCCCAGGGGGGATGGCCACGCTGCAATCCTTCTCCTCCATTCTCCTCTCGGGATCTTGGGCACGCACGCACACGCGCCCTGTGTGAGTTTAAGCCACTGGGTCCGAGACTCGAACTGCGGTCGACTACGTGGGAGTCCAGCGACATAGCCATTATGCTAACTGCTGGTCCCTAGAGGTCCAATGTTAACTTGATGGGATAAACTTTGTAAGTAACTTGATGTTTCTCTTGCCAATTTTAGTGTCTTGTCTTTGTGGTTTTGGCCAATCTGGCTATAATGTGCCTTGGAGAAGATCGAAGATCTTCTTGGGTTGATTCTATGTGTAATCCTTTGTATTTCTTGGGTCTGGATATTTGAATGCCTTTCTAGGTTAGAAAAGTTTTTTCCAGGATTTCATGGACTAGATTGTCAATGCCTTTATTATTTTCTTCACCTTCTGGGATATCAATTATCCAAATGTTTGGGTGCTTAATGGTATCTGATATTTCTCATATATTGTCCTCATTTTCCTTGGTTATTTTCTTTTAATTTTTTTGGAGAGGTTTTTGCTATAGGGCATGTGTGCTCGCCAGACAGAGAGAGACAGAGAGACAGAAAGTGAGAAATCACCCCCCAGGGGGCATAGCCACGCCGCAGTCCCTTCTCCTCCATTCTCCTCTCGGGATCTTGGGCACGCACGCACACGCACCCGGCGTGAGTTTTAAGCCACCGGGTCTGGGACGCGAACCGTGGTTGACTATGTGGGAGTCCAGCGACATAGCCATTACGCCAACTGCTGGTCCCCCTTCCTTGGTTATTTTCTTAGTCTTCTTGATAATTTTTCTAGATCAGAGGTTCTGTCTTTCACACTCGAGATTCGATCTTCTTCATGATCTAACCTGCTTTTTTTTTTTCAATTTATTTATTTGCATTCATTCACTGAACATCATTACAGCTTACAAAATGAGATTTTCCATCCAAAGTACACTATATATTGTCTCAATCAAGCACATCAACAAACATGTTATTGTCAGTAAATGATCTTCCATTTCTTGTCTTCTGTATGTTTTGCTTTTTTCCCCCCCCATCCTTGATTCTCTATCTCTTACCCTCTGCCATCTCCCACTCTCCTCCCACAGTCTCTGGTATCTATGTTTGCTTTCTATACTGTTTTCTCCTCACATTTTATTGTATCGCCAAAGACCCTAATCAATCCAAATACCCTCATAGCAAACACAGGTGATACCCACATTTCCATGAACACAAGTCTTACTTTACGCATCCTATAAAGTAGCACCTAGCTGTGGCTACATATCCTACTGCAGTCATTGAATATATATATATTTTTTTTCTGAAACTTTTTTTTTGTAACTCAATTTACATTCCTTCCCTAAGCTTCATCACAGCATACAAAATGCAATCTCCCATCCAGTACACACTGCATAGTGATACAATCATGCACATTACAAAAAATTTTCCATTACTAGTTCCTAGAATTACTTCCACCCCTCTTTCTGACCCTCTGTCCCTTCCCACCCTCCTCTCACACCACCTCCGGTGTCTACAATTGTCCTTCATTCCCTTCCCACCCACGTTGCATTGATCACACAATTTCCTACATAATCTAACTACTTTCAGTGGTGAGTTCACTCATTACTACTAAGAAAACTAGTTTTAACTTAACTCAAAGAAATGCCAAGGAACTTTGCTTAAAGCCAGGAAACAAGTTAGGATTCTGTTCAAATGGAAGGTGCATGAACCTATCAGTCCCATGTACTTTTATCTTCTGTTCTGGTTCAATTTTCCTGATTAAATTCTAGGATATAATATTCAACTCCAGACTTGTCCCTATGATTAAGTTGGCCACTTTCATAGTTTTTGGACTCTTATTTCCGTGTGTCTGTGTTTAATTTTCTTGATACAGCACACCCTTGAGAACTTCTTGGAGATCTGGTCTGGTGCTGGTAAATTCTTTCAGGTTTTGTTTATCTGAGAATGTTCTTGTCTTTTCTTCCCACCTGAAAGATAATCTTGCCGGGTACAGTATTCTTGGCTGAAATTGCTTCTCTCATAACACTTTGAATATCTTTTCCCATTCTCTCCTCGCTCGCATTGTTTCCGATGAGAGATCTGCTGTTAGCCTGATGGGATGTCCTTTGTAGGTAACTTGATGTTTCTCTCTTGCCAATCTTAGTATCTTGTCTTTGTCTGCGGTTTTGGTCAACCTGGCTATAATGTGTCTTGGAGAAGATCTTCTTGGGTTGATTCTATTTGGGGTCCTTTGTATTTCCTGGGACTGGATCTTCGAATGCCTCTCTAGGTTTGGAAAGTTTTCTTGCAGGATTTCATGGAATAGATTATCAATGCCCTTATGGGTCTCTTCACCTTCTGGAATGCCAATTATCCGGATATTTGGACGTTTGATGGTATCCAGTACTTCTCGCATATCATTCTCAAATTTTTGAGCCATTTTCTCAGTCTTCGTGGTGGATTTTTCTAAGCCAGCCATTTTCTCTTCTACATCTGAGATTCTATTTTCTGAATGATCTAGTCTGCTTTTAATACTTTCAATGGAGATTTTGACTTCTTGTATTATAGACTTCATCTCTAGCAGTTCCGTTTGAGTCTTTTGTAAAGTGTGTAATTCCTCTTTTAGATCTTGCAAGAATTTCCTCATCTCCTGGAACTCGGCAACTTCTTTCTCCTTTCTCTTTAGCAGTTCATTATCTCTCTTTTCTTCCATCTCTGTTAGCTTCGACATTACAAATGCTCTAAATTCCTTATCAGACATTTCCATGACTTTCACCGAACTGCTTGTGGATGAAGGAGAGTTACTCTTTTCCTGTGGAGGAGAGGTATTTTCTCGTTTTCCCATATTTCTCGTGATCCGGCGGTGATTTCTTGTCATCTGATGAATGGCGTGTTTCTTTCAAATTCTTGAAGTTAAGCCTCAATGTTCAGGAGCAAGCAGACAGAGGTGTTCTAGAATCTGTTTGCCATTCTGTTGTGATCGCTGGTGCAGCAGATTCAGTAGATATTGGGTGGAGAGACAAGAAAAAGGAAAATGAAAAAGAGAGAGAGAAACAACAACAAAAAGAGAGAAAAAAGACAAAAAAATAAAAAATTATAATTACTTTTCTTTTTTTTTTAAAGAAAAAAATCACAAAATAGAAAACCGCGCGGCGTGCTTGTGTGCCGCGTGAAATACCTAGTTCCCAGTAGCCATGAGGAGTCTTCTCAGAGAAGGGCTCAACTCTCCTGCCTGGGAGGAAGGAGCAGAAGGGATTATTAACAAAACAAAAGGTGGAGCTGAGAGCCAGAGAAAAACTTTACCTTTAAAAAAAATCGTAAAAAGGAAAAATTACCCAAAAAAATGAGGAGACAGGAGCAGAGAGAGACAGAGACCTCAGAGACACAGAGACAGAGATAGAAGGCCAGAGGGGCTCCCTACCACACTAGCTCTGCTTGCTGGAGGCTGAATTATGAGTAGAAAATCTTCATTTCTCCTGTTCCCTGAAATATCTAGTTCCCAGTAGCCATGAGGAGTCTTCTCAGAGAAGGGCTCAACTCTCCTGCCACACTAGCTCTGCTTGCTGGAGGCTGAATTATGAGTAGAAAATCTTCATTTCTCCTGTTCCCTGAAATATCTAGTTCCCAGTAGCCGTGAGGAGTCTTCTCAGAGAGCCTAACCTGCTTTTAATACTTTCGAGGTAGGTTTAATTTCCTTTATTACAGTCTTTATCTCTAACAATTTTATTTGATTCTTTTTTATGGTGTCTATTTCTTTTTTCAAATCATGGAAAGACTTCTTCATTTCCTGGAGCTCGTTGTCTCTTTTCTCTTGCTCCTCATCTAGTTTGATCACTATAAATATTCTGAATTGTTTATCTGACATTTCCACAAGTTCCATTGTGTTATCTATGAATGATGAGGTATTGTTGTTTTCTCTTTGGGGAGAGATATTTTGTTGGTTGGTCATATTTCTAGTGCTTCTGCAATGGTTTCTAGTCATCTGGTGATTTATATATTCCTTCCTAAATTCATTGAGTGTTCGAAGGCATGCAGGAGTAGGTGACTGGCAATCTCCCTGCTGCTCTGTATCCCTGGTGCTCACCAGCAATCTGCACTGTTGTCACTGGTCTTGGATGATTCAGAGTCCTCCCCATTTCTAGAGAACAGGTGTGCCTGAGACTGAGCTGCTGAGCTTTAATTCCAGGACACAGAAGGGATTGCATGGCACATGTGCCCTGTGCTTTAGAAAAAGCTGAAGTCAGAATCAGAGGCATGTGGCAGGGGATAAGCCACAGTCTTTTTATAGCTCAGTCTCCCTCAGCAGGAACAAATGTCCAGATGGGGTAGGGAAAAAACCGTCTCAAAGTCCCAAGCAAGACACCTAAGAGTTCAAAGACGAGTGGGGAAGGGAAATAACCATGGTATCTGCCACACAGCCTTCCAGCCACAGGTGGCCTGCCGAACGGCAAGTCTCTTCGCTGAAACAGATCAAAGTATCCCATTATTAAGCGACTCATGATTTTTCATGTGTGTGTTGCAGTTATATGTGTTGCATGGCTTTATATACATGCTGTATGGTGTCATATATATGTCACATACGTATATAGTTGAGTGTGTGTGATAGATCTTCAAAAAGTGCATGGAAAATATATTTATGGAGAAAAAAAGAGCTGTGCATGGATTTCAAAAATGTTTTGCTCCAAAATAAACTTGTACCATAATTCCATCTATGAACTTTTTGAAGTAGCTTTGTATATTCATGTTGGGAGAGAGAGAGAGAAAAAGTGTATGTGTGTGTGTGTGTGAGTGTGTGTGTGTGTGTTTGTGTGTGTGTATGTGTGTGAGATGGCAGAACAAGATGAAGAAAAGAAAATAAATACAGGGAGGATAAAAAGAACCTTTAGGTAGATAAATTCCTATATTTATGTTGCTAAGCTTAGGATAGGCTTATAGAACTGAGGAAAATACTAAGCCAAATTTCAAGACTGCACCCTGGGGAGAAAAAGCGGATGGGGCAAGGGTACACAACACAATACTTTCTCATCAGAGGTGCAACTGCTCTGGTGTAGAGTGGCATACTTATGCTCAATAAAGCCACAGGTAGTGGCTCTGATTTCAAAATGCAACAACCCCAGTGAGGAAAGTCACTTTATAACATCACTAACCCTCCCAGAGACAGATGAAGAATTTTGGTTTTTCTCTAGATGGCAAATGTATCTTCCCATTCCGGTTTAAAGATGAATTATACTATGACTGCATCAAGTTCAAGACGAAACATAAGTGGTGCTCCCTGAACAAGACTTTCATAGGATACTGGAAGTTTTGCAACTGGGAAGGTGAGTGTCCAACCTCTAAATGCTTCAAGGTGGTCATCTTGGTCTCAGAGGTTGAGATTTGGTGAGATAGGCAAGAAGGTTCTGAAAACTAAATGTATAGCTAATTAAATTGTGACAATAAGGTATATGCAATTTCTGGTGATGTGACTATCACACTGCACCAAAGATATATTCTGAGCACTTCAATCATGTTATTTTTTTAAAGAATTATTTTATTTAACTCGATTTATCCATTTACTCATTTATTTCAATTTGAGCAGAGAGGGAGAGAGGGAAAGAGAAAGTGAGAAAGCAAGTCACCAGGTCCGTGACTCCAACTATGGTTGGCCATGTGGGAGTCCAGTGCCCTTAACCACCACAGCACCCGCCGGCCCCAACCATGTTATCTTGAAAAGAAACGTTTATCGGGACATCAAAGCAATGTAGGGTCATGATTTCCCACTGATATTGTTTCCTTATCCTTTGGATGAGATACAGAGAGCAGATGGTGCTGAACAGGAACACGAGTACGTATGGGGTGAATAGTGGTGGTCTATGTATGAGTGTGGTGTGGAAAGAGAGTGTGGGGTGTGTGCATGTGTGTGTGTATGGTGTAGAGGTGCTATGTGTGGGGGCCATGGAAGTATGACAAATGGAAGTTGGAAAATAGAAAAGTGTCCTGAGGCAAGCAGGTGGCATAGAGGTTATGGTGCTGGACTCCCACATGGCTGACTGCAGTTTTGAGTCCTGGACACTGTGGCTTAAAAATCATGCCAGACACATGTGCATGTGTGCCCAAAATCCTAGGAGGAAAATGAAGAAGAAAGGATTGCAACATGGCCATGCTCCCCGGGGAGGGGGGGTTGCAATTTCTTGTCTTCCCTTTCACTGTCTCTCTCTGGTGAGTGCAGACGCCCTAAGGCAAAAACCTCAACAAGAACAAAAGAAGAGTTTCTTACTCTGTTTCTTTCTTCTCCACAGACTTTGCAAAATGCATGTTTCCCTTCTGGTATAGGCGCATGATATACCGGGAATGTACTGACGTCGGGAGTGAGTCGGGCAAAAAATGGTGTTCACTGACCAAGAATTTTAACAAGGACCGAATTTGGAAATATTGCTGATTGATGTGAGATTTATTGGGATAGGAAGATGAAGCAGGTTAGCCATTTTTATTGGAAATAACCTAGAGTTGTTGTTGGAAGAGGAGAAGGCAGGGTCTTCATTAAAAGTGTTTTGGGGGAACGTGAATTGAAGGCAATCTGACTTGAGATTTTTGCTATGAATTATGGAGTTTAAATTAGAGAACTATATTCTAGCCTCAACACTTCTACTTCCTAGCTATGTAAAGGTAGGCTCCTTTAAAAAATTAAGTGAATGGTCGTTGGGTGACAGTGGCATATCAGTGCAGGCTCACCAATGTAACAAATACACCACCTGTTTTGGGATATAGATAATGGGGGGGCATGCTTTCTGAGGGATAGAGCATATGAGAGATCTCTGTACCTGCTACTCAATATTTCTGTGAATTTAAGCTGATATAAAAAATAAAGTTTGTTAAATTGCAATACCTAAATAATTTTTTAAAGAATTATTTATTTAATTTAATTTAATTTAATTCAATATCTATATATTTTTAACTTGCTATAGAGCAAATTTTTGCTCAGCAGAGAGAGACAGGAGGAGGGTGGGGAGTGAGAAAGCAAGCCGCCAGGTCTGAGACTTGAACTGTGTTCAGCCATGTGGGAGTCCAACGCCTTTACCACCACACCACCTGCTGGCCCCAGTAAGAATTTTTTTATAAAACAGAAAAGCTAAGTGATAACTGGGGGGACCTGAGGTAGGAATCTGGGTGTCGATGAGGTAAAGTATAAAGCAGCTCAAATATAAACCACACCAACAAAGGTAGAGGCCAGAGGAGAATGTGCATTGTACAGTTGAGGAAAGACCCTGGGGTGGTCCACATGAGTCCATTGGAAGCCATGTGACAGACAGAGGAGAGCCAAAGAGCATGTCACATAAGCAGACTCTTGGTACAGTCAAATCTTTATCTTCTATAAGAAAGCTCACTTTGGCTCAGGGTGAAGAACAAATGGGAAGAGAAAATGACTGTGAAATCTGGTTCAGTTTTCCCAGTCCAGAAGGGAAATGGTATTTTGTAAGGCATTGGCAGTGACTGTGGACACAGGGGGGTCAAGGCCCTGAGGGTGGTACAGAGGTAAAATGCCAGGCTCTGTGAGACAGACCCACCTGGGCAGGTTGCCAGAGCACAGGTAGAGATCGGCTTGGGTACTGCAGGCCCATGAGCTGGAGGTGGCTGAGGGTGGGTGGATCATGGCATCAAGACCCTGTCAAGGCTGCTCTCTCTCTCTCTCATGTAACAAAAAATAATAAAAAAATAAACAGAGTCCAAGTTTTATCTTCACATTGTTGGGTTGTTCAACTTTTTTTTTTTTCATTTTATGAACCATGGGGGTCCTTCATTTGTTTATTTATTGCCTAAATTGGCCGTAGTTGACTCTGCTGGCTATAGCTAGTGACCTCTGAATCAGAAATTGAGTCCAAAGAATCAGCCCAGTCAACAGTCTTTCCTGGAAACACAAGGCATTTGTAAGTGGTAATCGATAGAAAGAGATGGTAAGACTCCCACTCACGTTTTCAATGAATCAGTAGCCAATGCAGAGGTGAAATAGCTAAGGACGTGATTAAATTGGACCATATGCCAACGCTATTTTGCAGGTATAATATGCCAAGATATTAGCATGTTTCTCTATTGTGACCCACATCATTTGGACCATGTGTTCCTGAGAGAGAATGTCACAGAATAGTCAAAGGACCAGGACAGTCCTCTGAAGGTATTGGACAGATTCAGAAAATAAGGTGTGCATGTCAAAATTTTTGCTTCAGGGGCTTCAATCAAAATCAGTATTTTTGGGTGACTGCAATAAAATAATTCAGGTCCTGTTAGTCATAGGGTTCAATTTTATTTAAAAAATCAAATAAACTCAGAAATAAATAATTGAAAACATGAGTTCCTAGATGACGAAGTCGAATTGTTGTGTTGCCCTGGTGATGAGAGTTTAACACATTAGTGGAGATATGAAATTTGTAATCAGGGGTAAGAAAAATGCGTCATGTGGATAGAATTCCAAAAATTCACTACCTTCAATATAACAAAGAAATATTTCTTTTAAAAAAAGATGTTGGGGGGACCAGCAGATGGCGTAATGACTATGTCGCTGGACTCCCATGTAGTCAACTGAGATTCAAGTCCCAGACCTGGTGGCATAAACTCACGCTAGGCACGTGTGCATGCATGCCCAAGATCCCAAGAAGAGAATGGAGGAGAAGGGAGTGCAGCACGGCCATGACCCCTGGGGGGCGTGATTTCTCACTTTCTGTCTCTCTGTCTCTCTAGTGAGCACACGCACCCTACAGCAAAAACCTCTCCCATAAAAAAAGATGTTGGGACCAGCAGATGGCATAATGGTTATGTTACTGGATTCCCACATGACCAACCACAGTTCAAGTCCCAGATCCAGAGGCCTGAAAAATGTCAGGCATGTGTGCATGCATGCCCAAAATCCCAAGAGGAGAACGGAGGAGAAGAGATCGTGCAGCATGGCCATCCCCCCAGGGGATGATTTCTCACTTTCTGTCTCTCTGTCTCTCCAGCAAGTGAACATGCAAAAAATCTCTCCAAATAAATAAATAAGTTTACTGGGCTTACATGGCAGATCACACAGTTCAAGTCCCAGACCTACTGGCTTGAAAAACACACAGGGCATATGGGTGCACATGAAATCCTGACAGGATGGAGAAATGGAGGAGAAGGATTGTAGCATGACCACACCCCTTTGGGGGTGCTTTCTCCCTTGACCTCTCTCTCTGTCTCTGTCCCTTTTTCTCTCTGTCAAGAGCATGTGCCCTCTGGAAATTTTTTTTTAATGTTTATTTACTTATTCCACAAGCGAGGAAGATAGAGAGAGTGATACAGCACCCCTAACAGGATCTTAACACCACAGTCTACCCCTAACTTCTGCTAACCCCAGATCACAGGCATGCACACATGTACATACATGCTTGGCACATGCAGAGAGGTCTCTGGATACAAATCAGCAACCTTCCCATATACGTCTGTCTCACAGGGCATCATATTTTGCCAGTGCTCCACCATCTAGCCCCTAGCTAAGAAATGTTTCCGAAAAGGACAGGCAATTTTGAATCATCCAGAGATATCTTATTTAGTGTGGCATGAAAGGCAGCTGGTTACATTTTGCATAATTTGCCAGATTGGCTGATGCAAATTTAGATCAAATCTAAGCCCATTATTCCAAGCTTTTCATAAGCCGAGAACAGATGATAACAACCTCAAAATCCTAAACAGCTCCTAGTATGCATGGAATTAAAAACCCTCAGCACCAGCAGATGGCATAATGGTTACATCGCTGGACTCCCACATAGTCGACCAGGTTGGAGTCCTGGACCCCACAGCTTAAAACTCACACCAGACACGTGTGCATGCGGGCCCAAAATCCCAAGAGGAGAAAAGATTACGGTGTGGCCACTCGCCTGAGGAGTGAGGCAGAGCCAGGTGTAATTGAGTCCAGGTGGTGGCATTTAGTCCCTAAGGAATAAAGTGATAATGATGATTATATCAGGGCCACAAAGCACATTTACTAATCAGATCATAGAAAATGGCTCATACAGAGACATCTGGAGGGGATAAATTAATCATGGGTTCTTCAAAAATAAACTTAACTACAGCTCTGCTAAAGACGTTCTTTACCTGGAAAAGTCAAACCATATGGCCAGACTAGCCGCCATGCTAGAATCATGGCCTTTTAACCAAATTTCCAGGCATAAGTCCATCACAGACTCAGTGCCCCTTGAGAAAAGGGGAGGCTGACTGACCTTGAAGGCAGTTTCTGCGGCAACACCACGGGTATGTACTGTGTAGACTTCCCAAAGCGGCTGTGGTATTCAGTGCATAGCAGAAAGGGGAATACGTGAGCAACAAAATATGGATTTTGAGCAAAGACTAATTTTCAAGGACTCAGTATTACTGAGATCTGGTATTTAAAGTAGAGATTTGTAAGACATGACATGAAGTCTCGACTGAAATTCACTTCTGTTTTCTGGCTCAGTGTGATACTAACAGCCTTCATCAGGCGTAGATATCAATTAATTAATTGTTTTCTCTTTAGTCATAAGCCCATGCACACACATGAAAGTGAGACAGAGGCCAACTCTACAAAGGGTCGAGCCATGTTATGAAGGATCTCCTCTGCCCTCTGGCCCATCGGATCTTGGACACGGATGTGCTTGCCCAGTGTGTTCCAGGCAGATTGGCCAGGGATTCAGACTACAGTTGCCCTGTGTGATCCAGCTTCTCCTGAATAGCGCGTTATAACGCTCTGCAGAGCCAGTCCTTGATGCTATACATTTTTTTGGGGGGGGAGAGGTTTTTGCTAGGGCGCGTGCGCTCGCCAGACAGAGAGAGACGGAGAGACAGAAAGCAAGAAATCACCCCCCAGGAGGGATGGCCATGCTGCAATCCCTTCTCCTCCATTCTCCTCTCGGGATCTTGGGCGCACACGCACCCGGCATGAGTTTAAGCCACTGGGTCCAAGACTCGAACCATGGTCGACTACGTGGGAGTCCAGCAACATAGCCATTACACTAACTGTTGGTCCCGATGCTATACATTTTTTTTATTGTCCTGTCCATTATTTTTTAATTTGCCAAACCAGGATCAGCCCTATGGAAGTCTAGTACCTTAACTACCAGGCCACCTGCTAGCTCCTAAATATCCCGTAAGTTTGCATTTACATGTAGTATCTCTTAGCCACGTTTTTTTTTTTTTGTTTGTTTGTTTGTTTTTTTTTTTTTTTTTTTTTTTATGTTTTAGTCATAGGGCATGTGCACTTGCCAGAGAGACAGAGAGAGGGAAAGTGAGAAATCACCTCCCAGGAAAGATGGCCACACCACAATCCCTTCCCCTCCATTCTCCTCCTGGGATTTTGGGCACACACACACATCCGCACCTCGCATGAGTTTCAAGCCACCAGGCCCAGACTCAAACTGTGGTTAGTCATATGGAGGTCCAATGCCTTAACCACTAATGCTACCTGCTGGCCCCAGCCACCTTTTAATTTAGTCTCCTCTTCTGCTACACTTTTTATATTTTACATTTCCTACCTGAGTTCATATTGTTCCATATGTTTTCAATTCTTTTTTAAAAGGTCTATTTCAGGGGCCGGCAAGTGGCGTGGTGGTTAAAGGCGCTGGACTCACACATGGCTGACCACGGTTCAAGTCTCAGACCTGGTGGCTTGCTTTCTCACTTCCTCTCTCTCTCTGTCTCTCTCTGATCAAACTGAAAAATAATAATGATATAATAATAAATAAAGTTAAATAAAACAATAATTATTTTTTAAAAAAAGGTCTATTTCAGTAGTTAGTTTTAAAACTTCTGATTCAAACCGTTTTTCCTACCTCAAAATACTCATTTGAGGATATTTCATCTTCCTTGGTTCATTTTCTTCCAGGATGTGGCTGTGTGTTTGTGCACACACGCGTGCGCACATTCTTGAATCTTGTTTTCTGCTTTTTTATAGTATAATAGTTTTGTTTAAATGAGAACCATTACTTTGTATTTCAAGGACAGGATTGACGGTTTGGGTGGTTTTTGAGATTCAAAGCTCTTGGGCGCCATCTTTTGTCTACATAGGGAAGAGCCGTTATGTCCCGTGTGGGTGACTGTCATTGAGTCAGAATGCTCAGTCTTCTTTTCTCTCCTTCACATGATTTTCGCCCTTGAGAAATAGCTCTGCTGGAGATTAGAGTTAACTTTTCCTCTTACAAGAACTTTCTAATGTTCTCAGACTTTAGTCATGTTGCGGGCGCGGTGTTTGGATGGTTTCGTCTGTCTGTCTTGAGGATGTGTTGTCGAGAATATGCACAGAGGTGCTTATTTCAGTGCTCGCCATAATTCCAGGCTTCACTTGCAGCTGTTTGCTACATCCAGGATCCCAGTATTGAGAATAACTGGCACCATGCAAAAATATCTTGCTTTATGCAGTTTGTTCAATGTCTCCCATGGCATTCATGCTAAACAAATCAATAGAAGGATTTTTTCTATATGGTGCATTTATAGCCCACTTATGGGCTACCTTAAAGAACGACCCATGGGTTCTTATTCTCTCTCTCTTTCTTTCTCTCTCTCTCAATTTAAGAATAAAAGAGAAAGAGAGAGATTTTTCCTCATTACTAGAATCTCTCATTAGTGTGGTACATCTAGACCCATATCAATGATCCAGAACTGATACATTATTATTAAAGTTTATAATTCACATTAGGGCTTACTCTATAGTCCAAATTCTGTGGGTTTGTACAACTGTATAATTGACATGAATTTATTATTGCAATATGAGCAGAGTAGTTTCACTGCCCTAAAAACCCACTGTGCTCTACCTTTTAATTCCTCTTCCCCTCGAACCTCTAGAAATTACTGATCTTCTTATTGCCTCCATAGTTTTGCCTTTTTTCTTTTTTTGAGAGAGAGATTTTTGCTATAGGGTGCATGTACTTACCAGAGAGACAGAGACTGAAAGCAAGAAATCACCCCCTATGGGGATGACCACATTGCAATCCCTTCTCCTCCATTCTCCTCTCAGGATCTTGGGCTTGCACTTACATGTGCCTGGCATAAGTTTTAAGCCTCCAGGTCTTGGACTTGAACTGTGGTCAAATACTTGGAAATCCAATGACATAACCATCACACCATCTGCTGGTCCTTAATTTTGCCTTTTTTGACTATAATAATTTCAGAATTAAACATAAAAAATGGGCAAAGAAGATCAAACACAAGGATAATTGCAGTTTCTAGAGATGTCTATGTTATGGACCAAGAAAACCTTCCCCAAATAAGAGGCCCCCCCCCTTTTTTTTGAGAGAGAGAGAGAAAGGAAAGAGAGAGAGAGAGATTTTTCCTATAGGGCACGTGCACTCACTGGAGAGAAAGAGAGAAACAGAGAGAGGGAAAGTGAGAAATCACCCCCAGGAGAAATGGCCAGACTGTAATTCCTTCACTTCCATTCTCCTCTTGAGATTTTGGGCACATACACACATGCACCTGGCATGACTTTCAATTCACCAGGTTTGAGACTGAAACCACCGTCAGCCATGTGAGAGTCCAGCATTTAACCATCATGCCACCTGCTGGCCCCAAGATGAATCTTAAACATTTATGTGACAGATAAAACAGAAATACAAAATCACTAGGGAATACTCTCAGCAACTATACACCAACAAACAAGAAAACCTGGATGAGATGGACAGATTTATATATATATCTACCAAGATTGACACAGAAGGACATAGAAAACCTGAATAGATCCATATCAAGCAATGAGATTGGATGAGCAATAAATAACCTCCCAACAAAGAAAAGTCCAGGCCCCAATGGTTTCACATCTGAATTCTACAAAATTTTTAAAGAAGAGCTAACCCCCATTCTAATCAAGCTATTTCTAAAGATCCAAAAGGAAGGAACCCTCCCAAATTCATTTTATGAAGCCTCCATCACCCTCATCCCCAAAACAGACAAGGACATAACAAAAAAGAAAACTACCAACTATTATCTCTGATGAATATAGATGCAAAAATTCCTAACAAGATACTAGCAAATCATATCCAACAACACATAAAAAAGATTATTCACCACGACCAGGTATGCTTTATTCCAGGGATGCAAGGATGATTAGACATATGGAAAACCATAAATGTAATATACCATATTAATAAAAAAGAAGATGAAAACCATGATTATTCAATCAATGTAGAAAAAGCATTTGATAAAATACAACATTCCTTGATGAAGACTGTTGGCAAAATTGGCATAGAAGGAACATTTCTCAACACAATAAGACCCTGCTATGACAAACCCATAGCTAATATTAAAATCTTTTATCTTTTTCACTAAAAACCAGAACAGGACAAGGCTGCACACTTTATCTACTCATTTTCAACACGGTACTGGAAGTTCTTGCCAATGCAATCAGACAAGAGAATAAAACAAAAGGCATCCAAATAGGGAAATAAGAAGTGAAATTATCTCTATCTGCAGATTACATGATTATGTACATTGAAAACCCCCAAAAAATATCCCCAAAACCTCCTGGAAGTGGTAAATGAATATATTAAAGTGGCAGGATACAAAGTCAATATACAAAAATCTATAACATTTCTATACACCAACAATCAGACTGAGGTAGAATTGAGGAAAGCAATCACGTTTATAATAACTACAAAAAAAGTATAATATACCTAGGAATAAACCTAAATGAAGAAATCAAAGACCTCTACAAGAAAAACTAAAAAAAGAAATTGAATATGACACAAAAAAAAAGTGGAAAGATAACCCACGTTCTTGGATTGGAATAATTAATATAATCAAAATGTCAATTATACTCAAATTAATCTACATATTTAATGCAATCCCACTCAAATTGCTAGAAATATTCTTCAAAGATCTAGTAAAAATAATCAGAATTTGTCTGGAATCATAAAAGACAACACAACAACGCATTGCTAAAGCAATCATGTGCAAGAAGAGTGGAGTAGGAGCCATCTCACTCCCTGACCTCTTAATATATTACAAAGCTGTGATAATCAAAACAGCATGGTACTGGCACAAAAACAGAATGTGGATCAATAGAACAGAATAGAGACCCCGGAAATAACCTCCAAAACATACAGCCAATTGATTTTTTACAAAGGGTACCAGACAGTGAACCAGCAGTTAGCGTAATGGCCATGTTGCTGGACTCCCACGTAGTCAATCGCGGTTCGCGTCCCGGACCTGGTGGCTTAAAACTCACGCCGGGCGCGTGTGTGTGCGTGCCCAAGATCCCGAGAGGAGAATGGAGGAGAATAGATTGCGGTGTGACCATCCCCCCGGGGGGTGATTTCTCGCTTTCTGTCTCTATGTCTCTCTCTGTCTGTCCGGCAAGCACACGCGCCCTATAGTGAAACTCTCCAAAAAAAAGAAAAAGGGTACCAGACAATCCAGTGGGGAAAAGAAAATCTCTTCAGCAAATGGTGCTGGAAAAACTGGGTATCCGCCTGCAGAAAGATGAAACTGGACCCCTATCTCTCACCACTAACAAAAACCAACTCAAAATGGATCAAATATCTAAACCTGAAACCTCAAACTATAAAATTACTGGTGGAAAACACTGGGGAAACTCTTGGAGACATTGGAGTAGGCGAAGACTCCTCAGATAATACCCCAAAGCACAGGCAATAATCCCAAAAATAGACAAGTGGGATTATATCAGGTTAAAAAGTTTCTGCACAGCAAAAGAAACAATAATTAGAGTGAATAGATAACCCTCAGAATGGGAGAATATATTTGCAAGCTATGGCTCTGATAAGGAACTGATAATCAGAATAAACAGGGAACTGAAGCAGCTCACCTGAAAAAATACACATCAGCCCAATTAGAAGATGGGAAAATTAACTGAACAGACAACTCTCTCAAAGACCTATAAATAGAACTACTATATGACTCAGCAATTCCACTCCTACATACCCAAAGGATAGGAAGACACTCAATTGGAAAAACACTTGCACATTCGTATTTATTGGGGCATTATTCACAATTGCTAAGACATGGAACCAAACCAAATGTCCACAAACAGACAAATGGATTGAAAAAGTATGGCAGGATCTCAACCACTGAAGACCTTCTCCCCAGACTTCACCCTCCTGCTCCCCAGTCTAGCCAGAAGCCAGATTAGAGCACCCTACTTATTCTCTCTGTCTCTTTCAATTTCTCTCTCTATATATATATTTATATTTATATAACTTTTTTTTTAATTTTTAAACTTAGCTCTCAGCTACTCTATTGTCTTTCTAATTCTTACCTTTCCCCCTGCCCTCATATGATAAGCCAATCAACAGCCATCTATATTTGAGTTCCAAGTGGCCCCATTCAGGGATCTTGACCACCAAAGACCCTCTGCCTAGACTTCATCTCTTTCTTATTGTTTTTGCTTTTTTTTTCCCTCTTCCTTGTTTTTTTCCTTTTCCTTTTCCTTTTCCTTTTCCTTTTCTTTTTACCTTTCTCACTTTTCTGCTCTGTCTCCACACACTGTATTTCTAGACAGGTCTAGGTGTTCAGTAGCCAAGTATCTGAATACTTTTAGGGTCAGATTAATCCTCAACTTTCATTCTATCAACTCTGCAAAGGGAGAAAAATGATACTGTAGATCACCTCCTTCTGCATTCCTCTGATTGCTCAGATTTGACTCCAAAAAATAAGGAAAAACTTATAATTTATCAGATGGCGAGAAACTACTGCAGAGGCACAAGAAGTATGACAAACAAAATATCTCTCCTCTAATGAAAAAGAATAACCCCTCTTCCTCCACAGAGAATACAAGGGAACTCATGGAAATGTCAGATAAAGAATTTAAGAGAAGACACCTTCATGGTTACTGAGAACTAGCAATTTCAGGAGAATAGGAGAAATGAAGATTTTCCACTGATAATTCAGCCTCTAGCCCACAAACTCGCAAAGTAGGAAGACTTCCAATTGTCCTGTCTCTGTCTCTGCCTTTGTCTCTCTCTCTACCTCTGTCTCTGTCTTCTCATTTTTTGGTAATTTTTCCTTTTTAAAATTTTTTAGGGTAAAGCAGTTTCTTGTTTTTCAGCCCCTCTTTTGCCTTTATCTTGTTAATAATCCCCTATCCCCTCTCAACCCAGGAGAGGCAAGGGAGAAGGCCTTAGAAGACACCTTCATGGCTACTGAGAACTAGTAGTTTAGTTTTTTGGTGGTTTTTTTTTTTTCTTGTCATTTTCTCTGTTTCTTGGTTGTTTTTGTTACTGTTGTTTCTCTCTCTCTGTTTCCTTTTCTGCATGCTCCTGAATGCTCAGATTGAACTTCAAGTTTGGGAAGAAACACACTTTCCATCAGATGACTAGAAATCACCACACGAAATATGGGAAAGCAAGAAAATACCTCTCCTCCAAGGGAAAAGAATAACTCCTCTTCATCCACAGACAGTTCAATGGAAATCATGGAAATGTCTGATAAAGAATTTAGAACATTCATAATGGCAAAGCTAACAGAGATGGAAGAGAAGAGAGACAGTGAACTGCAGAAGAGAAAGGTAAAAGGAGCTGACAAGTTCCAGGAGGTGAGAAAATTCTTGCAAGATCTAAAAGAGGAATTACACACTTTACAAAAGAATCAAACAGAACTGTTAGAGATGAAGTCTATAATACAGGAAGTCAAAATCTCTCTTGAAAGTATTAAAAGCCAACTAGATCATACAGGAAAGAAATCTCAGATGTAGAAGAGAAAATTGCTGACCTAGAAAAATCCACCACGAAGACTGAGAAAATTGCCCCAAAATTTGAGAATAATATACGAGAAGTACTAGATACCATCAAACGTCCAAACATCCGGATAATTGGCATCCCAGAAGGTGAAGAAACTCATAAGGGCATTGATCATCTATTCAATGAAATTCTGCAAGAAAACTTTCCAAACCTAGAGAGGCACTCAAAGATCCAGTCCCAAGAAGTACAAAGGACCCCAAATAGAATCAACCCAAGAAGATCTTCTCCAAGACACATTATAGCCAGGTTGACCAAAACCACAGACAAAGACAATACTAAGATTGGTAAGAGAAAAACAGCAAGTTACCTACAAAGGATATCTCATCAGACTAACAGCAGACCTCTCATCGGAAACAATGTGAGCGAGGAAAGAATGGGGAAATATATTCAAAGTGTTAAGGGAAAAGCAATTTCAACTGAGAATACTGTATCCAGCAAGATTATCCTTCATAAGGGAAGAAAAGACAAGAACATTCTGAGATAAACAAAACCTGAAGGTAGTTTACCAGCACCAGACCAGATCTCCAAGAAGTTCTCAAGGGAGTGCTATGTCAGGAAAATTAAATGTAGTCACACAGAAATAAGAGTTCAAAAACTACGAAAATGGCCTACCTAATTGTAGGGACAAGTCTGGAGTTGAATATTATATCCCAGAATTCAATCGGGAAAATTGAACCACAACAGAAGATAGATTAAGTACATGAGATTGAACTTGTGAAATAGTATTCTGTGACTTTTGACTAAAATATTGCTGCTTTTCTTCTAGGCTTTGTTGCCCAGTTTTAAGAGTTTTTGTCCTGTTTTGAGCTTCCAATAGGTTCATGTACCTACTATTTGAGCAGAATACTAACCTGTTTCCAGGCTTTAAGTTTTAAGCAAATTTCTTTACAAATTCAAAACTGCTTTTCTTGAAATTACCAGCTGAACTTGCTATTGAAAGTAGTTAGATTATTTGAGAAATTGTGTGGTCAATAAAATGTGGGGGAGAAAGGAGTGGAAGACAACTGTAGACACCAGAGATAGTGTGAGAAGAGGGTGGGAAAGGGCAGAGGGTCAGACATAGGGGTAAATATATATAAATAAATAAATATGTATATATATATATATATATATATATATATATATATATGTGTGTGTGTGTGTGTGTGTGTGTGTGTGTGTGTGTGAAAAAGAAAAAGAAAAACTGTAGCACTGTAGCACATATACTCTATGGAATACTACTCAGCCATAAAAAAAAAAAAAAAGACGCTGGCTTTTGACAAAAAAGTGGATTAATATGGAAGATTTGCTGCTGAGTGAAGCAAGCCAGGCTATGAAGGAGAGACATTGTATGTCCCCACTTAACATAAACCGAGTTTCTGCACTCTATGACTAAAACTGAATAACCAAAAGATATAGAAACACCATAAATGGTTGTGAATACCAGATATAGTGTGGGAAGAGTGTGGGTGAAGGAATACAGTCTGAGGAAGAACATTAAGGAGAAAAATGGAGAGGCAAAGCATTAATGGGACAAAAAATGGGGTACTATCTGTTGAAGATAACTTTATAGTATTATCAACTGGACTGTGGAGAAATATAAACATGTTGGAACATCCACTTTGCAAACTAAATGACGTGTTTGAATGTATAAAAGTACCTGAAATCAAATAAGATTAAAAAAAAAGAGTTTAAAATATTCATAGTGACAAAGCTAATAGAGATGCAAGAGAAGAGAGACAACAAACTCCAGAAGATGCAGGAGAAAAGAGGCACCAAGTTTCAGAAGGTGAGGGAGTTCTTGCATGATCTGAAAGAGGAGATACACATCATAAAAAAAGAATAAAACGGAATTGATAGAGATGAAGGCTGTAATACAGGAAATCAAAATCTCCCTTGAAAGTATTAAAAGCAGATTAGATTATGCAGAAGATCAAATCTCAGATGTAGAAGACAGAACCTCCGACCTAGAAAATTCACCAAAAAGACTGAGAAAATACCCCCCCCTCAATGAGAATAACATGCAAGTAATACTAGATACCATTAAATGCCCAAACATCCAGATAACTGGTAACCCAGAAGGTGAAGAAAATAATAAAGGTATTGATAATCTATTCCATCAAATTCTGGAAGAAAGCTTTCTAAACCCAGAGAGGCACTCAAATATCCAGATCCAAGAAATACAAAGGATCCCACATAGAATCGACCCAAGATCTTCCCTGAGACACATCATAGCCAGATTGACCAAAACCACAGACAGAGACAAGATACTAAAATTGGCAAGAGAGAAATGTCAAGTTACTTTCAAAGGATATCCCACAAGTTTAAGGTAGGACCTCTCATCAGAAACAATGCAAGCAAGGAAAGAATGGGAAAATATATTCAAAGTGTTAAGTGAAAAACAATTTCAACCAAGAATGCTATACCCAGCAAGATTATCTTTCATATGGAAAAAAAAGACAAAAAACATTTTCAGATAAACAAAACCTGAAAAAATTTACTAACACCAGACCAATTCTCCAAGAAGTGCTGAAGGGAGTGCTATACAAGGAAAACTAAAGTCAGACAAACAGATATAGGAGTATAAGAAACAACCAAGAGAATCGTCAGCTTAATGGTAGGGGCAAGTCTGAAGTTGAATGTTAACTTCCATAGTTTAAATGGAAAGATCAGACCACAGTCACACCGCAAATTCAATAGAAGAGAGATTAATTACGTGAATCTGAACTAGTGAAACAGAATTTTTTCACTTTAGACTAAAACAGTACTGATTTTCTTCAATGCTTTGATTTCCATATTTAAGGATTTTTGTCTTCTCTTGAACTGTTGATAGGTTCATCTACATACTATTTGAACTGAATCCTAACCTTTTTCCTGGCTTTAAGTTTTAAACAAATTTGTCTTAGTATTTTTTGATTTTGATCTATTAAAATTAAAACTTTTTATTGAAACTAAAAAATGCATTAGAAATACCTATTAATACCTATTTAATGACTACAGTAAGCTATATAGCCCAGCAAGGTGCTACTTTATGGTATGTTTACTTTACTCACTGAGGTTTATGCCTGAAGTCAGACATGCATTCATAAATATGTATATAGCAGCTGTGCTTGCTATTAAAAGTCTTTAACTAAGATCTTTAGTGAATCAATAAAATGTGAAAAAAAGTTATGGAAAACAACTGTACATATCAGAGACAGTGTGGAGAAGTGGGGGAGTTAGCAGAGGATGAGAGGTAGGGAATCAATGGGGAGAAAAAAAGCAAAATACATAAGAAACAAGAAATAGAAAATTATTTGTTGATGATAACATGTATGGTAATAACCTTGATTAAGCCAATATACAATGTGTACTGGATGGAAAATCTCATTTTGTGTACTGTAGTGATGTTCAGTGAATGACTGTTAATTAATTTCTTAAAAGTGTGTGTGGTGTGTGTGTGTGTGTGTGTGTGTGTGTGTGTGTGTATATATATATATATATATATATATATATATAATTATTGGCTCAGCCAGTAATAAAAAATGAGGCCCTGGCATTTGATAGAAAGTTGATTAATATGGAAGATTTACTGCTAAGAGAAGCAAACCAGACTGTGAAAGAGAGACACTGTATGTCCCCACTTCACATATAATGAATGTCTGCACTTTATGGCAGAAACTGAAATACTGGATAGTGTAAATGCATAGAGAAAAACTGTGGATACCAGAGACAGTGTGGGAGGAGGGTAGAAAATGGTGGAAAGTTAGAGGGAAGGAAGCAAGGGGGGAGAAAAGAAGTAAAATATATAAAAACCACAATAAATAAATGAAGAAGGAAGGGAAAAAATGTATATGTGTATAAGATATACCACAAAACTGGGAAAATTGACTTCAAGTGGTCAATCCTAATTCATATCCAAGTAAAATTGTAACTTAAAACATCCAGATTCTTTTGAGCATGCCAACAAAAGATGATTTCTGTAAGAGGAATTTACCAGATTGATTCCACATGTCTCAATGGCAACATTAAATGACAGTAAATGACAGATGAACTGTTACAAGATTATTCATGTATGTGAGCCAATACTATATTCAGTCAAGTAATTCATAATGGATATAGAGAGAATTATGAGCATTAAAGAAATTAATATTGTTCTCACATTTGTTTTATTTTGTTTTGTTTTTGTTTCATTTGTTTTATTTCTTTGTTTTGCCCCAGGGCTCATGCACTCACTGTGGAGAGAGACAGAAAGGAAAGGAAAGAGAAATTGCCTCTGGGGATAGGCTTGCTGCAATCACTACTCTTCCATTCTCCTAAGGATTTTGGGCACACACTTATATGTGCCCAGTGTGTTTTTCAAGCTACTAGGTCCAGGACTTGAACTGCAGAGTTGGCCACATGGGATTCAACACCTTAATCACTATGACACTTGCTGGACCATGCGCTCTTTGTTTATTTTATTTATTTATTTATTTATTTAGATTTCCATAGAGTATGTGCACTTGCTAGAGAGAGACAGAAAGACAGAGAAAGAAAGTACTGCCCAATGAGGCATGGTCAAGCTATTGGGTCATCAGGAAAGCCATGAAACATTTTTACATAAAAAAACATGTCGTGACTTTCCCAATGACGTAATACATACCTTCTCCTCAATTTCTCCATCCCACTGAGATTTTGGACACACATACACCTGTGTTAAGAATAAAATTAAGCCCTTTCACTGTTGCAAGAACATAGTGCAGTGGTGGGAGAAATATCAGCAGGATCCGCGCTGCCGCCGGGGCCTGGGACCGACCCGTGTGACTTCCCATTTGTGCCGAGCCAACTCAAGACACAGCCATATCCAGAGTTGAGATGATTTTTTGACTCTACTATGAGAAAGAAGGAAAAGAAGAAGCTTTTATGTTAGACGAGGAAGGGGATGCCCAGACAGAAGAAATCCAGTCCTTAGAAACAAAGGAAGTGGAACCAGAGCCAACGGACGACAAAGATGTGGAAGCTGATGAAGAGGACGGTAGAAAAAAGGTGCTTCTGATGATTTAGATGACTTGAACTTCTTTAATCAAAAGAAAAAGAAGAAAAAAAAGATATTGGATATTGATGAAGCTGAAGAAGGTGTAAAGGATCTTGAGACTGATAGTGATGTTCAAGAACCAGCAGAACCAGAGTTTGACATTATGCTTGGCAAGAAAAAGAAGAATGTTAAGTTCCCAGATGAGGATGAAATACTAGAGAAAGATGAAGCTTTAGAAGACGAAGACAGCAAAAAAAGATAATGGTATCTCATTCAGTAACCAGACAGGTCCTGCTTGGGCCGGCTCAGAAAAAGACCATACGTATGAAGAGATACTAAATGGAGTGTTTAAAAAAGAATCTGAATATGGTTCCTGGAGAGAAAAGGAAATTTGTCATGAAACCTCCACAAGTCGTCCAAGTAGGAACTAAGAAAACTTCTTTTGTCAACTTTACAGATATCTGTAAACTATTACATGGTCAACCCAAACATCTCCTTGCATTTTTATTAGCTGGATTGGATACAAGTGTTTCTATAGACGGTAATAACCAACTAGTAATCAAAGGAAGATTCCAACAGAAACAGACAGAAAATGTCTTGAGAAGATATATCAAGGAATATGTCCCTTGTCACACATGCCAATCACCAGACACAATCCTGCAGAAGGATACTTGACTCTATTCCTTACAGTGTGAAACTTGTCATTCTCGATGCTCTGTTGCCAGTATCAAAACTGGCTTCCAGGCTGTCACGGACAAGGAGCACAGCTCTGTGCCAAAGCTAACTAATTTGCTAATCACCACTGATTGTGCAGTGTCTTCTGGAGATTTGGCTGGACAGGTTTACCATCAGAATGGATATACTGTTGTGTTAAAAACAAGATAGAAAAGCTGCCCGGTACTTTGGTGAGTGGTTGGTTGGTCAAAATCCTTGCAAGATGCTGATGGTCAAGCTGTTGACATACTCATTGTGTTCTTTAACAACTGTCAGAGAAACAGTGATATGGGGTAAGGAGGTGCTGTTTTGAAATCGTTCATAGACTTCTGTAAAATGCAAGATAACTTAAAGTTATAACAGTGAAAAAAAATTAAATTAAAGTGCTGCTTACTCTCTAGCAAGTATGGACATCAGGAATAACTTACCAATGATTTCAAAGCTAGTCATTGTCGTCACACTTATTGGGGTGCATTATTTTGGTGCAAAAAAAAATTTTTTTAATCTGTGCATAGGGACCAGCAGATATCGTCAGGTTACATCGCTGGACTCCCACATAGTTGAGTGCAGTTTGAGTTCCAGACCCAGCAGCTTAAAACTCACGCCAGGTGCAAAAATTTTTACTTGGAAGAGAAAGAATAGGCAAGTGAGGGTGCCACTGAGAAAGAGGAGGAAGAGGATGAAAAAACGGAAGAACCATTAGACCTTGACAAAAGTAAAGATGAGATTAGTGACGATGAAGATGACTTACTAAATAGCACAAAGTCTAAACTTCCGAAGTTGACAAGCAGCAGCATAGACCCTGGTCTGAGTATCAGGCAGTTGGGTGGTTTATATATTAATTTCAGTACAGACAAACTACAGTCTAACAGGAGAACTCTAACACAGATCAAGGAGAAAAGGAAAATGAGCTTCTGCAGAAAACCATTATTACCCCTGATTTTGAAAAAAAAAAAATACTGTGTCCCACCATATAGTGAATCAAAGCATCAGCTTCAGGAAAACACACACACACACACACAGAGAGAGAGAGAGAGAGAGAGAGAGAGAGAGAGAGAGAGAGAGAGAGAAAGGAGCAACAAAAAACAGCTAGTGATGGCTGGTTTGGTATGAAAGCTCCTGAATTAGCAGATGAACTGAAAGATGATCTCAAAGCACTAAATATGACAGCAAGCATGGACCCAAAGAGGTCTTATTTAAAAATGATAGAGATGGCTTCCCCAAGTACTTCCAGATTGGAAGCATTGTTGACAACCCAGCTGACCTCTACCATTCATGAGTTCCCAAGAAGCAAAGGAAAAGAACTATTTTGGAAGAACTGCTGGCTGATTCCGAGTTCAGAAGATAAAACTGAAGAAAGTACACAGAGATCATGGCTGAAAAAGCAGCAAATGCAGCAGGAAAAAAAATTCCAAAAAAAAAATAAGTTTCACAATTAAGATTTGCCAAGCAAATCATAATATTTTATATGTACTGTTTACTAAAATTGTTTTGAAAACTAACACCATCATAAAAATTAATATAGACTGGTCCTATTTATATAGGATTTTTGTTTGGAAGGAGTTGATTTGAGAGTCATTTACATGCCCCTTACAATAAAAATAGATGTGTGGGGAAGACAAACAAACAAACAAACAAAAACCTCATGCCAGGTGGGTGTGCGTGTGTGCACAAAATCCTGAGAGGAGACTGGAATAGAAGGGGAGGGATTTTTCGCTCTCTGTCTCTCTGTCTCTCTATGTCTCTCCAGCAAGCTCATATGCCCTATAGCAAAACTTTTCAAAAAAAAATCTGTGCATGGACCTCTTCATAAAGTAAAGTTCTACCTCTCTGGATATTATGTCCCATAAACTTGGGGTATAATACAAATTCACAAATTTAGGAGGCTTTGTCCAAAAAGGTAGTATAGGGCAGTGACTTGAGCACATTGGAATTGGGTAAGATGGTATTTGAATCCCCATCCTGCATTTTATGAGCTGTGTGACCTTAGACGAGTTTACCTAACTTTTTAGACTGTGGGCTCTCTATTCACAAATTAGGTCAGACTGTCACTTACCTTACAGAGACTTTGTTTACATTATAATGGAATAATCATTTAAAAATAATAATTTTATTAGTGGTAGTTGTAGTAATACTAGTAGTAATTGCAGCAGTGATTAAAGACAACACTTACATAGCACTTACTATATGCTAAGGTTTCTTTTCATTGCTTTGCCTGCACAAACTCATAATACAACAACTTGATGAATGAGGTGCTATTATTTTCTTCATTTTACATATCATGTATGCGAGGCACAAAGCAGTCTACATCCCATAGCAAGTGGAAGAGCCAGGAGCTGGATCCAGTAAGTCTGGTGACAGGGAGCAGCTTAAACTGGATAATCACTTATGATGATGGTTTTGCTCAGTGGCAGGTGTGAGAATCAAATTTAGACGGATCTGACTGGAGGATCCATAGTACTCTCCAACAGTCTCAATAGAATCTATCCAAAAAATAGAAGGGGTTAAGGACACAGGTGGCATGGTGGTTAAGGTGCTGGACTCCCAAATGGTCAACCATAGTCCGAGTCCCAGACCTGGTGGCTTGCTTCCTCACTTTTCCTCTTTCTCTGTTTCTCTCTGGTGAGTGTACGTGCCCTATAGCAAATTTTAAAATAATAAGTAAAATTAAATGAATAATTCTAAAAAAAGGGGGGGTCCTCACAAAGTTCATGGAAAATGTCTGTCCCAAAAAAACAAACTCATGCTTCAATTCATATTTCCACAAACTTTTGAAGTCTCCTCTATGAATAGCTCATGTATTTTTATTCAGCAAACACTTGGCAGTGTCTCATGAATTGTGGTGAACATGAAGAACATTCAGGCTTGATAATAACAGGTTCCCTCAGCCCACACACTAGGTGCTCCTTGCCTTTAGCAACATACCAGAGAGATCACCTGAACACTTCAGATACTGCTATAAACAATGCCGAAAACCAACGCTCAGCTCTTCAGAATCAAAGTACTAGCCTTTCATGAAAACACTAGTTACTAAAGCTAGCAATAGAGCTCTTTGAAAACCATTTAACCTACTCTCTAGCAGGCATGAACTTCAGGAATAACTTAGCATTGCTTGATTACAAAGAAAGCTGTGGTTGCCATGGTCATTATCAATGGTAGTCATCCTGTGTAATTGCTGAGCAGGGGCCATGTTTTGGCTGGATTGTTTTACCCACAACATCTCATACAACTTTCACACTGAACCTGTGAGTAAGGTGGGTCCTTTTCATTCGACAAATGGTGTTGAGTATGTCTTTGTTAGATTCTATTTTATCTTACTGATGATAAAATGTTCATCGGAGGGTCAGCAGGTGGCATGGTGGCTAAGGCAGTGGACTCCCACATGGCTTATTGTGGTTCGAGTCCCAGACCCAGTGTCTTGCTTTCTCACTTTCCCTCTCTCTCTCTCTGATGAGCACAGGTACCCTGTAGCAAACTTAAAAATAATAACAATAATAAATACAATAAATAATTAATTTTTTAAAATGTTGATTAGAATGAAGTCCCTACCTTCACAGAATTTGCAACCTAGTGGAAGGAAAAAGACAATGAGATATAAACACATACAAATTCCTAAATGTGGATTAGATAAGGATATAATTGTAGAGTATTAGCATACATAGAGAAAAATTACTAGGGAAAATATTAAACCAAGGGAATAGGAAGATAAAAAGGGCTGTGGAAGTTGCAGTTTTAGAGGGTATAATTCAGAAGGACCTTTCTTGGGGAGTGGGCACACAGTGGTATAGCAATATCAGAATACTCCGCAAGGTGGGACCCACATGGGAAGGTCCTCGCCCTGAGATCCTCCTTGTGCATGATGTGAGCACATGTGTTTGTGATTCAGGCCAGCTGGGACTGGAGGGGATCGTGGCATGAGGACCTGGTATGAGGATCCTGTTGGGATCTCTCTCTCTCTCTCTCTCTCATTTGTGGAAAAATTAACTTTTTTTAAGCAGAGATATTTCAATTATCAGAAGAGCTGAACTCCTCTACCCCCATGTAGAAAACTGGGTTTTAGAAAGAGAGAGAGAGAGAGAGAGAAAACACCCTCAACAGAGTTTGATGCTGCAATTCACTCCAACCACATTCAGTCCTGGAGGCACACACATACCCTGTGTACTCAGGGAGGCCTTTGTATATGAACCCAAAACCTTCCCATGTGAGTCCTATAACCACTATGCCACCATCCTTCCTCCAAAATATCTCGTTTTCTTATGCCAGAGGGCACATATGTGTGCATGAGAGACAGAGAAAGGCAGAGACAGAGATGCAGAGAGAAAGCCCCTCCTGATGGAGCCTAATCACAGTGCAGTTCTTTCTCTTCCCATTTTCCATCCTGTTGAGATCCTGGGCACATTTTTCCAACCCCTGGGGTTAGGACTCTAATCTTGATCAGCCGCATGGCTTTCTGTGCTCAGAGCCTGCCTGCTGTGTCTCAGAGCTAGCCCCTCCACTTTTCATGCTCCATCTTTGTTTTTTTCTGTTGCCTTTTTCTGCTGACTTTCATTCCCTTGTTCTCAGATTTTGCAATGGTTGAAACAAAGCCAAGGTCAACCACCTCATTTTACAAAGATAAATCAGGTTTTTAATGGATCAAATTGTGTCCCCCTAAAATGTCTATGTTAGAGTCACAACTCCTAATGTGACTGGATTTGGAATAAAGGATAAGTAAGATAATGAAGGTGGGCCCTTAATCCAATAGGGCTGGTGTCCTTATACAGAGAGACAGAGATTCCAGATGCATGTGTGTGTGTGTATTTCCCTCTCTCTCTTTTTCCAAGCCTCTCTGTCCTCTGCTTCAGAGGACACAGTAAGAATGTAGCCCTCTACATGCCAGAAAGACAGTCCTTACTCAATCCTGAATTTGCCAGTACCTTGATCACAGACTTCCATCCTCCAAACTGTTTGAAAATAAACACCTGCCATAAGTCATCTAGTCTGTGGTGTTTTTTATGGCAGTCCAAGCAGACTAACACACAGGGCTTCAGGGAGATGTGTACGTCTTATCTACAAGTAGCTCTTATGAGCAACAAATATTCCTGAAGGTTAGGCAGCTGCTAGTTGTCTGTGCTGTGTATCTATGAAATATAACTACGTCATAGTTAAGTTATCTGACTAATGTCCCCAGTTAATAAGTGGAAAATCCAGGACTTGAATGTTAGTCTATCTGATGTTGATTGTGGTTCATTTTCCACTGGTTCTAGGGCCGGCATTACAAGAAGACATTCTGAATCCAAACTCAGTGCTGTGAATCTTCATTTTTGAAAAAGGTAAAAACTGAGCCCCAGCATGACTTCCATTAGAATCACTGGTGTTTGTAATTCCCTAATATTGATAGTACAGTGGTCCCCCTTTATCCACAGTTTTACATCCTGCAGTCTCAATTACCATCAACTCCAATCTGAAAATAGGTGAGTAGAAGATAAAAGATATTTTAAGATAGAAAGACCACAGTCACATGATGTTTTTTATAGTGTGTTATGATTGCTCTATTTTATGATAAGTTATTGCTGTTAATATCTTCCTGTGCCTAATTTATAAATTAAATTTCATCATAGGTAGGTACCCATAGGAAAATACACAGTATATGCATTTCAGTACTATCTGTGGCTTCAGGAATCCACTGGAAGTCTTGAAACAGATTCCACATGGGAAGGGCAAACTGTGGTATGCATATGGAATCCAAGTCCAGCTCTGACTTTCTAGGTATATTTGTTTATTTTTTCCATTTAATTTTTTTAAATTTAAATTTATTTATTTATATTCATTCATCGTTACAACATACAAAATGAGATTTTCCATCCAGAGTACACTGTATATTGTCTCAACACATCAACAAACATGTTATTGTCAACAAATAATTTTCCATTTCTTGTTTCCTGTATGTTTTGCTTTTTTCCCCCATCCTTGATTCCCTATCTCTTACCCTCTGCCATCTCCCACTCTGCTCCCACACTGTCTCTGGTATCTATGTTTACTTTCTATACTGTTTCCTCCCCACATTTTATTGAATTATTAAAGATCTTAATTAATCTAAATATTTTCATAGCAAACACAGCTGATATATACATTTCCATGAACACAAGTCTAACTTTAGGCATCCTATAAAGTAGCACCTAGCTGGTGCTATATATCTTACTGCAGTCATTGAATAGATTTTTTTTTCTGAAACTTTTTTTTTTGTAATTTAATTTACCTTCTTTCCCTAAGCATCATCACAGCATACAAAATGTGATTTCCCATCCAGAATATACTGCATAGTGACTTAATCATGCATATTATTATCAAAAATTTTCCATTTCTAGTTCCTAGAATTTTTTTTACCCCTCTTTCTGACCCTCTGTCCTTTCCCACCCTCTTCTCACACTATCTCTGGTGTCTACAATTGTCTTCCATTCCTTTCCCACCCACATTGTATTGATCACACAATTTCTTAAATAATCTAACTACTTTCAATGGTAAGTTCACTTGGTACTATTAAGAAAACCAGTTTTAACTTAAATCAAAGAAATGCCAAGGAACTTTGCTTAAAGCCAGGAAACAGGTTAGGATTCTGTTCAAATGGTAGGTGCATGAACCTATCAGTCTTATGTACTTTATCTTCTGTTCTGATTCAATTTTCCCAATTAAATTCTGGGATATAATATTCAACTCCAGACTTGTCCCTACGATTAAGTTGGCCACTTTCTTAGTTCTTGAACTCTTATTTCTGTGTCTGTATTTAATTTTCCTGATATAGCACACCCTTGAGAACTTCTTGGAGATCTGGTCCGGTGCTGGTAAATTCTTTCAGGTTTTGTTTATCTGAGAATGTTATTGTCTTTTCTTCCCACATGAAAGATAATCTTGCCAGGTACAGTATTCTTGGCTGAAATTGCTTTTCTCTTAACACTTTGAATATATTTTGCCATTCTTTCCTCGATCACATTGTTTCCCATGAAAGGTCTGCTGTTAGCCTGATGGGATGTCCTTTGTAGGTAACTTGATGTTTCTCTCTTGCCAATCTTAGTATCTTGTCTTTGTCTGTGGTTTTGGTCAACCTGGCTATAATGTGTCTTGGAGAAGATCTTCTTGGGTTGATTCTATTTGGGGTCCTTTGTATTTCTTGGGACTGGATCTTCGAATGCCTCTCTAGGTTTGGAAAGTTTTCCTGCAGAATTTCATGGAATATATTATCAATGCCCTTATGGGTCTCTTCACCTTCTGGAATGCCAATTATCCAGATATTTGGACGTTTGATGGTATATGCCAATTATCCGGATATTTGGACATTTGATGGTATCTAGTACTTCTCGTATATTATTCTCAAATTTTGGGGCCATTTTCTCAGTCTTCGTGGTGGATTTTTCTAGGCCAGCCATCTTCTCTTCTACATCTGAGATTCTATTTTCTGAATGATATAGTCTGCTTTTAATACTTTCAAGGGATATTTTTACTTCCTGTATTATAGACTTCGTCTCTAACAGTTCCATTTGATTCTTTTGTAAAGTGTGTAATTCCTCTTTTAGATCTTGCATGAATTTCCTCACCTCCTGGAACTCGTCAACTTCTTTCTCCTTTCTTTTTAGCAGATCATTGTCTCTCTTCTCTTCCATCTCTGTTAGCTTCACCATTATGAATGCTCTAAATTCTTTATCAGACTTTTCCATTATTTTCATTGAACTGCTTATGGATGAAGAGGAGTTATTCTTTTCCCTTGGAGGAGAGTTATTTTCTTGCTTTCCCATATTTCTTGTGGTCCTGCGGTGATTTCTTGTCATCTGATGGATGGTGTGTTTCTTTCTAACTCTTGAAGTTCAATCTGAATATTCAGGAGCAAGCAGAAAGAGGTGATCTGGAATCTCTTTGCTGTTCTGTTGTGATCGCTGGTGCAGCAGATTCAGTAGATATTGAGGAATATTAACCCTAATGGTTAACCCTAATGGTATTTGGGAGTTTAGCTACAGTGCCCTTAGATCCATCACGCTAGTTTGTTTGCTGGAGGCTGAATTATCAGTAGAAAATCTTCATTTTTCTTGTACCCTGAACTGACTAGTTTGCAGGAGCCATGAAGAATCTGACTTTCTAGGTTTATGACCTTGATAAGAATTTTTGCTTTCATCCCCACCTCTACCCACCCAGTACTATTGTCTGGATACCAACTTTGGTTCTTAAAAACATTGTATTACAGTTGGTCAATTGCCTTGGGGCATAATGACTATTCAGTTGAGCAAGAAAGGAATAATGAGTTCTCTCTGATGTCCACTTCAGCCCTTCCACAGGGTAGAGTCTTCAACTTCTGCTCAGAGAGTTTTGGGCATGCCTTTAGTGTGCAGTGTGGGGTGAATCTCTAGAATGCTCCTCACCAATTCTGTGTATTCATCATGCCCCCTCTCCATAACCTCATGAGTATTTAGGAATACAACTGCTCATTATCTTTGGAATACATTATTAATAGAATTGAGAGTGTGAAGTTTCACATAAAACCTCAAACTATAAAACTGCTGATGGAAACCATAGGGATACTCTTGGAGACATTGGAGTAGGCAAAGATTTTTAAAATAAGACTCTAAAAGAACATGCAATAACCCCAAAAATAGGCAAGTGGGACTACTTCAGGCTAAAAAGCTTCTCCATAGCAAAAGAAATAATCATTAGAGTGAAGAGAAAACCCTCAGAATGGGAGATTATATTTTAAGATTATGGCTCAGATAAGGGGCTGATAACCAGAACATACAGGGAACTCAAGCAACTTACCCACAAAAAAATAAAGACTCCAAATTAATTGCTAAGACCTGGAACCAACCCAAATGTCCATGAACAGATGAATGAGTTAAAAAAGTGTGGCACATATACACTATGGAATACTACTCAGTAAAAAGAATGAGACCCTGGCATTTGATAGAAAGTGGACAAACATGGAATAAAAGACTGAATAAAGCAAGCCAGACTATGAAAGAGAGACATTGTATGTCCCCATTTAATATACACTGAATGCCCACATCCCATGGTGGAAACTGAAAGATCGGAAGATATAGAAACATAGAGAATAGTTTCAGATACCGGAGACAGCGTAGGAGGTGGGGGGAGGGAGAGGAAGGGAATCAGTAAGAAAAATAGAAAGCAAGACATTCAAGAGACACAGAAATGGAGGATGGTCTCTTGATGATAATGTGTATGATAATATGGTATGCAGTGTATTTATGCTGGGAAAATTCATCTTACAAGCTGTAGTGATGTACAGTTATTGACTATATAAAATAAATCTTGAAAGAATTAAAAAACTGTTAATTAGGAATATGACAAAGAAGCCCAATACTTGTTTATGATACAATGTTAAACAAACAATGCAAATGAAAACAGAATTATATGTACATTATAAGTAAAACTGTAAAAATGTCTGCATGTGGACAAAGTCTAAAGTCATATGAAAAATGAAAACAGCTTTATTTTGGGTTTTATTTTTTTTGAGAGGATTTTTTTTTCTTTGCTTTAAGATGCGTGCACTTGCCTGAAAGAGAGACAGGAAGCGAGAAATCACCCCCCACGGTGGATGGCCATGCAGCAATCACTTCTCCTCAATTCTCCTCTCAGGATCTTGGGCACACGCGCATGCACCTGGCGTGAGTTTAAGCTGCCGGGTTCAGGACTTGAACCACGGTTGACTAGGTGGGAGTCCAACAACATAGCCATTACACCAACTGCTGGTCCCTATTTTGGGTCTTTGCTATTGTCATTATAATGTTGCTTATTATGTATTCCTCTCTGAGGAAGATCTACTAACAGCCTAAAAGCATATGAAAAAATGCTCAACATCTTTTACCAAAAAGAAAATGCAAATCCAAACCACAACAAGATACCACTTAACCCCAATCAAAATGGCTAAGATTAAAGAAATAAAGAACAAGGACCAGTAGTTAGTGTAATGGCTATGTCGCTGGACTCCCACGTAGTCGACTGTGGTTCGTGTCCCGGACCCGGTGGCTTAAAACTCACGCCGGGCGCGTGTGCGTGCGTGCCCAAGATCCTGAGAGGAGAATGGAGGAGAAGGGATTGCGGCGTGGCCATCCCCCCTGGGGGGTGATTTCTTGCTTTCTATCTCTCTGTCTCTCTCTCTCTCTCTCTCTGTCTGGCGAGCGCACGTGCCCTATAGCGAAATCCTCTCAAAAAAAAAAAAAAAAAAAAAAGAAATAAAGAACAAGTGCTAGTGAGACTGGTGAAAGGGGAACATGGAATCAGCCTAAATGCCTGAAAACAGATAACTGAATTGAAAATATGTGGCATATATCCACTGTGGAATACTACTCAGCCATAAAAAAAAAAAATAAGACACTGACGTTTGATACAAAGTGGATGAATATAGAAGATGTAATGCTAAGCAAATTAAGCCAGACTATGAAGGAGAGACATTGTATGTCCCTGCTTAATATATACCAATTATCTGCACTCTATGGCAGAAACTGAAAGATGAGAAGGTACGGGACCAGCAGTTAGCGTAATGGCTATGTCGCTGGACTCCCACGTAGTCGACCACGGTTCGAGTCCCGGACCCGGCGGCTTAAACTCACGCCGGGCGCGTGTGCGTGCGTGCCCAAGATCCCGAGAGGAGAATGGAGGAGAAGGGATTGCGGCGTGGCCATCCCCCCTGGGGGGTGATTTCCTGCTTTCTATCTCTCTGTCTCTCTCTGTCTGTCTGGCGAGCGCACGCGCCCTATAGCAAAAACCTCTCCAAAAAAAGAAAAAAAAAAAAAAAAAGATGAGAAGGTACAATATCAGGGAGGCCAACTGTAGATACCAGAGACAGTATAGGAGGGGTTAGGTAACAGGAGTTGGAAGGAAAGAGATAGGGGAAAAAACATTTAACTGACGCATGAATGGAAAGTTATCTATTGATAAAGATGTACATGGGAGGACCAGCAGATGGTGTAGTGGTTACATCACTAGACTCCTACATGGTCGACTGCAGTTCGAGTCCCATACCCAGAGGCTTGAAATTCATACTGGGTCCATGTGCGTGTGTGTCCACAATCCCAAGAGGAGAATGGAGGAGAAGGGATTGTAGTGTGATCACCCTGAAAGGTGATTTCTTGCTTTCTGTCTGTCTTTCTCTCTGTCTCTCTGGAGAGCACATGTGCCCTGTAGCAAAAGTCTCTCTAAAAAAAAAATTTAAAAAGGAAGATGTGCATGATAATATCTTTGACTTGATTGATGTGCACAGCATCAGTGCTGGATAAAAAAAATTTGTATTGTAAAGATGCAATATTAATTATAAATTTAAAAAGTATAAAAATTAAAATTTTTTAAATTCAAATTTTAAAAAAGTGTAGAGGGACCAGCAGATGGCATAATGGCTACGTCGCTGGACTCCCATATAGTCGACCGCTGTTCAAATCCCTGACCCGGTGGTTTAAACTCACACTGGGTGTGTGTGCCTGTGTGTCCAAGATCCCAAGAGGAGAATGGAGGAGAAGGGACTGAGGCATGTCCATACCCCCTGGGGGGTGATTTCTCACTTTCTGTCTCTCTCTGTCTTTCTGGCACACGCACGCATCCTATAGCAAAAACCTCTCCAAAAAATAAAAGAGTGTAGAAAGAGTATTCACACAAACACACAAAGAGGAACAAAGTCAAAGATACATTACCACATCCCCTAATAAATTATAAGAGCTCAAATATTTGTCACAAATAGTAGCCTATTAGGTGTGAAAGATGGAAAATGGATCTTGCATTCCTACCGATGTCATTCATATATATCCTACATGGGAAGAGTTATGTATTAGAGACTACAGAGTGATGGAAAATAACTGAAGTAATTCCCAAAAGGGAAAGAGTATCCACTGGACTCTCAAATAGTATGCATCTTGCTCAGATATGTTAGTGATCTGGAGTGTAGACTCAGGAAGCAAAAGTAACTCTTAAAAAAGACACTCAACCAGCAAATCTCAGAAACCAGGTAAGTTCTGCCTTTGAGATCAGTGTTCTTGTATTCTTTTACACACGCACACTGATTGAGTACACAACTGGCACTAGAAGAATATTTTTCATATGAATGAACGCATATCCCAAGAATAAGAGTTGACCTGTGGCTCTGAAGACACTAGGGTATGAAAGTATTAAGCACACTTCAGGGCACTGGTTCTCAAACATCAGACTTTCTGGGAGGGCTTATTACAAGACAGGTGGCTGGCAGTTCTCACCTCAGGGTTTCAGCAGGTCTGGGGTGGGGCCCCTGGGTTTGCATTTCTAATAAGTACTTGGGCAAGAATGATGGTGCTGGCCCAAGGATCACACTTTCAAAATGTTGCTATAGAATATTGTAAGATGGGGCCAGCAGATGGTGTAGCAGTTATGTCACTGGACTTCCACGTAGCTGACCACAGTTTGAACCCCAAACTCAGGTGCCGTGCATGTGTGTGCATGCCCAAGATTCCAGGAGGAGAATGGAGGAGAAGGGATTATGGCATGGCCACATCACTTTTCCTCTCACTGTCTCTGTCTCTCTTTCTTTCTATCTCTCTCTGGCAAGCGCACACACCCTATGGCAGAAACCTCTACAAAGAGAGAGAGAGGGCCCCGCAGGTGACTGCCCTGCGGGCGGCCGCACCGACACGATGTGGCGGCTCCGCTGCAAGGCCAAGGATGGCACCCATGTTTTGCAGGGGCTGTCCAGCCGGACCAGGGTGCGGGAACTCCAGGGCCAAATTGCCGCCATCACCGGGATTGCCCCCAGCGGTCAGCGAATCCTCGTCGGATTCCCGCCTGAGTGCCTGGATCTCAGCAACGGGGATACCGTTCTGGGGGACTTGCCCATCCAATCAGGTGACATGCTGATCGTTGAAGAAGACCAAACCAGGCCTAGAACTTCACCTACATTTACAAAACGTGATGCTCCTAGTTATGTCAGGGAAACTTCTTTGCCTGTGCTTACCAGAACTGTGGTCCCAGCAGACAACTCTTGCCTCTTCACGAGCGTGTACTATGTCGTTGAAGGAGGAGTCCTGAATCCAGCTTGTGCCCCCGAGATGAGACGCCTCATAGCACAAATTGTAGCAAGTGATCCAGACTTCTATAGTGAGGCCATACTGGGAAAAACAAGAGTACTGTGACTGGATCAAAAGGGATGATACCTGGGGAGGAGCAATTGAGATATCGATTTTGTCTAAGTTTTATCAATGTGAAATTTGTGTAGTGGACACACAGACAGTCCGAATTGATTGTTTTGGGGGAAGATGCGGGATATACCAAGAGGGTCCTGCTTATTTATGATGGCATCCGCTATGCCCCACTTCAGCGTAACTTCCCTGATCCAGACACCCCTCCTCTGACCATTTTCGCCTCGAACGATGATATTGTTCTTGTACAAGCACTGGAATTAGCGGACGAAGCTAGAAGAAAGAGGCAGTTTACTGATGTAAACCGATTCACTCTGAGATGCATGGTGTGTCAGAAGGGATTAACTGGCCAAGCAGAAGCAAGGGACCATGCCAAGGAAACAGGCCATACCAACTTTGGAGAAGTGTGAGCTATGCATGATGAGGGTTGAAGCCTACTACCTCACAGATGCAGAAGGCTCTGGGTTTTCCAATAAGATATTCGTAACCCTTAATAACAAAGGACACAATGCTCGAACCATCCTTTTAACTAATACCACTAAGACACTGAAATTCCTTGTTAAGATTAAAATTAGTGTGCAAGTTTACAGATGTGTGTCTACAGTGGTGATACATGCGCTCTCTGCTGGGGTGACAGAATAGGCGGTCCTCGCTACCTACTGACACTAACCTGAAAATGAGCTTTACTGTTACAAACTAGCACCCAGCAACTTTAACTTGGTAGAAGAAAACAACGTCACATTTTGGGTAATGCAGAAGGCCCTGTGTGAGGCCGCAGGACATATACCACAGTGTCTCCAGTAATTGAGTTCTTCTGACAACTCTGAAGGAGTTAATAGTTTCTAAATTACGAATTGATTCATCAAACGAAGATACAATGCAGAATTGTCAAAACTGATTTTATATTACAATTTGATAGACTTTATAAATGTGTACCTAACCACTTATAAGTATATAACAAGCGATTTTTACAGGGATGAGTCTATTCCTTGAGAATGTTATCTAAAAACAGGAACTGGTAATGCCCTGTTTAAGATTTCTAGTGTATAAAAGTAGAATGTATGAGGGAAAAGGTGCCTGACTGAAGCAGCTTACTAAAGCTTTAAAAGACCGTTGACCTTGTGTTTTAATGCAATTCATGTATTGGTCTTTGTCACATTGGATACAGTTTTTTAAATTCAGCAGGGTATTTTTTTTTTTAATTGAAGTTCCTTGAAATTTGCTTGATTTTTTTTTTTTTTTTTAACTTAAAGAATCAGCTTTTTGTTAAGAGCATGTCCTCCAAAAAAGCTTCCTCTCTAGTGATAATGCTGTTTTGGTTTGATTTTGTAAGATGTTTTGCATACGTGAGCAGTATTTGTTTCTCTGCTAGCCTTATCCCTCCAGCAATGCTTTCTTTAGGATAATTCCACATTTCTGCAAATTAGCACTTTGCTTATCTGTGATCTTTGACTTTTGCAAATTTTAAAACAATTGGAAGAAAAATGTTGAATGAATTTGTATCACTCCCAAAATATGAAAGTTTTTAAGTTCTTGCCTTATTCAACTTTCTCAGAATTCTGCTTCTTCTCAGTATATGTGTAAGCCATTTGCTTGGTGAACTAATTTGCAAAGCACACCTTCTAAAAATTTGCTTCACTACAAGATCTTCCAGATAAAGTTTTCTACCTCTTAATTCTTCTGAAGATCAGGGATGCTAAATTACAATGCGTTATGTAATATCTCACGTAATGTGAAGAGGCTTAATGTCGTGAAGTTATCTTGGACTGACTTTTGATTATCAGTGATATACTTTCAAACATCTTTTTCAGCATATCTTCTTGGGCAGTTTTAAAAGTAAGATTTACTTTTAGCACATTCACTTGGTACAAGTGGCCATGTAAAATCAAGTAACGTGAACAATTTAGGGGAAAGTACCTGTAAGGAACAATTCACAAAATATCTTGAAATCATCAGATGACATTTCCTGAGTACTTTTTGTGTGCATAGCTGTTTTTGGCATTATAAGTTATTATGGTCAGTATAATTTAAGAGTGTATCATAATCCATTTTACTGAGTCTTAACTTAAAAATAGCACTTGTGAGCTTACAATATTTAATGTTTGGCAATCATAGTATGTACAAATGAATATGATTGAAAATCTGTTCATCTGGTCTACATGGTTTTTGTCTTATTTTCCCCAGAAAATACTAAATTTAAAACTGTGGGAAAAAAAAGAGAGAGAGAGAGAATATTGTAAGATGGATGTTCCTAACTTAACTAAGCACCCTGAGATTTAAGGAAGGGAAGAAAATGCTTTGGAGTAACTGTGAGATCAGCCAGAGTAGGAGGAGCAGAAATGGGAGAGTATAAAGTCAGAGGCAGCATTGGCTACAGTGCATGCCATCTGCCAGCAATTGGAGGGGATGAAAAATCTCGTGTTCTGGGTGTCGCTGGCTGTCTGTATGTGTGGGCTGAACGCAGGTGAGACAGCCAGGTGGGCGAGGGGTGGGAGGAGAGGACAGAGCAAGAAGTGGGTGAGACAAGCAGGAAGTAGATTCAATTGATTGTCCGTGACAGCTGTTAAAGACAGCATAGTGATTAGTGCAAAATAGAGGATTTGCAGATACCCAGGCTCAATTTCTGGTTCTTCCTCTTGTTGGTTCTAGACTATGGGCAAGTAACTTGGCCCCTCTTTGACCTTAAGCCTCTGTGTATATATAATAATAACAATAATCTTGAAGATAGAGGGAACTTAGTCTGTATTGATTTAGAAAGTTTTCCAAGGAAACAAGGTACAAAATAAACAGTAATGTAGGCAAAGCTAGCCTATGATTAAAAAAAAAGAAAAATGCTATTAACCCACACTCACTTGTATGGTCACAGACAATCCCTGTGGGTTTTATAAGAATTACATCAGTAACGTATGGGGAGGGCGACAGGGATCAGAGATGACTGGAAGAACTTTGAGGTTTTCCCTTTGGGGAATTAGGGGAGAAAGAAGCAAAACATTTAAGGGACACAAAAATGAAAAATTATCTGTTGATGATAACGAGTATGGTAATATCTTTAGCTGGACTAACGTACAGTGTACTCATGCTAGCAAAATTCATTTTATAAGCTGTAATGACATACAGTGATTGAATGGATAAATAAAAAAGACAAAAATCTGAACCACCTGAATGAGCATCCCAGAAAACAAATACCTTCTATAGAAAGCAAGTGGTCTTTATCTCTCACAGTTCCTGTTAGGATTAAAGTAGAAAAAGCAGGCCACCCCTAGAACTGCCAACGCCTTGAGCCTGCGTTCCCTGAGAACACACTGTAGGTGAATAAACTGTCACTCATGGCAGCCAGGGAGGACATACACTGTGGGCTATCTAGGTCAGAAGGTCTCAGGAAGAACATATTCTAGGATTTGGGGTTTGGGTGGGGGGCTTGGGGGAGTTAAGGAAGGAGAGATTTGCTAGGATTGAATGCTGTCAGAAAGCAGGAGCGAGTCTATGACTGGGTATCTCAATAAATCTTTTTTTTTTTAAAGGCAAGGTCTGACCATGTCGCCTCAGCCTCTTGCCTCTGCCTCCCAGTTGAGACTATAGGTGTGCACCACCAGGCCCAGCTCTCTCTCTCTCTTTTTTAAAGTGTATTCCATGAGTGAGAGAGAAAGAGATACAATACTCTTGACAGAGCTTTGATGCCAGGATCCACCCCAAGCTTCAGCCAGACCAGATCACAGAAACATCTCTGAGAGGTCTACAGACACGAACCAGCAGGCTTCCCCGGTGAGTCTGCCTCCCAGAGTGCTGCATTTTTTCACTGCACCACTGCCTGGACCCCAAGCTGTGTTTGTAGACAGGGTGTTGCTGTCCAGGTCAGTCTCAAGCTCACAATTCTGCATTGGCCTTGCTGAGTCACTGAGATTGCAGAGACACCTCACCATTTCCGGCCTTTAGATTGGACTGGGAGTCAAGCCTAGTCCTAGCCTGCAGGGCACAGCATCTTAGTTAGTACCAGGAGCCATCATGACCAGGCCTCAATAAATCTTAAGAAGAATGTTTAATCAGTAAAGCAGCAGCAATAATTTATTTTAGTCATTCATTTAGAAGAGTATTGAGTAATTTGTGGGTGACACAGAGACCTTGTTCTTGCCTGTGTTTATATAATGTCTGAAGTAGTCTGCTTTATCTCATTATATCAGGATCTCAGAATAACTTCGTCTAAGGTTATTATTCTGTGAGCTTATTCATAACCAGTAGGAGAATGGCGTGGCTAAGCCCTCAGTCACTGTTGGTGGTGGTGGTGGTGGTGTCAGAGCTGTTATGTCTCATCATCATTTGATCATTTGGAGGAGGAAGAGAAACAAATGGTAAAAATGGTGATAGTAATGTTTTGCCAGAGATTTATGTGATGAAGACATATGAAATTCAATGTCAGAGGAACTGTTAGGATGGTTGTGTTCTGCAATGATGATGAAACGGTACTTATAGATGACCACTTCTTGGGGCACCAAGGCCTGAAAGTAACAGTTCAGCCCAGGCAGCCACAGGAATACAGTGGTAGGCAACACTCTGTGAATCTGGACCCACACGGAAAGGCCCTGGGCTCAAGTCCCAGAGTCTCCCTGTACACGCTGGGTGTGTGAGTGCCCATGACTCTGGCTTGCTGAAGTTGGGGTGGATAGAGGTATGAAGATGCTGTTGGGGATGTCTCTCTCAGAAGATTTAAATAAACAAATGAAAGAAAGAAAGAAAGAGAGAGAGAAAGAAAAAAGAAAAAAAGAAAGAAAGAAATGGCTCTATTGCTGGAATCCGACAGAGATCCAATGAATCCAGATTGAACTCGCTTTTGGTGCCCCCACTTCTGGTGCTGTGTGAACAAAATACTCATCAAAGTCTCTCTCTGCTCTTTCGTCTGTGAAATCAAGAGAAGGCTATAAAGATGGAAGATAAGAAAGATGAAAGATTAGAAAGGTCAGCCATGATGTTGGCAAAGCTGAGAGCGCCATGACTGGAGAAGCAGAAAAAGGTCACCGTGGCCGCTCTTACCCCGGCATTCATTACAACCTAACATGACTGTCACTCCCAGCCGCGCTTCGCAGCAGCGCCCTCATGAGGCAGGAGTGTTGTAGAGATTTCATTTCTGGAGCCAGGTTACCTGAACACTTTCTTAGTGCTGTGGCTTCAAACAGGGGGTTTCCCTCTCTAAGCCTCCATTTCTGTATCTACAAAATGGCAGCGATGATAACATATATGAACAACATACAGCCATGATAACATATATGAACAGCATACATAATTATGATACATGTATAGGTTATATATAGTAATATGAGCCACCTGTGAATTAGTATCTGTATAGCAAGGGTAAATAAAGTCAAACACAGGGTCCAGCAGATGGCGTAATGTTTATGTCAATGGACTCCCATGTAGTGGACCACAGTTTGAGTCCTGGACCCAGCAGTTTAAAACACACTGGGTGCGTGTACATGCATGCCCAAAATCTCAAGAGGAGAATGAAGGAGACGGAACTGTAGTATGACCATTCCCCATAGGAGGTGATTTCTCTCTTCCTGTCTCTCTATCTCTCTGTCTCTCTGGCGCCCTATAGTAAAAATCTCTCTTAAAAAAAAAAAAAAAGAAAAGAAAAGAAAAGAAAAGAAAAGAAGAAGAAAGTTAAACACGAGAGGTTAATTTCCTTCTGGAGGTAAACAGCACTTCCAGGTAAAGCAGAGACACAACAAAATCAAAGTCTCTGTGCCACTCACCAATTACCCCGCACACTCCTCTTGGCTAAAATGAATGGTTGCTGCTTCTTTAAAGTCTCTGCTTCACTGAACCCCTGCAATATGACCTGAAGAAGCATAACCTGCTGGTTTGAAACAAGTCTGTGGAGTTGGGTTTCCTGGATTTAAAGAAATTTCCGACAGTCTGAGACCAGCAGATGGCGTAGTGGTTACGTTGCTGGACTCCCATGTAGTCGAGTCCTGGACCCAGAGACTTAAAACATGCTGGGCGCATGTGCCGGTGTTCCCAAAATCCAGAGAGGAGAATGGAGGACAAGGGACTGCAGCATGGCCATCCCCCCCGGCGGGGAGGGGTAGTGATTTCTTGCTTTCTGTTTCTCTGTCTCTGTCTGTCTCTGTCTCTCTGGTAAGCACACACACCCTATAGCAAAAAGCTCTCTTTTTAAAAAAAAAAAAAAACTAATACTGGGCTGCTCCTCCTCACCCCCGCCTGGGCCCTGATGGGGCTGGGTAGGCAAGTTGGCCGCTATGGCTCAAGCCCAGGCAGCGTGGCCAGAGGAGGTGGAGCCTCCTCCTTCTCAGCCCGGCACCAGTGATCACAGAGAGTGGCTCGGCCCAGAGGACATGGACTCTGCAGAGCCGCTCCCCTGCTCCCTGTACGTGAACGGGACCAGCGGCCCCGGTGGGCAGAAGGAGAACGACCAGTGGTACGTGTGTGACAGAGAGAAATTACGTGAATCACTCCACGCTGTCTTTGTTCGAGTCATCTTGGTCAAGGAACAAAGATCTTAACAGCACTGAGAAAGCTGGCTGGCTATTTATCCAATTATATCTTCTTTTGTATCATGTTTTTAGCCTGCTTATGTCTAGAGTGTCTATCAATGGGTTGCTAGAAAGAGACTCAATGTTTGTGTTTTCACCAATTCAGTTTCAGAGACTGCTGAAAATTAACCCAGTCTGGAAAACCCACAGACTTCTTGATTTAGGTGCTGGAGGTGCAGTTGCAGAAATCCTGAGCCGTCATTTTGAAGAAATCTATGCCACTGAGCTTTCTGAAACTATGATATGGCAGCTTCAGAAGAAGAAATACATGGGACCAGCAAATGGCGTAATTGCTACATTGCTGGACTTCCATGTAGTCAACCGTGGTTCGAGTCCTGGACCCAGTGGCTTAAACTAAAGCAGTGTGTGTGTGAGCATGCCCAAGATCCTGAGATGAGAATGGAGAAGGGATTGCAGTGTGGCCATCTCCCTGGGGGGTGATTTCTCGCTTTCTGTCTCTCTGTCTCTCTCTCTGTCTTTTGGTCAAGCACATGTGCCCTATAGCAAAAACCTCTCCAAAAAAAAAAAAAAAAAAAGAAGAAGAAATACAGAGTGCTTGGTGTAAGTGAATGGCACAATGCAGGGGTCCAATATGATGTGATCAGCTGCTTGAATTTGCTGGATCACTGAGGATCAGCCTCTGACTTTGTTAAAGAGATATTACAAGTATCTTGGAGCCAACTAGAGGCCAGGTCCTCCCCTTTCATCCCTATGTGACGGTAGCAAGTGAGAGAAACCATCAGAAATTTTGGAAATCCAGGGTCAGAATTGGGAAGAAGTGAATAGTCTGCTTGAAGTTTTCAGGAAAGCGGGTTTGTTATCGAAGCTTTCACCAGACTGCCGTGCCTGTGTGAGGACGACTGTGCAATGATGCCTACGTTCTGGATGACGCTGTCTTTGTTCTCAAACCAGTATAAACACATGGAGGCCAAAGTCTTCAGAGTCCGCCCCAAGAATGCACCCTCTGGAGCAGGGTCAGCATTCACAGTCACGCGGAGGGAGGGCCTTTGGGGACTGCCGTTCTAAATCTCATGCAGGAAGCTAGAAAGCTAAAATACGAATGATTTCTTTGCAGTGTGTGAAAGGAATGTTTTTTAAAAACAGAGACCCAACTGTTTGTGGAATTTTATCAGCTCTTTACTCAGAGTCACAGTCTAATGCAGGTCACTCCAGCTCTGATGGAAGATTTCTTTTATATTCAGTTGCACTAGGGACTAATTTCCCAGACAAGCAATAGCCATGACTTCATGGAACCAGTAAATGGATTGTTGTTAATGAAATGAAGACTGGCAATAAAGCTGTCCATTCAATTCCAAATATCGATTATAAGGTATAGCCACTGATATTCTTTCATGTTTAGAAATTCTTTCTGTTATTACTCAAGAAAATGTTTTTGATCATGCTAATAAACTTTTTGGAGAAGAAAAATAAAAAACTAATACTAATAAATAGTAAAGTCATTCCCAACAGTAAATAGTCACATGACTTTCAGCAAGTGCTGCTTTGTGCCCACTTTTTTTTTCCTAATTTGCTAGAGGGCTTGTGTGCTCTACAGAGAGAAAGGGAGGAGCAAAGTGGGAAAGCACCCCCTGGGGCATGATCACACTGCACTCCTTTATCCTCCGTCTCCCTCTCCCGTCAGGATTTTGGGCATGCTCACACACTCAGTGTGTTTCCCAACCTGCCAGGCCCAGGACTTGAACTGCTCTGTTGGCTATGTGGGATCTAGCCGCCTTAACCACCACACCACTGGCTGGCCCATTGTGCACTTTCTCCTATTATAGAACTTGGGGTGGGGAATGACTGAGGAAGGAGAAGGGAGTTATAAACCATACTTTTCTTCCCTAAGGCTGTTGTGGTCATTAAATGAAGCAACTACTGGAACCTAGCAGTTGCCAGTGAAACCTTAGCTAATGTTGTTAGGGAGCTATTCTGTGTATGATGTTGGTACAACAGAGAAATTTCCTATAATAGGCTCAGGAATGATTAAAAAGGCAAAATTTTCTAGGAAAAAAAAGGCATTAAATCTACCAAGGATATCCAGCCTTGGGCTCTGAACAAACAAGTTGTTTCTCTGAAACATTGCCAGATGGGCAAAAGCTAGAATATCCTCTCTGACCTTTGGAATTTTGGAATTTTACCAAATTGATGAAAGGTGCATGGTGTTAGATAGAGTGGATTTATTTTACCTTACTCAAAGAAAAATTTTGCAAGGGTACCAGGTGGCATGATGGTTAAGGCACTGGACTCCTAAATGGCCAACTGTGGATGGAGTCTCAGACCCAGAGGCTTAAAACACACCAGGCACGTGTGCATGCATGCCCAAAATCCTGAGAGGAGAATGGAGGAGAAGGGATTGCAGTGTGGCCATACCCCCTGGGGGGGTGATTTCTCACTTTCTCTCTCTCTGTCATTCCAGTGAGCACACACACACCCTAAAGTAAAAGTCTCTCAAGGCAAAATCTTGGAATAGTCATAGCTCATATCCGAATTAATGGGTGTTCTTGCGTGGATGCACAATCTCCCAATAGAAAGCGTTCATAACTCATCCAAGTTGTGATAGGATGCCTGCTTCTACAATAGGAGAACTGGCTACATGAGCTTTGAGGTACTTTTAACACCCATTATTCTGGGAATGGAGTATTTTAGGAGGTGATCTAAGGTTAATCCATTTTTTTTTTTTTCTCTTTCAGACTTGATTGCCCACTTACACCCTCCGCATCAAGGTAGGAACACCATCACTTTATTCATTAGTATCTCAAGTGTTAGCCCCACTCCGTAAGCAATGCTGCATTCCTGAAATTCCTGCCATTTACCATTTCCTTTGCTCTTATCCCAGCCTCCCTGGTTACATCAGCCAAATTGATTATTTCAAGATCTGGCACTCTTCTTCATTATAATTAACATCAGCATTTGTGTGGAGTTTATTCTTTTTTAAAATTTAGTTTTAACTGATAAATAATAACTGTATATATGTATGGGAAAGAATGTGATGTTTTAGTATAAGCTTACATGGTGGAATAATTACATCTAATTAACATGTTTATCATTTTATGCACTTACGTGTTTGTTAGGAAAGTATGAGACTGCTTTTTTTAGCAATTTTGAAACATACATTTCTTTTTTTAAAAAAATTATTCATTTCTTTAACTTCATTTATTATTATTAATATCTTTAATTCCATTATTATCATTTTAATTTGACCAGACAGAGACAGAGGGAGAGAGAAAGGGAAAGGGAGAAAGCAAGCCACCAGGTCCGGGACTCAAACCACAGTCAGCCATGTGGGAATCCACACCTTTAACTCCACTTGCCAGACCGGAAACATACAATACATTTCTATTAACTATCGTTAGCACAGTAGGTCTCTAAAACATACCACTCCTGCCTAACTGAAACTTTGTATGACCCTTTGAATGACATCTCCCCAATCTCCCTCACTCCTGTCCCCCAATCTCTGGTAGCCACCATTCTGCTCTCTACTCCAATGAGTTCAACTTCTAAAAAAGCACTGTGTTTTTTATTGTTTCTTTGGTGTTTTGGTTAACTTTAATAACCTTATCAAGGTATAATTTATACACCATAACATTCATCCATTTTTTTCTTTTTTTGAGAGGCTTTTTGCTATAGGGTGCATGCGCTCGCCAGACAGACAGAGAGAGACGGAGAGATAGAAAGCGAGAAATCACCCCCCGGGGGGATGGTCACGCCGCAATCCCTTCACCTCCATTCTCCCCTCGGGATCTTGGGCACGCACGCACACACGCCCGGCGTGAGTTTAAGCCACCGGGTCCGGGACGTGAACCGCGGTCGACTACGTGGGAGTCCAGCGACATAGCCATTACGCTAACTGCTGGTCCCAACATTCATCCATTTTAAGTGTGCCATTTAATGAGTTTCAGTAAGACTATGGAGTTGTGCAAACATCACCATCCCATTCTAGAACATTTCATCACACACCCCCGAGACTCTTCATACTCATCTCCAGTTCACCTCCCATCCTACCCCCAGCCCTAAGCAACCATTGACCTACTTTTTGTCTCTATAGACGTCTTTTCCGATGTTTCCTATCAATGGAACCATACATGAGATCTTTTGCTTCTGTTTTTAAATTAATTATAGGTAAATTTGTCTCTGAGTCTCAATTATTGGAAAAATTGAACTCCATCTTCATAGAGATAACTGGTTCTCAGTTTTAATCTATACCCCTCGTGGAGTTGAGAGTTTCAAAGGAGAAAAAGAGATGTGAGAATATTTGGTGGGGATGGTCAAGCCAGTGAAAGTAATAGAAGTAATAAAAATGAACGCAGTAGGGAGTTCAAATAGACTCATTTAGAGATTTTTAAAAGCTTCGTGGAAATGCACGTGTATGCAGAATAGCAGAGGAGGGTGAACAAGCCAAGGGGCTGGGGAGTTCTGGCCAAGCAGAGAAGATTGTGTCTGTAAATCCTGAGGCTGGAAAATGGTGGCACAGCGGGAACACTTTGCAAGACTGAGCAGAAAGAGCACAAAGAACGGGAGTCCAAAGAGAGGCTGAAGTGGTATTTAAGGACCAGATCAAGCAGAACACGATGAGCCATTTCAGTGCTGTTTCTTCTCCTAAGAGCAAAGGGGTATCAGTGAGTTACTAACAACACTAACCAGAGCCTGGTAAGTATTTAAGTAGGATCACTCTCCCTGCAGTATGAAAAATGGGCAGGACACACAGGTTGGGAACATGCTGGTGTCAACTGCATCTTAGGTCCTGGGCATCTGAGACAACAGAAATAAGTTATTGCTGGCCAGTGACAGAGCATGTGAAGGGAGGGGAGAGCTTCGAGAACTACATAGGAGGTGACTTGGACGGACCAAGAGATTTATTTTTCTAGAAGGGAGAGAAAAAAAGAAACACTAAGACACTAAGTGTTTTGGCTTAGGTAAATCAGGTTTCTCATTGCTTATTTAAGAGAGAAGCTAAAATATCTCAACCTGATTCCAGCTCTGGGTTGATTTTCTGCAACCTGCGGGAAAGGTAGTTAGGGACACCAGTTGCATGTGGATGGGGCATGATGGGTAAGCAAACATGGTGTGGGTAATTGAGACGGACAATGGAGAGTCAATTCTCTTTGTACTTGACCTACGTTTGGCATGTATTCTCTTTTCCAGAAATTCCTGACACTCCCTGTGTTTTTCCATTTATTTATGGTGATGTTACCCACTATAATTGCATCTCCATCCACAGCGACTTTCTTTGGTGTTCTCTCGACGGTCATTTCCAAGGCAGGTGGCGGTACTGCAAGGCTTTGGGTGAGTATCTTGTAAGGGTTGTCTCGGATGCCCAGGATCCCAGAAGCAGAGAGCGAACTGGGTTTTGGTGTCAGACCTGCATTCTAATCCTGACTTTTCTACATAAGGTTAACCACTTTGAAAACAGTTCAGTGTACTGGAAAAAGCATGATGTGTGGTGAATTCAGCAATTACTCATCTTAAAACTTTCTATGTTTATAGTTCTCCCTCCACCCCCATTTTCTCTGCAGATCCTCCGGAGTGTTCCTTCCCCTTCTTATTCAGAAAGAAATTCATTTACAAATGTACGAAGGACGGCTATATTTTGGATCGGAGTTGGTGTTCATTGACAAAAAATTACAACAAAGATAGAAAATGGAAGCAATGTTCTCCTCAGAAGTAAGATGTTTGGGACATAATGGGGTGAAAAGTTTACAGATCTCTGGAAGCAGGGAAGCCTCTGGATTACTGCAGGTGGTAGCTTGAAGTCTAAATCATCTGGTGATGACTTAGATCAGGGGAGATGGCAAACGTTTTCTATAAATGGCCCTCTAGTAAATATTTTAGGCTTAATGGGCCAGTGGACTCAGGTGCAAGTACTCAACTCTGCCTTTGTGATGCGAAAGTGACCACAGACAATACTAAAACTAATCAAAGTGACTGTGTGCCAGTAAAATTTTATCTATGGACTTTGAACTTGGAATCTCCTAAAACTTGTAAATGTCTTAAAGTATTAGGAGTCCTCTGTTGTTGGTTTTTGGAGGGTTTGGGGTGTTTGTTTTTGTTTGTTTGTTTTGTTTTGTTTTGTTTTGTTTTGTTGTCAATCATTTAAAAATGAAAAACAAAATTAGCTAAACGGCTGTAGGAAAACAAGTGGCAGGTTTCTCTTGGCCTCTGGGACTTAGACAGCATGTCCTTGTTTGGGTAATCTGTCCTTGACCTCAAGTTGATGAAGACATGAAGTTTGTTTCCATTAAAAAAAGAAGATGCCTGAGATGCAAGGCATAGCACAACTGAGGGAAAACATAGGCATTGCCAATGATGGGCTGTGGTGCTCTTTGTTTTTGGCTTTTTTTTTTTTTTCACATTCAATCACTGTATATCTTTACAACATTGAAAATGAATTTTCCCAGCATGAATACCCTGTCTGTTAGTCCAGTCAAAAAAGTCCGGTCAAAGAAAAAAAAAAAGAAAAGAAAAAAGTCCAGTCAAAAGAATACGGTAGTATCCTTCATTCAATTGTCACCCACAGCATGCATGCTTTGAACATTTATGTTGTACCCCACACAGACGTACAACGATTAAATGTAAATAAGAATTGTAAAATAAAATAAAATAGAAAAGAGTGAATAAGGAAAGCACAGTCAATACTCTTATGTTAATGAAGGAGTCCTTAAAAAGTTCATGCAAAATGTGCATTATGAAAAAACTATGCATGGATTTCAAGCTCTTCTGCACCAATATACATTCATACTTTAATTTCATTTTTCCATGAGCTTTTTTTTTTAAATTATTTATTTAATTTTATTTATTCATTTATTTATTTTAATTTGACCAGAGAGAGATACACAGAGAGAGGGAAAGTGAGAAAGCAAGCGACCAGGTCCGGTACTCGAACCGCGGTCGGCCATGTGGGAGTGTCCAGCACCTTAACCACCATGCCACCTGCTGGTCCCCATTTTTCCATGAGCTTTTTGAGGTCCCCTCGTACCTTTTGACTCCAATAAATGATCGTGTTTGCCTTTCTTATTGGGCATCCAGCAACGTCGCAGCACTATTTGGGACCCAGAAAAGGGTAACCACATTGTCTGAGATGTACAGAGTCCCATTTTTCTGGCCAACTGGCTGTTTCAGTCTTTAACCTTCTCTGGAGTTCAGCCAATTATTATTCATTAACAAACTGGTCTGCAGTTTCATTTCTTGGTGAGATGCCAGAGAGCCTCTTCAGTTTCAACATTTGGCTTTCAATCTCCTATTACTTATCTACAGCTTTTTTTTTTTTTTTTTTTTTTTGAGGTTTTTCCTATAGGGGACGTGCACTTGCCAGAAAGACAGAGACAGACAGAGAGTCAGAGAGACAGAAAGCGAGAAATAACCCCCCGGGGGCTGGCCATGCTGCAATCCCTTCTCCTCCATTCTCCTCTTGGGATCTTGGGCACACATACACACGTGCCTGGCGTGAGTTTAAGCCACCAGGTCTGGGACTTGGACTGCGGTCGACCACATGAGAGTCCAGCAACATAGTCATTACGCTAACTGCTGGTCCCTCCTACAGCTTTTTATCGTCTTAGAATAAGGCATGTGTGCTAAGCAGCAGCCATCCAGTTCCATCATTTGTACAGCTACCATTTCCGGTCCCTGAAAAATGGCAAGAGCTAGCTTGTGCCGCTCCACCAGGATATTATCCCAATGTGACTCCAGTGAAAGTTTCAACCATCGGGCCATCACCTTGCACAGGGGATTATCTGTTCCCCAGCTACTACCAACAATGGAGTTCTTGTTGCCATCACAGGTTGTGACCCAGCTCCAAATTCCCATCTTATTCTTTTAACTTTAGATATTTAGTTCTTTATTTATTTCATAAAGGAGAGAAGCACCCCCAAGAGGGCCCCCATGCCATGATCTACCCCCAGCCTCAGGCAGCGTAGATTACAGACACACACATGTCGGTGTGTACCAGGAGCCCTCAGAATGCAAACAGGACCTCCCTCCCAACATGTGGGCCCAGTTGCACTCCTGCTGCACCACTGTCTGGCCACCAAGTCCCCATCTTATGGGGACTGTTTTCTTGGGCCATTCCTAACAGATTGGGTTCTAAGAAACAAGTGTTTCTTCTCTTCCTTTTTTCCTTCCTCTTTCCTTTCCTTTTCACTGCCTTGGTCCATGAAGTTTTAAACAGATAATCAAAATAATTAGCTTTATAATCATAAAATTAGTAGGTTAAGAATTAGGAAAAATTCAGGGCGTTACAGCCAGGGTGAAGGTAACACTGTTCAGGCCGTATAGTGAGGTCGTACAGTTAGAACTGAGCTTCCTAACAGCCAAGTAAATACAAATACATTTTTAGTTTCGTCACTTATACTGGTCAGAATATTTGAAGTCCATGCAAGAAAAGATTTTCAGAAGGGTGCATTATTCCTCTTCACAAGGGATATTCAGTTGTGTATGTAAAAATAACTTTCCTTGGGACCACCAGTTGGCATAATGGCTATGTAGCTGGGCTCCCACGCAGTTTACAAATTAGAGACCGTAATTCTTAATTTCTTTAACACTGAAAATGATCAATTTAATAAATTTTGTTTATATAATGGACTGCATAACTTTAATGGCCCATAGGAATAATCAGTAATGGCAAATTCTGTTTAAGTGTGAGTGAAAAATACTATGCCCTTGTTAGACTTCTGATGTCTAATGTTTTTCTGCCCTTCTATTCTTCTTTTTTTTTTAACATTTTTTGTTTTTAACTAATTAATTTACATTCATTCACTGAGCATTGTCACAGCATACAAAATGTGTTTTCCCATCCAGAATATACTGCATAGTAGCTTAATCATACCTGTTATCTTCAATAATTTTTCATTTCTAGTTTCATATGTATATATGTATGTGTATGTGTGTGTGTACATATTTCCCCTTATTTCTCACCCTCTACCATTTCCCACCCTCCTCCCACACTATCTCAGGTGTCCACAGTTGTTTTCCATTTCTTTTCTTTTTTTTACCCACATTTTATGGATTCACAAAATTTCTTAAATAATCTAAATACTTTTAATACCAAGCTCTGCTAATATATACATATCTATGAATACATGTCTGACTTTAGGCATGAAACTCTGAGTAGAATGAATATACTATAAGGTAGCACCTAGCTGGTGCTACATTGTTTACTATGATTATTAATTATGTAGTTTTTACTATATTTTTTAATTTCAAGAAAAGCATATTTAGCTTTAATAAATCAAAGAAATGCTAAGGAAATATGTTTAAAACTTAAAGTCAGGAAATAATTTGGGATTCTGTTCAAATAGTAGGTACATGAACCTATCAGCAGCTCAAGACAAGACAAAAATCCTCAAAACCGGAAAACAAAGCCTAGAAGAAAATCAGTAATGTTTTAGTCAAAAGTCATAAGATTCTATTTCACCAGTTCTGTCTCATATACTTAATCTATCATCTGTTGTGGTTTGATTTTTCCAGTTAAATTCTGGGATATAATATTGTCCCCACAGTTAAGTTGGCTATTTTCTTAGTTTTTGAACTCTTATTTCTGTGTGACTATATTTAATTTTCCTGGTATGGCACTTCCTGCAGAACTTCTTGGAGATCTAGTCTGGTGTTGGTAAATTCTTTCAGGTTTAGTTTATCTGAGAATGTTCTTATCTTTTCTCCCCATATGAAGGATAATCTTGCCAGGTATAGTATCCTTGGTTGCAATTGCTTTTCTCTTAACACTTTGAATATATTTTCCCATTCTTTCCTCACTCGCATTGTTTCCAATGAGAGATCCACTGTCAGCCGGATAGGATATTCTTTGTAGGTAACTTGACGTTTCTCTCTTGCCAATCTTAGTATCTTCTCTTTGTCTGTGGTTTTGCTTGATCTGGCTATAATGTGTCTTGGAGAAGATCTTAGGTTGATTCTATTGGGGTTCCTCTGTATTTCTTGGGATTGGATCTTTGAATGCCTCTCCGGGTTTTGAAAGTTTTCTTACAGGATTTCATGGAATAGATTGTCAATGCCCTTATGGATCTCTTCTCTGGGATACCAATTATCCAGATGTTTGGACGTTTGATGGTATCTAGTATTTCTCATATCATATTCTCATATTGGGGGGCAATTTTCTCAGTCTTTGTGGTGGATTTTTCTAGGCCAGCAATTATATCTTTTGCATCTGAGATTCGATTTTCGGTATAATCTAGTCTGCTTTTAATACTTTTCAGGGAGGTTTTGACTTCATCTCTAACAGGTCCATTTGATTCTTTTTTATAGTATGAATTTACACTTTTAGATCTTGCAAGAATTTCCTCACCTCCTGAAGCTCGTCAGCTCCTTTCCCCTACCTCTTCAGCAGTTCATTGTCTCTCTTCTCTTCTATCTCTGTGAGCTTTGTCACCATGAAAATTCTAAATTCTTCATCTGACATTTCCATTAATTTCATCATGCTGTCTGAGGGTGAAGAGGAGTTATTTTTCCTTGGAGGAGAAGTATTTTCTTGTTTTTCCATATTTCTTTTGACTCTGCCATGATTTCTAGTGATCTGATGGATGGTGAGTTTCTTCTAATTCCTGAAATTCAATCTTAGTGTTCAGAGGCGTGCAGGAGGAGATGATCTGCAATCTCTCTTCCATTCTGTTCTCACTCTTTGTGCCTCAGAATCAGTGGGAATAGAGAAATATTCTGACCCTAATTGTATTCAGATGTTTAGATTCTGTTCACTTGGATCTGTCTAGACATTTACTGTGTAAGAGCTGAGAAGCCAATGAATAAAGATAAAGAAAAAAAAAGAATTAGAGAAGAGGAAGGAATAAAATATAAAAGAAAAAGGATAATTTAAAAACTGTAGATTTTAATTTTTAAAAGCAAAAATTGAAAACCGTGTGGTGAAAGCAATATTTCACAGCTGAAGTTCAGGATCCATGTGGAGATGGGCCTGGGTTTGTGCCTTCCCTAAACAGAAGGTGAGAGGCTCCTATTAACACAATAAAGGGGCTTGAGAGCCCAGAGAATACTTTACCTTAGAAAATTTTAAAAATTAAGGGACCAGCAGTTAGTGTAATGCCTATGTCGCTGGACACCCACGTAATCAACCGTGGTTTGCGTCCCGGACCTGGTGGCTTAAAACTCACACCAGATGCATGTGCGTGCATGCCCAAGATCCCGAGAGGAGAATGGAGGAGAAGGGATTGTGGTGTGGCCATCCCCCCAGGAGGGTGATTTCTTGCTTTCTGTTTCTCTGTCTCTCTCTGTCTGTCTGGCCAGCGCACATGCCCTATAGCAAAAAAAAAAACAAAAACAAAACAAAAAAAAAAAAACCTCTCCAAAAAAAAAATTTAAAAATTAAAAGACTCAGGGAAACACAGAGAGACAGAGAAATGGAGAGAAAGAGACAGGTAACACTACCCACTAAAAATAAGTGAAGAAGAAGTCTCAGCAGAAAATCTTCATTTTAAGTCTCTGAAAGCAATATCTCACAGCTGAAGTTCAGGATCCATGTGGAAATGGCCTAGATTTGTGCCTTTCTAGAAATAAATGAGGAAGAAGTCCCAGCAGAAAATCTTTATTTTAAGTCTCTGAAAGCAGTATTTCACAGCTGAAGTTCAGGATCCATGTGGAGATGGGCCCGGGTTTGTCCTATTCTTCTCTGCTATCTAGTCATTCGGGGGGGGGGGGGGGGGGGGACCGGATCTCTCATCACAGAGGAAAGAAGATTTACTGTAACACCAATTTATTAATCTTTTTTGAGAGAAAAAAGAGATTTTGTTATAGGGCACATGCACTTGCCAGAGAGACAGAGAGAGACAAAGAGACAGAAGGCGAGAAATCACCCCCCAGGGAGGATGGCCATGCCACAATCTCTTCTCCTCCATTCACTTCTTGGGATTTGGGGTATGCACACACACACCAGCATGAGCTTTAAACCACCGGATCCAAGAATGAAACCACAATCAACTATATGACGTAACCATTATGCCATCTGCTGATCTGTAACACCAATTCTAACCTCTCTTTTTCTTCCACAGCAATTAGATTTCTTGGTGTTCTTGAAGAGTCAGAAGTTATAGACTCATCAGCTGCCTCTCAAAATACACTTCTATCCTTTCCATTTATGACCATTCTTATCAATAAATATTTGACCACTTTTCCACGAGTGACCCCTTTACTGAAAAAAAGCACTGCCAAAGATCAATGGTGATCAGGAAAAAGCTGACTATGGAAGAGTAGGGAACTAGTAGGACAATTGTGGGTAAAAACTTGCATTCAAAACAATGTCCTGATGAATTTCTAACAGTATAATTTTTGGTGAATTAACTAAATTCTCAGGGAACTTCAATATTCTCTTTATACAATTTTAAGATTTTTAAATTGGAGTACAATAGAGATTTCCTAAAATTTTTTGAAGTGAAATTCATAAAACATACAATTAAGCATTTTAAGGTAAACAACTCATTTAATACATCACAATGTTGTGCAACCATCACCTCTGCCTAGTTCCAGAACATTTTCATCATCCCCAAAGTAAGCAATCATTTCTCAATGATTAAGCAATTATTCTTCATCCTCTCCTCCCCCTAGCTTCCAGCAACCACCAATCTGACCTTTTTTCTGGCTGATTTTGGGTATTTCATATAAATGGAATCATGTAATATGTAAACTGGAAGATGGCTCATGATTTAGCATATTAACCTGCCCTCCTGAGCATGACTCATGACATAGTCGGAGTAATGATTTTTCTAACGGGGAGTAGAGGAGAGAGAACACATTTCTCCTTGTCATTTGGACTATCGGGAAGTAAATAGAGACACTTAGTAGCCTTGTTCCATACCATGATGGGAAAACCCACATGAAGTAGGAGGGAATGAGATAGAGGGTTCTTAATCCAGTTATCTAGGCATCAACTTCTGCCTTTTCCTTGGTTTGGTTATTTGAGCCAATAAAGCCTCCCTTGTTGCTTACATTAATTCTGTGCTTTACATCAAGGAGTCCCATTCCTAGCCTAATCAGAATATTCCACATAAATGACACTTCCTATGAGGAGGCCAATGCCCACAAGTAGGGAGAGGGGATGAGACTGCAGGAAATCATGTTGATCCACATGAAGCCACCATTCTTTACTCAGATTCAATACCACTCCATTGAGCACCCATTGAAGGTCAAGAACACATACAAAATCTCACTGAATTTACAATCCTCAAATTTGACATCTTAATACCTGAAGTAAGTGAAAAGAGCAATGGTCTGAATGTTTGTGCTCCCCACCCCACCCCCCAAAACATCATATGTTGAAATCTTAACCCTCAAGGTGATGATATTAGGAGGCAGAACATTTGGAAGGTGATTAGGTCATGAGAGTGGAGCCCTCTTGAATGGGATCAGTGCTGTTATAAAGGAGACTCCAGGAGGATCCTTCATGCATTCCACTACATGAGGACACAGCAAGAAGATGCTGCCTATGAGCCAGAAAGAAGGCACTCACCAGACACTGAATATGCCTTGGCTTTGGATTTCTCTGCTTTCAAAACTATGAGAAATAAATTTCTGCTATTTCTAAGTAACCTAGTTTATGATATTTTGTTATAGCAGCCAAATGAGATGAGATAGTAAGGAAACTGATTTCAGAGAAGGCGATTTCCCATGGCCACACAATTTGGAAGTGAAAAATTCTAGTAAAATACAGAACTGGTTGCTCACCAAGCTTTCTTTTTTTGTTTGTTTGTTTGTTACTTCTATATCTTTAGTGGCTTTCACAAAAACATTTTCCCCTTGTATAATCTGAGTTCTTTTTTATTCTTCTTTTAAAGAAACATTTATTTAATTTTATTTATCATTATTTTTTTAACTTGCTACAGGGCACACATTTTCACCTTGAGACAGAGAGAGAGAGAGAGAGAGAGAGAGAGAGAGAGAGAAAGCCGCCAAGCCTAGAACTTGAACCATGATCAGCCATGTGAGAGTCCAGCACCTTAACCACCATGCCACCTATTGTCTTCTCTTTTTTGTTCTTATAATAATAGTTTTCTTACATTCTGTACTGATAACACAGTGTATGCATTAATGTGCTAAGTAAAAAGACCTTATGTTAGAAAGCCAAATCAGCATTAACTTAGTGCAACAGTTCTTAATATTTAGCCTCAGGATGCCTTTACACTGTTAAAAATTATCATCTCTGTGATGGTTAAGTATAGGTGTCAACATGACTTGGTTAAGAGATACACAGATGACAAATGCGTCATTTCTGGGTATATCTGTGAGGCTATTTCTAGAAGAGATTGATTTTTAAATCAATGGATGGAACAAGAACGATCCATCTGCCTTCCATGTGGGCAGACACCATCGAATCAGCTGATGGATCAATAAAAGGTTAAAAAAAAAAAAAAAAAAAAGGTAAATTAACTTTCTCCTGGAGCTGGGACACCATTCTTCTCCTTGAATGTCAAAATTCCAGGTTCTAAGGCTTTTGGACTCTGGGTTGTACCAGTAGCTCTTCAGATTCTCGGGCCTTCAGCCCAGGATAGAAAGTTACACCATTGACTTCCCTGGTTATCCAACTCTCTAAGGTAGCTTATCATGTGACTTCTCAACCTCCATAATCACATAAGTCAATTGCTCTAATAAATACCCATCTCTTCCTCCCCTAACTTTATACATTTGATTTTGATCCTTCCTTGAATTTATTTGATGGTTCTCCAAAAGGATATATCTGTATTCACCACCCTGAGATGGATACCAAACTTCAGCTCTGAGATATTGGTTTCCTTGACCAAAAATGAAGATTTTTTTCTGCTGAGACTTCCCCCTCCAGACTCATTTCCAGTGGTCAAGGCACAAACCCAGGCCAGGCCCATCCTAAGATGGATACCATACTTCAGCTGTGAAATATTGGTTTCCTTGACCAAAAATGAAGATTTTTCTGCTGAGAATTCCCCCTCCAGATTCATTTCTAGTGGGTAGGGATACCTCTGTGTCTCCTCTCCATTTCTCTTTGTCTCTCTCTGTCTTGCTGTGTCTCCCTGTGACTTTGAATTTAAAAAAAAAATTTTTTTAAGAAAAAATATTCTCTGGGCTCTCAAGCCTCTCCTTTATTGTGTTAATTGGTGCCTTTCCCCACTTCATTTAGGAAAGGCACAAACCCAGGCCAGGTTCATGGTGATCTGGATACTGTACTTCAGCTGTGAACTATTGGTTTTGTGCAGCGTGCACACATGCTGCACAGTTTTCATTTTTTGCTTTATAAAATTATAATCTTATGGATTTATATCATCTTTTTTCTTTCTTTCTTTCTTTTTTTTTTTGGAGAGGTTTTTACTATAGGGCACGTACGCTCGCCAGACAGACAGACAGGGACAGAAAGCAAGAAATCACCCCCCAGGGGGGATGGCCACACCACAATCCCTTCTCCTCTCAGGATCTTGGGCACGCACGCACACGTGCCCGGCGTGAGTTTAAGCCACCAGGTCCGGGACTCGAACTGTGGTCGACTACATGGGAGTCCAGCGACATAGCCATTACACTAACTGCTGGTCCCTCATCTTTTTTCTTTCTTCTTTTCATTTTATTTTTTCGTCTTCTTTCTTCTTAATTCTTTTCCTTTTTTCTTTATTTTTATTCATTGACTGATCAGCCTGTATGTACTAAGTGTCTAGATAGGTCCATGTGAACTGTTTCCAAACATCTGAATATGATTAGAATCAGAATATTCCTCTATTCACACTAAGTCTGATGCACAAAGAGTGAAAATGGAACAGAAGAGAGATTTCAGATCAACTCCTCCTGTTCGCCTCTGAACGTTCAGATTAAAATCCAAGAATTAGGAAGAAACACACCATCCATCAGATGACTAGAAATCACCACAGGGTCACAAGGAATATGGGAAAGCAAGAAAATACCTCTCCTCCAAGGGAAAAGAATAACTACTCTTCATCCCCAGACAGGGCAATGAAACTCATGCAACGTCAGATAAAGAATTTAGCATATTTGTAACAACAAAGCTAACAGAGATGGAAGAGAAGAGACAAAGTACTGCAGAAGAGGCAGGAGAAAGGAGCTGACGAGTTCCAGGAGGTGAAGAAACTCTTTCAAGATCTAAAAGAGGAAATACACACTACAAAAAAGAATCAAATGGACCTGTTAGATATGAAGGCTATAATACAGGAAATAAAAATATTCCTAGAAAGTATTAAAAGCAAACTAGATCATACAGATAATTGAACCTCTGATGTAGAAGATAGAATTGCTGGCCTAGAAAAATCCACCATGAAGACTGAGAAAACTGGAAAAAAAAAAAAAAAGAGAGAATAATATATGAGAAATACTAGATACCATCAAACATCCGAATATCTGGATAATTGGTTCTCAGAAGGCGAAGAGATTCATAAGGGCATTGACAATCTATTCCATGAAATACTCGAAGAAAACTTTCCAAACCTGGAGAGGCACTCAAAAATCCAGTCTCAAGAAATACATAGGACCCCAAATAGAATCAACCCAAGATTTTCACCAAGACACATTATAGCCAGATTGAGCAAAACCACAAACAAAGACAAGATACTAAGATTGGCAAGGGAGAAACGGCAAGTTACCTACAAAGGATATCACATCAGGCTAACAGCAGACCTCTCATTGGAACCAATGCGAGCAATGAAAGAATGGGAAAATATATTCAAAGTGTTAAGAGAAAAGCGATTTCTTTTTCTTTTCTTCTTCTTTTTTTTTTTTTTTTTTTAAGAGGTTTTGCCTTAGGGCACATGTGCTTGCCAGAAAGACAGAAAGAAACAGAAAGCAAGAAATCACCTACTGGGGGGATGGCCACACCACAATCCCTTCTCCTCTATTCTCCTCTAGAGATCTTGGGCACACACACACACACACCTGGCATGAGTTTAAGCCACCAGGTCTGGGACTCAAACCGTGGTCGACTACATAGGAGTCCAACGACATAGCCATTACACCAATTGCTGGTCCCAAAAGCAATTATAGTCAAGAATACTATACCCGAAGATTATCCTTCGTATGGGAAGAAAAGACAAAAACTATCTCACAAAAACAAAACCTGAAAGAATTTACCAACACCAGACCAGATCTCTAGGAAGTTCTCAAGGGAGTATTATACCAGGAAAATTAAATACAGAGACACAGAAAGAAGAATTCAAAAACTAAGAAAACGGTCAACTTAATCATAGGGACAAGTCTGGAGTTGAATATTATATCCCAGAATTTAATCAGGAAGATCAAACCACAACAGAACATAGATGCTGTACATGAGACTGAACTGGTGAAATAGCATTTTATGACTTTTGACTAAAACATTGATGATTTTCTTCTAGGCTTTGTTTTCTAGTTTCAAGGATTTTTGTCCTGTCTTGAGCTGCTGATAAGTTTATGTACCTACTATTTGAACAGAATCCCAACCTGTTTCCTGGTTTTAAATTTTAAGCAAAGTTCCTTAGCATTTCTTTGATTTATTAAAGCTAAAACCATTTTTCTTGAAATTAAAAAATATATTAAAAATACCTATTTAATGGCCATAGTAAGCTATATAGCATCAGCTAGGTACTAACTTATAGTGTATTCCTTCTACTCAGAGCTTCATGCCTAAAGGCAGACATGTATTTACAGCTATGTACATACCAGCTGAACTTGCTATTAAAAGTAGACTATTTAAGGGAACCAGCAGTTAGCGTAATGGCTATGTCTCTGGACTCCCATGTAGTCGACCGCGGTTCGCGTCCCGGACCTGGTGGCTTAAAACTCACGCCGGGCGCGTGTGCGTGCGTGCCCAAGATCCCGAGAGGAGAATGGAGGAGAAGGGATTGCAGTGTGACCATCCCCCCTGGGGGGTGATTTCTCGCTTTCTGTCTCTATGTCTCTCTCTGTCTGTCTGGCGAGCGCATGCGCCCTATAGTGAAAATCTCTCCAAAAAAAAAAAAAAAGAAGTGGATTATTTAAGAAATTTTGTGAATCAATAAAATGTGGGGAAAAAGAATAGAAAACAATTGTAGACAACTGAGATATTAGGAAGGAGGGTGAGAAATGGCAGGAAGGAGGGTGAGAAATGGCAGGAAGGAGGGTGAGAAATGGCAGAAGGTGAGAAATAGGGGTAATATGTAAGTCCCCCGACCACTCCCCTTTGTGCTAATCACCTACTGTTAATTACAATGCTTCATCCCTGTGGTCACAATAGAGGGTGTGCTGAAGTTCTATCTAGGCAGAAATAATCTTCTTGACCTTTGGAAGGCCCTTCAAGACACATTTAACATAAGCTTAAAAATAATCTTTTCTTTACATAAAATAAGATTAGGCCAAAACTGACCCAGGACACCCCCTCCCTCACCAAGTGAAATAGATAAATACATTAGAATTCCTTAAATTAAGTTTTAGGTCCCTATAAAATTATATAAGTATCATTGTTTATTGAGATACATAAGAACTAATACCTATACTTGAGATTTTCTTTTTAGCATCGTATTCAGTAATCACAAGATGGCTGCTGACAAGCATCGGCTGATAATTAACTCCGCTTGCTGGAGGCTATTTCCCAAAACAACATTCCATGAAGTTTCTGAAGACCTGCCTATATCAAACAAACAATTGCTGAACTGTAATAGACCCGCCCTTAATCCAACCCTAAATGAAATCTATGTTCTCTATCGTTAAAACTTTATGAACTGATAATTAGAACACATAGCCCCTCACCCGTTTACTTGCATGTATCACATTTTCAATAAAAAGGCACGATAAGTCCTAGCAGTTGTCACTCTACAGAGAGCAATCTCTGGGGGTGACCGACTGAAGACATGCACAAAAATTGGCACCGAAGCCTCAGTCTCCCCTTCCTGCGCCGCCTCCGACGAGTCAACCCACCCCCACCAAGGCTGGACCCCCGCAGACCGGCACACTTGTAATTAGATTCTAGCTTTTTCCAATACTTTCACTTTAAGGTATTTTGTGAATCAATAAAATGTGGGGAAAAATTTTTTTTAAAAAGATATACCCAAATTCTGACCTTAGAATCTATCAATGTGATCCTGTTTGGGAATAAAGCCTTTCCAGATGGAGCCAAGTTAAAAATGTAAAGATTGGGGGCCAGCAGGTGGTGTAGTGGTTACGTTGTTGGATTTGCACACTGCCAACTGCAGTTCAAGCCCTGGACCTGGCAACTTGAAACTCACACTGGGCTTGTTGGCCTATGCTGCCCAAAATCCTGAGAGGAGAATGGAGGAGAAGGGATGCAGAATGTCCATGCCCCTGGGGGGTGGTTTCTCACTTTCTCTCTCTGTCTCTATCTCTCCAGCAAGTACATGAACCCTATAGCAAAAAAAAAAAGAAAAAAAAAAACAGCAAAAAAAACCTCTCTAAAAATTAATTAAGAAAAAAATATATATAATGAGATTTAATGAATTATCTAGCCGGCCCTAATTCCAATGACAAGTGTCTTTATGAAAGACAGAAGAGAAAGCACAGGGAAGAAGGCCAAATGAAGATGGAGGCAGAGACCGCAGTGTTGTAACCACAAGTCGAGAAACACTTGTAGCCACCAGAAACTCGAAGAGGCAGTGAACGATACCCACCTACGGTTTCCAGAGGATCTGTGGCCCTGCCACCTCTTCGATTTCAGACTTCTGGCCTCCAGAACTCAAAGATTGTATTTCTGTTTGAACCACCATTTGTGTAGTTTGTTACAGCAGCCATAGCAAACTAATACAGTGCTAACACAGTGCTATTTACATTGCTTCCTCTCAAGCCGTATGTCTTCCTATTTATTGATGTCCATCTAATCCACTGTACAGAACTAAAGTTGCCTGACACTATGCAGGCTCTCACACAGCCCTGGGGAAAATCTAAGGTCCTAGACTATTTAAGATACCAGGAAGGAAAGACAGATTCCAGAACCAGTGGGTTCTCAGCAGAGAACTCCGAACTTCACTGCTATTCTGTCTGACTTTTTTAAATCACACACACAAAAATTAACACATAATACTGTTGTATCTGAAATAAATATCAAGACTTCTGTATCATTTTTCATGTCACCAACTTCATCCCAGAATCTGCAGCTATTACTATTGGAGAGGCAATGGTGAGTGAAAACATTTCAGCAAGGAGTAAAAGGAGGGAAGAGGATGTCTCTCTCTCTCCCCTCCATCTCTCTTTCTCGTCTCTTAGGTAAAATATATGAAAAAAGGTTCTAAAAGAAATTTTAAAAGGCCAATGAATCCATCAGTACAGCATCACTGGAAAACTTGGAAATAGAAACTCTGGAGCCTCATCTGAACCTACTATTTAGAAACTCTGCATGGAGAACCCAGAAATCTTTTACACAAACCATGTGGGGTATTCTGAGGCATTTTAATGTTTAAAAACCACTGTATTAGAAATGAGATAAAGATTAAACACAGGCTTACTGGTTAAGGAGAGAATTCATATTAGGAATGTTCAGTGAAGAAAGTATTCAGGGAATGAGGTGATAAGTAATTTAATATTGAAACCCCACTGTTTTAATTGAAATAACTCAGACACAGAAAGAGAAAGATCTTAAGTTCACTATACTTCATAAATATGGACAATTGTGCGTCAATTATTTAAAAAAATTTTAGTGGCCGGCAGGTGGTATGACAGTTAAAGGTGCTGGACTCCCACATGGCCGACCACGATTCGAGTCCCAGATCCCATTGTTTGCTTTCTCACTTTCCCTCTCTCTTTCTCTATATCTCTCTCTGGTCAAAATTTTTAAATGATAATACGAATGAAGTTAAATAAAATAATTCTTTAAAATTTTTTAAAGTAGGGCCAGCAGGTGGTGTGGTGGTTAAGGGTGATGGACTCCCACATAACCGACCACAGTTCGAGTCCTGGACCTGGTGGCTTGTTTTCTCATTTTCTCTCTCTCTCTCTCTCTCTCTCTCTCTCTCTCTCTCTCTCTTCCTCCATCTCCCTCTCTGGTCAAGTTACAATAAATAAATAAATAAATAAATAAATAAATAAATAAATAAATTTTGATAAAATAATTCTTAAGAAATTTTTGGCATCTGAATAAAGTTATCAGATATTATCTCAAAAGTGTCAAAATTGCTACATTTTCACTAGAAAAAATGATAAGTATGTGAAGTAATAATTATGTTAGTTTGATTGATATACATCAATTCAGATGTACGTGCGTTTGTGTGTGTATTAGTAGAATTTTGTACAATTTTGAAAAATCTCCAGACTGTTTTCCACAGTGGCTGTAGTTTACATTCCCACCTATAGTGCACAGAACAACAAAGAGAAAGCAGGCAGGATTGTGGAGAAAAGGAAGCCCTTGTGCACTGCTGGTGGAAACGTGTTCATGTTGTCTTCAAATAGGGACAATTTAACTTCTTCCTTTCTATTTGGATGCCTTTTATTTTACTCTCTTGTCAGATTTCATTGGCAAGGATTTCCAATACTATGCTGAAAAGGAATGGAAAAAGTGGACAACCTCCAGTTTTGAATGGGAATGCTTTCAGTTTTTCTCTCTTCAGTATCATGTTAGCTATAGGTGTGTGATGTATGGCTTTTATTGTGTTAAGAAATGGTGGCTTGATAAAATGAGTTTGGGAGGGTCCTTTCCATTTGGAACTTCAGGAGTAGCTTAAGGAGAATTAGTGTTAATTCTTCTAAATTTTTTTTTTTTTTTTTGTAAAATTCCGAAATGAGGACATCAGAACATAGGCTTTTATTTTTGGGAGATTCTATCAGTGATTCAATCTTGCTGTTTATTATTGGATCATTTGGGCTTTCTATTTCTTCCTGGTTCAATCTAGGTATATTGCGTGTGTCCAGAAATTTGTCCACATGTCTCTAGGCTTTCCAATTTGTTGGCATGTAGTTGCTCTTAGTATTCCCTAATGATCTTTTGTATTTCTGTTGTAATATCACCTTTTTCATTTCTGATTTTATTTATTTGGATCCTTTTTCTATTTTTCTTAGTCTAGCTAATCGTTTACTGATTCTGTTTATTTCCAAAAAACAAAACAAAAATCCAAAAACAAAATCAAAAACAAAAAAAACCCGGTTTTTATTTTGTTGACTTTCTAGTTCCCTTTTATTCTCTATTTTATTTATTTCCATGCTATTCTTTGTCATTTCTTTTCATCTATTACATTTTTAATTAAAAGTTTTTGCCTTAGGCACATGCACTTGCTAAAGAAAACCAGAGACAATGAGAGGGAAAATGAGAAATCGCCCCAAGTGGGTCCCTAGATAGCTGTCCCTATCTAGGATGTCCATGTGCTTCTGGGAAACACATTTTCTAATAACGTTTTAACTATTGTTATAGTTGGCTTTCTTGTGTGGGAAAGCTTCTATACACCCAGAAAGCATACACTGAAAGTGGTAATAGGATGAAATCCATGTGTAAGTATTCAAATAATCTAGCAGATGCTGGATCCCCTAAGGTTTTTATCTCATCAGAATTGTAAGTTCGACAAAACATTGGTTATAAACCCTTTTAAACCATTAAAACATTGGTTATAAACCATTTTAGAAATTTTAGAGTAATTATTAAAATAACTTAATTGTTTTACCTTTTATGAGAAATCATGGATTGTTGCAGAGCTTTCAATGGTGAAATCTTTAACGCTTCAGGGAGTAGTAAGAGACCATCCAAACTCCTCGTGAGTCCACAATTACCACTGGATTTACATCTTCTTAAATATCAGTTTTGTTTCCAGTAAAAATGCACAGCACTGTTTATTCAATAGGTTAGAATAGGTCATTTGACTCAAGTTAATCTTATAGAGTTTTTTCAAAAGTCTCCTCAGACTTTTAAACACAGCTATTTTGAGTCTTGTCATTTGCTGATGACTAATTGTTTACTCTGGTACTTTCCTGAGTAACTATAAGCTGAACTGTTTCATCTTTGAGGAGATTCATGGAAAAAAACCCTGTCAGCATAGGTTTCCAACAACTTTTAAGACCATACCATTGGATTGGTTAGCAATTCTCAGAACTCTGATGAAGAAACTGACTAGTACACAAAACCGTTAACGCAGTATCAAGCAGAACAAGCACTAAATACCAAGCAAATCATGCAGCGTATTTTTCATGCTATGTCAGCAATTTCAATACTAGTTAATGCTAGTCATCATGTTAGAATTCTGACCACCTTTGACACTGCCATGTTATAAGGAAGCCCAAACTCATCAGATAAAGATGTATTTTTGAGATACAATGCACAACCAGCTATAAGATACTTCAGTCATCAGAGCCCAGTGCTAGGCCGAGGGTATATATGCTCTCCAGAGAGAGAGAGGGAGAAAGCAATCTCCAATAAAGTCCAATCATGCCCCAATCCTCTCTCCTCCACCTCTTTAACTCACTGGGACTTTGGGCACATACATACACACACCTTGTACCATTGAGAATGCGTCTGAACCAAATACTGATATGGAACTCAATCTCTGGGAACCTCTTTGTAGGAACGGGACTGGGGAGAAATGTTCACATAAGGAAATGCTCTCATTGTAAGCTAAACAATGTGATTGAATGTATATAAAAATAATTTAAAAAATAATTTTTTAAAAAAAGAAAGACCAGGGAATCAGATCCATGTGCTGGCACTGTTGGGTGGTAAGAACATTGCACACTGGGACCAGCAGTTGGCATAATGACTATGTCGCTGGACTCCTGTGTGGTTGACAGCAGTTCGAGTCCCGGACCCGGTGGCTTAAACTCACTCCAGGCACGTGTTCATGTGTGCCCAGGATCCCAAGAGGAGAATGGAGGAGAGGGGATTGTAGCATGGCCATCCCCCCTGGGGGGTGATTTCTCACTTTCTGTCTCTCTGTCTTTTGCACACCAGGCTGATTGTCGCTAAACTTACTCTTTTTAATTTTTTTTTTTTTCCCAAAGAGCATGTGTATTTGGCAGAGAGAAAGTCAGGGAGGGAGAGAGAAATAGTATCCCCTACTGGGACATAGACATGCCACAGTCTTTTCTCCATTTCTCCACTCTGTTGGGACTTTGGGCATGCATCCAAACCCAGTGTATTTTTCAAGCTGCCAGGTCTAGTATTCAAACCATTTGTTTGTTTCTTTAAATGAAAACATAAACTTTTCTTCCTTCCTGACCCCTCTTGAATTGGAAATATTTGGGAGTATTCTTATTTTGTGGCAGAAGGGTTATTTCAATAATGCTTATTGCATTGAATCAGAAATTGGAAATACTCATTATTGAACAGGGCTTTGACTGGAATGTCATATCTGAAGATTAATCAGAAAACTATGGAACTAAGGTGGATCTCAAGTAAGCCAACAGAAGCTCTTAGAAAGATGGCCTAGCACCATAAATAGTTCTGCCTGGCAGAGAGAATTAGAGAAGAAATATGGAAGAATTTATAACAAAATAACCTGGACTTTTCTAGCCCAACATTGTAATCAGTAGAGACTGCAAAAGAGCAACCACACCAGAGGATTATCTTGAGAAAGACTTTGAAGGAAGAAAAAGAGACTGATCTTTTCTATCCGATGGTATATCACAGAATACTCGGTAGGCAGGGCTGAATTGAGAAGGTTTATGTGTGACTAGTGTGCTGGGCATTTGCCTTTCAACAATTTGAATAGCTGACATGTAAATATTTTCTCACAAATATTTAAAACCATACTGTTTCTGTTGTTCTAGAGTCACAAACAAAATTATACAAAATTATAAGAAATATTTTGAACATTATCTTTAAGATTCTGTAGTTTGAAATTTTGAAAGTTGTTTATTAACTGTCAAGAACTATGGAGTATGAGCAAAAATTTTTTTAATATGTAAAGTAAATGTTTGTGGAAAAATGTAAAAATAAATAAATAAATGGAAAAAATTAAAAAGAGAGGAAGAAAGAAAGAAGGAAAAAGAAAGGAAGAGAGAAAGAAAGAAAAGAAAAAGAAAAAAAAAAACAGAAACCATTTGGTCAGCCATGTGGGATCAGCTATCTTAACCACAAGGGCAATGAGCCCAGATGTCACTCTTCTCTTTTTTTTTTTTTTTTTTTTTTTTTGATTTGCCAGAGAATGCTTGTGCTTGGCATAGAGAAACTGAGAGACAGAAAGGGAAAGAGAGAAAGCACCTCCCCCCCAAGGATCATGTCACAATCCGTTCACTTCTTGCTCCTTTAGGGAGTTTTGGCATATATGCACGTGTACCTGGTGTGTTATTCTTTTTTCTTATTTGTGAGAGGTTTTTGCCATAAGGCAAGGGTACTCACTGGAGAAAAAGAGAGACAGAGGCAGTGAGAGGGAAACTGAAAAATCACCCCCCAGGAAGCATGGCCACACCACAATTCCTTCGCCTCCTTTCTCCTCCTGGGATCTTAGACATACACACACACATGCCCGGCATGATTTTCAAGCCACCAGGTCTGGGACTCAAACCACAGTCAGCCATGTGTGAGTCTAGCGATATAACCACTATGTCTTCGGCTGTCCCCCTCCTGGTGTGTTTTTCAAGCCACCAGATCCAGGACTTAAACCATTAGATTGGCCATATGGTGTCCAGCTGCCTCAACCACCAGGACACGGGCTGGCCTGCTCCTGCTTATATTTTTTATGCTTTTTATTTTTTAAAGATATTTGCTATATAGCACATGCACTCACCAGAGAGACAGAGAGAGAGAAAGTGAGAAATCACCTCCCTCCCAGGGGGAATGGCCAAGCCATAAGCCCTTCTCCTCGATTCTACTCTGGAGATTTTGGGCACGCACATACATGCACCTAATGTGATTTCAAGTCACTGTGTCCAGGACTTAAACTGGGATCTAAGACATGGGAGTTCAGTGCTTTAACCACTACACCACCTGCTGGCCTATGCTTACTCTTACAATTCCCTGGGATTATGTGATTTTGTGAGACCTAAAAGAATTCCACTCTGCCTAGCTGGGTAGCATATTCTGGACTGTCAGTTGATTAATTGCCCCAGAATGAAAACTATTTGCTATTTAAGAAAATTTGGGGGGCCAACAGATGGCATGGTGGTTAAGACACTGGACTTCCACTAAACCAACCGCAGTTCTAATCCCAGACCTGGCTGTTTACTGTCTCACTTTCCCTCTCTCATTCTATCTCTCTCTGGTGAGCACACATGTCTTAAGGCAAATTTTAAAATAATAATAATAATAATAATAAATAATAAATTAAATTAGCAATTATTTTTTAAAATGAAAGAAAATTCAGATCATAGACAATAAATGTATACAAAATTTTCTGGAACCTACTCTTTGCCTTCCATATCAGATATTATCTAATATCATTTAGCTATTGACAAGACAAATACATTTTAATTTCTCTTAACTAAACTCATTTCCATAAAATGCCACTTTTTGAAATATTAATCTTGATATCATATTGCAACCATAATTGCAATCACTTCAATAAATTAGAACTGGTATTTTGAATAATTTACACTCAATATGATCTAATATTTCAATTCACTCTGCCCTCATTGATCACTTTGAACACTAGCCTTCATTCTAGCTCACTAAATTGAGCTAGTGATAGATATAATATATATAATGGCTAGGAAAAAGTCAAATCATTCCTATCTATACAATAAATTTATGTGTGTATGTGTGTGTGTGTACATGTGTGTGTGTATACTTTTTTAAAAAAAATCACTAGGGTCAGCAAGACCAGCAGATGCCATAGTAGTTAAGGTGCTGGACTCTCACTCACATGGTCGACCACAGTTTAAATCCCAGATCTAGTGACAGGTGTGCATGTGTGCCCAAAATCCAAAGAGGGGAATGGAGGAGATGGATTGCAGTATGGCCATCCCTCTTGAGATGTGTTATTTGCTTTCCTTCTCTTTCCTTCTCTGTCTCTCTTTAGTGAGCGCATGACCTATGGCAAAAAAAAAACTTTAAAAAGCCTCCATAAAAGCCATTTGTTGTCGGAACCAGCAGTTGGCGTAATGGCTATGTTGCTGGACTCCCACGTAGTCGACCATGGTTCGAGTCTCAGACCCAGTGGCTTAAATTCACACTGAGTGCGTGTGCGTGTGTGCCCAAGATCCCGAGAGGAGAATAGAGGAGAAGGGATTGCAGTTGATTTCTCACTTTCTGTCTCTCTCTCTCTGTCTGTCTGTCTGGCGAGTGCATGTGCCCTATAGCAAAAACCTCTTCAAAAAAAAAAGCCATTTGTTGTCTAAGGTTTAATGTCACAGTGTAAGAAAATAAAATAAAGTTGGGGAACCATACTCTTCAACATCATAAAAATAATAAATAATGCAGATACGGATGATAGAAAAATGATAAGCCTTAACTGCTTCAGTAATTTTATTTCTGAGTTTTGTAAATATTTTGACAGAATGAGTATCTATATATGTATATCGTGTGTGTGTGTGTGTGTGTGTGTGTGTGTGTGTTATTTCTGTAGTACTTAATATATTTAAAACATTAGAAACATTTATAGTAAGCGAGGTGTACCCTGGTAATTTTTAACAGGCAAGTAGTCAAAGATGCAAAGATTGGTCATTCCAAGTTCCAGGGTAAAATAATAGGTTTTATGTAATGACACCCCATTGCGCATTTGCACAAGACAGAAGAAAGCGTTATCAGTATTCATGTAAGATTCAGAATTTTCTAGACATTAATCCCACAGAAACAGCTCTTGAGGCAAATTTGCCGCTTTCTCTTGGAATATTTTGTCAAAGGCTTCAGCTTGGGCTACCGTGAAGTGATTTTTCCAGTCCCCACATATACCTGGAAAAGATGAAACAGACTCAGATCAGATCAGGGATAAGTCTTAAGACCCCAACACATCTCCTCATTGGTCTGTCCCTGTCGTCTCTATGACATGGACATTATGGTCTAAATATAGCAGAATGACCAGTGGCTCTCTGGTGGACCCTCATACTCCCAGGGAATGCCATCCATGTACACTGCCACCTGCCTGGAAACTATGTTTTACCTTCTCTTCTAACTCCTGCTGTATACAATTCACCAGCAATAATACCATCTATATCTTCTATGCCCAGGATCTAGCCACTCCTCACCACCTCTATTACTACCTGTGTCAAGCAAACATTCTCTCTCACCTGGGTATTATAATAGATTTGTAACTGCTCTCTCTTCTTTTGACCCGTTTTCTTTTAAATTATTCATGGTGGCTATCTTGGCCTCTTGACAAGCTAAGCCAAATCACGCCACATTCTTGCTCAAATTCTGCAAGGACTTTGGGGTCCACTTAGTATAAGTTCGCTTAGTAAGTGGTACCCTACATGGCTGCAGCTGATTCGGCCCCCTATTGACTCTCCGACTCCATCTCCTACGACTATCCACTCATTGGCTCTACTTCATTATATTGGTCTTTAGATTCTTCCTCCAGCATTCTACATACCCCCACTGCTCAGACCACTTGCATTTCAAGTCCCTGTTTCTTGTGATGCTGCCCTTTCAGATACACCCATGTCTTTTCCTTTTGATGCTTTCAAACCTTCACTTCAATCCAACCCTCTCAGAGAGGTTCTCTCATGTCCCAGTTTAAAACTGAAAGTTCCAATTCTTACTATACCATTTCACTACATAACATTTATCACATATAAAATGTTCTATGTATTTCCTGTCTTGGGCATGTGTATAACTTGCATACCAACCATACATTTTATAAAGTTACCACACTTTCTTTTTAAATACTGAAGACAGTATTTCAAAGAGTAACCGACATATGGTATGTGCTTAATAAATATTTGTTGTAAAGATAAATAGTAGAATGAAGAGTATACTGATATCTATATTTTACAGATGAGTAAAAAGCTGAAGATATTGCACAGTTTAAAAATGATGAATATGATATCTCTCCAATTTTTGAGTCATTTTCAATTTCATTTTTTAGTTTTTCATAGTTTTCCTTGAAAAGGTCTTTGACTTCTTTGGTTAGGTTATTCCTAGGTATCTTTTTTTTTTTATCTCTGTTTCATTTTAATTTTCTTTTTTCTTTATATATATATATATACACACACACATATATATACACACACACATATATAATATGTGTATATATATATATATATATATATATATATATATATATATATATATATATTTGATTGCTATACATCATTTGGCTTGCATAGAGAATTTACCCAAGATGAAATACACACCTCAGACCAGTTCAGTTAAGAATACTATACACGTTATCATCAATAGGTAATAAACTGCTACTGTGTCCCACAAATGTCTTGTCTCTCTATTTTCCCCCTAATTTACTCCCTATACGTTTTCCCTCTCCTGCCCTTCTTCCACACTGTCTCCAGTGTCCATAACAATTTTCAATGCTTTTATGTCCTCCAGTCTTTCAGTCTCTGCCATAGTGTGTGGACAGTCAGTATATACTAAGTGGAGACATATCTTTCTTTTATAGCCTGGCTTGCTTCACTTGGCAATAAATCTTCCAGATTCGACCATTTTCTGTCAAATGCCAGGATCTTGTCTTTTACCAGTGAATAGTACTCCATAGCTTATATGTGACACATTTTTTCAATCCATTTATCTGTGGACATTTAGGTTGGCTCATATCTTAGCAATCCTGAATAATGCTGCAATAAACATTGATTTGCATAAACTTTTCTGACTGAGCATTCTTCTGTCCTTTGGATAGATACCCAAAAGTGGAATTGCTGGAACATATGATAGTTCTATTTGTAGGTTTTTGAGGAACCTCCATATTGTTTTCCACAGTGGCTGGACCAATTTACATTCCAACCGACAGTGTAGGAGAGTTCCTCTTTCACCACAACCACAGCAACACTTATCATTTTTAATTAATTTTTAAGATTATTATTCATACATTAAATCTCTATACATCACTTAGATTGTGAAGAGACTTTACCCAGCATGATATACACCTCAGTCCAGCCCAGTTGAGATAATTATACACATCCTCGTCAACAGATAAAAAGCCTTCTTTGTGTCCCACAAGTGTCTTACCTCTCCATTTTCCCCCAAATTTCTCTTCCTACACTCTTCCCCTCCCACACTCCCTTTCCACTTTGTCTCTAGTGTCCATTACAACTTATTTTTATTTACTTTTCTTTTTTATATACATTCAATCACATTATTTAGCTTACAAAGTGAACATTTCAATTTTTAATGCTTTTATGTTCTCCAATATTTCAGTATTTACCATAGAGTGTGGGCAGTCAGTATATGTTAAGTGGAGACATCCAATGTCTCTCTCTCTCTCTCTCTCTCTCTTTTTTTTTTGGAGAGGTTTTTATTTTTTTTTTGCTATAGGGTGCATGTACACACCAGAAAGACAGAGAGAGACAGAAAGCAAGAAATCATCCCCCAGGGAGGATGGCCAAACCACAGTCCCTTCTCCACCATTCTCCTCTCGGGATCTTGGGCATGCACATACAAGTGCCTAGTGTGAGTTTAAGCCACTGGGTCTGGGACTCGAACTGTGGTCAGTTACATGGGAGTCCAGAGACATAGCCTTTATGCCAACTGCTGGTCTCCCAATGTCTCTCTTTCATAGCCTGACTTGCTTCACTCAGCAACAAATCTTCCATATTCATAAACTTTCTACCAAATTCCAGGGCCTTGATTTTTTATGGCTGAATAGTAATCCATGGAGTGTATGTGCCATAATTTTTCAATCCATTCATCAGTTTGTGGACATTTGGGTTGGTTCTATGTCTTAGAAATTGTGAATATTGCTGCAATGAAAATAGTTGTGCAAGTGCTTTTCTGACTGAGTGCTCTCCTGTCCTTTGGGTAGATACCCAGGAGTAGAATTGCTGGAACATATGGTAGTTCTACTTGAAGGTCTTTGAGGAACCTCCATATCGTTCTCTGCAGTGGCTGGACCAATTTACATTCCCACCAACAGTGTAGGAGTGTCTCCCTTTCACCCTATCTTCTCCAGCACTTATCATTATTTATTTTTTTAATCTTCGCCATTCTGACTGGGGTTAGGGGGTATCTCATTGTGGTTTTGATCTGCACCTCCCTTGTAATGAGGGATGTTGGGCATTTTTTCATATGCTTTTTGGCTGTTGGTATGTCTTCCTTAGAGAGTTGTTTATTCAGCTCATTTTCCCATCTTTTAATTGGTTTAATCATTTTCTTCCAGGTAAGCTGCTTGAGTTCTGTGTGTATTCTGTTTATCAGTCTCTTATCTGAGGCACAGCTTACAAAAATATTCTGCCATTCTGAGGGCTGTTGATTCACACTAATTACTGTGTACTACTACGTATATTATATATTTTTTGGCTATTGTAAATGGAATTGCTTTCTTGGGTTCTACTCAGTCTGCTCATTGTTGGCATAAAGAAATGCTACAATTTTTGTATGTTGATTTTGTATCCTGCCACTCTACTGTATTCACTTATCATTTCCATAGACTTTTTGTGTGTTCTTTTGGGTATTCTATGTATATAATCATGTCATCTGCAGATAGAGATAATTTCACTTCTTTCCCTATTTGAATGCCTTTTATTGAATTCTCTTTGTCTGATTACTTTGACTAGGACTTCCAGTACTATGTTGAAAAGGAATGAAGAAAGTAGAAAGTCTTATCTTGTTCCAGTTTTTAGTGAAAATCTTTAAGCTTTTCTCCATTCAGTATGATATTCCTGGATTGGAAAAATTAATATAATCAAAATGTCAATTCTATACAAATTAATCTACATTTATTGCAAACCAAACCAAATTACCAGAGATATTCTTCACAGAAAAACAACAGAATTTGTCTGGAGTCATGAAAGATACTGTGTTGCCAGCAGATGGCATAGCGGTTATGTTGCTAGACTCCAACGTATTTGACCGTGGTTTAAGTCGTGGACTTGTTGGCTTGAAATTCACACCAGGTGTGTATGCATGAGTGCCCTAAGTTCCAGGAGGAGAATGGATAAGAAGGGATTGTGGAATGACCATCTCCCCTTGGGAGTGATTTCTTACTTTCCCTTTTACTGTCTCTGTCTTTGTCATTGTCTCTGTCTCTGTCTCTGTCTCTCTCTCTCCAGCAAGTGCATAAGCAATAAGGCAAAAACCTCCTAAAAACAATAAACAAAAAGACCCTGTACTACCATAGCAATACTGCCCAAGAAAAGTAGAGTAGGAAGTATCTCATTCCTTGACCCCAAATTACATTACAAAGCTGTGATAATCAAAACAGCATGGTATTGGCACAAAAACAGGCATGAAGGCCAGTGGAATACAATAGACAACCCAAAAATAAACTCCAAAATATATAGTCAACTGAATATTGAAAAAAGGTCACCAGACAATCTAGTGGGGAAAAAAATCTCTTTAGCAAATAGTACTGGGAAAACTGGGTTTGCACCTGCAGAAAGATGAAACTGGACCCCTCTCTCTCACCATTAACATAAATCAACTCAAAATGGATCAAAGAGCTAAACCCAACACCTCAAACCGTGTAACTTCTGGTGAATAACACAGGGACACTCTTGGAGACATCAGAGTAGGCAACGACTTCTTAAGTAAGATCCCCAAAGCACAGATAGTAATCCCAAAAATAAACAAGTGAAATTATATCGGATTAAAAAGCTTCTGCACAGCAAAAGAAACAATAATTAAAGTGAATTGACAATCCTCAGAATGGGAGAATATATTTGCAAACTCTCTCCAGATAAGGGATTGATAACTAGGATATATAGGAAACTCAAGCAACTTATCCCCACCCAAAAAAAGTCAGTTTAATTAAAAGATGGGCAAATGAGCTAAACAGACAACTCTCCAAGGCAGACAAATGAACAGCCAAGAAGCATATGAAAGAATGCTTAACATCCCTTATCATATGGAATATGCAAATCAAAAGCACAATTAAATGCCACTTAACTCCAGTCAGAATGGCTAAGATTAAAACATAAAGAATGATAAGCTGGTGAGGTTGTGGTGAAAAGGGAACTCTCTCTCTACACTGTTGGTGGGAATGTAAATTAGTACAGCCATTGCGGAGAATGATATGGAGGATCCTCGAAGACCTACAAATAGAATATGATCCAGTAATTCTACTCCTGGGTATTTACCCAAAGGGTAGGAAAACACTCAGTTGGAAGAATATTTGCACACCCACGTTAATTACAGCATTATTCACAATTGCTAAGACATGCAACCAACCCTAATGTCCATGAACAGATCAATGGATTGAAAAATTGTGGCACATATACACTATGAAATTCTGTTTAGCCATAAAAGAATGAGACCCTGGCATTTGATAAAAAGTGGGTGAATATGGAAGATTTAATGCTAAGGAAAGCAAGACAGACTATAAAAGAGAGACATTATATGTCCCCTCTTAATATATGCCAAATGTCTGCATTGTATGGCAGAAACTGAAAGACTGAAAAGTATAAAAGCATGGAGAGCAATTGTGAATACTAGAGACAGTGTGAGAGGAGGGAAATCGGGGAGGATGGGAAGGAGGGAGTCAAGGGGAAAAACACAAAATATTTCAAGGACATAAAAATAGAAAAGTATCTGTTAATGATAAGTTATATGATAATATCTTTGATGGAACTAATACACAGCATATTCATTCTGGGAAAATTCATCGTGTATGATGTAATGACATACAGTGATTGGATATAAAAAATGATAATAAAAGAAGAAAAAAAAGTACAGTATTTTTATTTGGCCATGGTAATATCAGAAGATACAAAATCATGAAGATTTTCACCATGAATAAAATTGCAGAAATTTTTCAATCTTGGTCAATATGTAGCATTTTTTTGTTTTTGTCTCATGTGCTGTTTACTTGGATGAGTAAATTACAGAGTGCAAGTTATTGATATCTTATAGCAAACAATTCTTTTATGAAACAGTAAAGGTAGATAAATATATAATGAAAGTGAACTTGATTGCAAACATTGTGACAGAGGAATCATATTCTTGGAACCAGCAGATGGCAAAATGATTACATGGCTGGACTCTCATAAAGTCAACTGCGGTTAGAGCCCCAGACCAGGGGGCTTGAAACACACACTGGGCGTAGGTGCATGTATGCCCAAAATCCCAAGAGGAGAATGGAGGAGAAGGCATTGTAACATGTTCATCCCCTCTGGGGGATGATTTCCTACTTTCTGTCTCTGTTTTTCTTTGTCTCTCTAGCAAGTGCACATGCCCTATAGCAAAAATCTCTCTCTCAAAAAAAAAAAGAAATCATACTCTTAATTAGAAAATATTATTTTATAGATTATTTACATTAATTTTTACACATTATGTAAACATATTCAATTCACATGTAACATATAATAATATACAATTAAATATAAACTGATTATATATTTAATATGATTTAATATAACTGATTTAATATAAATATGAACTTCATATTCTTAATTTATATAAATATAAATTATATAGCAAAATGTCTAATATTCAATTCACATGTAACATATAATAATATACAATTAAATATAAACTGATTATATATTTAATATGATTTAATATAACTGATTTAATATAAATATGAACTTCATATTCTTAATTTATATAAATATAAATTATATAGCAAAATGTCTAATATATAACCAGTATTTTACTAACCTTTATTGTTACTGTCATGCTCATCATTATGTTTACTATTAGAACAATTTTTATTATTGTGTTCTTCCTCTCATGTATCCTTCATAACACACTGACTTTTGGCAATCCAGAAAGAGGTATCAGAAAGAACCTGGGTAAATTCTATATGACTTCCCATTATTAAACATCAGTCTAGATGAGACAAACCGATACATCTATCTATGCCTTCACCTAAAGTTCTAAATCCTACCTTTCCAAATCCTCCAAATTTAGCAGATGTAGTGTTCTGTTTATTATTTTCTTTATTCCTTGATTTTAAAAATCTACTGATTTAGTCTTCTAGGACTGCCATTAAAAAGTACCACAAACTTACTTAGTAACTTCAACAGCAAAAATCATTTCCTCATGCATTCATTTTTGAATGTGGGGAATCTGGGATCAAAGACCAATAGGAGTGGTTTCTTGCAAGTCTGGCAGAGAACCTGATTAACCTGGTCACCATTTGTACGATGGATGCTTCCCGACTTCAAACTGAGGAGAGAGTCTGAATGACCTTGTATCAGATGACCATCCCAGCCCAAATCATGTTTCTCCAATACCTGAAGCACATACCAGTGCCATCAATAGAGACTTCCTAATAAGGGTACACAGGAAGTTCTCTGCATGATGATAAATTAAGTTCATAAATGTAAACACTTCATCTCAACTGTTACCACACTGTTCTAAGTCCAAGGATGTCTTTCATGTATTCCGATAAATTTTGATCCAGAACATTTCCTTTTACCTTTTCTCACAATTAATGTATTACTACTCATATATTCTCCATGTAGGAGGGAATAATTGGACATCTTGTTTTCTTTCATGGCCTGGAAAGAGCTATACTTGAGAACTAAGTTCACTTCTTCTGGTTCTAACTTCTTTCCAAGGAATTGACAGATCTTCTCTACAGCACTTCTTGTGTCCTAAAAGCAAAAACAAAACAAAACAAAACATATGAAATATAAAGATATCAGAAGTAAGAAGATGAGAAGGAAGGAACTGCACAATGAGGAAGAGGAGGAGTGGAAAGAAGGAGAGAGGAACTGCATCCTGAAGTGAGAAGTGACTGAGTGGATGCAAAGAGGAGGATGAAAGAGAAAAGGGTAAAGATGAAAATACAATGGATATAAAAGATACAAGGATCCACATGAATTTTCAAGTACCTATGAATTTAGGACATCTTGATTGTAAAAGACAGAACCTGGGACCAGCAGATGATGTAACAGTTCCGTCGCTGGACTCCCACATGGCCAACCACCATTGGAGTCTTGGACAAGGTGGCTTCAAAATCACACTGGGTGTGTGTGCGTGCCCAAGATCTCATGGAAGAGAGGGGATTGTGGCATGGCAATTCCCCTTTGGGGATTATTTCTCACATTCCCTCTCACTGTCTCTGTCTTTCTCTCTCTCTCCAGCAATCACATGCACCCTAAGGCAAACACCTCTTTAAAAAAATGTAAAAAGATAGTATCTGGGGTTACTAACTAGACTTCATGATAGCTTCTAGGCAATGATCAGGATTAAACAAGAAGGTTCTGGGTCATCTTGATAAAGATTTAAGAAATTAGGAATGTCAGCACATGGCATGGTGATTAAGACACTGGACTCCCACATGACTTGAACTCCATGGTTCGAGTCCTGTGGCTTGCTTTCTCACTTTCCTTCCCTCTCTGTCTCTGATGAGTACACATGTCCTATAGCAAATTTTAAAATCATAAGTAAAATTAAAGAAATAATTCTTTAATGAAAAGATTTGACAGATTAATTTCAAATCTTAACTCTGCCATTAAATAATACTGTTTTCCACAACTAACATTTAAATAACACAGATAATTTTACATGTTTTTTGTATGTTATTTCAATAATTAGTATTTGGTGTATAATCCAGGGAGATTATGATAAGAATAGTAATTTTTATAAGCAAATAGGCTTTACTTTGAGTCATTTCCTTTTCTCCTAAAACTATAATGCTTTAAATTTTTCATCATTCTATAAGCCCCAGTTATTATCTAACAATAAGACACACAACTATGAACAAACAAAACATTTAATAGACACAAAAATGACATGTTATTTGTTGATGATAATGTACATGGTAATGTCTTTGACTTGACAATTATGCACTGTATTCATGCTGGGGAAAAACCACCGTAAAGATGTACAGTGATTAAATATATTTTTAACAATTTTTTAATTTAAAAAAGATACACAACTATAGAAGTAATTAAATAAAAGTTCACTGTGTAATTAGAAAGGAGAATTACAGAAATATATGGGAGAATATGCTGATATTTCTTCTCTTGTTACAGAAGGCTTTTAGGTAAAAAAAGAATTCATACAGAGGTCCTGGAGGATTGGACAGAGACGTAACCAGAGGAAGGTAGTGGGAAGTAATATTTACCAGGTAAAAACAATGTAGTCGACCGCGGTTCAAGTCCCGGACCCAGTGGCTTGAATTCACACTGGGTGCGTGTGTGCGTACCCGAGATCCCGAAAAAAGAATGGAGGAGAAGGAATTGCCGTGTGGTCATCCCCCCCGGCACGTGATTTCTCACTTTTTGTCTCTCTGTCTTTCTGGTTAGTGCACGTGCCCTATAGCAAAAAGCTCTCAAAAAAAAAAAAAAAAAAAAAAAAAAAAAAAGTCCTTGTTTGTGTTTAAGTACCTGGTTTAAAGCCCAAGTTCTTATCTCAGTGGTCTAAACACATTAACAGGTTTGGAGCATTATCTGACAGCTTTTTCTGTCCATCTTGTGTCACTCACTAGCATACTAACTTAGACTATAAAATATTTAAAGGTTTGTTTCATGCATTCCTTTATTTTTTGTCAATCGAGCTCAAATGTCAGACATTTGGACACACCTCCAGAACTAAACAATTTTTATGTACACCCATCTTCTTCCTGAGTTCCCGCTTATAGGTAGGTGATGAGAAACATTGCATGTCTTAGCCACAGGAAGTTTTGCAATCACCAGGGTGGAATAGGCCATCAAACTCTGCCTCAATACATGAGAAAGGTCCCTTAGATGTAGGAAGAGCAAATAAAGAAGAATAGATGAAAAAAGAACATTGAGCTTGGAATGGTCAACCAGAGGCAGTGCAGTGAAGACTAGGCAGCTAATTTCACATTTGATAACCCTTCGTTAGATTAAACATTGCTGGGAATGTGAAATGGAAACACAGAGGAACAGAGGGAAGTTATAGGAAGTGAACATTATCTAGAAAAATGATAGTTACCCGTTTCATCTCTTCATAATTCAGTATCAGGAAGTTTTCCCTCTCTTTCATGGTCGTCCAGTCACGAATATGGTCAAACCATGATCCATATATCACTGCATGGGGAAAAGCCAAAAGAGTATTTGATTATATAGTCTATGAAAGCAGTTATGCTCACCTGTTATGCTCACTCTTCACATCTAACCATCTGCTTTATTAAGATATAATCGACAGGGAACCAGCAGTTAGCATAATAGCTATGTTGCTGGACTCCCACGTAGTCGACCACGGTTCGCGTCCCGGACCTGGTGGCTTAAAACTCACGCCGGGCACGTGTGTGTGCGTGCCCAAGATCCCGAGAGGAGAATGGAGGAGAAGGGATTGCGGAGTGACCATCCCCCTGGGGGGTGATTTCTCACTTTCTGTCTCTATGTCTCTCTCTGTCTGGCGAGCGCACGTGCCCTATAGCTAAAACCTCTCAAAAAAAAAAAGATATAATTGACAAATTTTTTTTATATATTTATTGTTTTTTTGTGGTGAGAACATTTAAATTTTCCTCTCTTAGCGGTGTTCAAGTATATGATATATTCTCATTAACTCAGTCACCATGGTAAAAAATAATAACAATAAATAAATAAAAATAGAGTTCCTGAACTTTTTATCTCCTAACTGAAATGTTGTAACCTTTGGCCAACATTTCCCTAACCACTCACAGCCCCTAGTAACCACCACTCTACTTTCTGCTTCTATGAATCCATCCTTTTTACATTCCATATGTAAGAGAGATCATGCAGTATTTGTATTTTTGTGCATGGCTTATTTCACTTTAACAGGTTCCGCCATGTTTTTACAAATGACAGGATTTTCCTTTTTTTTAAGATGGAATAATATTCCATTGCATGGACTTTTCACATTTTTTTTATCCATTCATCTGTTGATGGATATTTAAGTGGATTTCCTATCATGACTATTGTGAATAATACTACCATTGAATGTGGGAACACAGATATCACTTTGGTATACTGATTTTTTTTTTTTGAGTATATAGACAATAGGCAAACTGCTGCATCATATGGTGGTTCTATGCTTAACATCTTGAGGAACTTGCATAACAGTTTCCTAGGGATGTAAAAATTAATATTCTCACAAATAGTGTTCAAGTGCCTCAATTGCTCTACCTTCTCACCAATACTTGTTACCTTTTCTTTTTTGGGAATAAGTATTCCTTTTCATTTTTTAATTTTATTATTTCTTATTTACATTTAATTATTGTACATCTCTATTGACAATAACTATTCTAATTGATGTGGAGAGACATCTCATTGTGGTTTTGATTTGCATCTCCCTAGTGATTAGTGAGGCAGGGCATTTTATTTAGATACCTGTTGGCCATTTATGTGTCCTTTTTGGAAGAATTTCTACTTAGGTCCTTTGCTCATTTTTTAACTGGATTGGTGTATTTGCTCTGAGATTAACTTTTTAAGTATACATAGTTTAGGTATTAACTTCTTTTTTTTTTTTTTGGAGAAGTTTTTGCTATAGGGCACGTGTGCTCGCCAGACAGAGAGAGACATAGAGACAGAAAGTGAGAAATCACCCCCCAGGGGGATGGTCACTCCGCAATCCCTTCTCCTCCATTCTCCTCTCGGGATCTTGGGCACACACGCACACACGCCCGATGTGAGTTTAAGCCACCGGGTCCAGAACGGGAACCGTGGTCGACTACGTGGGAGTCCAGCGACATAGCCATTATGCTAACTGCTGGTCCCGGTATTAACTTCTTAACAGATGTGTGGCTTGGAAATACTTTCCTCCATTCCATTAGTTGTCTCTTCACTCTTGATTGTTTACTTTAGTGTATCCAACTTTTTAGTTTGATATAATCCTATTTTTCTCTTTTATTTTCTTGCCTACGTTTTTGGAGACATATATATATATTTTAATTATTGCCCATACCTATATTATAGAGCTTTTCTCCTATATTTTGTACTAAAAGGCCAACATTTTCAGGTCTTAACTTTAAATCTCTAATCTATTGTGAGATAATTTTGTCTAAAGCATGAGATATCACTTTTGGGGCACAGACATGAAGCCACAGACAAGTGTTTATGATGATTCTGAGTAACGGGCAAAACTCTATACTTATCTCCATTCTCTTTCCCAGATGGTGAGGAACAGACACAGAGATGGGGTTCAGAGAAAAGGTGCCCAGCATTTAAGAGAACCAGACCTCACTTGCTTAGCTAGAACATTCTATAAATTGACACCCTTCAAAATCTCTGTAACTAAATTTGTTGTCACAGCCTGAGGAACTGACCTCAGATAATCTTTGCAATTTTGGCTTCCGCCATCCCCAGCACTCACTACTTTCCAGCCACTCTGACTCAGCACACCCAACTGATTCCTGCCTCAGAGACTTTACACATTCCTCTTCCTGAAAAGTACTACTTCCCAGGTCTTCTCATTCACCTTCTCCTGCTCACTCAGATCTTAGTTGCCTTGCAAGGCAGTCTTGCTTGACCACTAGCCTCAAAATAGGACCCTCTTAATCATTTTTAGGTGAAAAGTTTGGGTATTTCTTTCTCAGTATTTAGCTTTTGCTGTCTTCATGGGCAGAGAGTCACTGTAAAACAATTTCATCACTGCACAAACAGTTCATACCATAGTCCCTGGTACATAGTAGGACCTCAGTTAATACCTGTAGCAGAAAGGAAAGATGATAACAACAAATGCACAAACAGGACACCAAGTATTTTATGCTAGTACTGTTTTTAAATATTAAAATAAAAATAAAAAGACACCATAAAGAACAGCAATTCTTAAAGAAATCAACTGTTGATAAGGTAGCTTTTGTGCTTTCTGCATCCTATAAAAAATTTGTCCATTGGCAGCCTCTAACTCTAAGTAAAGTATCAAGGAAAGGTTCACAGTAATATCTCAAGCCTTTCTTGACTTTGACAAGGATGTGCTGGACATGCAGGTGGGCTTTTGTAAAACTAAATCAAGTAAGAGAACAATATCTCCCTTTACATGAGCTTTCTAGATAACAACATATAATCTTAATCCCCCAAACCTCTCTCTTTTTTAAATTTAACTTTATTTATTTATTTTTTAATTTGACTTGAGAGGAGCAGAATGAGATAGTAGAGAAAGAGAGAGAGAGAGCTGCCAGATCGGGGACTCAAACCATGGCTGACCATGTGGGAGTCCAGTGCCCTTAAGCATTATGCAACCTGCCAGTCTTATACCAAGACCTTTAAAAAAATTAATTAATTTGCCAAAGGTAGTGTATGCTCGCCAGAGAGAGAGAGAGAGAGAGAGAGAGAGAGAGAGAGAGAACCCCTGCAGGGAATGGTCACACTGCAATCCCTCTGTTTCATCTTTTCCACCTGATTTGGGTCACAGGTTGGGATTTTGGGAACATGCACTCAGTATGTTTTTCAAGCTTTCCTAGGATGGGATTTGAACTGCAGTGTCAGCCTTCTAGCTGCCTTAATCACTGGGTCACAGAGCCAACCCATACCGAAGCTTTTAAATGTAAATTATAATTTTACATAGGAATAGGGAATGGAGGAAGTCAATGCTACTTCCTCCTGTAAAATGTATTGTAAAACTCCAAGTTTTCTACAAGACACATCATTCTTATGAGGGAGAAGTCCCAACTACCTACCTGGAGTGTTACTGCTGTGCCAAGCATGGGTCACATACCTATACCCTCTATGAAAGAGTTTGATAAAGTCTTCCACAAAGATTAATAAAAAGATACACCACACTTTAAGGGAAAGATTTCAAATATTTAGTTTGAAATGAACTAGATTTGAACAGATTTGTAAGCATTTTATAACTAGTATTATAAACACATACCTATTTTTAATTTTAACATTCAAGATCTTATGAATCAATAACGATCTAGGTCTAAGGTCTAATAGAGCCAACTTTTTCAATAAATGGAGGATCTCTTTGAATAAAGGTGTATTCTGAGGGACTTTGTATATTTTATATGAGATACTGTTAAATGTATATTAGGAATAAAGGAAATAGATTAATTAAGATATTAATTTTCTAGTAACATATTTATGCTTTCCCAGCACAGTGAATATTCTTTCCCTCGCTGGTAAGAGCACTGGCTTCAGCTCTTCTGGATGCTACATAGTGAACACAAGATAAGAGAGATGTGTAATATAGCATGTGTCCACAGTAAAACACCAAATCAACTACCTGAGCATTGGGCACTGCACCAAATATCTACAGAACTGCATCTGCAGAACGACCTGCAGTCAAAAAATCTGAAATCTGATCCCAGCTTGACTCCTGAAGAATTAAGTCACTTTAAATAATAAATTTATACTTTTTGGTTTCAGATCTCATTAAGCCCTAAAATACTAAAGAACCTGTTATAGTAACTAATTAAAATTAGCATTATTATTATTTTTTCTAACATAACCATCCAGGATTTTTATTTTAATGCTAAATATATGAATACACCATTGTTGCCATGATATTCATACAATCAAAAGAACTTAGTAATGATATAACAGATGTTTATTTCTTTCTGAAAAGGAATAAGACTGAAGGTCTCTTATCTCTACATAATATAATTTCAATCTGTGTTACCTAGCTGTTAAATTCTTTGAAAGTTAGAGATAGCAATAAGTCAGTAAGAAAATAATTTTTGGAAGAATACAAGTCATATTTAATATAATTTCTTTATTGCTTGGAATACATGATTCCTTGGATAATTTCTAGGATTAACTTTTGTTATTTAAAATTCATTATTTACATTATTTTGAGACTATTGTATTTGTTTCATTAAATTTACTATTAACTCTTTTAAATCTTTTTTTTTACTTTATTTATTTATTTTATTTGACCAGAGTAGGAGAGAGAGAGACAGGGAAAGTGAGAAAGCATACCAACAGCTCTGGGACTCAAACCACGATCAGCCATGTGGGAATCCAGCACTATTTTGTGTGTGTGTGTGTGTGTGTGTGTGTATGTTTGTGTATCTTTTAATCAATCAGTTTTGGTCATAGAGTGCAGTTATTTGGTATATATTAAGTGGGGACATACAGTGTCTCTCCTTCATAGCCTGGCTTGCCTCACTCAGCAGTAAGGATGACATATGAATAGCTGAAAGGCATATGAAAAAATGTTCAACATCCCTCATTGTAAGGGAAATGCAGATGAAAACAACAATGAGGTACCACCTAACCCCAGTCAGAATGTCTAAGATTAAAAAAAAAAAAAGATAAGTGTTGGCGGGGGTGTGGTGAAAGGGGAATTCTTTTACACTGCTGGTGGGAATGTAAATTGGTCCAGCCACTGTGAAGAACAATTTGGAGATTCCTCAAAAATCTACGAATAGATCTACCATATGATCCAGCAATCCCACTCCTCAGTATCTACCCAAAGAACAGAAGAATCCTTCACTGGAAAAGTGCTTGCATATCGATGTTTATTACAACACTATTCACAATTGCTAAGACATGGAACCAACCCAAATGCCCCCGTATGGATGAATGGATTGAAAAACTGTGACACATATACTCTATGGAATACTATTCAGCCATAAAAACCAACAAAACCCTAGCTTTTGACAGAAAGTGGAAAAATATGGAAGATTTACTGCTGAGTGAGGCAAGCCAGGCTATGAAGGAGAGACACTGTATGTCCCCAAACCTCTCTTAAGATATTTCTACTGCAGCAAACTAATTACAGGAATTTCAGTACCCCACTGTTACCATTAGACAGGTCATCCAGAAAATAAATACGCAAACAAAGAGACACTAGAGCTAAATGATATCATAAACCAAATGGATTTGACAGACATTTATAGGACACTTCACTTAACGAAAAAAATACACATTTTCTCAGCCCCACATGGAATTTTTCTTTTTTCCATTTTTTTTTTTTTTTTTTGGAGATATTTTTGCTATAGGGCGCGTGCGCTCACCAGACAGAGAGAGACAGAGACAGAAAGCGAGAAATCACCCCCCAGGGGGGATGGCCACACCACAATCCCTTCTCCTCCATTCTCCTCTCGGGATCTTGGGCACGCACGCACACACGCCTGGCTGAGTTTAAGCCACCGGGTCCGGGACTTGAACCGCGGTTGACTACGTGGGAGTCCAGCAACATAGCAATTACGCTAACTGCTGGTCCCGACATGGAATTTTTCAAAACTGACCACATAATAGGGCATAAAACATCTTCACAAACTGAAGGCATCTTTTTGGACCTGAATAAAATTAAACTTGAAATTAATAAGCTAAGGGGCCTTCAAAATACACAAATACAAGGGAACTAAGCAATTCACTCCTGAATGACTTCAAAAATGATGAATAAATTAAGAATTAAATTGAAAAAATCTCTCAACATCTGAAATGAAAACACAACTCTCTAGAATATTTAGGACACACTGAAATCAGTCCTAAAAAGGACTATTATAATAGTCCTCACAAGAAAAAATATAGAAAGATAAGGGGGAAAAAAACCTAATGATACATCTCAAGGAACTGGGGGAAAATTGGAAAAAAAAAAGAAGTAATGAAGATTAGAGCAGAAATAAAAGAAATACAGAATAAAAGAACAGCACAGAAAAATTAATGACACAAAAACCTGGGTTTTTTTGAGAGGATAAACAAAACCAACAAACCGTTAGTTAGACTAATAAATATAGAGAAAGGACCCAGATAAATAAAACCAGAAATGAAAATGATGACATTGTAACAGGTAATAAAGAAATTTTAAAAGGCCCTAGAGAATATTACAGGAGATTATATACCAAAAAATTGGAAAGCACAGAGAAATAGACAAATGTCCGAAAATTATACCATATGCCTAGAATGAATCAGAAAGCCTGAATAGATGAGTAACAAGTTATGAGATTCCGTTTGTAATAGTCTCCCAATTCAAAACATCCTTAATCCAAATAGCCTCATTTCTGAATTCTTTTTTTTTTTCTTTTTTTGGGGAGAGGTTTTTGCCATAGGGCGCGTGTGCTCGCCAGACAGACAGAGACAGACAGAGAGACAGAAAGCGAGAAATCACCCCCCAGAGGGGATGGCCATGCCACAATCCCTTCTCCTCCATTCTCCTCTTGGGATCTTGGGCACGCACGCACACGCGCCCCGCGTGAGTTTTAAGCCACCGGGTCCGAGACGCGAACCGCGGTCGACTACGTGGGAGTCCAGCGACATAGCCATTATGCTAACTGCTGGTCCCTCATTTCTGAATTCTACAAAACTTTTTTGAAGAATTAGTCCCAATGTTTCTCAAACTAATTTTAAAGATCCAATAGAATGGAAGGAACTCTCCCAAACTCATTTTATAAGACCTCCATACCCTCCATACCAAAAGCAGACAAGGATACAATAAAAGAAAACTATAGACCAATATTCCTGATGACTACAGATGCAAAAATTTTTAGTAGATACTAACAAGTGGAACCCAACAGCACAATAAAAGGATTATACATCATAACCAAGTAGGCTTTATCCAAAGGATGCAAGGATGGTTACACATGTGCAAAAAAGCAAATATAATACATCACATTAACAGAAGGATATGATCATATTGAGTGATGCAGAAGAAAGTATTTGATAAAATATATCCCATCATGGATAAGACTTTCACCAAGCCAAAACAGAAGGTACATTTCTCAATACAATAAAAGTCAACTATGAAAAACCCATAGCTAAAATCATACCAAATAGGGAAAAGTCGAATATTTTCCCACTAAAAACTGGAACAAGAAGAGGTCGTCATTCATTTTCTCGACTCCTTTTCAATATACCATTGGAAATCCTAGCCAACACAATCCAACAAAAGAATGAAATAAAAGACATTCAAATATGAAAGGAAAAGTGAAATTGTCCCTTTTTTGAAGATGACATAATTATAAACATAAAAATTCTAAAGGAATTCAGAAAAAAAACTTCTAGAAGTATTAAATAAATTCAGTAAAATTGCAAGACACAAAATCAATACACAAAAATCTATAGATTTTTTAATACACCAAAACTGAATGGACTGGGAACCAACAGTTAGCGTAATGGCTATGTCGCTGGACTCCCACATAGTCAACCGCGGTTCGCGTACCGGACCCGGTGGCTTAAAACACGCCTGGCGCTATGCGTGCGTGCCCAAGATCCCGAGAGGAGAATGGAGGAGAAGGGATTGCGGTGTGACCATCCCCTCTGGGGGGTGATTTCTCGCTTTCTGTCTCTGTCTCTCTCTGTCTGTCTGGCGAGCGCACACTCCCTATAGTGAAAACCTCTCCAAAAAAAAAAAAAAAAAACTGAATGGACTGAGGCAGAATTGAAGAAATTAATCCTATTTATAATAACCACAACACACACACATACACACACACCAATATTTAGGGATAAATTTGACCAAAGATGTAAAAGGCCTCTCCAAGGAAAGCTGTGAAAAAAATAAAGAAATAAATTGAAAATTATACCCCAAAAAGGAAAGATCCCTTGTCCTTGGATTGGAAGAATCTCTATAATTAAAAGGTTGATTCTATACAAATTAATTTACAAATTCAATGTAATTTCTATAAAATTACTAGTGACATCTTTCACACAAAAAGAAAAATAATTATAAAATTTGTCTGGAATCTATGAAACCCCCTGTTTCCAAAGCAATACTGTTAGAAAAGAATAAAATTGGAATCATCACTCCATCCAACTTCAAAATATGTTACAAAACTGTGGTAATAAAAACAATTATTCTGCCACAAAAACAGACACACAGATAAATGCAACAGAATAGAAAATCTAGAAATAAACACAAGAACATGCAGTCAACTGATTTTGACAAAGGTCACAAGATGACTCAGTGGCGAAAAGAAAGTATTTTTTGGCAAATAGCATTAGGGAAACTGGATATTCACCTGCAGAAAAAATGAAACTAGAAATGAACATTTAGCTCTCACCATTAGCATCTCTCCCCACTAACAAAGTCAACTAAAAATGGATTAAAGGTCTAAATGTAAAGCCTCAAACTGTTAGACTGCTTGTAGAAAACACAAGGGAAACACTAGAGGACATTGCAGTAGGCAAAGATTTCTTAAATAAGACTCTAGAGCACAGGCAAAAACTCCAAAAATAGACAAATGGGATTACATCAAGGTAAAAGCTTCTGCCCCACAAAGAAAACAATCAATAGATTAAAGAAAACACTCACAGAATGAGAGAAAATATTTGCAAACTATACTTCAGTTAAGGATTAATAACCAGAATACATAGAGAACTCAAGAAGCTCACCTGCAGAAAAACTAATACTCCAATTTTAAAATGGGCAATTAATCTGAATAGACAACTGTCAAAGGAAGACATACAAGTGGTCAAAAAGCACATGAAAACTTTTTCAACATCTCTTATCATAGGAGAAATGCAAATCAAAACCGTAAATGAGGTATCACTTAACCCCAGTCAGAATAGCTATGTTCGAAGAAAGAAAAAACAAAGAGCAAGTGCTGAAGAGGCTGTGGTGTAAAGGGAATCTTTTTGAACTGCTGGGAATGTAAACTACTACAGCTACTGTGAAAAGCAATATAGAACTAAGCCATTCTGAGATGGATGCCATATTTCAGCTCTGAAATATTGGTTTCCTTGACCAAAAATGTGGAAACCAATGACAATGAGGACAAGAGTTTTCATAATCTTTGGGACACTGCTAAAGCAGTCTTAAGAGGGAAGTTCATAGCAATTACTGCACATAAGAGGAAGATGGACAGAAGGCAAATGGATCACCTAACATCATGCCTCACAGAATTGGAAAAGCAACAGCAAAAAGATCCAAAAAAACTCCAGGAGAAAGAAAATAATAAAGATACAAGCAGAAATAAATGAAATATAAAATAAACTATACAGAAGATAAATTAAAGTAAAAGCTGATTCTTTGAAAAGATAAACAAAATTGATACACTACTGGGAGACTTATTAAGAAGAAGAGAGAAAGGAACCAGATGAATCAGATCTCCAATGAAGCAGACAAAAATAACAACAGACATAGTAGAAATACAAAACCTTTTTAGAGGACACTATGAACATCTGTATGCCAAAAAAAAAAAAAAAAAAAAAAAAAACAAGACAATCAGGATGAGATGGACAAATTCCTGGACACATGTAATCAACCAAGATAGAGCCAGGAGGATATAGAAAGTCTAAATAGGCCCATAACAAGCCAGGAGATTGAATCAGTAAAAAATAACCTCACAACAACAACAACAAAAAGCCCTGGCCCTGATGGATTCACCTCTGAATTCTACAAAACTTTCAAAGAAGAGTTAACCCCCATTCTGCTCAAGTTATTTCTAAAGATCCAAAAGGGTGAATCTCTTCCCTAATTCATTCTATGAAGCCTCTATCACCCTTATCCTTAAAAGAGATAAGGACAGGACAAGGAAGAAAAACTATAAACCAATATCCCTGATGAATATAGACGCAAAGATTCTCAACAAGATACTAGCAAATCATATTCAACAACTTATAAAAAAGATTATACATCATGATCAGGTAGGCTTTATTCCAGGAATGCAAGTTTGTTTAAACATATGCAAAATAATAAATGTAATACACCATATTAACAGGAAGAAAAATAAAAACCATATGGTTATATCAATTGATGCATAAAAAGCATTTGACAAGATACAACATCCCTTCATGATCAAGACTCTCAGCAAAATCAGCATAGAAGGGTCATTTCTCAACACAATAAAAGCTATCTATGAAAAACCCATAGCGAACATCATCCTCATTGGAGAAAAGCTGAAAGCTTTTCCACTAAAAACTGGTGTAAGACAAGGAAGCCTACTTTCTCCACTCCTCTTCAACATAGTACTGGAAGTCCTCACCAATGCAATCAGAAAAGAGGAAAACATAAAAGGCATTCAAACAGAAAAAAAAGAGGTGAAACTCTCTCTATTTGCAGATGACATGATTGTATACATAGAAGACCCAATGATTTCCATGAAAAAATTTCTGGAAGTAATACACGAATACAGTAAAGTTGCAGGATACAAAATTAATATCCAGAAATCTATAGCATTTCTACATACAAACAACAGGCAGACTGAGATAGAACTGAAAAAAGTTATTCCATTTATCATAGCCACAAAAAGTATAAGATACTTAGGGATAAATCTTACCAAAGAAGTTAAAGACCTCCACAAGGAAAACTATGAGAAGATAAAATAAGAAATGGAAAATGACACAAAAAAAGTGGAAGGATATCCCATGTTCTTGGATTGGAAGAATTAATATAATCAAAATGGCAATTCTACCCAAATTAATCTACATATTTAACGCAATGCCAATCAAAGTACCAGACACATTCTTCACAGATCTAGGAAAGACAATCATTAAGTTTGTCTGGAATCATAAAAGACCCCGTATTACCAAAGCAATTCTGCACAAGAAGAGTGGAGTGAGCGGCATCTCACTCCCTGACCCAAAAATATACCACAAAGCTGTGGTAATCAAAACACCATGGTACTGGCACAGAAATAGACACATCGACCAATGGAACTGAATAGAATTCCCAGAAATAAATTTCCAAACATACAGTCAACTGATTTTTGACAAGGGATACCAGTCAATCCAGTGGGAAAAGGAAAACTTCTTCAGCAAATGGTGCTGGAAAAACTGGATTTCCATTTGCAGAAAGATGAATCTGAACCTCTACATCTCACCTCTGACAAAAATCAAGTCAAGGTGGATCAAAGATCTAAATCTAAGACCTCGAACTATAAAACTGCTCCTAGAAAACACTGGGGAAACTCTGGGAGACATTGGGGTAAGGAAAAACTTCTTAAATAAGACCCCCAAAGCACAGTCAATAATCTCCAAAATAAACAAGTGGGATTACATCAGACTAAGAAGTTTCTGCATGGCAAAAGACACAGTAATTAGTGTGAATAGACAGTCCTCAGAATGAGAAAATATTTTTGTAAACTATGCACCAGATAAGGAACTGATAACCAGAATTCACAAGAAACTCTAGCAGCTGTTCCAAAAAAAGACAATCAATCCTATTAAAAGATGGGAGAATAAGTTGAAAAAAACACTCTCTAAAGATGACATACAAATAGCTAAAAGGCATATGAAAAAATGCTCAATATCCCTCATTGTAAGGGAAATGCAGATCAAAACAATAATGAGATAACCACCTAACCCCAGTCAGAATGACTAAGATTGAAAAACCAAACAAACAATAAGTGCTGCCGGGGGTGTGGTGAAAGGGGAACTCTCTTACACTTTTGGTGGGAAAGTAAATTGGTCCAGTCACTGTGGAGAACAATTTGGAGATTCCTCAAAAATCTATAAATAGAACTACCATATGATCCAGCAATCCCACTCCTTCGTATCTACCCAAAGGGTAGAAGAATACTTAATCGGAAAAGTGCTTGCACATCGATGTTTCTTTGTGGCACTATTCATGATTGCTAAGTCATGGAAACAACCCAAATGCCCATGAACAGATGAACAGATAGAAAAACTGTGGCACACATACTCTATGGAATACTATTCAGCCATAAAAAAAAACCTGGCTTTCGACAGGAAGTGGATGAATATGGATGAATATGGATGAATATGGAAGATGTACTGCTGAGTGAAGTGAGCCAGGCTATGAAGGAGAGGCATTGTATGTCTCCACTTAATATATACAGAGTGTCCACACTTTGACTGAAACTAATTGACTAAAGGATATAGAAACACAGTATATAGATGTAAGTACCAGATATAGTGTGTGTAAAAGAGAAGGACATTTAGAAGAAAAATCGGGAGGCAAAGCATTAATGGCACAAAGAAATGTGGTATTATCTGTTGAAGATATTTTGTTTGAAGTAAAAGAAAAGAAAGCTAGGAATAGCCACTAGTCAAGTAGTGATTATACCCAGTGTCTGGATTGTGGACACAAAAAGAACTAAAGTGCCTTAGAGTTGTGATGGTTTCCTGGTCAGGACAGATAAGAGAATAGCATGGAATTTTTTCTCCTATTGCAAAGTGAGGATGTTACAATGACTACTGTGGTTATATCAGAAAGGTTCAGGAGAAAACTTAAAGGAAGTCCCATAACCAACCATGAGAAAAATGGGACATGATAAGGAACAGTAACTGTAATGGGCTGAAAAAATATCAAATATGATAAAATCTATGCAGTCATAAGATTTTGAAACAACTCAATGGTTATCTCGATAGACTTTTAGAGAATTAATCCATTATTGCAAAAACTTATAGAAAAGAAAACCTGGATTTTTTTTTTTTTTTTGCTTACCTATATAAAATGTGCATTAACATAAGTAAACATTTCATGCAATTAAAAAAAAAATTTTCTACTGAGACTTCCCCCTCCAGATTTATTTGTAGTGGGAAAAGCACAAACCCAGGCCAGGTCCGGCCCATCATGAGATGGATAACATACTTCAGATCTGAAATATTGGTTTCCTTGACCAAAAATAAAGATTTTCTGCTGGACTTCCCCCTCCAGATTTATTTCTAGTGAGAAAGGCACAAACCCAGCCTAGGTCCAACCCATCCTGAGATGGATACTATATTTGATGTCTGATCAGCTGCTATGCCCTGTGTCTACACAGGTGCAAGTCAACAGTTTTCAAACATCTGAATATGACTAGGGTCAGAATATTCCTCTATTCCTACTGAATCTGATGCACAAAGAGTGAAAACGGAACAGCAGACAGATTGCAGATCATCTCCTTTTGCTCACCTCTGAACACTCAGATTGAACTTCAAAAATTAGGAAAAATGCACAATTTATCAGATGACTAGAAATCACAACAGGATCACAAGAAATATAGGTTAGCAAAAAAAAAAAAAAACCTCTCCTCCAAGGAAAAAGGATAATGACTGTTTATTCTCAGACAGTACAATAAAACTCATGGAAATGTCTGAAAAAGAATTTAGAATATTCATAATGACAGAGATGAAAGATAAGAGAGATAATGAACTGCAGAAGAGACAGGAGAAAGGAGATGATGAGTTCCAGGAGGTGAGGAAATTTTTGCAAGATCTAAAAGATGAAATACACACTATAAAAAAGAATCAAATGGACCTGTTAGAGATGAAGGCTATAATACAGGAAGTCAAAATCTCCCCTGAACGTATTAAAAGCAGACTAGATCATACAGAAAATCAAATCTCAGATGTAGAAGATAGAATCACTAGCCTGGAAAAATCCACCACAAAGAGTAAGAAAATTGCCCCCAAAAATGAGAATAATATACAGGAACGACAAGATACCATCAAACGTCTAAACATCCGGATAATTGGTATCCCAGAAGGTGAAGAGAATCATAAGAGAATTGATCACCTATTCCATGAAATCTTGCAAGAAAACTTTCCAAACCTAGAGAGTCACTCAAAGATCCACTCCCAAGAATACAAAGGACCCAAATAGAATCAACCCAAGAAGATCTCCAAAACACATTATAGCCACATTGACCAAAACCACAGACAAAGACAAGATCTTACAATCAGCAAGAGAGGAAAGGCAAGTTACCTACAAAGGATATCCCATCAGGCTAACAGCGGACCTTTCACCAGAAACAATGTTAGTGAGGAAAGAATAGGAAAATATATTCAAAGTGTTAAGGGAAAAGCAATTTCAACCATGAATACTGTACCCGGCAAGATTATCCTTCATATGTGAAGAAAAGACAGGAACACTCTCACATAAACAAAACCTGAAAGAATTTACTAAGACCAGCCCAGATCTCAAGGGAGTGCTATACCAGGAAAATTAAATATAGACACACAGAAATAAGAGTTCAAAAACTAAGAAAATGGTCAACTTAATCATAGGGACAAGTCTGGAGTTGAATATTATATCCCAGAATTTAATCGGGAAGATCAAACCACAACAAAAGATAGATGATGTACATGAGACTGAACTGGTGAAATAGCATTTTGTTACTTTTGACTAAAACATTGATGATTTTCTTTAGGCTTTGTTTTCTGGTTTTAAGAATTTTTTTCCTGCCTTGAGCTGCCAATAGGTTTGTGTACCTACTATTTGAACAGAATTCCAACCTGTTTCCTGGCTTTAAGTTTTAAGCAAAGTTCCTTAGCATTTCTTTGATTTATTGAAGCTAAAACTGCTTTTCTTGAAATTAAAAAAATATATTTAAAAATACCTATTTAATGACCATAGTAAGCTATAATAGCATCAGCTAGGTGCTACCTTATAGTATACATATTCTACTCAGAGTTTCATGCCTAAAGTCAGACATGTATTCATAGATATGTACATACCAGCTGCACTTGCTATTGAAAGTAGTTAGAGTATTTCAGAAATTTTGTGAATTGATAAAATGGGGGGAAGGAATAGAAAACAACTGTAGGCACCTGAGATAGTGTGGTACGAGGGTGGGAAATGACAGAGGGTGCGAAATAGGGGTAAAATACATAGATACATATATACACATATATGTGTGTATATATATATATATATATATATATATATATATGAAACTAGAAATGGAAAATTATTGATGATAACATATATGATTAAGCCACTATGAAGTATATTCTGGATGGGAAATCACATTTTGTATGCTGTGATGAGGCTCAGAAAATGAATGTAAATTAATTAATTAAAAAATGTTTTGGAAGAAAATTACGGTGCACTTGTAACTAGATTCTAGCTTTATCCATATTTTCAGTTTAAGGTATTTTGTGAATTAATAAAATGTGGGAGGAAATAAATAAATTTTAAAAAAAGAAAGAAAACAATATAGAAGTTCCTTAAAAATTTAAAAATAGAACTACCGTATGATCTATTATTCCATTCCTGGGTATTTAACATAAAGACAGGAAATCACTCAGTGCAAAAGATATTTGCACACCCATGTTTATTGCAGCATTATTTACAAATGCTAAGGGAACCAGCAGTTAGCGTAATGGCTATGTCGCTGGACTCCCACGTAGTCGACCATGGTTTGTGTCCCGGACCCGGTGGCTTAAAACTCACGCCGGGCACGTGTGCATGCGTGCCCAAGATGCCGGGAGGAGAATGGAGGAGAAGGGATTGCGGCGGGACCAACCCCCCTGGGGGGTGATTTCTCGCTTTCTGTCTCTATGTGTCTCTCTGTCTGTCTGGCGAGCGCACGCGCCCTATAGCAAAAAAACCTCTGCCCCCCAAAAAAAAAAAAAATTGCTAAGACATTGGCACAACATAAGTGCCCACTAACTGATGACTGGATGTTTTAAAAATGTGACATATATACACAATGGATACTACTTAGTCATGAAGAACGATGAGATCCTGTCGTTCAATACAAAGTGGTAAAATCTAGACATATGTAAAGTGAAACAAGCTAGACTATGAAGCCAAACACTATGCTAGCTTTAGAAAGTTTTCAGCCATGATTTCTTTAAGTTTTCTGATCCCATGACTTTCTCTTCTTTTTGAACTCCTATTATTTGAATATATGCTCTTTTGATGAGTCTTTTAAACTTTCTTATTTTGGGACAAGCATATGCATAATGGTTACATCACTGGACTCCCACATGGCTGATTGTGGTTCGAGCTCCGGACCCAGCAGCTTCAAACTCACATGTGCGTGGGTGCCCAAAATCCTGAGATGAAAATGAAGGATAAGGAATTAAAGTGTGACAATCACACCAGAGGATGATTTCTTGCTTTCTGTCTCTCTGTATTTTTCTGACTCTCTGGAAAGCATCCATACCTTATAGCAAAAATTTCTAAAATTAATGTTTTTTAGTTTAACTTTGTTACTTTTTTCATGTTTTTCTTTTGTCTCCTCTAAGTGTATGTTTTCAAATAACATGTTTCTTACTAACATATGCTTCCTATATTGGATCAGCTTTGCTGTTGATGCTTTTCACTACATTTTACTTAGTCACAGAATTTTTTAGCTCTGGGGACCAGCAGTTAGCGTAATGGCTATGTCGCTGGACTCCCACGTAGTTGACCGTGGTTCGAGTCCCGGACCTGGTGGCTTAAACTCGCGCCGGGCGCGTGTGCGTGCATGCCCAAGATCCCAAGAGGAGAATGGAGGAGAAGGGATTGCGGCATGGCCATCCCCCCGGGGGGTGATTTCTCACTTTCTATCTCTCTGTCCTCTCTGTCTCTCTCTGTCTGTCTGGTGAGCACACGCGCCCTATAGCAAAAACCTCTCCAAAAAAAAATTTTTTTTTCAGCTCTGGAATCTGTTTTTTGTACTTTGTAATTTCATTTATTGTTAAAATTTTCATTTTAGACACTTACTATTTTCTTGTTCTTCTAAAATATAATTTCTGATTTATGTATAATCATTGTACATTTTGTCAACTACAGTATGACTTTCAAAGCAATCACAGTGTGTAATACTCAAGTCAAGAATATAATCATATTCATGTTGTGCACATTTGATCACATGTTCTATTACTATTTTTCCCCTTTGTAAAATACATACATATAATATATATGCTATATATTATATACATATATAAATAAAGCAACCTTTTTTACTTTGTGGTGGTATACTGTTCAACAACCTATTCCACTTGTTACATACATTCTTGTATCTATTAATAATTTTCTTCCAAATTCTCAACTCACCCCATCATGTCATTCCTGAAATGTAGAACAAGCATCTCCAGACAATTCAGCAAAGAAGAGAAATATTTTGCCTAAATGGTGCAGGAAAAACTGAGTATCCACCATGCAAATAAAGAAGCTAGATTCCTGTTTTTGTTGCATTGGTTCTCTGCACAGATGCTCAGCTTGTGGTGGGATTCTTCTAATAAACCCATTGTCACATTGAAAAGCCTAAGTCAAACCAGCATAAATCTAGATGCCTCTTGATTTATGATGAAATTACATCCTGATTTAAAGTTAAAAAGAAACCTGTAACTCAAAGCATCACAAATCCAGATGCTTACAAATGAGTTACATCTTGATACATCCTAAATTGAGAAACCATGGGTCAACACAGAGAAGAACACATAGGCCCTGAACGTATGCATGAGATCTTTTGCATAGGGTATTCTATGTTCCATGTTTCCCAATGGCATGAGAAATGAGAGGGTTTCAAGCTCCAAGTGAGCAAGTGCCCTTATCCCTACAGAGTCCTTATTTTGTAGAGGAAGAAATGTGTTCAGTGCCTGGACTCCGACGGATATATTACTATCATTCATGATTCAACACTCTGCTCTAAAGCCTACAAGCCACAGTAAAGATCACCATTACCTGAGTGTAAGGATAGTATTATTTAGAACTTAAATTCACAGAGTTTCTTCATCTGTATGGGGAAGACAGTTTAGATCACAGTTCTACAACACTGTGAACAGTTCAGAATATTGGTGCTCATTGGTAACAATAAATATTTTGTCTTGGTGGTTCTTGGCTAAATACAAAAAAGGGAGAATGCCTGTGCATGAATTTTAAGAGATATTTGTATAGTGGTGAGATACACAGGAAATGTCCTCATTGTTCACCACTATTGATGGGACTCTCCCAAGACTCTTCATGACAGGCAAAGAACAATCCAGAATTCTTTTTCACCATATCACAAAGTCAAATAAAGCATTGACAAAGAGGATATTCTCTTTGTTTCTGGGTTTCCATCTTGTACTTTCACGCTTGTCCTTTTTCTTTTAAGTTTATTTATTTTATTCATAATAGAGAGTGCCTGCAAGCACTGAGAGAGACACAGAAAGAACCCTCAACAGGGTCTTGTCACAATATGACCTGCCTTAACCATCTTGTCAGCTCATCGGGATGTTTGGTACAAATGCACACACCTGGTATGCTTTCAAACTAACCTGGGGGTCTGAACCCACAGTCTTCCATGTGGCTTCCAACAGTGCAGTTCAGTTTACTATCATCCGCATTAGGTCATCACTGCTACCCTTCTTCTGAAAGAGTAAGCTGAATCAAGGCAGGAGATAGGACTGAAGACCACAGATAGTATTCATTCAATAAAAAATACAACTCTCAGCCTTCGAAGGTGAGATCTTCAGCTGAGAGTGAATGATCCAAGGATAGTTGTAAAGAGAAGGTAAACTGTGCAATATATGAGAAAGTGCTTGCAACATGGCTTAAAAGTGCCAAGTAGCATGTGGGTGACAAATTCAGTAATTTGGCAATTATGTCAATCTAAGCAAAATGTAATAATAGTTTGACTTTCTAAACTGACAATGTAAGTGGTGGTAAATGGTATTTATCACTCGAGAAAGGATACTTACCAAGTGGCAAGAGTCATTCTAGTACCTGGTGTTCACCAAGGAATAACTCAAGGAGCTTATATTTTAAAGGGGAGACAGATGTAATAAACAAACAAACAAATGCATACTTTTTGCTCAAGAGTAATAGTGGGAAAAAGGGTAATGTGTTAGAGCTGCAAAAGGGTGCTACTTTATAGTATTGAAAAGAAAGACATTCTTAAATACAGCAACATATTACCAGAGAGAAGATGACTATGTTAATCAAGGTTTTACTTTAATTACTTCTTAAAGGACAGTAGTGAGGGGACTAAGGGAACGGAATTGGAAAAAGACGATCTTTGTGAATGCTAGCATCATGCTTTTCCTTGAGTGATGAGTGGTTCTCTTTTTTTAATTTAATTTAATTTATTTATCCATTTTAAGTTTGCTTTAGGGCATGTGTGCTCACCAGAGAGAGAGAGAGAGGGAAAGTGAGAAAGCAATCCACCAGGTTCAGAATTCCAACTGCAGTTGACCATGTGGGAGTCTGGCTTCTTAATCACCAAGCCACCTGCTTACCCTGTGGAGTAGTTCTCTTTATTGAATACAATAAACCTACAGCAGAAATAGTTAGAAGTATCATAGAAATATTAGTTTAATTTTGAATATCTGTGCCACCTGCAGGTCCCTCCAGTGAAGATTATATAGAGCTGGGGAGACATATCACAGCAGAGATATGGGACTCGGCATATAACTCATTAAAAATTACAAAGGTGTAAGTACCTGAGAAACCTCAGAAGTTCTCCATAATTAAAAGTGTAGAGATCCCAAAGTCATGCAAACAGTTTTAATAATAGATTTAAAAAGAAAACATTAACAGAGTTTTGGAAGGAGGCATATAAAAAAAAGTACAATAGTGGAAGGTCCGGATTGGGCTGTCCAGGAAACAGATGAAAAGCTGACCTTCAGACAGACACAAATTAGGGACTAGGGATGTCCATCATGGCATCTCTCTGGTAGAAAGTCCAGAAGAGTTGGATAAATGGTTGTATCTGGAACAAAGGAGTGAGCTGGGGAGACATATCATGAGAGGTTGATAGAGCACAAGAATAGGAGTGTGGGAGGACTATGGAGTGCCAAGTTACAAGTGGAAGCTGTTTTTTAATTGTTCAATTGTCTGAATTAAGAAAAGGAGCCAGAGATGACCAAAACCTCCCAATACAGTGGGAAAAGGGTGGGAGGGAGGTGAGTGGGACACCTTTCCAAGGCATCCAGCTCCCTGCTTCTTCCTTGAATCCAGGTGCTTCTAAGATGCAAGACAGCAATGAGAGGGACATGGACTTCAAACTCACCTTTGGGAACTGCAAGGATCTGCTGACCCAGAGACAATACTCCCCCAACCCCAGGCACACAGTGCCACCTCAGAACCAAATCAGGATATTTCCCCAACTGACTGGCAGTAGTGTACACCCACTCCTACTCCCGAACCCCCTGGACACTAGGAGCAGGGCTCTGCCCCCTCTGTTATCTTCTACAGAGCAGCTTCTCCATACTTCCTGTAAGTTTGGGTGGAGGAGTGGAGAGGGGAAGCTAAATAAAGAGAAGGGAACCGAGGATCTCTACTCTGCAGAAAGAAGGGAAACAAACTGAGCATGTTCTGCCTGCTTTAAGCCCTAGAAGCAAGGTTCCATAGGCCAGCTTGGGCAGCTCCCACTGGGCTGCAGCTAGGCCCCCCTCAAGCCCTCCCTTCAGGTACACAGACATGAATAGGCCATCGGATCACACAACCTACAACACAGGCTGATGTACAGGCAGAAACTAAGATAAACTTAAGCAGATTAATCCTGCCCCAAGCCTTGGAGACCCTCAGTAGCTCTAATCCTGGCCCCCAGCTCAAAAGACACACACAGAACAGCAGGAGCCTGATCCACCCACCACTCACAGTCCCCTATGAGGGTCCACAGCGCAGCCCTGGAATACTGCAGGCAAACATTTCCAGTTAAGTCCTTGGCCCTGAAGGCATGTGGCCACTCCACCCCTGCCGTGTAGGTGCAAATAAATGCACAAGTTATCAGTCATTAATGTCTTTCACAGAAAGCAGACATTTCTCACAGATCTCACATCGGTCCATAGCCCAACTCTGGGATTCAGCAAGCAGAGTACTTCAGCCCTACCTACTACCTGCACAGATTTGCATCAGGTCCAGCCAAATGGCTCAGTGGTACATAGTTCCCACTCAGACTTGCAAGAAAGCATGTCCAACCCCCTCCTATGCTAACAAAAATCCCTACCATGCCTGCCTACATTGAACCATCTGCAGAACAATGCCACAGCTGCAGAGAGAATCAGGGGAAGATGGCTTCATCTGTCTCCAATTACTGCACACAACTGGCTAAATAAAAAAATAGCCACCCCCATGTCACAACATTGCAAGATCCTTCCTGTGTGCAATCCATTCAAGACAGAGATCTTATTTTCACTCAGCTATCTCCTCCAGAGTAGGACCCTGCTCCCTACACATGGTCTGAGAACCCAGGCAACCACACTACAAGGAAGCAACTGCTATTAGTTTGAGGGAATTCACCCCTTCTACATGTGGAACACCAGTATACAACAGTAACCTCACCTAGAACCCAGAAATGCTGGCTAGGGGTCCCAGTGCCCCCATTGCTGCTCTGAAAATACACAAATTCTTCAATAAAAAAGGCTCAGGGACCAGCAGTTAGCGTAATGGCTATGTCACTAGACTCCCACGTAGTCGACTGCGGTTCGCGTCCCGGACCCGGTGGCTTAAAACTCATACTGGGTGCATGTGCGTGCGTGCCCAAGATCCCGAGAGGAGAATGGAGGAGAAGGATTGTGGCGTGGCCATCCCCCCTGGGGGGTGATTTTTCGCTTTCTGTCTCTCTGTCTCTCTCTGTCTATCTGGCAAGCGCACGCGCCCTGTAGCAAAAACCTCTCCAATAAAAAAAGTTCAAATTAAAAAATTGATAAACAAAATAAAACACTACTGCTAATAACTGTATCCAAAAATTAGGAATGAATAAATGCCGAAAAATTAATTAAGAAACAACACCAAAGGGAAAAAAAAAAAAACAACCAGGAAATATCTATCCTACAAAGAAAGATAGTAATGCACAAAATGCAGGAAACCACAGCAATTTGGAAATGAATTTTAGGATATTGATGATAACAAAACTCAATGAAATACTAAACAATACAAACAATTTCAAATACTGAGTAAAACAATTCATGACATGAAAGAAAAATTCAATAGGAAGATAAATATCTTTTAAAAGAATGAAACAGAAATTCTGGAGGTTAACAATCCATTACAAGAGATAATCATATTTTTTTAGATATTTTTGCTTTAGGGCATGCATCCTCACTGGAGAGATAGAGACAGAAAGTGAGAAATCACCCCACAGGATGGATGGCTATGCTGCAAACCCTTTTCCTCCATTCTCCTTTCAGAATTTTGGCCACACATGCACATGTCCCCAGCATGAGGTTTAAACCTCTGAGTCCAGGACTCAAACTGGGGTCAACTACATGCGTGAGTTTAAACCACTGAGTTCAGTGATGAAGCCATTATGCCATATGCTGGTCCTGAGATAATTCTTTAGAGAGCATCAGCAACAGGTTAGATCGTGCATTGGAAGAATATCTAAATTTGATGATGCAACCTTTGAAATGGTCTAAACCATCAAAAAGAAAGAAAAATTAGCCATTAAAAACAGAATTATGGGGAACCAGCAGTTAGCGTAATGGCTATGTTGCTGGACTCCCACGTAGTCGACCGCAGTTTGCGTCCGGGACCCGGTGGCTTAAAACTCACGCCAGGCGCGTATGCGTGCGTGCCCAAGATCCCGAGAGGAGAATGGAGGAGAAGGGATTGCGGCGTGACCATCCCCCCTGGGGGGTGATTTCTCACTTTCTGTCTCTATGTCTCTCTCTGTCTGTCTGGCGAGCGCATGCGCCCTATAGGGAAAAACCTCTCCAAAAATAAAAAATAAAAAAACAGAATTATGGAAATAATTCAAAGACCAAATAGCTCTATAATGGGTATCCCAAAAGGCAAAAAGACGTGAAAAGGCATAGAAAATCTAGTTTATAAATTATAACTAAAAACTTCCTAAATCCACAGAGAGATACAGACATCCAAACACAAGAAACTCAAAGAACGCCAAATAGATTAAACATAAGAAGATTTTCTCCAAAACACATTATACTCAGAATGTCAGAGGTCAAAGAGTAAAAGAAAATCCTAAAAATAGTTAGAGGTTTATGTTATCAAGTTATCTAATAAACATCCACCAGATAAGCCTTGGGCCTCTCAGCAAAACCTTAAAGGCCAGGCAAAATGAGACAACATATTCAATATTATGAAAGAAAAACTATTTCAATCAAGAATACTATACCCAGCAAAATCCCTTCAAATTAAAAGGAGAAATAAAATTATTCACTGACAAATAAAACTGAAGGAATTCACCAATACTAGACTGACTCTTCAGGAAATAATTAAGGAAGTATTCTATATGTAAATGTATGAAAAATAAATAGCACCGTGGAAACACTTGAAGCTATAGAACTCACCAATAAAATGAACACACACACACACACACACACACAAAGAAATGACGCAATTCCCTTCCATTATGGAAATCTAATAAATAGCAAAGATAAACTATTTCAGAAGAAATAAGAAAACAGGCAACAATTAAGAATCAACCAACAAAATGGTGGCTGAAAATGTGTACACATCAATAATATTATTGATTGTAAATGGATTAAACTCCCTAATCCAAAGATATAAGCTAATTTTTTTGTTTGTTTCTTTATATATGATAGGTTATTTAATTAGGTTCTTGGCAAAAAATTTAGAACACCAATTTGTGAGGATAAACTCCATTTGTAAGGGCAAACACAGATATCAGGTAGTCCTGGAGCTGAGGAACAGCTTTGATTTTTGGTAAAATTTACAAGTCCGTAGTTTTCTGATCAATCTTGCACTGCTCTGAAATCTCATAGTTCTCCTTCTCTGTGTCGAAGATCTCACCTTCCTGGTGTCTGGGTTTCAGCAGTTTCTTTTTATTTTTTTTTTAATTTTTTTTTTTTTTTTGAGAGGTTTTTGCTATAGGGTGCGTGCGCTCACCAGAAAGACAGAGAGAGACAGAAAGAGAGAAATCACCCCCGGGGGAATGGCCATGCTGCAATCCCTTCTCCTCCATTCTCCTCTCGGAATCTTGGGCATGCACGCACACGCGCCTGGCATGAGTTTAAGCCACCTGGTCCAGGACTCGAACTGCGGTCGGCTATGTGAGAGTCCAGCAACATAGCTATTACGCCAACTGCTTGTACCCCATAGTTTCTTCTTGAAGTAAGCATCAGTAAGGTTCTTTGGGATTTTTACTTTGCTAATATCAATTTTCGTAGAGGTGGCAATGACAAATTTCTGGTGTGTTCTACGTAGTGGAACTCAATTGAGAACGAGCAGTCTGGTTACAAGTAGCAAGCCACTGCTCAGCTGCTTCAGGAAAACCACTCTCTTGCCTCTGTGGCGTCTAGTGAGGATGATCAGAATGGTCCCAGGAGTGATGCTAGCTCGCAGCTTTCTCATATGCTGACTGAAGGGTTTTTTGCTGTGGATGAACAGCTTTTGAGGCACATCTTCAGTAGGATAATACCTAGGCATTTTGCGCAGTTTAACCACCCGGGTACCACCATTCTTTTCTCCACCAACTGGTTTTGTGACAGTTGCAAGAACCTTCTCCTCTTTCGATTCTGGATTTAGTGGCTGAGTATTTCCTCTTGTACATGCCCTTCCTGGAATACAGGGCAGACCGGGAGTGTCTGCCGATGCCCCGGACTAGGACATTCAGGTTTCTCCTTATTATCCTGCTTCGCAGTTTTTTCACCTGACATCTTGTATAGTGGAAAAGAGCTAAGCTGACTAACTTTTTTTTTTTTTTTTAAAAAGAGCCCTTAATATACTGCATGCAGAAATATACCTCACAGGCAGAGGCACACACAAACTAACAATGAAAGGTTAGAAAACGTATTTGATGCAAATGGAAAAAAAAAAAATTAAAAGCATGTGTTGCCATGCTAATACTATACAAAATAAACTTTAAAATCTTTAAAAAGAAACAAAGAAGATCATTGTATTACATTAAAAGTATCAACCTGGGGCCAGCAGGTGGCATGATTAAAGGTGCTAACCTCCCACTTAGCAGATGCGGTTCGAATACCACACATAGAAGCTGGCTTTCTTATTTTCCCTATCTCTCTATCTCTCTCTGGTCAAATTAAATAATAATAATTAATTAATTTAATTTAATAATTCTTTTTAAAAAACCATACTGTAGACCACAAAGATATATATATCAGTTTTATGTTAACCAAAAATCATAATTAAAATAATTAAATAAACAGAACAGGAATAAAACAAAAGAAAGACAACTTAGGGTAGTGGATGAAAATATCAATAGTCTGTGTTAGCTTTGGAGATTGTATAGGCTTAGAAAATAGCTAGCAAATAATAGGATCATTTATCCTGAGGCAAGTGGAGAGACTGGAGGGAGCTTTCTTGCTATGTAGGAATGCAGGTAGATTCAGCAGATTTGAGTCCCTAAGATGGAAGAGTCTTATTCCTACAAGTCATTGAGATGTAGCAATGTATCATTGGGTGTTAAGTGAGGTAGAAAGAAGAGAGTATGTCCCAGTTTTCATGTTACAACACTCACCATTTCCTTGAATGAACCACTCAAAATATTGTTCTAGTGACTTCGGTTTCTTTGTAAAAATGGTTTCTTTCAAGAAAAAGTAACCAGATACAAGAACATCTCTGGGATTTCTCATGAGGTAAATCACCTTAAATGGAAAAAAATGGAAGAATGAAAAAACAGTATACTCATTTCCTATCCTTGACCTTCATTAAAAATGAAGAAAAAGTCAATTTCCATAAAATGTCTATTAACTATCAATGGATTTTTTAAATAAATAACTTAGCATATTCACTAATTAAACATATGTTTTTTTAATTCCTGTAAAATCATATTGGCAATAAAAACACAACAATGGAAGAGGAAAGCCTCACCCCTTCATTCTGAGATATTATAGTCTTCTCATGATGAGAAGCAACAGGAAGGTTTAAAAAGGTAAACAGTATATTGTGTACTATAGTTTAAATGGCACCGAAAGAAGAATGTATTAAGAAATCACTTTCTATTAACAGATACACATAAATATATTGTACACATGCACCCAAGACCATGAATGACTCTCATTATTTTGAGTGAAAGAAACCAGATATCCAAGAATTCTTGTAGCATAAGTCCATTTATATGAAGTTCAAAAACAATCCAAACTAATCTATAAGTCAAGGGCATGTTAACCTCTGTAAATGGGCATTGATTCCTAAGGCACATGAGAGAATTTTTCAGTAGAGTGGAAATGTTCTAAGCTTAGAGTCCACTAATAGTTACAGAGCTGTAGCACACACACATATATGCATAGACTACCATTGGACTAGAATATCTGAGTATTACTTTGCATTCTACTCCAACTCACTTTGTGATATTATTCTAGACATTGTATCTCTCTAGACCTCAGTTTTCCCAGTCAGTAATTTAGAAAACACCAAATAAGACACACAAAAATAGGTGTCCTAGAACAAATTCATTGTACAGATCATATTGTGAAATATCCAAGAGATGATATTATTAAGTTTCTCTACTTAGTGTAAGCATAAAATAATTTTTTTAATTCGCACAACAATAAACGCCTTCCAGGAAAGTATGTAGTTGCAATGGTCTGAGATGTGCTAGTTCCTGGGTATCCACGGTCCTTTACACTGGTCAGCCATCAGCCATATGGGTGACTGTGTGGCTGTGGATCTCGTCAGACAGCTATGTATGGTAAGACAGTATGTATGTAGGACAGTGGCAAGACTGAAAAGAGAAGAGTTTGCTTTTTTGTATTAAGAGGACACGTGCACTCTCCAAAGAGAGAAGGAGAGGGAAAAAGCTCCCCTCCCAGTGGGATGTAGTCGTACTGCAATCCCTTCTCCATTTCTCCCTTCCTTTGAAACTTTTAACCCAACACCTTTTTCAACCCACTGGGGCCAGGATTTGAACTGCAGTTAACCATGTGGGATCAGGCTCCCTTAATCATTAGGCCCTGGGGCCAACCAAAAACAGAATTCTTGGATGTGCTCAAAAGAGAATGTGTTGGAATGTGTCTAACACAAAGTAAAGATAAGTGTTTGAGATGATAGATATGCTCATTATGTAAATTATATCATTACACATGGTATTCATGTGCTGAAAAATCACACTTTAAGGAAAAAAGTCACAGAAGTAAATATAACCAGCCATGACTCCCAGGCAATCATACTGAATTTAAGCATTGATTTATAAATGTGCTGCATCCTATGCAGAACTCTGTATCCAGTGTTTCTAACCTAAATTGCAGAGATATTGTATTAATATTGGCTAATTCTTTGAATCAAAAAAAGGGATTTTCTTCTTTCTAGAGTAAAAGATGATTATACTGTTACCTATTTTACAAGGTAGCAGGTGAAAAGCTGAGGAGCTGGATACTAAGGAGAAGAAATTTGAAACCAAGAAGGCTGATGCCAATGGCAAGGTTAAAACTATATAGCCCCAGCTAGGTGCTACTTTATAGTATGTTCATTCTATTCAGTGAGGTTTATGCCTAAAGTCACACTTGTGTTCATGGATATGTACATATCATCTGCACTTGCTTTTTTTTTTTTTTTTTTTTTTTTTTTTTTTTTGAGAGGTTTTTGCCATAGGGTGCTTGCGCTTGCCAGACAGACAGAGAGAGACATAGAGACAGAAAGCGAGAAATCACCCCCCGGGGGGATGGCCACACCGCAATCCCTTCTCTTCCATTCTCTTCTCAGGATCTTGGGCATGCACGCACACACGCCCAGCGTGAGTTTTAAGCCACTGGGTCCGGTACGCGAACCGCGGTCAACTACATGGGAGCCCAGCGACATAGCCATTATGCTAACTGCTGGTCCCTGCACTTGCTATTGAAAATAATTAATTGATTAAGATATTTCGTGGATCAATAAAATGTGGGGAGGAAAAGGCATAGAAAGCACCATGGATACCAGAGATAGTGTGGGAGGAGGGTGGGATATGGCAGAGGGTGAGAGATATGGAATCAAGGATGGGGAAAAAAGCAAAATATATAGGAAACAAGAAATGGAAAATTATTTGTTGATGATAACAGGTATGTTGATGTGCTTGATTGAGCCAATCTACAGTGTATTCTGGATGGAAAATCTCACTTTGTATGCTGTAATGATGTATAGTGAATGAATGTAAATAAATAAATTTAAATTTAAAAGAAAAAAAGGGTGACCCCAAAGATAAAAAGCCCAAGAAAGGGAAGCCCCATTGCAGCCCAAGTCCAGTCCTAGTCTGAGGAATTGGCAGATATTCCCAATCTGCCATGTATTCCAGGGACTAAATCATGTACTCGGCCACTAAATTCAGGGGTAAAGAGAAAAAGAAGAAAAAGGTTCTTGCCACTGTCAGAAAACCAGTTGGCGGTGACAAGAAAGGTGGTAGCCAGGTACTTAAACTTCAAAAACTTCAGTATTATCCTACTGACAATGTGCCTCAAAAGCTGTTGAACCACAGCAGAAAACTCTTTGATCAGCATGTGAGAAAGCTGCAAGTTAGCCTCACCCCCAGGACCATCCTAACTGGGCACTATGGAGGTAAGAGAGTGGTTTTCCTGAAGCAGCTGAGCAGTGGCTTGCTACTTGTGATCTGATATCTGGACCTCAATCAAGTTCCACTGAGTAGAATACACCAGAAACTTGTCATCATCACCTCCATGAAAATTAACATTAGTAATGTAAAAATCCCAAAATACCTCACTGATGCTTACTTCAAGAAAAAGAAGCTGAGGACGCTGAGATACCAGGAAGGTGAGATTTTCAACACAGACGAGAAGAAACAGGAAACTACAGAGCAGTATAAGGATGTTCAGAAAACTACGAACTCACAAATTTTACTAAAAATCAAAGCTATTCCTCAGCTCCAGGACTACGTGCTATTTGTGTTTGTCCTTACAAGTGGAGCTTATCCTAACAAATTGGTGTTCTAAATTTCTTATCAAGAACTTAATTAAGTAACTGACTTTTTTCTTTTAAAAAAGGACAGTTATAAATTTTGGTTTGGCTTCAAATATGGCTTTTTCAATTCTGGCATTCTCATTTGCCCACATTTAAATCTGGCTAGGACAATCTATGGAATGACCTGACTCTTGTACTCAAGTGTGGCCCATAAATAGCTACATTGGCGTCACCAACTGGAGAACTACACACCCAAACCCAGACCTACTGAAGTAGAATGCATTTCAACAAGACCTCCAGTTGAACCTCTGGTTCTAGTCAATGCAATCAGACAAGAGAGTCAAATAAAAGGGCATTCAAATAGGAAAATAAGAAGTGAAATTGATTTCTAGGCATATCAGAGTTTGAAATGCATTGGGACCAGCAGGTGGTATAGTGGTTGAGGTGCCAAATGGCACCTAAATGGCACATGGCCGACTGCGGTTCAAGTCCCTATTATGACTTAAAAATCACACCAGGCACATATGTGTGCATACCCAAAATCCCAGGAGGAGATTGCGATGTCACTACCCCTCCTTGGAGGGTGATATCTCACTTTCCTTCTCTCTGTCTCTGTCTGGTAAGAACATACGACATATGAAAAAAATGTTTAAAAGGCACTGACCACCAAAAAAGAAGAGATCAGGTCTCTACAACTTCTGAATTCTACAAAGAAGAATTTTTTTTTTTGAGAGGTTTTTTGCTATAGGGTGCGTGCGCTCGCCAGACAGACAGAGAGAGACAGAGAGAGATAGAAAGCGAGAAATCACCCCCCCTCCAGGGGGATGGCCACGCCGCAATCCCTTCTCCTCCATTCTCCTCTCGGGATCTTGGGCACGCATGCACACGTGCCCGGCGTGAGTTTAAGCCACCGGGTCTGGGACTCGAACCACGGTCGACTACGTGGGAGTCCAGCGACATAGCCATTACGCTAACTGCTGGTCCCTACGAAGAAGAATTTTTAAAGAGCTAACCCCAATTCCCCTCAAACTATTTTTAAAGATACAAAAGGAAGGAATTCTCCCAATTCATTCTACAATGCCTCCATCATCCTAATTCCAAAACCAGACAAGGTCATAACAAAAAAAAAAAAAAAAAAAAAAAAAACTTCAGGCCAATATCGCTGATGAAAACAGATGCAAAAATTTTCAACAAGATACTAGCAAGTCATATGCAATGACACATTAAAAAGATTATACACTGGGGCCAGCAGGTGGCATGGAGGTTAAGGGTGCTGGACTCCCACATGGCCAACTGCAGTTCCGGTCCCAGAGCTGGTGACTTGCTTTCTCACTTTCTTTCTGTCTCTTACTCTGTCCCTCCCTGGTTAAATTAAGATAAATAAATAAAGTTAAATAGAATAATTCTTTTTTTAAAAAAAGGATTTTACACCATGACCAAGTAGGCATTATTCCAGGGATGTAAGGATTGTTCAATATACATGAAACAATAAATGCAATACATCACATTAACAAAAGAAAAGATTTTTTTAAAGATTATATATATTTATTGAAAAAGCATTCAATAAAATCCAGTATCCCTTCATGATTAAGACACTCAGTAAAGTTGGCATAGAAGGGACATTCCTCAACACAATGAAAGCCATCTATGACAAACTTATACCTAATAGCATACTGAATCCAATATAAACTGCAACAAGATAAGACTGCCCACTTCCTCCACATAGTGCTGGAAGTTTTAGCCAATGCAATCAGGTAAAGAAAAAGTCATCCAAATAGGAAAAGAAATGAAATTATCTCTATCTGCAGATGATATGATGCTATACATAGAAAATTGAAAAGAATGCACAAAATACTCTTGGAAGTGATAAATGAATATAATAAAGTGGCAGGATACAAAATCAATATACAGAAATCTAAAGCATTTTGAGAAGCCATCTACATTTGATCTGAGAGAAGCCCCTTTCAGGAACTAGGTAAACTGAAGATTTTGTGCTGACTTCACCCTCCAGACCCCAAAATCTAGACAGGGTCAGAGTAATCCTCAATTCCCACAGAATCTACTACACAAAGAAAGAAAAACAGAACAGCAGGGAGACTGCAGATCACCTCCTCCAGCACACCTCTGAAAGCTCAGATTTAGCGCCAAGAAATTAGGGGAAAGTGTATAATCTATGAGATGACCAGGAATCACCACAGAGGCACAAGAAATATGAGAAACCAAGAAAATACCTCTTCCCAAGGAAAAAGAATAACTCATCATACACAGACAGTACAATGGAACTCATAGAAACGTCAGATAAAGAATTTAGAACACTCATAGTGACAAAGCTACCAGAGATGCAAGAGAAGAGAGACAACAAATTCCAGAAGATGCAGGAGAAAAAAGACAATGAGTTCCAGGAGGTGAGAAAGTTCTTGCACGATCTGAAAGAGGAAATATACACCATAAAAAAGAATCAAATGGAACTGTTAGAGATGAAAGCTGTAATACGGGAAATCAAAGCCTCCCTTAAAAATATTAAAAGCAGATTAGATAACACAGAAGATTGAATCTTAGATATAGAAGACAGAAGCTCTGACCTAGAAAAATACACCAAAAGGACTGGGAAAATAACCCCCAAAATGAAAATAATATACGAGAGATATTAGATACCATTAAACCCTCAAACATCCAAAAATCGATGTCCCAGAAGGAAAAGAAACTAATAAGGGCATTGATAATCTATTCCATGAAATCCTATAAGAAAGCTTTATAAACCTATAGAGGCAGTCAAATACCCAGACCCAAGAAATACAAAGGACTCCAAATAGAATCAACCCAAGAAGATGTTCTCCAAGGCACATCATAGCCAGATTGACTAAAACCACAGCCAGAGACAAGATACTAAAATTGGCAAGAGAGAAACGTCATTACTTACAAAGATTATCCCATCAGGTTGACATTAGATCTCTCATTGGAAACAATGCAAGCAAGGAAGAAATGGGAAAATTTATTCAAAGTTTAAGTGAAAACCAATTTTAACCAAGAATACTATACCCAGTAAGATTATCCTTCATGTGGGAAGAAAAGACCTAAATATTCTCAAATAATGAATACCTGAAAGAATTTATCAATACCAGACCTCTCAAGAAGTTCTGAAGGTAGTGCTTTACCAGGAAAATTAAAGACAAACACAGAGAAATAATAGTACATAAAACAATGAAGAAAATGGCCAACTTAATGATAGAGACAAGTCCAGAAAGATCAATAATAATGTTGAATCTTAATTTACAGAATTTAAATGGAAAGATCAGACCACAGTAACACTGCAAATTCAACAGAAGAGAAATTAATTACATAAGACTGAACTGGCAAAACAGAATTTTATTACTTTTTACTAAAAACATTACTGATTTTCTCCTATGCTTTGTTTTTCAGATTTAAGGATTTTTGTCTTTTCTTTTTTTTTTTTTTTTTTTTTTTTTGGAGAGATTTTTGTTATAGGGGCACGTGCGCTCGCCAGAAAAACAGAGAGAGACAGAGAGATAGAAAGTGAGAGATCACTCCCCAGGGGGGATGGCCACGCCGTAATCCCTTCTCCTCTCGGGATCTTGGGCACACACGCACATGCACCCTGCATGAGTTTTAAGCCACTGGGTCCAGGACTTGAACCGCGGTCAACTACATAGGAGTTCAGCAACATAGCCATTACACTAACTGCTAGTCCCAGGATTTTTGTATTCTCTTGAGCTATTGATAGATTCATCTACCTATTGATTGAACAAAATTCTATTCTTTTTCTTGGCTCTAAGTCTTAAGCAAATATTTTTAACATTTTTAAATTTTGGTTTATTAAAGCTAAAGCTGCTTTTCTTGAAATAATTTTTAAAAACAGAATTTAAAAATACCTATTTAATGACCAGGTAAGCTATATAGCCTCAGCCAAGTGCTACTTTATAGTATGTTCGTTCTACTCACAGAGTTTTATGCCTAAAGTCAGACATGTTTTCATAGACATGTATATGTCAGCTGCACTTTGTAAGACAAATAATAATGTGATTGAATGTATGGAAGAAAATGTAATAAAAAAATAAATTAATAATAATAATAATAATAAATAAAATAAATGTGATGAGGAAAAAAACATAAACAAACAAACAAAAAAAGAAAGTATTTAGATTAATAAAGATCTTTGGAATTCAGTAAAATGTGAACAAACAAGGCATGGAAAGTAACTGTAGATACCAGAGACAGTGAGGGAGGAGGGTAGGAAATGGCAGAGGGTGAGAGGATGGGAATGAAGGTGGGGAAGAAACAAAAATATATAGGAAACAAGAAATGGGAAATTATCTGTTGATGATAATAGGTATGGCAATATCCTTGAATGAGCCAATATACAGTGTATTCTGGAAGGGAAATCTCATTTAGTATGGTGTAGTGATGTACAGTGAATGAATTTAAAATAAATAAATTCTTGTAAAAGAAGGGGGTGCAACAAAGAGTGAATTAAGGGAAAAAAGGGGCAAAACATGTAATGAATACAAAAATAGAAAATTATCTGTTGATGACAACATATATGGTAATATCTCTGGACCAATATGCAGGATTTTTTTGCAGGGAAAGTTCATTTTATAAGCTGTAAAGATGTAGTGTAATTAAATATAAAAAATTAAGAAAAAAATTAAGAAAAAATAATGGACAAACTGAGACAGAATTGAAGAAAGCAACCCCATTGATAATAGCCACAAAACTAATAATATATATAGGAATGAACCTTAACAAAGATGACAAAGATTTCTACAAGGAAACTCTAAAGCAGTTGAAAAAAATTTTAAAATGATACAAAAAAGTGGAAAAACATCACATGCTCCTGGATTAGAAAATTAATACAATCAAGATGCCAATACTACACAAATTAATCTACAAATTAAATGCAATTTTAATCACACTACCAGAACGATTCCTCATGGAAATAAAAAAATCATAAAATGTGTCTGGAATCATAAAAGGCCCCGTATCGCCAAAGCAATACCCGGAGAATAAAATAGGAGGCATCTCACCTCCTGACCTCAAAACATTTCAAAGCTATGATAATTAAAACACCATGATACTGGCACAAAAACAGACAGGTAGACCAATGGAATGGAATTGAGAACCCCTAATTAATCCCCAAAACATACAACCAACTTATCCTTGACAAAAGGCACAAGACAATCTAGTGCGAAAAAGAAAATTCCTCAGCAAATGATGCTGGGTGAACTGGATATCTGCCCACAGAAGAATAAAATTGGACCCTTATCCCTCACCATTAACAAAAAATCAACTCAAAATGGATTGAGGATCTTACCATAAAACCTCAAACTATAAAAATACTGGTGGACTATCTTGGAGTAGGCAAAGATTTCTTAAACAAGACTCGCAAAGCACAGACAATAGTCCGAAAAGTAGACAAATGGGATTATATTAGGCTGAATAGCTTCTGCATGGCAAAAGAAACAGTAATTAGAGTGAAAAGACAACCCTCAGATTGGAAGAATATATTTGCAAACTAAACCTCAAATAAGGGACTGATACCCAGAATATACAGGGAACTCAACCAGCTTACACACACACACATACACACACACACACATCAATCAATCCAATTAAAAGATGATAAAATGAGCTAAACAAGAAACTCCCCAAAGACATATGAACAGCCAAAAAGCACATGAAAATCTGCTTGATATCTCTTATCATAAGGGAAATGCAAATCAAAACTACAGTGAGATATCAGTTAACCCCAGTCAGAATGGCTAAAAAATTTTTAAAAAATAGTAAGTGCTGACAAGGCTGTGATGGAAAGAGAACTCTCTTACACTGTTGCTGTGAATGTAAATTAGTACAACCTCTGTGGATAATGACATGGACATTCCTCAGAAACCTACAAATAGAACTACCATACTACCCAGTAATTCTACTCTTAAGTATTTACCCAAAGGATAGAAAAACCCTCAGTCAGAAAAACACTTGCACATCCTTGTTTATTGCAGCATTATTTACAAATGCTAGGACATGGAATCAACCCGAATGTTCAAAATAGATGAATGGAATGAAAAAAAAAAAAAAATACTACTCAGTCATTAAAAAAATAAGACCCTGAAATTTGATGCAAAGTGGACGAATATGGAAGACTTAATGCTAAGCGAAGCAAGCCAGACTATGAAGACAGACTTTGCCCCATTCAATATATACCAAATGTCTTCACTCAATAACAGAAACTGAAAGATTGGCCGGAATAGTACCAAGGAGGGTAACTGTAGGTACTAAAGATAGTAAGGATAGGGGAGATATGGGGTGGGTAATAGGGCTAGGGAGTGAGGGGGGAAAAAACAATATATTTAATTGACACAAAAATGAACTTTGCTGATGATAATGTATATGGTAATGTCTTTGTCCTGACTGATATGCACTGTATTCGTGCTGGGAAAAGCAAAGTTGTATACTGTAAAGATGTATAGTGATTAAATGTAAATTTTTTTAATACTAAATAAAAGGAAGAAAGAAAGAAATGCATTGACCAAACATGTCTTGACCATATTGCACTAACCTTGGTCTTGGCACTGAAGATAGACTTGGACATGAGATGGATGGGAAGGTGAGAGGTCATGAGGCGTGGGCCTTCTTTATTACGTAATGATTTATATCCTTCCTCAGTATCTATCCAAGGTGAGCGTTCCCAAATGGGCACGGATTGGATCTCCTTAGGATCTCCCTTGGAGTGAATCAAGCTGAGAATCTCTATCAACCAGTTTGTTCCTGGATTAAGAAGAAAAAATGAGAATACCTCTTTTCAATCTGCCTTTTAAACAAGAATGATGGTAAAATACATACAACATGAAGCATGTCCTCTCCACCATTTGTAAGCATACAGTTCATTGGGGTTAAGTATCTTTCTAATGTTCCTTAAGCAACCTCTGGAACTTTTTCATGTTACAGCTGAAAGTCTGTACTAATTAAACAAGATTTCCCCATTTCCTCCCTTCCCAGCTTCTGGAAACCACCATTTTATTTTTCATTTCTATGAATTTGAACACTAAATAGCTCATATAAATGTAGCCAAAGTTAATTGTATTTTTTTTCATTTGCTTGTTTTGTTTTTGCCATAGGACATGTGTGATCACCACAGAGAGACAAAGAAAAAGAAGGAAACTGAGATCACCTTACAGCAAGGATGGCCATGCCACAATCCTTTCTCCTTCATTCTCCTCTTGGGGTTTAGGACATGTACACACACAAATATCTGGTTTTACTTTCAAGCCACCAAGACCAAGACTCTGACTGCTGTGGGCCATCTGAGAGTCCAGCACCTTAACAACCATGCCACCTGATGGTCCCTAGTATTTGTCTTTTTGTGATTGGTTTTTCATTTAGCATTATTTGCCCATGGCTCATGAATTTTTCTCTTTTTAAAAAGGGAATAGTGGGCCAGCCAGTGGTTAAGGTGGCTTGATCTCACATGGCTGACTGCAAAATTTGAGTCCTGGACCTTGAAGCTTGAAAAATATGTTGAGTACATACATATGTGTGCATGCCAAAAAATCTCAAAAAGAGAGATAAAGGGAAAGAGATTGCAGTATAGCTATCACTCTGGGGAGGGATGGTGATTTCTCAATTCCCCTTTCTCTCTCTACCTCTTCCAAGTGAGGACATGCATCCTATAGCAAAAACAAAACAAATCTAAAACTTAAAAAGTAAACAAGTTAATTAATTAAAACTTTATAGTGTTTTTTTTTTTTTTGGTATAGGATGTGTACACTCACCAGACAGATAGACATAACGTGAGAATTCAAACCCCAGGGAAGATTGCCACACTGAAATCCCTACTCCTTTATTCTCCTCTCAGGATTTTGGGCACACATGCACATCTGTCCAGCGTGAGTCTTAAGCCTCTGGGTCCTGGACTCAAATCACAGTGGGCCATGTGGGAGTCCAGCAATGTAACCATTATGCCATCTGCTGGTCCTGGGTATTCTATAGTATCTGTATATCACATTTTCTTTATCCATTTTATCTGTCCATGGATTTGTGGTTGCTTCCAATTTGGGGCTATTTACTCAAATCCTTCAAATACATTCCCACTATCTTGGTTTGTCACTGCCATGACACCTCTAATGTTTTCTGTCTCAATCCTTGCCATTTTGCAGTGCTACCGCCCCTCAGTGCCAGATATTTTTACTCTCTTGAATTTGCCAGGCTCTTTTCTAACTCCTATTTATTATCCATAAAGATTCTCCTATCTGAAAATATCCTTCAACTAATAATGTCACTTTCATTATTTTTATTTCAATTTAGATGTTTCTTCCAATAGGACTTCATTAGTCATCCTCTTCCACCCCTCTCCTCCCAAATTCCCATTACAAATTCATTAATCTGCTTTAAGACTCACTCCTAAGGGTTTCCCTAATACCTTAGATTACCCTCCCCCCCCCCCTTTGAATGCTCACCCTACTGTGTAATTGTCTGGCTAAATTCTTCTCTCTGAATTCAAATGGTATCAGGCATCATTCACCCAAACACTGAACACTGTCCAGCATATAGAAAGCACTCCATTCTACTAAGTGAATGAGCAACACAGACACAGCCTTTATCATTTCATGACCCTGTTTCCTTACCTGATTTGGGATATGACACTAATAATATATCATCATTCTTGAAGACAAACTTATCACGAATTTTTCGCAAGGTTTCTTGACTGTAATCTACTAAAGGGAAAGCTATCCCTTCAAACCACATGTAGTCATCCGACATGGTGATGGAATCTTTGTGCTTGATGGTAGGGTTTCAGCTGTAGCTGCAGGCGGAGGCTATGGCAGCTGTCAAGAGATCAGATTTTATAGTATAAACAAAACAATCATTAACCTACCTCGATTCGCTATGCACTATATTGACTGATAAAAGTAAATCAATATTGCGACTGGCAGTCAAAAGGTTGATGAAATTGAGCAACCATGAACTCATTAAAGAATGTTCTGGGGGGGTCATCTTGTTGGCGTCTGCCCCGGGGGCTTGGGTCTGGCTGAATCATGATCAGAGGGCTGCTGGTAAGGAAGAGAAAGAGAAAGCCCTCCATCTTGCCAGGACCGGGGAATTGGAAAGAATGAGACAAAGACATAGAGTAGAAATGGACACAGGCAGCCTGAGCCTAGGTAGCCCAAGCAACTCATGCCGTACTTGAGCCGCTGCTGAGCTGCTGCTTGAGCTGCTTGAGCCACCCAGACAAACTGGGCCTCTTTATTTATAGTACAAGGAGACATTACACATGTATGTTTCATGACACTTCATAGATTGGTTGCCAGGTTACAGACAATAAAACCAGTTAACAAATCTATAAAGGGCTCAGTCATACTGGGTCAGGTGTATCCCTTGGTGATAATCCCATCAAGAGAAAGTCTCATCTTCTTTTCTAATGCAGAGAAACCTAGCTGTTAGGTGTGGGGAAGAAACTAAAGAACTTCTCCATAAGGAGTGCACCACCACACCCAGAGAAGGCTAAAGAACCTTTCAGATGCAGAGCAGGGATTGGACTTTGCTAACTGGGGTCAAGATGTTTCTTGAAGTCCATCAGATGTGTCTGTTGGAATGCCCCTAGTAATTTCCACCTTTGCTCTGTCTGTAGCGAAGGCCAAGGAAAAGACAAGTTACAAGGTTCTGCCAAACCCCAAAAGGACAGGTGATGGTTGCTCAGAGCATGTCCCCACACCTCAGGTTCTCTCTCTAAACATCTCCCCACATTATCTGATCTTGTGTTCATGAGAAGAACCAGAAATTTAATAGCAAACATAAGGATATAGCAAAGAGAATACAGAGAAATCCTATGGCCTTTTTTCCCCCAACTCTTTATTTAGATTTCCTTAGTTTCTACCTAATGTGTTTTTTCTGCTCCAGACTCCAATTCAAGATACCACATTATTTATGGTTGTCATGTCATCTTGGGCTTCTCTTGGATATTATGTCAGACTTCTCTTGTTTTTGATGATTTGAACAGTTTTAATAAATACTAGTCAGGTATTTTGCCTTATATTAGTTTTTATTTTTGCTACAGGGCAAGTGCACTCATCAGAGAGAGAAAGAGAGAGAGAGAGAGAGAGAGAGAGAGAGAGAGAGAGAAGAGAGAAAGTGAGAAATTATACCACCACTCTCCTGTGGGGAAGGCCATGCCACAATCCCTTTTACTCCAGTCTCCTCTCAGAATTTTTAACACTCAGACCCAGTAGGTGACATGGTGGCTTGGGTGCTGGACTCCCACATGGCTGACCACGGTTCAAGTCCCAGGCCTGGTGGCTTGCTTTCTTGCCTTCCCTCTCTCCTTCTGTGCTTCTTTCTCCAGTCAAATTTTAAACAAAATAATAAATAGAAAGAAAGAAAAGAAAGAAAGAAAGGAAGGAAGAATTTTGGGTGAGTCCATGCTCAGGGTTTGGGGACCATTTGGAACTTTTGGAAGTTGCCAACCATCCAACCAGACTGGGCTCACCTCGCCTGCCCACCAAGAGTTTTGAGCCTTATCTGGGCAGGTGTCTAGGGTGAGTTCATGCTTGTGGCCTGGGAGACACTTGGCACTTTGGTACACTAACCAACAGGCTGTGCTTTGTGCAGTGCTCGAATGGATCATCTTCACCACTATGTCTCCTTAGCTTGCTCCCACCTCATCAAGAACTGAACGTTTGGTAGAGGAGCCAAGCACCTGAAGTTACCCGTAACTACTCTGACCTGAGAGACACAGCCCTTCCGTAGGAACACACCTGGGAACCAAGGGTGAAATTTCCTCAACCAGAATTACAGAATCAACTCCAATAAATAGAAAAAAGTGACTACAGCATCAGATGACTAGAAACTAGCACAAATCTTTTTTTTTTTTAGAGGTTTTTGCTATAGGGCGCATGCGCTCGCCAGACAGACAGAGAGAGACAGAGATAGAAAGTGAGAAATCACCCCCCGGGGGGATGGCCACGCTGCAATCCTTTCTCCTCCATTCTCCTCTTGGGATCTTGGGCATGCATGCACACGCAACTGGCATGAGTTTTAAGCCACCGGGTCCAGAACGCAAACCGCGGTTGACTACATGGGAGTCCAGCGACGTAGCCATTACGCTAACTGCTGGTCCCAAGAAATTAGCACAAATCTTGAAGAAATATGAGGAAACAAGGTTTAGCTCTTTGCCAGGTGAGGGTAGTAGCCTTTCAGCAACAGTGGACAATGCCAAGAAATACACAGAAAGGTCAGAAAAAGCATTCTGAATATTCATAATGACAAAACTCAATGAGATGGAAGAGAAAGTGATCAGTTCCAGAAAATGAGAAAATAATTTCAGGACATAAAAAGAGAATTTCATAAAGAAATAGACACCCTTAAAAAGAATCAAACAGAACTTCTGGAAATGAAAAATACAATACGAGAAATTAAAATGTCCCTAGAAACCATTAACAACAGATTGGACCATGCAGTAAAAAGAATTTCTGACTTCAAAGACAAAGTCTTCAGCATAGACCAAATCACCAAAAAGAAAAAAAAGAAGAAAGGATTAAAGAAAGAAAGAAAAAGAGAGAAAAGACAACATGTCATAAATTCTAGACATGTGAAATGCCCAAATATCCATATATGGGTATTCCAGAAGGTGAAGAATCTGCTAAAGGCATGGAAAACCTCTTTCACGAAATACTATCTGAAAATTTTCCAAATATAGAGAAACATGGAGAAATTCAGACCCAAGAAGTAAAAAGGATCCTAGTTTGGGCCTTTGGGTTCAACTTCATGGCTGTAAAGTCTCCCCCAGCCAGTGTCAGCCTCCCAGACCCAGCGCTAGCCAGGTAGGAAGGCTGCTTTGTTTCCTCTTGCTCTCCTCTGTCCCTTCTAATTTTTTTTTTTTCTTTTTGAAAAAACAGCTCTCAGCCCTCCTTGGGCTTTTCTCTTATTAATCTCTGTCTTTTTTCTCACCTAGGACAGAAAGCTGCTAGTCATCTCCACCTTTGCCTGTTTTGGGCCTCTGGGTTCAACTTCATGGCTGCAAAGTCTCCCCCAGCCAGTGTCCCCCTCCCAAACTCAGCGTTAGCCAGGCACTTGTGTACCACACAGTTTTCCATTTTCACCCCAATTTCATTTTTTGTGAAGTGATTTTTTTCTTCTATTTCTTCTAGTACTTTCCTTTCTTTTTCTTCAACTTCTCTCCTTATTTCTATTTCCTACTTTATTTTTCTTTACCCTAATTTGCTGTTTTACTTCTCAGCCCTTACCCTCTGTATAGAGATGATTAGGTGCATAGTAGCTAACCATCTGAGTATTGTGAGTTTTAGAGAATTCTTTGCACATCACTGTAGTGGTTGCAAAAACAGTGAAATTCCCTTCATAAGTCTGATTTCAAAACTCCCCCTGCGATTCTCGTATTTGAGGACTAAGTAGAAGGAAGAAAATAGCACCAAACTATTTCACAGTGGGGGAAACACATGAGTTCACAGTCACAGAATCCCTCTCCAACAAATTGACCAGAAGTGAATACATTACCAAATGACTAAATATCAAAGAGCCTCAAGGATGAGAGAATCAAGTAGTCCATCTCAACCAAGGGAACAGTGTAACTTGTCTCCAAGTAGGGAAAATTTAGAGCATATTATTGAAATGCCAGAAAAATAATTTAGAATGTTTATGGTAACAAAATTCTATGAGATGCAAGGGAAAAGAGACACTGAGCTCCAAGAGATGAGAAAGTTCTCCCACGATATGAAAGAAGAATTGGACACCATAAAAAAAAATCAAATGGAACTGTTAGACATAAAGGTTATAATTCAGAAAATTAAAACCTCCCTCAAAAGTATCAAAACCATACAGATGATCAAATTTCAGAAATAGAAGACAAAACAATTACCTAGAAAAAATTGTCAAAAATACTGAGAAAACAGCCAAGAAAACTGAGGATAATATATGAGAAATGATAGGCAACATGAAACACCCAAATATATGAATAATTGGTATCCCAGAAGATAAAGAAACTAATAAGGGCATTGTTAATCTATTCCACGAAATCCTGGAAGAAAACTTTTCAAGTCTAGAAAGACACTCAAACATCCAGACCTGGAATAGAGTCTGAGGAAGGACATAAAAGAGAAAAATAGAGAGGCATAACATTAATGGGACAAAGTAATGGGGTATAATCTGTTGAAGATAACTTTATAGTATTATCAACTGGTCTGGGAAGAAATGCACATGTGTTGAAATATTCACTTTGCAAGCTAAATAATATGACTGAATGTATAAAAGAACTCAAAATAAAATTAAATTAAATTTAACAACAACAACAAAAAAAAATCCAGACCCAAAAAATACAAAGAACCCAAGTAGAATCAGTCCAAGAAGATCCTCTCAATGCCACATTATAGCTAGATTGGCCAAAATGACAGACAAAGACAAGATACTAAGATTGGCAAGGGAGAAATGTCAAATCATGTACAAAGGCTCTCTTATCAGACAAACACCAGACCTCTCTTCGGATACAATGTAAGCAAGGAAAAAATGGGGAAATATATTAAAATGTTAAATGAAAAACAATTTCAACCAAGAATACTACACTTGGCAAGATTATCCTTATGGGAAAAGAAAATAAAAACATTCTCAGATAAACAAGACCCAAAGGAATTTACCAACTCTAGACCAGCTCTTCAAGAAATTCTGAAAGGAGTACTATATCAAGAAAACTGAAGGGAGACAGACAGCAAAAAGAGAACAAAAAACAGCCAGGAATATGGTCAACTTAATGGTAGAGACAAGACTGAAAATATTGATAATAATGTTGAATGTCAATGGATTAAATTCTCCGATCAAGAGATGCAGACTGGCTGAATGGATTAAAAATTAGAAACTCTCCATCTGCTGCCTACAAGAAACCCATCTCATGGATAAAGACATACATAATCTGAAAGTGAAGGGCTGGAAAAAGGTATTCCATGCAAATGGAAACCAAAAAAAGAGTGGGATTCGCTACACTGATTTCAGACAAAAATAAGCTTTAAGACAAAAACCATAAGAAGAGACAAAAAAGTGCATTATATAGTAGTAAAAGGGCTAATAAACCAAGAAGATATAACGCTTATAAATATCTATGCACCGAACTCAGGAGCAATCAAATATGTAAAGGAAAGACCGCTAGATCTAAAAGGAGAGATAGACTGTAACATTATAATTGTTGGAGATCTCAATACCCCATTATCTCCTTTAGACAGATCAATGAGACAAAAAATAAGCAAAGAGATTCAGGACCTAAATGATACCATAAATCAGATGGACTTGATAGACATCTATAGAACTTTTCACACACACACACACACACACACACACATTTTCTCAGCCCCATGTGGCATATTCTCAAAGACTGATCACATGTTAGGGCATAAAACCAGCCTTTACAGATTCAAAGGCATAGAAACTATATCCAGCGTCTTCTCCAACCACGATGGAATTAAACTTGATATTAATCTCAGGAAAAGCCCCAAAAATATACATATACATGGAAACTAAATTACCTACTTCTGAATGACTCCATGACTCCTGCAGAGATTAAGACAGAAATCAAAAGATTCATGGAAACTAATGATAATGAGTACACAAGTTTCTATAATCTATGGGATACTGCAAAAGCAGTCATAAGAGAGAAGTTCATAGCAATTAGTGCACACAAGAAAAAGATGGAAAGGTGGCAAAAGGACAACCTAACATCATGCCTCAAGAAATTGGAAAAAAAAATCCAAAAAATTCCAGGAGAAAATAAATTAAAAAAATTAGAGCAGAAATAAATGAAACAGAAAATAAATGAACTATACATAAAATAAATGAAAGCAAAAGCTGGTTCTTTGAAAAGATAAACAAGATTGACATATCATTACCCAGACTAATTAAGAAGAAGAGAGAAAGAACCAGATAAGTCAAATTTGCAACAAATCAGGCAACATTACAACAGACATAAGAGAAATACAAAACATTATTAGAGGACACTGTGAGCAACTCTATGCCAACAAAGAAGAAATTCTGGATGAGATGGACAAATTCCTGGACCACAGAATCTACCAAGATTGACTCAGGAAGACAGTGAAAGCCTGAATAGACCTATAACAAGCAATGAGATTGAATCTGTAAGAAATAACCTCCCAACAAAGAAAAGTCCAGGTCCCCAATGCCTTCACTGCCAAATTTTACAAAACTTTTAAAGAAGAGGTAAACCCCATTCTACTCACACTGTCCAAAAGGCAGGAACCCTTCTAAATTCATTCTATGAAGCCTCCATTACACTCATTCCCCAAACAGATAAGGATACGACAAAAAAGGAAAACTACAGACATATATCCCTGATGAATATAGATGCAAAAATTCTCAAGAAGATACTTGCTAACCATATTAAACAGCATATAAAAAAGTTTATTATTCATCCCGACCAGGTAGGCTTTATTCCAGGAATGCAAGGGTGGTTCAACATATGCAAAACCACAAATGTAATACACCATATTAACAGAAAGAAAGATAAAAACCATATGATCATTTCAATTGATGCAGAAAAAGCATTCGACAAATACAACATGCCTTTATGATCAAGACTCTCAGTAATATTGGTGTAGAAGGGTCGTTTCTCAGCATAATAAAAGCCATTTATGAAAAACCTACAGCTAACATTATACTGAATGGGGAAAAGCTTTTTCCACTAAAAATGGGTATAAGACAAGGCTGCCCACTTTCTCCACTCCTATTCAATATAATACTGGAAGTTCTAGCCAATGCAATCAGACAAAAGAAGAAAATAAAAGGCATTCAAATAGGGAAAGAAGAGCTAAAATTATCTCTGTTTGCAGATGACATGAGTGTAGACCTAGAAAACCCAATAGTATCCACAAAAAAACTTCTCGAAGCAATAAATGCATACAATAAAGTGGCAGGATACAAAATTAACTTACAAAAATCTATAGCATTTCTATATACAAACAACAGCAGAGACAGAACTGAAGAAGTAATTCCATTTACCATAGCCACAAGAAGCATAAGATACTTAGGAATAAAACTAACCAAGGAAGTCAAAGACCTCTATAAGAAAAACTATAAAAACCTTATAAAGGAAATTGAAAAGGACAGTAAAAAGTGAAAGGACACCCCATGTTCCTGGATTGGCAGAATAAATATAATCAAAATGGCAATCCTACCCAAAGTAATCTACATCTTTAATGCAGTCCCTATAAAATTACAAGAGATATTCTTCACAGATCTAGAAAAGACAATCATAGAAATTGTCTGGAACCATAAAAGACCTCGTTTTGCTAAAGTCATCCTGCACAAGAAGACTGGAGTAAGTGGCATCTCACTTCCTGATCCCAAAATATATTACAAAGATGTGATAATCAAAATAGCATAGTACTGGCATGAAAACAGACATGCGGACTAATGGACTAGAGTAGAGACTCCAGAAATAAACCCCAAAATATAAAGCCAACTCATCTTTGACAAAGGGTATCAGTCAATCCACTGGGAAAAGAAAAACCTCTTTAGCAAATGGTGCTGGAAAAACTGGATATCCACCTGCAGAAAGACGAATCTAAACCCCTATTTGTCACCATTAACAAAAATCAACTCAAAGTGGATCAAAGATCTAAACCTAAGACTGCAAACTATAAAACTACTGGTGGAAAACACTGAGGAAACTCTGGGAGACATCGGAGTAGGCAAAGACTTGTTAAGCAAGACCTCCAGAGCACAGGCAATAATATCCAAAATAGACAGGTGGGATTACATAAATTAAGGAGTTTCTGCACAGCAAAGGACATTCTAATTAGTGTGAATCGACAACCCTCATAATGGGAAATAATTTTTGTTAACTGTGCCTCAGATAAGGATCTGAGGACCAGAATATACAGAGAATTCAAGCAGCTTATCTGGAAGAAAATGATTACCCCAATTAAAAGATGAGAGAATGAGCTGAATAAACAACTCTCTAAGGAAGACATGCAAACAGCCAAAAAGCATATGAAAAAATGCTCGACATCCCTCATTGTAAGGGAGATCCAGATCAAAACCACAATGAGATACCACCTAACCCCAGTCAGAATGGTGAAGATTAAAATAAATAAATAAATAAATAAATAAATAAATATAAGTGCAGAGAGAATGTGGTGAAAGGGAGACACTCCCACACTGTTGGTGGAAATGTATATTGGCCCAGTCATTGTGGATAACAATATGGAGGCTCCTCAAAATCTTCAAATAGAACTACTATATGATACAGCAATTCCACTCCTGGGTATCTAACCAAAGGACAGAAGAGCACTCAGTCAGAAAAGCACTTGCACAACTATTTTCATTGCAGCATTATTCACGATTGTTAAGACATGGAACCCACTCAAATGTCCACAAACAGATGAATGGATTGAAAAATTATGGCACGTATACTCCATGGAATACTATTCAGCCACAAAAAAAAGGCCCTGGAATTTGATAGAAAGTGGACAAATATGGAAGATTTGTTGCTGAGTGAAGCAAGTCAGGCTATGAAAGAGAGACATTGTATGTCTCCACTTAACATATACCGACTATCCACACTCTATGGTAAAGACTGAAATACTGGAAAACATAAAGTATTAAAAATTGTAATGGACACTAGAGACAAGGTGGAAAGGGAGTGTGGGAGGGGAAGAGTGTAGGATAGGAAATTTGGGGGGAAATGGAGAGGTAAGACACTTGTGGAACACAGATAAGGTTTATTACCTGTTGACGAAAATGTGTATAACAGTCTTGGCTGGGCTGGACTGAGGTGTAAATCATGTTGAGTAAAGTCTCTTCACAATCTAAATGATATATAGCAATATAATGTTTGAATAATAATAATAAGTAAAAATAAATAAAAAATTAAATTTTAAAAAGAGAGAAAAAACATACCTAGGAATAAACCTAACAAAGGAAGTCAAAAAACTTTATAAAGAAAACTATGAAAATCTTAAAAAAAGATATTGAAAGTGACTTTAAAAAGTGGAAGGACATCCCATGTTCCAGGATTGGAGGAATTAACATAATCAAAATGGCAAGTCTACCCAAATTAATCTACAAATTTAATCTAATTCTAATCAAAATACCAGAGATATTCTTCGTGAAGCTAGAAAAGATAATCAGAATTTGTCTGGAATCATGAAAGACCTAGTATTGCCAAAGCAATCCTGTGCAAGAAGAGTGGAGTGGGAGGCACATCACTCCTTGATCCCAAGATATACTATGAAGCAGTGATCATGAAAACAGCATGGTATTGGGGAAAAAAAAAAAAAAAAAAAACAGACATGTGGGCCAATGGAATGGACTAGAGACCCCAGAAATAATGCCCAAAGCTTACAGCCAACTGATTTTTGACAAATGATACCAATCAATCCACTGGGAAAAGAAAAACCTCTTTGGTAAATGGTGCCGGAAAAACTGGGTATCCACCTGCAGAAAGATGAAACTGAACCCCCATTTTTCACCATAAACAAAAGTCAACTCAAAATGCATCAAAAATCTGAACCTAAGACCTCAAACTATAAAACTGCTGGTGGAAAATGCTGGGGAAACTCTGGGAGACATTCGGATAGGCAAAGATTTCTTAAATAAGACTCCCAAAGCAGAGGCAATAATCCCTAAAATAAACAGGTGGAGTTATATCATACTAAGAAGTTTCTGCACAGCAAAGGACACAGTAACAAGCGTGAATTGACAACCCTCAGAATGGGAGAATATTTTTGTAAAATATGCCTCAAACAAGGGACTGATAACCAGAATACACAGGGAGATCAAGTGTCTACGCAGAAAAAGAAAAAAGATTAACCAATTAAAAGATGGGAAACTGAGCTGAACAAAAATTTCCCTAAGGAAGACATATGAACAGCCAAAAAGCATATGAGGAAATACTCAACATCCATCATCATAAGGGAGATGCAGATTAAAACCACAATGAGATATCACCTAATCCCTAACTGTCAGAATGGCAAAGTTTCAAAATATAAAAAGTGATAAGTGTTGGCAGGGATGTGGTGAAAAAGGAACTCTCCTACACTGTTGATGGGAATGTAAACTGATTCAGCCACTGTGGAGAACAATATGGAGGTTCTTTAAAGATTTACAAATAGAACTACCACTTGATCCAGAAATCCCACTTCTGGGTATCTACCAAAAGAATAGGAGAATGCCCACTTGGAAAAGCGCTTGCACATCAATGTTTATTGAAGTGTTATTCACAATCACTAAGACATAGAACCAACCCAAATGTCCACAAACTGATGAATGGATTGAAAAAGTGTGGCACATATACTCCATGGAATACTATTCAGCCATAAAAAAAAACAACAAGACCCTGACATTTGATAGAAACTAGAGGATCTATTGCTGAGAGAAGCAAGCCAGGATATGAAAGAAAGATATTTTATGTATCCACTACATATATACCGACTATCTGCACTTTATAGTAGAGATAGAAATATTGGAATGTATAAAAGCAATGAAAATAGTTAGCGATGATAAGACAGTATGGAATGGGGCAAGAGAAGAGAATAGTATGGAAAAGGATAGCAAGAGAACAAATAGAGAGGCATGAGATTAGTGGGACATAGATATAATTTATTGCCTGTTGATGAAGATATATATAGTATTCTAAACTGGACTGATCTGAGAAGTATTTCATGTTGGGTAAAGCCTTTTTACAAGCAAAATGATAAATACTGATTAAAAGTTTAAAAATTAGAATAATAATAATAATCTGGAAAAATAATGAAAAGCTATTGGATGATGATGATGGGGATTTAAATGTCTTTGTATTGACTGATATGCATGGTATTCCTTCTGCAAAAAGAAATGAAATACATTGTAAAGTTATATGTGATTCAACATAATATAAACAAGATTATGATAATAAATTTTAAAAAGAAAGGAAGAAAAAAAGGAAAAGAGTAACATCAAAAATAATCCCAAATTGGGGACCAGCAGTTAGCATAATGGCTATGTTGCTGGACTCCCACGTAGTCAACCGCGGTTCGAGTCCTGGACCCAGTGGCTTAAACTCATGCCGGGCACGTGTGCATGCATGCCCAAGATCCTGAGAGGAGAATGGAGGAGAAGGAATTGCGGCATGACCATCCCCTCTGGGGGGTGATTTCTCGCTTTCTGTCTCTAATGTCTCTCTCTGTCTGTCTGGCAAGCGCACGCGCCCTATAGCAAAAACCTCTCCAAAAAAAAAAAAGAAAAAATAAATAATCCCAAATAGAATCAACACAAAAAAGATCCTTCCCCCAGCACATCATAGCCAGATTGGTAAAAATTAAAGACAAAGACAATATTCTAAAAATTGCAAGAGAGGAATGTCAAGTTACTTATAAAGGCTATCCCATTAGGTTAACATCAGACTTCTCAACTGAAACAATGCAGGCAAAGAAGAAATGGGAAGATGTGTTCAAAACATTAAAATAAAAGCAATTTCAACCAAGAATACTATATCCAGCAAGATTGTCCTTCAAATGGGAAGAGCAAATAAAAGTATTCTCAGATAAACAAAAACTGAAAGAAACCCCAATCATAGACCAGCTCTACAGGAAGTATTGAGGGGACCATTGCATCAGGATAACTAAAGAGAGACAACCAGAAATAGGAGAAAAAACAACTGATAAAAGGGCTAACAAGGCGTTGGTGGTATAGTGGTTAGCATAGCTGCCTTCCAAACAGTTGACCCGGGTTCGATTCCCGGCCAACGCAGGAGGTTCCTTTTGGGGTCGGCAGGTGGTGTGGTGGTTAAGGACGCTGGACTCCCACATGGCTGACCACAGTTCGAATCACAGACCTGGCAGCTTGCTTTCTCACTCTCTCTCTCCTTGCTCACTCTGTCTCTCCCTGGTCAAATTAAAATAAATAAATATTCTTTAAAAAAAAAAAAAAGGACTAACAAAATGACAGGGATAAATCCACAAATATCAATAATAATATAGAATGTTAATGGATTAAATTCTCCCATTAAAAGACATAGACGGGCTGAATGAATACAAAAGCAGAAGCCAACTACATGCTGTATACAAGAAACACACCTCACTGATAATGACATACATAGACTGAAAGTGAAGAACTGGAAAAAGATATCCCATGCAAATGGAAGCCAAAAGACTGGAATAGTGATACTGGTATCAGAAAAAATAGACGTTAAGATTAAAAATGTAAGAGACAAAGAAGGACATTATATAGTACTAAAAGGATTTGTTCACCAAGAAGATATAACACTTGTAAATATCTATGCACCAAATATCTATGCACCCAACACTGGAGCACCTAAATACATCAAAGAGAGACTGTTAGATCTCAAGGGAGAGAGAGACTGCAAAACAATCATTGTAAGGGATCTCAACACCCCACTGACTCCTCTGTACAGATCATCTAAACAAAAAGTAAACAAAGAACTACAAGATCTAAATAATGCCATACATGAAATGGGCTTGACAGACATCTATAGAGTATTTCACCCAATTACCAAAAAATGTGCATTTTTCTTATTCCCAGATGGAATATTTTCTAAGCTTGACCACATGATAGGACACACAACAAGCCTTTAAAAATTCAAAGGTATAAAAACTATATATAGCATCTTTTCTAACCACAATGGAATCAAAGTTGAAATCAATTACAGAAAAAGCCCTCAAAAATTCACAGACCCATGGAAACTAAACAACCTACTCCTAAATGACTTTACAACTACAGAAGAAATTAATACTGAAATCAAAAGGTTCATAGAAACCAGTGATAATGAACAAACAAGTGTTCATAACCAAACTATAAAACTAGTGGTGGAAACCCTGGGGAAAGTCTGGGAAACCTTGAAGTAGGCAAAAACTTCTTAAGCAAGACTCCCAAAGCACAGGCACTAATCCTCAAAATAGTTGAGATTACATCAGATTAAGAAGTTTCTACACAGTAAAGGACACAATAATTAGTGTGAATCAATGACCCTCGGAATGGTTGAGAATTTTTGTTAACCATGCCTCAGATAAGGGACTGAGAACCAGAATACACAGGGAACTCAAGCAGCTTACCTGGAAGAAAATGATTAACCCAATTAAAAGATGGGAAAATGAGTTGAATAAACAACTCTCTAAGGAAGACATATGAACAGCCAAAATCATATGAAAAAAATGCTCAACATTCCTCATTGTAAGGGAGATGCAGATCAAAGCACAATGAGATACCTCCTAATCCCAGTCAGAATGGTGAAGATAAAAAAAAAAAAAATGATAAGTGCTGGCAGGGATGTGGTGAAAGGGGAAGTCTTCTACCTTGTTGGTCGAAATGTAAATTGTTCTAACCACTGTGGAGAACAATATGGAGGTCCCCTGAAGACCTTCAAATAGAACTACAATATGATCCAGCAATTCCACTCCTAGGGATCTACCCAAAGGACAGTCAGAAAAGCACTTGCACAGCTATATTTATTGCAGCATTATTCATGATTGCTAAGACATGGAATCAACCCAAATTTCCACAAAAAGACAAATGAATTGAAAAAGTGTGGCACATATACTCCATGGAATACTATTCAGTCATAAAAAAACAAAAAGACCCTGGCATTTGCTATAAAGTGGACAAACATGGAAGATTTATTGCTGAGTGAAGCAAGTCAGGCTATGAAAGAGACATTGTATGACTCCACTTAACATATACTGATTACCTACACTCTATCGTAGAGACTGAAAGACTGGAAGACATAAAAGTATTGAAAATTGTTATGGACACTGGAGACAAAATGGAAGAAGAGTGGGAGAGGGGAAGCACATAGGAAGGGAAACTTGGGAGAAAATGGAGAAATAAGACATTCATGGAACACCAATATGGTTTGCTGCCTGTTGGTGATGTCGTGTGTAGTATTTTCAACTCGCTTGCTATGTGGCATATATCATGTTGGGTAAAATCTCTTTACAAACTAAATGATATATAATGATTTAAGGTATAAATAATAAAAAAGACATCTATAATTTAAAAAAAAAAAAACTTGATCTCCATGGAAATCAGAGAATCTACCAGATACCAGATTTTGGAGTGGTTCATGAAGAGCTTAAACCTCCTCTATCTTTGTGACAATAGATTTGCAAAGCTAAAGAATGTATTCTATTATCTGCCTGTCCAAATCTCATTGCCCTCACTGTTTGACTGTCCAGTAAGCTTTAAAAAAGGGTACAGACATGTTCTTATTAACAGTATATGGCTGCTCGAAGCAGTGGATCATCATGCGATTTCTGAAGAAGAAATAATTCAGAGTTGGCATCTCCCAAAAAGATTCAAAACATGTAACCACTGACTTTTCCTTAATTTCTGCCCTGCTTTGAGAAAGGGAACAACTTAGGAGGATGACATTAATAATATTAAAGATATTATTTCAAAAATTAATGAAGTTCTAGCTCATCATTCACTAGCTCTGATTGTTCAAAGATGGATACGTGGTTTCTTAGAAAAAAATTGAGCCCTTTGTTTTTGTGTAAAAAACAGCAGGAAAAAGTTTTCCAAGAATATGAAAAAAAAGTGGTTCTACATAACTAAAGGATATGAAAATATGCTCTTTAAGGATATAGTTTTCAAACCTGAAACTAAAAGAAAAGTTTGCACATTGGATACATAATTTATATACTCCTATTGATTTAAACAAGTCTAGTGAACACAGAAAACATGTTTCTTCTATTTTACATGAATTAAAAGTAAAAGATATTGGCATGAAATTTTAAAAATCAAGACATCTTATTCAAAAAGGTCAGAAGAAATCTGAAGGTGAAGATGAAAATTTGGATACTAGTTTTAGGATACCAGTATCCAAACTACCCCTACATAATTCAGATTAATTGATGTATGCTACAGTATTGAGAGAGAAAAGACAAGATTATCTCCCTGCATATGTCCAACGCTATTTTTTTTAAAGAATTATTTATTTAATTTTATTAATTAATTCATTTATTTTAATTTGACCAGAGAGAGACATAGTCACAGGGAAAGAGAGAGAGAGAAAGCAAGTCACCAGGTCCAGGACTTAAACCATGGTTGGCCATGTGGGAGTGTCCAGCACCTTAACCACCATGCCACCTGCTAGGCCCTGTCCAACCCTTTTCTATCACTCATCAAAAACCAGTAACTGGGAACCAGCAGTTAGCGTAATGGCTATGTCGCTGGACTCCCACGTAGTCGACCGTGGTTCGTGTCCCAGACCCGGTGGCTTAAAACTCACACCGGGCACGTGTGCGTGCGTGCCCAAGATCCCGAGAGGAGAATGGAGGAGAAGGAATTGCGGCGTGACAATCCCCTCTGGGGGGTGATTTCTTGCTTTGTGTCTCTCTGTCTCTCTCTGTCTGTCTGGCGAGCGCACGTGCCCTATAGCAAAAATCTCTCCAAAACAAACAAAAAAAAAACCCAGTAACTAAAAAAGATACACTGTTGGAGAGAAATATAAAGGGAGAGGCTTTTAGGACACACAGAGCTTGTATAAAACCACAAAACCTTGGGACCAGCAGTTGGCGTAATGGCAGAATCTTAAAGAAATTGATAAATATCACACAGAGAAAAAAAAAAAAAAAAAAAAAAAAAAAACTGGAATGCCATAAAGAAAAAATTACAGCTGTATCCATGATACAAATTGCTAAAGAGTTAGCCTGACACTTCATGAGCATTTAAATAATAAAACATACACCACACAAAAACTAATTGAAAAAGATAACAAGGTAATTCAGACTGGTTTATGACAACTTCGAAAAGGCAAATTCAACTACTTTGGGTTAGGCCGGCAGCAGCCTTCCCCTCCGTGCGCCGCCCACCTACAGCTGCATTGCTAATGGCCGAGCAGAGCTGGCTCTGACCAAGGGCTCCTGTCAGCTATGTCTACCATGTGCTCTCTATTGATGGAATTACTTAGGTGTTACAGACAATGCCTTGGATACTGTGACACCACCTGAATTTCTGGAGCAAGTTAGTGATATTTTCAAGAAATCCTTTGATGTCACCAGAACATTTGTCTCCTTCAAATGCAGTTGCTGCAGATTTTCAACAAGTATTAGTAAAGTATATGATGAAATACAATACAACCCAAGACAATGACACTATTTCCATAATGAGGAGTCAAGTGACTGATGTAAAAAAAGTTATGGCACAAAATATTGATAAAATTTTGGAAAGAGAAACAGCATTGAATGTCTTCCTTGATAGAACAGATGATCTCCAAACAACTGTCAAAGAATTAAAAATAAATAAATAAGAAATATTCCTAGGAAGGGGACCAGCAGTTAGCTAATGGCTATGTCGCTGAACTCCCATGTAGCTAGCTGACTGCGGTTTGAGTCCCAAACCCAGTGGCTTAAACTCATGCTGGGTGAGTGTGCGTGCGTGCCCAAGATCCTGAGAGAATGGAAGAGAAAGGAGTGCGGCGTGGCCACCCTCCCTCACCTCCCCCCCCCACACCCCCCACACACCCCCAGGGGATGATTTCTCGCTTTCTGTTTCTCTGTCTCTCTCTGTCTTTCGGGCAAGCGCACACGCCCTATACCAAAAACCTCTCCAAAAAAAAAAAAAAAAAAAGAAGAAAAAAAAAAAGGAGCACAAACTCTAGAATCAGACGGCCAAGATTCTACTTTCAGTTCTGCCATATAATGTTTACTTCGGACAAGTACTTAACCTGTGCCCTGTTTTCTCACTTAGAGTTAATAATTTACTGAATAGAGGACTTACATTTCCTGCATAAGTAGTAAATACTGTTTAAATGTTAACTATTACTATGGAAAAAGTATTACATTATGGCCTTGCTTAGGTCTGTACTTTATCCTTACCTAGAAAACACCTTGGCATTAAAATACCCTTAGAAATAAAATCTTAAGGGACCAGCAGTTAGCATAATGGCTATGTCGCTGGACTTCCATGTAGTCGACCGCGGTTCGAGTCCTAGACCCAGTGGCTTAAACTCACACCAGGCGCGTGTGCGTGCGTGCCCAAGATCCCGAAAGGAGAATGGAGGCAAAGGGATTGTGGTATGGCCATCCCCCCTAGGGAGTGATTTCTCGCTTTCTATCTCTCTGTCTCTGTCCTTCTGGCGAGCACACGCACCCTATAGCAAAAACCTCTCCCAAAAAAAAAAAAAAAAAGAAAAGAAAGAAAGAAAAAAAAGAAAGTAATAGAATCTTAAAAATATAGTGCAGATACACACTCAACCTCTCCTACATATTAAATTTAAAGTGAAAATTCAGACCATTACCTTGTGTAAGGATGAAAAAAAAAAAATAGCTGTATTATTGCCCTAATAGATTATAGGTCCTGTCTTATCTTTCCACCCTAATAGCCATTTTTACTGTTAGTACTCTATCAAATAACCTCAAATCACTAGGATTCCTAACGAAAGTGGGACCAGCAGATGGTATAATGGTTATATCACTGGACTCCCATGTAGTTGTCCACAGTTTGAGTCCAGAGCCAATGGATTCCATCTGTGATTTGAAGCCCCAGCCCAGTGAGCCTGACATACGCTTTGTACATGTGAGTGTCCAGGGTTCGATGGACTTAGAAGAATGAAAGGAGGGGACTGCACTGTGACCAGACCCTGTGGAAGGTGCAATCTCAATCTCTCTCTCTCTCTCTCTCTGTCTCTCACACACACACACACACACGTATGTGCATGATCTAACCTGAATAAAGAAAATAAAATGAAAAAAAAATTCAACTACCTTGAAAAAGTTAGAACCAGATGAGCTCTGTTTCCAAAAGAAAAAACCCAGAAGCCTGCAGATCATTTATTAGTTTGAAACTTAAATAATGAGTGCACTCTTCTGATCAAAGGAATGATGAAAATAGACAGGTTGAAGAATAATGAGGTTGTCCAGAAAAAGAAACAGTCGATTGTTCAGGAAAATCTAAAAACAGAAAAACATCAAAAGGATGTATAAAAGAAATTTAAATTAATTTTTAAAAAATAAATAAATGTAATATAAAAATTATAATAATAACATTTTTAAAAATTTAAAAAGGATTTACTTAAACAAAGGAAATATTTTAGGGCTGAAGAAATTTTTAAAAGACATTGTGAAGAAAAATTTGTTATTGATAGAATTGCCTTTCAAAAAGCCTCTGAGGGACCAGCAGGTGGCATGGTGGTTAAGACGCTGGACATTCCTACATGGCCAACAATAGTTCAAGTCCTGGACCTGGTGGCTTGCTTTCTCACATTCTCTTTCTCTCTCTGTGTCTCTCTCTGGTCAAATTAAAATAAATGAATGAATAAATAAAAATAAACAATTATTTTTTTTAAAGTCTCTGAAATACCTCAAGATGTAAAAACAAACATTGCAATTGTGAAAACAAGTTCAGGCTTTAAAGTTCCCAATGGAGGACAAAATGAACCAATGCCAGAAAACATCCTATCATCATCTTAACATATGGCCATTATCTTCAGTTGGAGAACTTTGAAATAATACTCTGAAAGAAGAAATACTCCATGTCACAAGATGAATTTTTTATATAAATCTTCTTGCGAGTATAAAAAATAGTTTAAATGTTTCTTTTATTGGTCACAACTTGAAATAAAATTGACCTGGCACATCAAGAAAGTTCCTTATATAACCAGGTGCCCATGACTATTTTATTGTAGGCAATATTGTGAACACATTGCTTATATTGTTTCATATTCTTTCAGAGTATAGCAATTGTTTTTTCTAGTACCTCTCCACTTTATTAAGGTTGGCCAACATGGCACTCATGTATTCAAACATTCATTACAAGTTTTCAGTGATGTTTAGCTTCTGAATTATTTTCCATCATTAGGTTAGGCACATTAGTTTATATTATATAGAAAATACTTATCTTTAGGATACAGACAGGAACAAGTATAATTTGCAAATGCTACAAAAATTGAATCCAAATCTCAGTTAACCTCTTTCCTAAACTGCAACCATTCATTTAGTCTTGATTGACAACAGACCAAAAACCACCACGTCAGCCTGTCTGTGTGAGAGTCTGGTGACTTAGAAATCCCTGAAAGAGCAGTAAGCTGTCATTACTGGAAAGCTCAAACACTGGCAAGTCTTAATTGCAAAGTATTTAACAGAAGGCCACAGGAGTTGTTTTCCTAAGGGAGCTAGAACTATCGATGTCGTTTAGTAATGCATTGAAATGGCATTGCCTAGTGCAAGTGTTGCACAGAAACTTCAGGTCACCTTGACTAGATCAATTATTTCGGATATATTTCCACTATCATGGTGTGGCCCTGTCCTCCAGCCTCACAGGCAGCCACTAAGCCATACTGGCCTCCTTCCTTCCGTAATCTGTGGGCTGCGGCCATGACCAACCGGCAGCCAGTGGCTCCAAACGGGTGTCCCAAGGACAGTGATCCACCCCAGTTATTGAACTTGTTCAGAGGAGGAGCTCCAACCTTGGTTTTTCTGTTCATGTAGTTTTGTGAAAACAAAAGTCAGAATCCATGGCTTTAAAATCAGCCAAGATCTGACCTGAAAAAGCTTCGTGAAATTCAAAAACATCAATATCATTCATGGTTGATCCCGCCTTTTCTAGAACTTTTGGAGTACTGTATGTTGGTCCAAGTAAAAGCTGATCTTTTGGATCCTGAGATACATACACAAAATCCCTCAGATATGCCTTTGGCTTATAACCCATGGCCAGGGCATTCTCCTCTGCCATGATCAGCATTGCAGATGCACCATCAGTCAGGAAAGAAGACTTTGCAGCTGTCACTGTACCGTAGGGCTTGATGAAGGCTGGCTTTAGTTTGGCCATCTGCTCCAGTGAGGAAGGACAGATGCCATTGTCTTTGGTAACTGTATCTTTTCCTGGAACGTTGAAGGGCACGACACCAGAAAGGAAGCCTTCATCCTGCACCTTCTTGGCCAGACTGTGAGAGTGCAGCGCATACTCATCCTGTTCCAGCCTAGAGATAGCAGAGGTGGCAGCCAGGCGGTCCACAGAGTGGCCCATGGTCTCGCTGGTGGAGAACTCGGCCACCGCCGGGAGCTTAGGTGATAGGAAATTCAGTCTAAATTTAGAGAGTAAAGACAGTCGCTGGCCCAGTGTCTTGGCCTTATTGAGATCAAGCATCATTTTCCTCATTTTCCTTGAATGACATCGGACATTAATTCAATCCCGTCGGCGATGACCACATCACACTGGCCAGAAGCAATCAAGCCAACACCTGTGGTCATAGCCTGGTTGGAGGAGATGCAAGCCATGGTGACCATGTGGGCGGGGGTTCTGTCAGAGAAGCCAGCTCCAAGGGCAGCCTCTCTTGCCACGTTGCTTGTTTTCACTTCCTGAATAACTGTGCCAAAGACAATATAATCAACAACTTCCTTTGAGACATTGGTCTGATGCAATAAACCCATAAGTGCTGCTCAGCTCAAATCATGTGGCATTAGGTCTTTATACGAAGTGCCTGACAGCAAAAATAGGATGCAAACACCATCAACTACCACGATATTCCTTATGTTAGGTTTGGCTAATGTCTTCTTTGATTTAGTCTGGATGGCTGGGGCAGCACGTAGCTGGGACAAACAGCTCAAAGGTCTTATTGAAAATATGAGGGCCCATTTTGATGTACTGGGAAGATTTTTAAAAGTGTAAGTCAAGATGGAAGTCATTCTGAAACCTCTGTTCGCTCCCTCGCGACCTCCTGCTCCCAGCGAGCTTCGGACTCAAGTGCTAAGATAGCTAGCTGAGTATAGCAATTTGTAAACTATTTTCAGTTTCTCAGGCAACTTAAGATAGCAATTTCTGCCTTTCTTGCTGCTTTTTATTAGGGCACTGTGTACTTTGATTATTTTCATTACCTGCTTTCACATATTTAATTATATTTCCTGTTTATTTTGTTAAAACTGTTTCTGAGTTTGTTTTCTCAAAACAAAGGTTTCACCATTGCAATTGTGACTCATGGACTTATACAAATTCAGAAAAAGTAAATGATAAAAAATAATTTAAGCATTTCTGTCATCTTCTCTGGAGATAGACTTTTGCATATTTACTTTTGATGTATTGGCCTTTCTGTTGGCATATATGTAGAAGTGAGGAAGAAAGAGAATGGTGAAGGCAGAAAGAGAGAAACAAGAAAGGACACATTTAGTTATGTAATTATAATCATAAAGCACTAAGAAATCATATCTATTGATTTTAAGTCCATTTAATATATAGTAATGGAGAAAATTAGAAAAATATTAAAAAGATAAAAAATGATTTTGTTCAAAAAAAATTCACAACAAAAGCTCCTGGAAGTGATAAACAAATATAGTAAAATGGCAAGATACAAAGTAAATATACAAAAATCTATAGCATTTTTACACATCAACAATAGACAAACTGAGACAGAATTGAAGAAAGAAATCCCATTGCAATAACCACAAAACCAATAAGGTATCTAGGAATAAATCTTACCAATGACGTCAAAAATCTCTATGAGGAAAACTATGAAACACTAGAAGAAGAAATTTAAAATAATACAAAAAGATGAAAAAATATCACATGTTCTTGGATTGAAAGAATTAATATAATTGAGATGACAATCCTATCCAAATTAATCTATAAATTCAAGGCAATCCCAATCAAACGACCAGAGATATTCCTTACAGAAATGTTTAAAAATCATAAAATTTGTCTGGAGGTGTAAAAGTCCCCTTGTTGCCAAACCAATACTGTACAAGGGGAATAAAGTAGGAAGCATCTCACTTCCTGACCTCAAAACATACTACAATGCCGTAAAAATTAAAACAGCATGGTATTGGTAAAAACAAATAAATAAATAATTAATTAAAAAACAGATAAACCAATGGAACAGAATTGAGAACCTCCAAATAATTTCCCAAACATACAGCTAACGAATCCTTGACAAAGGGCATAAAATAATCCAGTGGGGATTACCTCTTTAGGTAATGGTGCTGGGGGAACTGGATATCCACATGCAGAAGATTGAAAATGGATCCTTAAGTCTCACTAAATACAAAAATTAACTCAAAAGTGAATTGGGGACCTAAATATAAAACCTCAGACTATAAAAATAATGGTGGAAAACACAGGAAAAACTCTTGGAGGCCTTGAAGTAGGCAAAGACTTCTTAACGAAGACCTCCAAAGCACAGGCAACAGTCTCAAAAATAGACAAACGGTGCTATATTAGGCTGAGAAGCTTCTGCACAGCCAAAGAAACAATAAGTAAAGTGAAAAGACAACCCTCAGAGTGGGAGAAAATATTCGCAAATTATATCTCAGTAAGGAACTGATAACCAGAACACACAGGGAACTCAACCAGCTTACCCACAAAAAAATAAAATAAAATAAAAAATTAATCCAATTAAAATATCAGAAAATGAGCTAAACAGACAGTCTCCAAAGAAGACATATAAACAGCCCAAAAGCATGTGAAAACATGCTCGACATCACTTATAATTTAAAAAAATGCAAATCAAAACCACAATTAGATATCACTTAACCCTAGTCAGAATGGCTAAAATTAGGAAAATAAATAATGATCAGTGCTGGCAAGGATGTGGTAAAAGAGAACTCTCCTACAATGTCGGTGAGGATGTAAATTAGTACTACCACTTTGGAGAACTTTATGAAGATTCCTTAGAAACCTATGAATAGAACTACCATACAACCCAGTAACTCCACTTTTAGGTATTTACCCAAAGGATAGAAAAGCCCTCAGTAAGAAAAACACTTACACATCCATGTTTATTGCAGCATTATTTATAATAACTAGAATGTGGAATTACCACAAATGTCTAAAAATAGATGATTAGATTGAAAAAATGTGGCACATGTACTCTATAGAATACTACTCAGTCATAAAAAAAAAATAATAAAACCCTGACATTTGATACAAAGTGGATAAATATGGAAGACTTAATGCTAAATGAAGTAAGTCAGACTAAGAAAGACAGACTTTGTATGCCCCCCTCAATATATACCGACTATCTGTGCTCTCTGGCAGAAACTGAAAGTTCAAAAGGTATAGTAGCAGGGAGGGCAACAGGTAGATACTAGAGACAGTAAGGATAGGGGAAATATGGGGGAGGGGGGGTTATGGAGGAAGGGAGGGAGGAGAAAAGGGGAAAAAAGAGAAAAAAGACACCTATTGCCAAAAAAATGAAAAGCTATTTGCTGATGATGATGTGTATAGTAATGTCTTTGTCTTAACTGATATACATGGTAATCATGCTGGAAAAAGAAATGTTAAAATGTAAAGATATATGTGATTAAATGTAATATAAATAAAATAAAACAAAATACAAAGAATTTTGGACATGCACACATGTACACCTGGTGCGTTTTTCAGACCACCAGGCCCAGGACCCAAACCACATAGCCAGGATTCAATGCCTTAACTCCATGCCACCTGCTCACCTTATTGGTAGGTATTTTAGGGAATATCCATGTATTAGGATTCATTGAACATTTTTGTCATAATTAAGCTGGGTCAGGATTTAGGGGAAGAAGGACACAGAAGTGAAATATCATGTGTTCACATCCTTTCAAGGGGACTAACTATCAACATGACCTACCCCACATGATGTTGACCTTGGTTGTCAGAGATCATGTTTGCAAGATTTCTCCACTGTAAATTTACATTTCTTCCTTCTCTCTTTTCGTGTGGTCACTTAGTCACATTGTAAACATGAACTCTAGCCCTGAATACACTCATGAGGACACATTATATAAACTGAAGTCAAGGAACATGCCTCAGAATAATGCGCTTTCACTCTAGAACTGTGAAATTACTTTAAAAAAAATGGGCCAGCAGATAACATGGGGGTTAAGGTGCTGGACTCCCACGTGGGTGAGTGTGGCTCAAGTCCTGGACGTGGTGCCTTGCTTTCTCACTTTCTCTCTCTCTAGTGAGCACGCAGGTCCTATAACAAATTTTAATATTAATAGTAATAATTAATTAAAATAAATAATTCTTTCAAAGGAGAAAAATAGAAAATTTGAGGAAGTGTTTCCGAAGAAAGGAACATGTAAACTAAGCATGAAGTGAAATATTGATTGGATGCTGATTCACACACATAAAAAACTATATGCATGATTGTGACAATAAGCCAAATTGGAATATGTAAGATAGAATAGATAACAATATTATGTCACTACTACAAGTCCTTGAACTTTATCATTTTACTTCAGATATATAGGCTAAATCCTTGTTCATAAAAATTATAAACTGAAGGGGCTTTTGAAATAATTATCTATTTAATTAATTTATTTGTTATTAATATTTTTTAATTTGTTCAGAGAGAGAGAGGTCTTGGACTCAAACCATGGTCGGCCATGTGGGAGTGGAGAACGGAGGCCTTCCAGAACAAAGAAAGATAAAAGGCCATGCTTGGAATTTAAGTATGCATGTGTAGCTCTTAGTACCTTGTAGCCCGGTCTCTCTATAGCAACTCTGGAACTCCATGAAAGCCTAAATCTAACAGTCCCATAGCCCAATACATACCTGCAGAGTTCTGTGGCAGCCTTATCGTGTAAGTTACCCAGTCAAAGAGTACAGAACCACATAAAGGAGAACCAAGAAACTAAGATGAATATAAGGAAGAGCTCCCCTCCCAAATGTGAGTCAGCTGAGCCACTGCTGATTTCCTGCTGAAGGCCTCCATGTCCTGTCCCTTGATAAATGTCCAGCTATAGGAGTCCAGCACCCTCAACCACTGTGCCACCTGCTGGCCCCTACATTGAAGGTTTCTTAAGTGTGTCCACTTACTTCTTGAGAGAAAGAAAGAGACAGATGAAAGAGTATATGAAGAAAAGTAGAGGGACCAGCAGTTAGCGTAATGGCTATGTCGCTGGACTCCCACGTGGTCGACCGTAGTTCACGTCCCTGACCCGGTGGCTTAAAACTCACGCCGGGTGCATGTGCATGCGTGCCCAAGATCCCGAGAGGAGAATGGAAGAGAGGGGATTGCGGCATGGCCATCCCCCCTGGGGGGTGATTTCTTGCTTTCTGTCTCTCTGTCTCTCTCTGTCTGTCTGGCGAGTGCACGCACCCTGTAGCAAAAACCTCTAAAAAAAAGAAAAAGAAAAAGAAAAAAAGAAAAAGAAAGAAAAAAAGTAGAATAAGAGAAAAGAAATACTTTAAGGGTTAATGGTGTAGAATTCTTCTCCAAAAAAGACCATAAAGCAGCATGTGGTTATAAGGCAAATATTGAAACTGTTGATAAATAAAGGTGAAAAAACTTTGAAAGCAGCCATATTCACAACTAGGAGTTCGACAGATCCTAAGTTTGCATTAGGGGACTCAGAGATTGCCCAGATTTTTTAAGAGAAATTATGAACAATCATATTTCTACCCAGTGGTTTCAGAGCCTCATATCCTCCCGGTAAGTAAGCAGCATGATGAACCAGCAGTCGGCTTATTGGTGATCTGCACGCTGGACAATGGTCCCCAAGCCCCAGAGCTGATTCGCCTGGAGCTGTTGCCTTACACATGATTTCATAAGTCATTCCAATATTCTGTCGGACCAAATGTTTCCAGATGCTGCTGCATATGGCAGGGTCGGTGGATCCTGATAGTGCACGTCCATTGCTATAATTCCGTTACCCTTGAACTGGTCTTTTGTTCAGAGCATGTGGTGCTCAGGTTCTGCAGCAGTCCGCCCAGAGTTCTGTCAGTCTCTCAGAAAGCAGGCTGGCCCAGGCGCTACATATTAGAAAGTGTCAATCAGGAGGAGACAAGCCACTGCCTCCTCTTGGTGGAAATGGGTCTGATGTGCGGAACATGCTACTGAATGATTGTTTGGTGCCCCCTTGAGGAATGACATCATATTGAGGGCTCAGAACTGGTCTCTGCTGCTGAGAGGTCAGGCACCGGATCTCAGGGATAGGAAGGTCAGCCTTGCCATAGGGTGCCCGCGCTGTTGAACCTTTGTGAAAGCTCCTTCCTCTGCATTAGTAGTCATGTCCATGAGCCTCTTGTGAGCACAGAGAGAGGCGAGGGCCGAGATCCATCTCTGCAGAGGAGCGTGAGCTTGAGTGTCCGTGGACATAACTCACAGATCTGCACGCTCTGACCACTCCATAAGTCTGTCCACGATCCTCTACCTGAGAGCTCCTTTCATTCCAGGCTTCAGGTTCTGTATTTTTTGCAGAACTCACACTGCCAAGTCATTTATGAATGTCCAGAAGTCTGGGCGCACCTTTTGTTTATTTGTTTGTTTTTTAAGAGAGATTTTCCTATAGGGCACGTGTGCTTGCCAGAGGGACAGAGAGAGAGAAAGTGAAAATTACCCTCAGGGAATGACCAACCACAATCCTTTCTCCTCCATTCTCCTGGGATTTGGGGTATGCATGTACTTGGACTGGTGTGAGTTTTAAGCCACAAGGTCTGGAACTTGAATGGTGGTCGGCCACGTGAGAGTACAGTGCTTTGACCACTGTGCCACTTGGCCCTTGTCTGGGCACATTTTTAGCTCAGGAGGGTTGTACATCAGGACGCAAAATCAATGAGATGAATGAATCAATGAGATGAATGTCTGTCATGAATCACACAAAGTCATTTATGCTGAAGGCTTACCTAACGTTTCTAACTGGAATCCAATTATGCCTTCAGACCTCTTTTTAATCTATAAGAAAGTATACACAAAGGAACTGGATAAATCAACCCTAAAAGGCAAACTGTGAATTATTCCATGCCTATCTTCTGGTGAATGAAACAGGTGTCATGCTGATTGAGTTAATGAAGTTGCTAAGCACATTTGTAGCTGTGGGTTAGGTAGGGTTGTTATATATGTGATGCTAAGATGGACTCTGGATGATGTATGCGGAAAAAGCACTGATCTAAACAACACTGAGCACTGAACACTTCCTAGAGCATCTCTAGGAGGGTGTGAAACCAGGTTTCGAACCTGGGTTCAACAGGGGAAAATGGGAACGAGGACCATCCACAACCAATATCGCATCACAGAATGAGTCCTTTCAAGACTATGTTGACTTCAAACACTGATGATTTATCTCTGCTGGCCACAGTGGAAAGCAGACACTGGAACTTTCCCTAGAAATGGAGAATTTCTCGTATGAATGGGATGAATTCTTTTGTATTATAATAACTCTTTGTCTCTAGTTTAGAAAGCAGAACTCCAGGGAGAGGCATTTGACTGGTCAACTCTTGGCTACCAGAGCTTCTTGGACAGCAGCAAAAGTGCAAATTTGGTATTTTGAGGTTCATATAGGATTGGACCAGAGCTGCTCCCACAGGCTCACATGATGGATGATGCAAAGTCAGGACAATGGCGGTCACTGCCATCCAGACTGGGTGGTACTGGAGACAGTATTTTTTTTTCTTCTGAAGTATGTGGCTAGCAAAGTTTTGTTGGGACTAGTAAACATTTAATAATGATTTTGTGGTCCATGTTCTTTGGCTGTATTTGGGTTAATTTTTGCAGTTTCTGGTTGTGAGGCCTGTAATGAATTCGGAAAGTCTGGAGATTAGAATGAAAGTTAATAATTCATGAGAGTTGAGTTAAATTGAGAATAATCATGTTAAGGAGCTTGATCCATGAATCAGTCAAGGTTCTGACATTTAGAAGTAACCATCTCAGGCTGCTGCCATAGCTCAGTAGTGGAGAGTGGATGAATTGAACAACAGAAAAATATTTTCACACAGTTCCGGAGTCCAGAAGTCCAGGGTGTCAGGGCCAGCAGATGGTGTGGTGGCTAAAGCTCTGGACTTCCACATGGCCAACCAAGGTTCGAGTCCTGGACCTGGTAGTTTGCTTTCTCATTTTCTTTGTCTCTCTTGTCTAGCTCTGGTGAGCACACATGCCCTATAGCAAATTTAAAATAATAAGAAATAAAATTAGGGACCAGCAGATGTCATAATGGTTACATCACTGAACTCTCACATGGCTGCCCATGGTTCTAGTCCCAGATGCAGTGGCTTAAAACTCACATTGGTGTATGTGAGTTTGTGCCCAAAATCCCAAGAGGAGAATAGAGGAGACAGGATTGTGGTGTGGCCATTCCCACCTAGGGTGATGTCTCACTTTCTCTGTTTCTTCAGCGAGTGGACACATTTTAAGGAAAACAAAAACAAAAACAAACAAACAAACATCTCATTAAATATTTTTAAGTAAATAAATAATGTTATTGGGACAAGCAGATGGCATAATGGCTACATCGCTGGATTCCCATGTAGTTGACTGCAGTTGGAGTCCCAGACCCTGTGGCTTAAACTCACGCCAGGTGCATGTGCATGCATGCCCAAGATCCCGAGAGAAGAATGGAGAAGAAGGGATTGCGGCGTGGACATCTCCCCTGGTGGGGGTGGTAATTTCTTGCTTTCTGTCTCTCTGGTGGGCGCATGCACCCTATAGCAAAAACCTCTCCTCCCACCAAAAAAAAAAAAATGTTGTTAAAAACTAAAAAGCCCAAGGAGAGTAGGAAAGGGAAAGAGTGTAGGGAAGGAAATTTGGGGGGAAAATATAGAGAAGTAAGACATTTGTGGGACACAGATATGATTTATTACCTGTTAATGATGATATGTATATTCTCAACTGAACTGGTCTGAGGTGTATAGCATGCTGGACAAATTCTCTTTAGAATCTAAATGATGTATAGCAACTGGATGTATAAACAATAATAATAATAATAATAATAAAGTCCATGTGGTCAGTAACATTGATTTCTTTTGAGGCCTCTCTTCATGGCTTGTAGAGGCCCATCTTTCCCTGTATTTTCACCTGCATATCTGTGTCTAATCTTTCCTTTTTAGAGTACACTAGTGAGAGTGGATTAGGGCCATTCATATGACCTCATTTGAACTCAGTGACCTCTTGATGGTATATCCCAAATCGGTCTCATATTGAAGTCATGGAGGGTAGGGCTTGATCATATGAAGTGCAGGATGTCACAACACAGCCCATAACAGATAACGTCCTCTGTCCCACCTCATGGCAGAGAGTCAGCAGTATGTACTGAGAGGTCAGAGGTCTAGTTAGATGACGCGAGCTCTTTTCCTTATTCACGCTCTTATTCCTGTTCTGTTGGATTTACTCTCCTAGTTCTTCCTCAGTTACATTTGTAAATACAACATAGCTCTCCCTCTTAAACTATTGCACAGATAAACATGAGACATTTTATGCTCATAAGTTAGCAAGATATGATAAATGCCTGAAAATGTTACTATTTGGAGGGAGATAGAGCAACTGCCATTATAATGGCTTGTTGATGAAGCATGCATTGCTATGAAACTTTTTAAGAAAATTGGCGTGATCTCTTCAAGATGAAGGGGAGTGAGCCATCAAGAACATCCTAGAAAACTCTCATCTTGGTTTACATCAAGTGGTGCCTAAATACAGGAGCATTGGTGGGAAAGAAAACATCCAAAGGCATTTACAAGAGAAGGGATGATGAAGTTATGTCATTAAGTCTCAGCACTAAATACTGAATTTGTTTACATATATTAACTTGGAAGAAGTCCAAATTTAAGATATTTAGTAGCAATGTATGTAGGTGACACCCTATGTCATTTATAAAAGTTTCAAAAATCTCCATAACTACCACTTTATTGTCTATAGCCAAACAGCACAGAGTAAGAGTAAGAGAAAGAGGATAAAACTAGTTTGGGGAATTATAATCTTCACATCATAATTATAATAATTGGGGAGATAAATAAGTAAAAAGAGAAAGAGCCTTAACTGCTTCTGTAATTTTATTTCTTATTTATATAAAAAAATTGGGGGGCTAGCAGGTGGCATGATGTTTGGGGCACTGGACTCCCACATGGTCGACTGAGGTTTGAGTCCTGGACCCGGGAACTTGAAGCTCACTCTGGGCATTTGTGCATGTGTGTGTCCATGCGTGGCTGCCCTCCCCCCCAGGAGGTGATTTCTCATTTTCTCTCTGTCTCTCCAGCACAGGCACACACACCTTATAGTAAAAATCTCTAAAAATAATTGGACACAATTTTGAATGATACTTATTTTTATAGCATTTGATAAATGAAATAATACAAATAGACTTTGAACGCTACATGTATCCTGGTAACTTTTAACAAACGAGTACTCAAAGAGCAAAGGTCTGATAATTGAAGGCTCCAGGGTGAAACAACAGGTGTTATACAAGTCATGCACTTGCACAAGGGCAGGAGAACAAATATCAGTACTCATGTCAGATCTAGAATTTATTGGAATAAATCCCACAGACTCAGTTCCTGAGGACCTGCCTCTCCTGAAATATTTTTATCAAAGGTTTCAGCTTGAACCACCATGAAGTGATTTTTTTCAGTTCCAGAGATGCTTGGACAACATGAAATAGAGACTGAGACTAGATTAGGGAGAGTCATGAACCCAGTCTCCTCATTGTTCTGTTCCTGTTGTCCGCTGGACACGGACATTATAGTCAATATAAAGAAGGACCAGTGTTTCACCGGTGGGCCTTATATTCTCTGGCAAAGATCCATTTGTATTTCTACCTGCCTGGAAAAGATTTCCTACTTTCTCATCTCTTCCAGTGTGTACAGTATACAATTCATCAGCAATAATGCCAGCTATATCTTCTTTTATTATTTATTTCTTTTTCTTGATTTATTTCAAATCAATTGTTGTCTTTTATTATCATCTTTAAAATGTCATATGAAGTCCTTAGAAATTATCCAGCTTGTTACTGTAGCTGGAGAACTCTTAGATCTTACTCATCAGCCTGCTGAAAACTGTATCCTTCTCAGAGACATAAATACCATCCAAGAATTTTCTTATATCCTTATTTTTAACTGTTGTGGCTTGCTGTATCAAAGCAGCAGAATTTAAAACAAGTTCAGTACCATTGCCTTCAAGGATCAACTCATATTTCTGGGCTTGAGATACTGAACAAGCAACACCTGGTCTCATTCAAACCTTCCAGATGTATTTTTCACTCAAGAAATTTCGGATTTCAACAAGAAACCCATTCTCCTGAATAACGACATTGATGGGGAAACGAGCATACACAGACCTCATCTTGTAGTGGAAGCCAAATGTAAAACTCTTGATCATGTTCTGGACATGACTAAACATAGTGCGAACAGTAGCCAGCTCCTTTCTGTTTCCCCACCATTTGTCAACCCACTGCCTCTTCTTCTTCTTTCCAAGGAGGCTGAGCTCGATATTGATGTGGTTGAAGTCCCTCCGCAGGATTCCTCTGGGGCCCTTCATGATAATGGTGCATCCCTTCAGGGTGATGTGGGTTTTCTTGGGAATGTCCATGGTTTGGTTGCTGAGAATGGTCTTCATCCTCACAGTAGGCTCAGCAAAGAGCCTTCTTTTATTTTTTTAAGATTTATTTATTCATCTGTTTACTTGTTATGGTTTTCAAGCTGCTGGGTCTGGGACTCGAACTGTGGTCAGCCATGTGGAAATCCAACACATAATCATCACACCACCTGCTGGCTCCCAGCTATATCTTCTAATACATCCACAATCTAGTCACCCTTCACCACCTCTGTTTTCACCTCTTTGGCCCAAGCAGACATCATTTCCCCCCTGGATATTATACTGGACTTAACTGGTCTCTGCCTTTTTTGTTTGTTTGTTTGTTTGTTTGGTAATCAATTTTTTTGTTATTTATTTATCTATATATTTATACTCATTCACTGTACATCAATAAAGTATACAAAATGAGATTTTCCATCCAGTATACATCGTATATTGGCTCAATCAAAGATATTACCATACATGTTATCATCAACAAATAATTCTCTATTTCTTATATCATAGATATTTTGCTTTTTTACTCGCCCTTGATTCCCTACATCTTACCCTCTGCTAATTACCCCCTTCTCTACACTGTCTCTGGTATATACAGTTGTTTTCCATACCTTTTTTTTTCACATTTTATTGATTCACTAAAGATCTTAAAGACTTTCAATAGCAAGTGCAACTTATATATACATATTTAATAATGTATGTCTGACTTTAGGTGTAAACCTCAGTGAGTAAAGCAAACATACTGTAAAATAGCACCTCCCTGGGTCTATACAGCTTACTGCAGTCATTAAATAGGTATTAATAGGTATTTTAATGCATTTTTAATTTAAAAAGTTTTAGTTTTAATAAATAAAAATCAAAAAATGTTAAGAGAAAGTTGCTTAAAACTTAAAGCCAAGAAAAAGTTCAAATAGTAGGTAGATGAACCTATCAACAGTTCAAGAGAAGACAAACAATTCTTAAATATGGAAATCAAAGGATCAAAGAAAATCAGTAATGTTTTAGTCTAAAGTAAAAAAATTCTGTTTCACTTGTTCAGATTCTATTCTCTCTCTCTTCTATTGAATTTGCAGTGTTACTGTGGGTTGTCCTTCCCCTTTTTTGACATTTTCAATTTCTTTTTTTAGCTTCTGGTAGTGTTCCTTGTGGAGGTCTTTAACTTCTTTGGTTAGATTTATTCCTAGGTATCTTATACTTTTTGTAGCTATGGTAAGTAGAATTACTTTTTTTCAGTTCTATCTCGGTCTACCTGCTGTTCGTATATAGAAATGCTATAGATTTCTATATGTTGATTTTGTATCCTGCACCTTTACTGTATTCATGTATTACTTCCAGGAATTTTTTTCATGGATACCATTGGGTCTTCTATGTATACAATCATGTCATCTGCAATTAGAGATAATTTCACCCCTTTCTATTTGAATGTCTTTTATTTTATTCTCTTTTCTGATTATGTCGGTGAGGACTTCCAGTACAATATTGAAAAGGAGTGAAGAAAGTGGGCATCCTTGTCTTGTACCAGTTTTTATCAGAAAAGCTTTCAGCTTTTCCCCATTCAGGACGATGTTAGCTATGGGTTTTTCATAGATAGCTTTTATAGTGTTGAGAAATGACCCTTCTATGCCAATTTTGCTGAGTCTTGATCATGAATGGGTGTTGTATCTTATCAAATGCTTTTTCTGCATCAGTTAATATGATCATATGGTTTTTATCTTACTTTCTGTTAATATGGTGTATTACATTTATGGTTTTACCTATGTTGAACCAACCTAGCACCTTGGAATAAAGCCTACCTGTCATGATGTATAATCTTTTTTATATGTTGTTGGATATGATTTGCTAGTATTTTGTTGCGAATTTTGCATCTATATTTATCAGAGATATTGGTCTATAGTTTTCCTTCCTTGTCCTGTCTTTGTCTGCTTTAAGGATAAGGGTAATGGAGCCTTCAAAGAATGAATTTGGGAGAGTTCCATCCTTTTGGATCTTTAGAAATAACTTGAGCAGAATGAGGGTTAATTCTTCCTTAAAAGTTTTGTAGAATTCAGAGGTGAAGTCATCAGGACCAGGGCTTTCCTTTGTTGGGAGGTTATTTATTATTGATTCAATCTCCTTGCTTGTTATGGGCCTATTCAGACTTTCTATATCCTCCTTACTCAATCTTGGTAGATTATACGTGTCCAGCAATTTGTCCATCTCTTCTAGATTTTCTTGTTTGTTGGCATATAGTTGTTCATAGTATCCTCTAATGATGTTTTGTATTTCTACTTTGTCTGTTGTTATATTGGTTGCTTCATTGCAGATTTGATTTACCTAGTTCCTTTCTCTCTTCTCCTTAATTAGTCTATCTAGTGGTGTACTGATTTTATCTTTTCAAAGAACCAGATTTTACTTTCATTTATTTTCTGTATAGTTTATTTTCTATTTTTGTATTTCTGCTCAGATCTTTATTATTTCTTTCTCCTGGAGTTTTTTGGATTTTTTTGCTGTTGCTTTTCCAATTGTCTGATGCACAATGTTAGGTGATCCATTTGCCTGCTTTCCATCTTCTTCTTATGTGCACTAATTGCTATGAACTTCTCTCTTATGACTGCTTTAGCAGTGTCCCAAAGATTATGGAAACTCATGTCCTCATTGTCATTGGCTTCCATGAATCTTTTTATTTCAGTCTTTATTTCTTCAGTAGTTTTGAAGTCATTCAGGAATAGGTTATTTAGTTTCCATGTATTTGTGTATTTTGGGGAATTTTTTTAATTAATGCCAAGTTTAATTCCATCATGGTCAGAGATGTCGGATATAGTTTCTATGCCTTTGAATCTGTAGAGGCTTGCTTTGTGCCCTATCATGTGATCAATATTCGAAAAGGTTTCACGTGGAGGTGAGAAAAAAGTGTATCTCATGGTTTTTGGGTAGAAGGTTCTATAGATGTCTGTTAAGTCCATTTTATTTTTGGTATCATTTTGATCCTTTATCTCTTTACTTATTTTGTCTAGATGAGCTGTCCAGAGGAGATAGAGGGGTGTTGACGTCTCCAACAATTATTGTGTTGCAGTCTATCTCTCTTTTTAGATCTAACCGTCTTTCCTTCACATATTTGGGTGCTCCTGAGTTGGGTGCATAGATATTTATAAGCATTATATCTTCTTGATGGATTAGCCCTTTTACTACTATATAGTGTCCTTCTTTGTCTCTTCAAACAGTTTTTGTTTTAAAGCCTATTTTGTCAGAAATTAGTATCACAATTCCAGCTCTTTTTTGGTTCCCATTTACATGGAATACCTTTTTCTTGCTTAAAACTTTCAATATGTCTTCCCATTTTTCCCTTGCTTGCATTGTTTCCTTTGAAAGGTTCGGTGTTAGCCTGATGGAATGACTTTTGTAAGTTACTTGTCCTTTCTCTCTTGCCAGTTTTAGTATCTTGTCTTTATTTGTAGTTTTGGCCATTCACGCTAAGGTGTGCCTTGGGGAGGATCTTCTTGGGTTGATTCTATTTGGGATCCTTTGTATTTCTTGGGTCTGGATGTGTGAGTGCTTCTCTAGACTTGGGTAGTTTTCTTCCAGGATTTCATGGTATAGATTTTCCATGCCCTTATTAATTTCTTCACCTTCTGGGATACCACTTATTTGGATGTTTGGATATTTAATGGAATCTGATATTTCTCGTATAGTATTCTCATTTGTTTTGGAGATTATTTTCTCTTTCTTTTTGGTGTTTTTTTCTAGGTCAGAGGTTTTATCTTCTACATTGGAGATTTGATCTTCAGTATGGTCTAACTGACTTTTAATGCTCTTTATTTTAATACTTTTGATTTCCTGTATTACAGACTTCATCTCTAATAGTTCCATCTGATTGTTTCTTATAGTGTCCATTTCTTCTTTCAAATCATGGAAGGACTTCCTCATCTCCTGGAGTTCATTGTCTCTTTTCTGCTCCAAATCATAGAGTTTTGTCACTATGAAGGTTTTGAATTCTTTCTCTGACATTTCAATAACTTCTTTTTTTCCAAGAGATAGAGGGGAGTTACTGTGTTCTTTTGATGGAGATAGATTTCCTGGTTTCTTCAAACTTGAGGCTCTTCTTCTACTTCTAACCATTGGGTGATGTATTCACTCTTGGATACCTTTTTGGAGAATGTTTCTGCCACTGGGAACAAGTTTACTTCCCTTTTTCTGTGGATTAATATGTGCCGAAGTCTCTCTTCTGCTGCATTTAGCAATGTGGTCCCCACGGTAGGAGTCTTCTCTTCAGGTGTCTGAAGAGCAGTTTCTCCTTTTTTGCAGGTGGATCAGTAAAAGGGAGGATCTAGGGAGTCTCACAATATTTGAGTATTTGAAAACTATGATTCTAGACCTGTCTAGTCCCTCTTTCTTGTAGGGAGGAAGGGTTGCTCTGAGGTTGGGAGAGCTGGGCAGTGTCCGGAGCTGGAGCTGGGGCCAGGGCCAGCAAAAGGCCCTGCCTCAGTATCCCTGACTGGCCAGGGGTCTGCAGATAGAATTGCCATAGAGTGGGTGTGCTCGCTGAAGAGAGACAGACAGAAAGTGAGAAATCAACCTGCAAGGAAGATAGCCAGCCCACAATCTCTTCTCCATTCTTCTTGGATTTGGGGCATGCACACACACGCACCTGGGGTGATTTTCAAGCCATCAAGTTTGGGACTGGAACCGTGGTTGGTCATGTGGGAGTCTAGCACCTTAACCAACATGCCACCTGCTGGTGCCAGAAATCATACTTTTAATCACATGAATATATTATTATTTTATATATCACTTAAATTAGTAGTTCCATCAACACAGTAATTAAATTAATGCATAATACAGGACCAGCAGATGGCATAATGGTTACATCACTGGACTCCCATGCTGTTGACCATGGTTTGAGTCCCAGACCTAGTGGCTTAAAACTCACACTGAGTGCATGTGTGTGCATGCCTAAAATCCTGAGAGGAGAATGAAGGAGAAGGGACTGTAGTCTGTTCTTCCCCCAGGGGGTGATTTATTGCTTTCTGTCTCTCTGAAGAGCACATGTGCCCTATAGCAAAAATTTCTCTTTGAAAAAAAAAAGGATGTGAACAGCAGTTAGCATAATGGCTGTGTCGCTGGACTCCCATGTAACCGAAAACTCACGCCGGGTACGTGTGCATGCGTGCCCAAGATCCCGAGAGGAGAATGGAGGAGAAGGGATTGCGGCATGGCCACCCCCCCAGGGAGTGATTTCTCGCTTTCTGTCTCTCTGTCTCTCTCTGTCTGTCTGGCAAGCGCACGTGCCCTATAGCAAAAACCTCTCAAAAAAAAAAAAAGGATATTACATAATAATATATAAATGAGTAGTATATAATATATTATATACTTTTAACTTATATGAATATAAATACTATAGCAGAATGTCTCATATGTAATTGGTGTCCTGTATGTATTCATTGTTACTCTCATGCTCAACATGATCTTGCTTATTAGAGCATGTTTTATTATTGTTTTTTTTTTCTCTTCATGTGTTCTTCATAACACACCTGACTTCTGGTAAGCCAGAAAAAGCTCTTGAGGTTCCAGAATTTCTGTAAATTCAATATAGCTGCCCACTCTTAAACATTAGTCTAGAAGAAATGATCCAATATTTCTATGCAAGTGCCTAAAGTTCTAAGTCATATCCGTTTAAAATCCTATGAATCTTACATATGTAAATTTCTCTTTATGTGTCTCCTTATCCTTCCTTTAAAAAAAAATCTTCCTAAAATCTAAGTTTTTTTCTCCCTTAGATGTTTTTGTCTTAGGATGCATGTGCTTACTGGCGAGAGACATAGACAGTGAGAGGGAAAACAAGAAATCATTCCCTGGGAGGATGGCCGTGTTGCAATATCTCCTCCTCCATTTCCCTCCTGGGATCTTGGGCACACACGCACATGTGCTCAGCATGAGTTTCAGGCCACCAGTCTGGGTCTCAAACCATGGCTGGCCATGTGGGAGTCCAGTGATGTAACCACTACGCTATTTGCTGGTCCCCTTCCCCCAACTCTAGTATTTTAGTCTGCTAGGGTTGCCATAAAAGGTACCGTACACACTGCGACACTTAAACGACAGAAATCACTTTCTCAACTTCTGAAGACTGGAAATCTGAGATGAAGAGTCAGCAGGAGTGGTTTCTCATAAGGCTAGTGAGAGTACCTGTTTACCCTGGTTACTGTAGACTGGATTTCTCCCTAAATCCAAGTGGGGAGAGAAATCTGAATGACCTCACATAGTCAGATGATCATCTCAGCTCAAATCACTGATTTCAGTGCCTGAAGCCCACATCAGCATCATGAATAGAAACCCCCTGATACGTGTACCTGAGTTCTCTGGAAAATGGGGAATCCAAGTCCATAAATTCAAACACCCTTTCATCTCAACTGTCAGCACACTACGATCAACCCAAGAATGCCTTCCATGCATTCTGAGACATCCTGAGGCCAGAGCACTTCCTTTTACTTTTTTTTAAATTTATTTATTTACATTCATTAACTATACATCACTAAAGTATACAAAATGAGATTTTCCATCCAGAATACAGTATTATTGGCTCAATCAAGCACATAAACATACCTGTTATCATCAACAAATAATTTTCCATTTCTTGTTTCCTATATATTTTGCTTTTTTTCCCACCTTTGATTCCCTATCTTTCACCTTCTGCCATCTCCCACCCCCCACACACACTGTCTCTGGTATCCCATGGTTGCTTTCTATGCCTTTCCCTCCCACACACACTTAATTGATTCACTAAAGATCATAACTAATCTAAATACTTTCAATAGCAAGTGCAGCTGATATATACATATCCATGAACACAAGTCTGACTTTAGGCATAAACCTCAGTGAGTAGAATGAGCATACTATAAGGAGCACCTAGGTAGGGCTATATAGCTTACTGCAGTCATCAAATAGGTATTTTTAATGCATTTTTTTAATTTCAAGAAAAACAGTTTTAGATTTTTTTCCTGAAACATTTCTTTAATTAATTAATTTACACTCATTCCCTAAGCATCATCATAGTATACAAAATGTGATTTCCCATCCAGAATATACTGCTTAGTGGCTTAATCATGCATGTTATCATCAATAATTTTCCAGTTCTAGTTTCATATATGTATATAATTTTTAACCCCTAGTTTTGACCCTTTGCCCTTTCCCACCCTCTTCTCACACTATCTCTGGTGTCTACAGTTGTCTTTCCATTCCTTCCCCCCCACATACACACATTTTACTGATCACACAATTTCTTAAATAATCTAACTACTTTCAATAGCAAGTTCAGCTGGTAATTTCAAGAAAAGCAGTTTTAACTTTAATAAATCAAAGAAATGCTAAGGAACTTTGCTTAAAATGTAAAGCCAGGAAACAGGCTAGGATTCTGTTCAAATAGTAGGTACATGAACCTATCAATAGGTCAAGACAGGATAAAAATCCGTAAAACAGAACAACAAAGCCTAGAAGAAAATAAGAAATGTTTCAGTCAAAAGTAATAAAATGCTATTTCACCAGTTCGTCTCTTGTATTTAATCTATCTTTTGTTGTGGTTCGACCGTCCCAATTAAATTCTGGGATATAATATTCAACTCCAGACTTGTCCCTATGATTAAGTTGGCCATTTTCTTAGTTTTTGAACTCTTATTTCTGTGTGTCTGCATTTAATTTTCCTGATTTAGCACTCCCTTGATAACTTCTTGGAGATCTGGTCTGGTGCTGGTAAATTCTTCCAGGTTTTGTTTATCTGAAGATGTTCTTGTCTTTTCTTCCCATATGAAGGATAATCTTGCCAGGTACAGTGTTCTTGGTTGAAATTGCTTTTCCCTTAACATTTTGAATATATTTTCCCATTCTTTTCTCATTCATATGGTTTCCGATGAGAAGTCTGCTGTTAGCCTGAGGAATATCCTCTGCATGTAACTTGCCATTTCTCTCTTGCCAATCATAGTATCTTGTCTTTTGTCCTTGGTTTTGGCCAATCTAGCTATAATGTGTCTTGGAGAAGATCTTCTTGGGTTGATTCTATTTTGGGGTCCTTTGTATTTCTTGGGACTGGATCTTTGAGTGCCTCTCTAGGTTTAGAAATTTTTCTTGCAGGATTTCATGGAATACATTATCAATGCCCTTATGAGCCTCTTCACCTTCTAGGATATCAATTATCCGGATGTTTGGATGTTTTCTGGTATCTAGTATTTCTCATATATTATTCTCATTTTGGGGGACAATTTTCTCAGTCTTCGTGGTGGATTTTTCTAGGCCAGCAATTTTCTCTTCTATGTTTGAGATTTGATTTTCTGTATGATCTAGTCTGCTTTTAATACTTTCAAGGGAGATTTTGACTTCCTGTATTATAGCCTTCATCTCTAACAGGTTCCTTTGATTCTTTTTTAAAGCGTATAATTTTTCTTTTAGACCTTGCAAGAATTTTCTCACCTCCTGGAACTCATCATCTCCTTTCTCCTTTCTCTTCTGCAGTTCCATCCCTGTTAGCTTTGTCATTATGAATATTCTACACTTTTTATCAGACATTTTCATAATTTCCATTGAACTGTCTGTGGATGAAGAGGAGTTATTCTGTTCCCTTGCAGGAGAGGTATTTTCTTGCTTTCCCATACTTCTTGTGGCCCTGCAATGATTTCTAGTCATCAGATGGATGGTGTGTCTCTTCCTAAACTTGAATTTCAATCTGAGCATTCAGGAGCATTCAGAAAGAGGTGATCTGGAACCTCTTTGCTGTTCTGTTTTGGTCCCTTTGCACAGGAGATTCAGTAGATATTGAGGAATATGTTAACCCTATTAGTATTTGGATGTTTGGCTATAGTTTCCTTAGATCCGTCTGGAAACACAGTGAATGGATATTGAGGAGCAGATAGATGAGATAAAAGATTAAAAAAAGGAAATAGAGAGAGAGAAAAAAAACAACAACAAAGAAAAAAAAAGAAGGAAAAACTTTTTAAAATATTATTATTATTATTATTTAAAAAGCAAAAATAGAAAACTGCATGGTGCACAAGCTACTAGTTCTCAGAAGCCATGAGGAATCTTTTTCTGAAGGCCTGCCCCTTGCCTTTCCACTCGAGTTTGTGGACTAGAGGCTGAATTTTCAGTAGAAAATCTTCATTTCTCTTTTTTCCCTGAAATCACTAGTTCTCAGGAGCCATGAGGAATCTTCTCCCTTTAATTTTTTTTTCCTCAAGTAATTAATGTATTGGTATCTAAGTGACCTTCAAACCAGAGGGAATCATTGGACATCTTGCTTTTTTCATGGCCTGGAAAGAGCTATTCTTGAGAATTAAGTTGAATTCTTCTGGTTTTAACCTCATACCAAGGAACAGACAGATCTCCACAGTGCTGCTTGTGTCTTGAAAGAAGAAAACATGAGAGAGGATCTGAAAGAGAAAGACAAAAAAGACAAGTAGATGAAAAGGAGGGAACTGCAGAATGAAGAAAAGTGGGAAGAGAGAGGGAGGGGCAACATCTAGAAGTGAGAAGTGACTGAGCTGGATGCAACTAGGAGGAAGAGAGAAAAAAAGTAAAGAAGAAAGAGCATGAAGTATATAAAGGATGTACGGATCAACATGCATTCCCAAGTATGACTGAATTTAGGACACCTCAGTAGTTAGACAGGGTCTAGGGTTTCTAAATTCACTGTAGAATGGCTTCTAGACAATGACCAGGATTGAGCAAGGGAGGTTCTGGGTGAACTTGGTGAAGATTTAAGGGACTGACTTCAAATGCTGGCTGTGTCGTCAGAGAATACTGATTCTCATGACTAAGGTTTGAATAATATGGGGAGTTTTGCAATATATTCTTGTAGTTTACCACACTAATTAATACTTGGAGCATGATCCTAGAAAATGACTCTAAGAATATGGAGTTTTATAGCAGAAATGTTTTACTTTCAATTATAGATTTTCCTTTTATAACCATAATGCTTTAACATATTTCCGTCATGTTTTCCATTTTTTCAGGTGGTGCAGTGGCAAAGGCATTGTACTCCTACATGGACAACCACAACTTGAAATTCATGGTGCGTGTGTTTGTGCACATGCTCCAAATCCCAGGAAGAGAATGAAGGTGAAGGGATTGCATCATGGCCATCCCCCTCGAGGATGATTTCTCACTTTCCCTCTCCCTGTCTCTCTCTGTCTCTTTTCAGTGATCACACATGTCCTGTGCCAAAAACCTGAAAAAATAAAGTTTCCTTATTCTTGTTCTGTGATCTCCAGTTGTTATCCAATAAGACATAAAGCTATAGAACTAACACAAGAACAAGTTTAGTTGTGATTATAGGGATTTTATCAGCTAGTCAGTGTCATTTAGATAAATGCATCTTTTGTTTTATTTTGTTTTATTTATTATCATAATCTTGTTTATATTACATTGAATTACATGTAACTTTACAGTGTATTACATTTCTTTTTCCAGAAGGATTACCATGCATATCAGTCAACTCAAAGACATTGAAATGCCCATCATCATCAAATAGCTTTTCATTATTTTTTCAGATTATTATTCCAATTATTTTTTAAACATTCCATTACTATCATTTTGATTGTAAAGACTTTACTCAATATGAAATACTTCTCAGACCAGTCGATTTGAGGATACTATACAAGTCATCATCAACAGGTAATAAACCGTTTCTGTGTTCCACTAATGTTGTGCTTCTCTGTTTGTTCTCTTGCTACCCTTCTCCATACTCTTCTCTTCTCCAATCCCGTTCCACACTGTCCTCATCATTGCTATTTTCACTGCTTTTATGCCCACCGATATTTCTATCTCTACCATAAAGTGCTGATAGTCTGTATATGTTAAGTGAATACATACAATATCTTTCTTCCATATCCTTGCTTGCCTCACTCAGCAATAGATCCTCCATATCTGATCACATTCTATCAAATGACAGGGTCCTGTTTTTTTTATGGCTGAGTATTATTCCATAGAGTATATGTGCCATACTTTTTCAGTCCATTCATCAGTTTATGGACATTTGGGTTGGTTCCATGTCTTAGCGATTGTGAATAATGCTGCAATAAACTTTGATGTGCAAGTGCTTTTCCGACTGAGCATTCTCTTGTTTTTTCTCTTGTCCCACCCAGAAGTGGGATTGCTAGATCAAATAGTAGTTCTATTTGTAGATCTTTTAGGAACCTCCATATTGTTCTCCACAGTGGCTGAACCAGTTTACATTCCCACCAACAGTGTAGGAGAGTTCCCTTTTCACCACATCCCTGCCAACACTTATCACTTTTTATATTTTGAAACTTTGCCATTCTGACAAGGCTTAGGTGATATCTCATTGTGGTTTTAATCTGCATCTCCCTTATGATGATTGATGTTGAGCATTTCCTCATATGCTTTTGACTGTTCATAGGTCTTCTTAGAGAGATTTTTGTTCAGCTCACTTTCCCATCTTTTAATTGGGTCAATAATTTTTTTTCACATAAGGAGCTTGAGTTCCCTGTGTATTCTGGTTATCAGCCCCTTGTCTGAGGCATATTTTACAAAAATATTCTCCCATTCTGAGGGTTGTCGATTCACAGTTGTTACTGTGCGTTTTGCTGTGCAGAAATTTCTTAGTCTGATATAATCCCACTTGTCTATTTTAGAGATTATTGCTTGCTCTTTGGGAGTCTTATTTAAGAAGTCTTTGCCTATTCCAATGTCTTCCAGAGTTTCCCAGTATTTTCCACTAGTAGTTTTATTGTTTGAGGTCTTAGGTTCAGATCTTTGATCCATTTTGAGTTGACTTTTGTTAATGGTGAAAGATGGGGTTCTGGATAAATGCATCTTTTCACATATCATCTAGAGTCCATCTTAGTATCATGTGTCTAATGGTGTTAGCTAACCCACAACTGCAAATGTGCCTAATGATGTCATCTCACTCTATTATCATAAAATGTGCTCATTCACCAAAAGAAAGGCTTGGCATAAGTCATAATATTGCTTTATTGGGAAGATAGTTAGCCAGTGTCTTAGGATAGTTTATTACAGACTAAAAATAATCCTAGAGGCACAATGGTATTCAACTCAGACATGTTTGTAAGCCTGTACTGTACATGACTTGTGTAGTTCATACAGGATCACACCTGGCCATCTCATTGACTTTGCCTCCTGATGTAGAACTCTCCAGAGCTAAAGGTGTGCCCAGACTTCTGGACATTCATAAACGACTTGGCAGTGTGAGCTCTGGAAAAAACACAGAATCTGAAGCCTAGTTCAGGTAGAGGATCGTGGACAGACTTATGGAGTGGTCAGAGCGTGCAGAACTGTGAATTATGTCCATGGCCACTCAAGCTCATGCTCCACTGTAGAGACGGATCTCAGCCCTTACCCCTCTCTGCTCACAAAAGGCTCATGAACAAGTGACTACTAATACAGAGGAAGAACCTTTCACAAAGGTTCAACAGCACGGGCACCCTACGGCAAGGCTGACCTACCTACTCCTGAGATCCGGTGCCTGACCTCTCAGCAGGAGAGACCAGTTCTGAGCCCTCAATGTGATGTCATTCCTCAAGGGGGCACCAAACACTCACTCACTCTGTAGCAGGTTCTGCACATCAGATCCATTTCCACCAGGAGGAGATAGTGGCTTGTCTCCTCCTGATTGACACTTTCTAATATGTAGCACCTGGGCCACCCTGCTTTCTGAGAGACTGACAGAACTCTGGGCAGACTGCTGCAGAACCTGAACACCACATGCTCTGAAAAAAAGACTAGTTCTATGGTAACGGGGTTACAACAATGGGCATGCACTATCAGGATCCACCAACCCTGCCATATGCAGCAGCATCTGGAAACATCTGGTCCGACAGAGTATTGGAATGACTTATGAAATCATGTGTAAGGCAACAGCTCCAGGCGAATCAGCTCTGGGGCTTGGGGACCATTGTCCAGTGTGCAGATCACCAATAAGCTGACTGCTGGTTAATCATGCTGCTTACTCACCAGGGAGGATACAAAACTCTGAAGACAGTGGGTAGAAATGTGATTTTTCATAATTTCTCTTAGAAAATCTGGACAATTTCTGAGTCCCCTAATGCGAACTTAGGTTCTGCCAAACTCCTAGTTCTAAATATGGCTGCCTTCGATGTATTCTCTTCACCTTTGTCTATCAGTAGTTTCAATATTTGCCTCATCACCACATGCTGCTTTATGATCTTTTTTGGAGAAAAATTCTACACCATTAACCCTTAAAGTATTTATTTTCTCTTATTCTATTTTTTTTCATATACTCTCTCATCTGTCTCTTTCTTTCTCTCAAGAAATAAGTGGACACACTTAAAAAACCTTCAATGTAGGGGCCAGGAGGTGGCACAGTGGTTGAGGGTGCTGGACTCCTATAGCTGGACATTTATCAAGGGACAGAACACGGAGGCCTTCAGCAGGAAATCAGCAGTGGCTCAGCTGACTCACATTTGGGAGGGGAGCTCTTCCTTATATTCATTTTAGTTTCTTGGTTCTCTTCTATGTGGTTCTGTACTCTTTGACTGGGTAACTTACACGATAAGGCTGCCACAGAACTGTGCAGGTATATATTGGGCTATGGGGCTGTTAGATTTAGGCTTTCATGGAGTTCCAGAGTTGCTATAGAGAGACCGGGCTACAAGGTTACTAAGATCTACACATGCATACTTAAATTCCAAGCATGGCCTTTTATCTTTCTTTGTTCTGGAAGGTCTCCCTACTCCACTCCCACATGGCTGACCACAGTTTGAAACCAAGACTTCTCTCTCTTTCTGTTCAAATTAAATTATATTAATAACAAATAAATTATTTAAATAGATAATTATTTCAAAAATCCCTTCAATTTATATTTTTTATGAGCAAGGATACGACCTATATATCTGCAGTAAAGTTACAAAGTTCAGGGAGTGTAACAGTGACATAATATTGTTATCTATTCTGTCTTACATATTTCGATTTGACTTATTGTCCCAATCACACATTATAGCTTTTTTATGTGTGTGATTGAGCATCCAATCAATAATTCACTTCATACTTAGTTTACATATTCCTTTCATCTGGAACGTTTCCTCAGCTTTTCTTTTTTCGCCTCTAAAGAATTTTTATTTTAATTAATTAATTATTATTATTTTTAAAATTTGCTATGGGGCATGTGTGCTCACTAGAGAGAGAGAGAGAGAGAGAGAAAATGAGAAAGCAAGCCACCAGGTTCAGGACTTCAACCACAGTCGCCCATGTGGGAGTCTAGCACCTTAACCACCATGTTATCTGTTGGCCCATTTTTTTAAAAAAAGTAATTTCACAGTTTTAGGGTGAAAGCTCATTATTCTGGGACATGTTTCTTGACTTCAGTTTATATAATGTGTCCTCATGAGTGTATTCAGGGCTAGAGTTCATGTTTACAATGTGACCAAGTGACCACATGAAAAGAGAGAAGGAAGAAATGTAAATTTACAGTGGAGAAATCTTGCAAACATGATCGTTGATGACCAAGATCAATATCATGTGGGGTAGGTCATGTTGATAGTAAGTACCCTTGATAGGATGTGAACACATGATATTTCACTTCTGTGTCCTTCTTCCCCTAAACCCTGACCCAGCTTAATTATGACAAAAATGTTCAATGAATCCTAATACATGGATATTCCCTAAAATACCTACCAATAAGGTGAGCGGGTGACATGGAGTTAAGGCATTGAATCCTGGCTATGTGGTTTGAGGCCTGGTGGTCTGAAAATCACACCAGGTGTACGTGTGTGCATGGCCAAAATTCTTTTTATTTTGCTTTATTTTATTTATATTACATTTAATCACATATATCTTTACATTTTAACATTTCTTTTTCCAGCATGATTACCACATATATCAGTCAAGACAAAGACATTACCATACACATCAGCAGCAACAAATAGCTTTTCGTTTTTTTATCAGTTTTCTTTTTTTCCCCTTTTTATTCCCCTTTCTCCTCTCATCCTCCTTCCCCCCCTCTATTACCCACCCCCATATTACCCCTATCCTTACTGTCTCTAGTATCTACCTGTTGCCCTCCCTGCTACTATGCCTTCCAAACCTTCAGTTTCTGCCATAGAGCACAGATAGTCGGTATATATTGAGGGGAGTATACAAAGTCTGTCTTTCTTAGTCTGACTTACTTCATTTAGCATTAAGTCTTCCATATTTATCCACTTTGTATCAAATGTCAGGGTTTCATTTTTTTATGACTGAGTAGTATTCCATAGAGTACATGTGCCACATTTTTTCAATCTAATCATCTATTTTTGGACATTCGTGGTGATTCCATGTCCTAGCGATTATAAATAATGCTGCAATAAACATGGATGTGCAAGTGTTTTTCCAAGTGAGGGCTTTTTTATCCTTTGGGTAAATATCTAAAAGTGGAGTTACTGGGTCGTACGGTAGTTCTATTTATAGGTTTCTAAGGAATCTTCATATAGTTCTCCAAAGTGGTTGTACTAATTTACATCCCCACCGACACTGTAGGAGAGTTCCCTTTCACCACAGCCTTGCCAGCATTTATCATTATTTATTTTCCTAATTTTAGCCATTCTGACCGGGGTTAAGTGGTATCTCATTATAGTTTTGATTTGCATTTCCTTTATTATAAGTGATGTCAAGCATGTTTACTCATGCTTTTGGGCTGTTTATATGTCTTCTTTAGAAAATTGTGTGTTGGGACCAGCAGTTAGCGTAATGGCTATGTCGCTGGACTCCCACGTAGTCGACTGCGGTTCGAGTCCCGGACCCGGCGGCTTAGACTCACGCCGGGCGCGTGTGCGTGCGTGCCCAAGATCCCGAGAGGAGAATGGAGGAGAAGGGATTGCGGCGTGGCCATCCCCCCTGGGGGGGTGATTTCCTGCTTTCTATCTCTCTGTCTCTCTCTGTCTGTCTGGCGAGCGCACGCGCCCTATAGCAAAAACCTCTCAAAAAAAAAAAAAAAAAAAAAAAAAAGAAAATTGTGTGTTTAGCTCATTTTCTGATATTTTAATTAGATTGATTTTGTTTGTTTTTTGGTAGGTTAGCTGGTTGAGTTCCCTGTGTGTTCCGGTTATCAGCTCCTTATCTGAGATACAATTTGCAAATATATTCTTCCATTCTGAGGCTTATCTTCTCACTTATTGTTTCTTTGGCTGTGCAGAAGCTTCTCAGCCTAATATGGTAGCATTTGTCTATTTTTGAGACTGTTGCCTATGCTTTGGAGGTCTTCATTAAGAAGTCTTTGCCTACTCCAAGGCCTCCAAGAGTTTTTCCTGTGTTTGCCACCAGTATTTTTATAGTCAGGTTTTATGTTTAGGTCCCCAATTTATTTTTGAGTTAATTTTTTTTTACATTTTTTAATACATTCAATCACATTATTTAGCTTACAAGGTGATCATTTCAATATGTGAACATTTCTCCCTGGTCCAGTTGATCAAAATATAACAATACTATCTCCCTGTCTCAACAATGCTGTCTCCGTATCCCTCCTCAAAATGTTTTTCCCCAGGCCCCACTCCTCCACACACACCACATCTGGCATTCACACCCATTTCTTGTGTTTGTACATCCTTTAGCCCGTCAGTTTCAGTTAGAGTGTGGATACTCGGTATATATTAAGTGGGGACATACAGTGTCTCTCCTTCATAGCTTGCTTGCTTCACTCAGCAGTAAATCTTCCATATTCTTCCACTTTCTCTCAAAAGCCAGGGTTTTTTTTATGGCTGAATAGTATTCCATAGAATATATGTGCCACAGTTTTTCAATCCATTCATCCATACGGAGGCATTTGAGTTGGTTCCATGTCTTAGCAATCGTGAAAAGTGCCGCAATAAACATCGATGTGCAAGCACTTTTCCAATGAAGAATTCTTCTGTCCTTTGGGCAGATGCCAAGGAATGGGATTGCTGGATCATACGGTAGTTCTATTTGTAGACTTTTGAGGAATCTCCAAATTGTTCTCCACGGTGGTTGAACTAATTTACATTCCCATCAGCAGTGTAAGAGAGTTCCCCTTTCACCACACCCCCGCCAACACTTATCATTTTTTATTTTTTAATCTTAGCCATTCTGACTGGGGTTAGGTGGTATCTCATTGTTGTTTTTATCTGTATTTCCCTTATGATGAGGGATGTCGAGCATTTTTTCATATGCCTTTTGGCTATTCGTATGTATCTGTAGAGAGTGTTTTTTTCAAATCCTTCTCCCGTCTTTTAATAGGGTTCATCATCTTTTTTCCAATCAGCTTCTTTAGTTCCTTGTGTATTCTGGTTATCAGTCCCTTATTTGATGCATAATTTACAAAAATATTTTCCCGTTCTGAGGGCTGTTGATTCACACTACTTACTGTGTCTTTTGCCATGCAGAAACTTCTTAGTCTGATGTAATCCCACTTGTCTATTTTGGGGATTATCGACTGGGCTTTTGGGGTCTTATGTAAGAAGTCTTTTCCTACCCCAATGTCTCTGAGAGTTTCCCCAGTGTTTTCTAGAAGCAGTTTAATAGTTTGGAGTCTTAGATTTAGATCCTTGATCCACCTTGACTTGATTTTTGTCAAAGGTGAGAGATAGGGGTTCAGATTCATCTTTCTACAGGTGGGAATCCAGTTTTTCCAGCACCATTTACTGAAGAGGTTTTCCTTTTCCCACTGGATTGACTGGTACTCCTTGTCAAAAATCAGTTGACTGAATGATTGGGAATTTATTCCTGTGGACTCAATTCTGTTCCATTGGTCCACATGTCTGTTCCTGTGCCAATACCATGCTGTTTTGATTACCACAGCTTTGTAGTACATTTTTGGGTCAGGGAGTGAGATGCCGCCCACTCCATTCTTCTTGTGTAGAATTGCTTTGGCAATACGGGGTCTTTTATTATTCCAGACGAATTTTATGATTGTCTTTTCTAGATCTGTGAAGAATGTGTCTGGTACTTTGATTGGCATTGCATTAAATAGGTAGATTAATTTGGGTAGAATTGCCATTTTTGTTATATTAATTCTTCCAATCCAGGAAAATGGGATGGCCTTCCACTTTTTTGTGTCATTTTCGATTTCTTTTTTTAGCTTCTCATAGTTTTCCTGTGGGGGACTTTAACTTCTTTGGTTAGATTTATTCCTCTAAGTATCTTATACTTTTGGTGGCTATGGTAAATGGAATAATTTTTTTCAGTTCTATCTCTGTCTGCCTGTTGTTTGTATATAGAAATGCTATAGACTTCTGTATATTAATTTTGTATCCTGCAACTTTACTGTATTCGTGCATTACTTCCAGAAATTTCTTCATGGAAATCATTGGGTCTTCTATATACACAATCATGTCATCTGCAAATAGAGAGAGTTTCACCTCTTCTTTTCCTATTTGGATGCCTTTAATTTTTTCCTCTTTTCTGATTGCATTGGTGAGGACTTCCAGTACTATATTGAAAAGGAGTGGAGAAAGTGGACATCCTTGTCTTATACCTGTTTTTAGTGGGAAAGCTTTCAGCTTTTCTCCATTGAGGATGATGTTCGCGATGGCTTTTTCATAGATAGTTTTTATTGTGTTGAGAAATGTCCCCTGTATGCCGATTTTGCTAAGAGTCTAGATCATAAAGGGATGTTGTATCTTATCAAATGCTTTTTCTGCATCAATCAATATGACTATATGGTTTTTGTCTTTTTTCCTGTTAATATGGTGTATTACATTTATGGTTTTGCGTATGTTGAATCAACCTTGCATTCCTGGAATAAAGCTTACCTGATCATGATGATTGAGCCAGGAGGATATAGAAAGTCTAAATAGGCCCATAACAAGCAAAGAGATTGAATCAGTAATAAATAACCTTCCAACAAAGAAAAGCCTTGGCCCTGATGGTTTCAGCTCTGAGTTCTATAAAACTTTCAAAGAAGAGTTAACCCCCATTCTGCTCAAGTTATTTCTAAAGATCCAAAAGGGTGAATCTCTCTCTAATTCATCCTATGAAGCCTCTATCACCCTTATCCTCAAAATAGATAAGGACAGGACAATGAAGGAAAACTATAGACCGATATCTCTGATGAATATAGACTCAAAGATTCTCAACAAGATACTAGCAAACTGTATCCAACAACTTATAAAAATGATTATACATCTTAAGTTAATTTTTTTTTATGTAGTGAGACTTCAGGATCCAGTTTCATTCTTCCTCAGGTGGATATTCAGTTTTCCTACCACCATTTGCTGAAGATATTTTCTTCTTGCCACTGGATTATCTTATGCCCTTTGTCAAGGATTAGTTGGCTGTATGTTTTGGGAATTATTTGGGGGTTCTCAATTTTTTTTTCCATTGGTTTATCTGGGATTTTGTGTGTGTGTTTTAATATCATGCTGTTTTAATTTTTATTGCTTTGTAATATGTTTTTAGGTCAGGAAGTGAGATGCCTCCTACTTTATTCCCCTTGCACAGTATTGCTTTGGTAACAAGGGGCCTTTTATGCTTCCAGACAAATTTTATGATTTTTTTTTAATTTCTGTGAGGAATATCTCTGGTCATTTGATTGGGATTGCCTTGAATTTGTAGATTAATTTGGGTAGGACTGTCATCTCGATTATATTAATTCTGCCAATCCAAGAACATGTGATGTTTTTCCACGTTTTTGTATTATTTTTAATTTCTTTTTCTATTGCTTCATAGTTTTCCTTATAGAGATTTTTGACATCATTGGTAAGGTTTATTCCTAGATATCTTATTGATTTTGTGGTTATTGTACATGGAATTTCTTTCTTTAATTCTGTCTCAATTTGTCTATTGTTGATGTGTAAAAATGCTATAGATTTTTGTATGTTGACTTTGTATCCTGCCACTTTACTATATTTGTTTATCACTTCTAGGAGCTTTTTTTGTGGATTTTTTAACACAGCAATTTTTTATCTTTTTAATATTATTCTAATTTTCTTACATTACTATGTATTAAATGGACTTAAAATTAATAGATACAATTTATTTATACTTTATGATTATAATTACATTATTAAATGTGTGCTTTCTTGCTTCTCTCTTTCTGCCTTCACCATTCTCTCTCTTCCTCACTTCTACATATGCCAATAGAAAGACCAATACATCAAAAGTAAATATGCAAAAGTCTTTCTATCTCCAGAGAAGGTGATAGAAATGCTTATATTACTTTTTATCGTTTATTTTTTTCTGAATTCGTGTAAGGCCATGAGTCACTACTGCAATGGTGAAACCTTTGTTTTGAGAAAACAAACTCAGAAACAGTTTTAACAAAATAAACAGGAAATATAATTAAATATGTGAAAGCAGGTAGTGAAAATAATCAAAGTACACAGTGCCCTAATAAAAAGAAGCCATAAAGGCAGAAATTGCTATATTAAGTTGTCTGAGAAACAAAATAGTTTACAAATTGCTATACTCAGAAAGAATATGAAACAATATAAGCAATGTGTTCACCATATTGCCTACAATAAAGAAGTCATGGGCACCTGGATATATAAAGAACTTTTTTGATGTGCCAGGTCAATTTTATTCAAATTATGACCAATAAGAGAAATATTTTAAATATTTTTTTATGTTTTTAAGATTTATATAAAAAGCTATCCTGTGACATGGAGTATTTCTTCTTTCAGAGTATTATTTCAGAATTCTCCAACTGAAAATAATGGCCATTAAGATGATAATAGGCTGTTATTTGGCAATGGTTCATTTTGTCCTTCCTTTGGGAACTTTAAAGCCTTAATTGGAAAAGACTCTCTCTTTATATTTCTCTCCAACACTGTCTCTTTTTTAGTTACTGGGGTTTTTTTTATTTCAAAAATGCTGATATAGTTGATAACCATTACTCCAGTACGAATAACTTTTAAACACATGAAATTATTGCCTTGACCTCCCAGCGGCACTGTCTGGATGAGTGCAATAGGAAGTTACCCAATGCCTTGCAGGCTGTAGGATATTGGTGGAGCAGATGAGAGCCCAATGAGGCTAGGTGGAAGACCTGCTCACTAGGTTTCGCTGACCTGGCTTACACATGCTGCTGGAAGCAGTGGAGGACCTATGAAACTTGGCTACGAACCAGGAGGTCGAATCCAATGTGCAGAATACAGTGTCAGGACTTAATAATAACGAATGTCTCCAACTCCTAGTAGATGACAACTTCCCATGAAAATGGAGCCTTTATTATCTTAATTTTTAATAGATATATGACACTACGTGGAAGACCTCAGAATTCGTTTCATGTGGGTCCCAGATATTGGGAAATAGTCATGCTTTCTTTCTTTTCTTTCTTTTTTTTAATTTCAATTTATTTATTTGCATTCATTCACTGAACATCATTACAGCATACAAAATGAGATTTTCCATCCAAAGTACACTATATATTGTCTCAATCAAGCACATCAACAAACATGTTATTGTCAGCAAATGATCTTCCATTTCTTGTCTTCTGTATGATTTGCTTTTTTTCCCCCCAACCTTGATTCCCTATCTCTTACCCTCTGCCATCTCCCACTCTCCTCCCACACTGTCTCTGGTATCTATGTTTGCTTTCTATACTGTTTTCTCCTCACATTTTATTGTATCGCCAAAGACCCTAATCAATCCAAATACCCTCATAGCAAACACAGGTGATATACACATTTCCATGAACACAAGTCTTACTTTACGCATCCTATAAAGTAGCACCTAGCTGTGGCTACATATCCTACTGCAGTCATTGAATAGATATACATTTTTTTCTGAAACTTTTTTTTTGTAACTCAATTTACATTCCTTCCCTAAGCTTCATCACAGCATACAAATTGCGATCTCCCATCCAGTACACACTGCATAGTGACACAATCATGCACATTACAAAAAATTTTCCATTACTAGTTCCTAGAATTACTTCCACCCCTCTTTCTGACCCTCTGTCCCTTCCCACCCTGCTCTCACACCAACTCCGGTGTCTACAATTGTCCTTCATTCCCTTCCCACCCACGTTGCATTGACCACACAATTTCCTACATAATCTAACTACTTTCAATGGTGAGTTCACTCATTACTACTAAGAAAACCAGTTTTAACTTAACTCAAAGAAATGCCAAGGAACTTTGCTTAAAGCCAGGAAACAAGTTAGGATTCTGTTCAAATGGAAGGTGCATGAACCTATCAGTCTCATGTACTTTTATCTTCTGTTCTGGTTCAATTTTCCTGATTAAATTCTGGGATATAATATTCAACTCCAGACTTGTCCCTATGATTAAGTTGGCCACTTTCATAGTTTTTGGACTCTTATTTCCATGTGTCTGTGTTTAATTTTCTTGATACAACACACCCCTGAGAACTTCTTGGAGTTCTGGTCTGGTGCTGGTAAATTCTCTCAGGTTTTGTTTATCTGAGAATGTTCTTGTCTTTTCTTCCCACCTGAAAGATAATCTTGCCGGGTACAGTATTCTTGGCTGAAATTGCTTCTCTCGTAACACTTTGAATATATTTTCCCATTCTCTCCTCGCTAGCATTGTTTCCGATGAGAGATCTGCTGTTAGCCTGATGGGATGTCCTTTGTAGGTAACTTGATGGTTTTCTCTTGCCAATCTTAGTATTTTGTCTTTGTCTGCGGCTTTGGTCAACCTGGCTATAATGTGTCTTGGAGAAGATCTTCTTGGGTTGATTTTATTTGGGGTCCTTTGTATTTCCTGGGACTGGATCTTCGAATGCCTCTCTAGGTTTGGAAAGTTTTCTTGCAGGATTTCATGGAATAGATTATCAATGCCCTTATGGGTCTCTTCACCTTCTGGAATGCCAATTATCCGGATATTTGGACATTTGATGGTATCCAGTACTTCTCGCATATCATTCTCAAATTTTTGGGCCATTTTCTCAGTCTTCATGGTGGATTTTTCTAAGCCAGCCATTTTCTCTTCTACATCTGAGATTCTATTTTCTGAATGATCTAGTCTGTTTTAATACTTTCAAGGGAGATTTTGACTTCTTGTATTATAGACTTCATCTCTAGCAGTTCCGTTTGAGTCTTTTGTAAAGTGTGTAATTCCTCTTTTAGATCTTGCAAGAATTTCCTCATCTCCTGGAACTCATCAACTTCTTTCTCCTTTCTCTTTAGCAGTTCATTATCTCTCTTTTCTTCCATCTCTGTTAGTTTCGACATTATGAATGCTCTAAATTCCTTATCAGACATTTCCATGACTTTTACCGAACTGCTTGTGGATGGAGGAGATTTACTCTTTTCCATTGGAGGAGAGGTATTTTCTCGTTTTCCCATATTTCTCGTGATCCGACAGTGATTTCTTGTCATCTGATGAATGGTATGTTTCTTTCAAATTCTTGAAGTTAAGCCTCAATGTTCAGGAGCAAGCAGACAGAGGTGTTCTAGAATCTGTTTGCCATTCTGTTGTGATCGCACACTAGCTTTGCTTGCTGGAGGCTGAATTATGAGTAGAAAATCTTCATTTCTCCTGTCCCCTGAAATATCTAGTTCCCAGTAGACATGAGGAATCTTCTGAAGGAAGGGCTCAACTCTCCTGCCACACTAGCTTTGCTTGCTGGAGGCTGAATTATGAGTAGAAAATCTTCATTTCTCCTGTCCCCTGAAATATCTAGTTCCCAGTAGACATGAGGAATCTTCTGAAGGGTTACTGGTTTTTGATAGTGATAGAAAATGGTTGAACATATGCAGGAAGATAATCTTGTCTTTACTCTCTCAATACTGTAACATACATCAATGAATCTGAAGTATGTAAGGGTAGTGTGGATACTGTTATCCTAAAACTAGCATCCAATTCTTCATCTTCAGATTTCTTCAGACCGTTTTGAATGAGATGTCTTGGTTTTTAAAATTTCATGCCAATATCTTTTGCTTTTAATTCATGTAAAATAGAAGAAACATGTTTTCTGTGTTCACTAGACTTGTTTAAATCAATAGGAGTATATAAATAATGTATCCAATGTGCAAACTTTTCTTTTAGTTTCAGGTTTGAAAAATATACCCTGAAAGGGACCAGCAGTTAGCGTAATGGCTATGTCGCTGGACTCCCACGTGGTCGACCGCGGTTCGAGTCCCGGACCCGGCGGCTTAAACTCACGCCGGGCGCGTGTGCGTGCATGCCCAAGATCCCGAGAGGAGAATGGAGGAGAAGGGATTGCGGCGTGGCCATCCCCCCTGGGGGGTGATTTCCTGCTTTCTATCTCTCTGTCTCTCTCTGTCTGTCTGGTGAGCGCACGCGCCCTATAGCAAAAACCTCTCCAAAAAAAAAGAAAAAAAAAGTACCCTGAAAGAGCTTATTTTCATATTCTCAGAGAACTTTTTCCTGCTGTTTTTTTTTTTTTTGCACAAAAACAAAGGGCTCAATTTTTTTTCTAAGAAATCACGTATCCATCTTTGAACGATCAGAACTGATGAATTATGAGCTAGAACTTCATTAATTTTTAAAATAATATCTTTAATATTATTGTCATCCTCATAAGTTGTTCCCTTTCTCAAAGCAGGGCAGAAATTAAAGAAAAGTCAGTGGTTACATGTTTTGAATCTTTCTGGGAGATGCCAGCTCTGAATTACTTCTTCATCAGAAATCACATAATGATCCAGTGCTTCAAGAAGTCATACACTGTTAATAAGAACATGTCTGTATCCTTTTTTAAATTTACTGGACAATCAGAGTGAGGGCAATGAGATTTGGATAGGCAGATAATATATATACATTCTTTAGCTTTGTGAACCCATTGTCATAAAGGTAGAGGAGTTTTAAGCTCTTCATTCCACTCCAAAATTTGGTATCTGGTAAATTCTTTATTTGATTTCCATGGAGATCAAGTTTGATTTTTTTTTATTATTGATGTCTTTTTTGTTATTTATTGTTATTTATACTGCAGGAGTCCGACCAGGCGGGGCTCCAGGACCCGTCTGAGCCCTTTGACCTTTGAGCTCCGCTTCCAGTTGGTTCAGTACGTTGGCAAGGCCACTACTGTGCGCCCCCCAACCTTGGAACAATGCTTGGGTCAATTAGCATGTCGGCAAGGCCGTTTGCTATCTGCTCCGGGAAATGTAGTAGCCTTGCTGGGAAGTGACCCCCCTCTGACTCCCTGATATACTACTATAAAAGAATTACAAAGCTCCCTCATACATCTTGAGTGTGTGGTAAGATTTCCCAAAAGTCCCCCAACCACTCCCCTTTATCCTGACCACCTACTGCTAATTACAATACTTCATCCTGCGATCATAATGGAGGGTGTGCTGAAGTTCCATCTAGGCAGAAATCATCTTGACCTTTGTAAGGCCCTTCAAGACACATTTAATATAAATAACCTTTTTACATACAATAGGACTATGCCGAAACTGGCCCAGGACACTCTCGTCCCACGGTAACTAAAGTTCTAACAAAATACACAACAGCGATGCCATGGGCTACACAAGTGAATCCACAACACCATAAACCCATTCTAAAGTTTTTCATTAACATATTAGTCACTTCACCGCCAGTTGAGAAGGCTGTCATCACCCTCACCAAGTGAACAGTAACTTCACCCCTTCAGGATAGGCAAATAGATTAGGATTCCTTAAGTTTTAGATCCCTATAGAATTATATAAGTATCATTCTTTATGAAAATCCATAAGAACTAATATCTATGCTTGAGATTTTCTTTTAGTAATCATAAGAAGGCTGCTGCTGAACATCGGCTGATAATTAACTCTACTTACTGGAATTGTTTCCTGAAACCGCACTGCTTGAAGTTACCAGAAACCTGCTTTCATCAATCAAACAATTGTTGAACTGTATCGATGATTAATAGACCTGCCCTTAATCAAACCCTGAATGGTCTCTATTGTTAAAACTTTATGAATTGATAATTAGAACACATAGCCCCTCTCCCGTTCACTTGCATGTATCACATTTTCAATAAAAAAGCACGATGATTCCTAGCAGTTGTCACTCTACAGAGAGCAATCTCTGGGGAGTGTCCGGCTGAAGACGTGCATGAAAAGGCACCAAGACCTTAGTCTTCCTTTCCTTCACCGCCTCTGTCGAGTCAACCCACCCCCGCCGAGGCTTGTCCCCAGCAGAGTGGCACCCAACGTGGGGCAGATTGGCGTCCAAAGTGAGTTGCTTGAACTAGGAGGTGAGTAGGCGTTGGTAAGTATTTTTTTTTTAAAGAGAACAGTAAAACTCCTGCATAGGGTGCCTAGGACCCCCCAGTAGAGGTAGACCAGGCTTAGAGGATGGGAGAAGAATTACTTAGGGTGTTAGTGATAAGGGATAGCGCTAACACTAAGTGCCACCTCAGAACTTTTTGAGAAGTTTACTGCCTAGGTGCAAGCAGTCAGGGGTAGTGCTGTACCTAAGAATCAGAACTGTAGAGATGCTTTACTGCCTAGGTGCAAGCAGTCAAGGGCATTGCTACACCTAAGAATTAAAACTATACAAAATGATTAGTGCCTAGATGTAAGCAACCATGGGTACTGCTACATCTAAGAATAGGATTTTGTATATGGACATCCTGAAACGTACTTTAAAACAAAAACGTAATCAGGTCAGTAAAAGTCAGCTCACATCAATTTTGGACACCTAAGTCCTTCTGACGAGGAGGAATTAGAGGAGGCTGCCGCTGATTATCACAATTGGCCACCACCAGAACTTAACACCTTTAATTCAAAGAAAAATAAACAGACTTCTAAACCTGTGGGATTTAAAGAAACAGTCAAAAAGCCTTTAAAACCTAACAATGTTAATTTCTGCTTCCCTTTATTATATCCTTTTGAGGAGGGGGAGCCAGAGTGGGAGGCTATTTCCTATAAACTGAGGAGGGGACTTTTTACTGTGAAAATTGGAATTTAAAAGAATTGGCAAAAAATAAAATAAATAAACCTCAAAACAGGCTACTAGAGAGCCTGCACACAAATGGAAAAAATACCCCCCCCCCCGAACAAACTCCCCTAACATTAGATATGATAATAGAAGTGGGCTCCTTTATTACATTGGCTTTCCAAATGATTATCTCCTGCCAGCATTTAACAACCATATCATCTTAGGCTTTGCCGACATAGAAAAAAACTCCCAGAATATCAAGAACATTTGTGTTCTAAAAACCCTAAAGGTATAAAAAATTCCTATTGTTTTCTACCATCCTTAAGTATATAATTAAAAATTTCAAAAAACAAAATTACTCAAAAGGTACCAATGTCAAAATAACCCCAGGAAAATTCTTTCTTGTAATCTTGATGTGTGTGTGTGTGTGTGTGTGTGTGTGTGTGTCTATGCATGTAATATGTCATGTTATGTACTATATGTTGTATGTCTCTGTGAAAACAGGCCTTAAAGTATTCTATTCAATTTGGTTTATAAAAAAGAGCGCTCATAAAAATTAGTCTAAATGTTTCTCAAGTTTGTATAACTTTAACAAATGAAATGGCTTCAAATATAATAAAAAAATAAATAAATAAAATAATAATAATAATAATTAACAAATAAAGATCTTCACAATCTCCAACATATATTTTGTCTAAGGTTTTATTAATCAAACAACATCATGTTTATCTTAATATGGTTGGTTTAATAAAATAGCTAGTATTTATGTGTTATATGTTACATTGTACATAATAAATATCTAACAACAACAACAACAACAAATTTTATAACTAGTTTTTTCTGGCTTTAGTTTTAGTGCTAACAGAGGATCTTTAACCTCAAAGTAACTTTTGGATGTTTACAGAGGACCCCTGAAACATCCAAAAGGGAGTTATTAAACCAATCAGGCTTATTGTTTATATGTTGGATAAAAATAAAAGACATTGTGAAATCAAGTAATTCTAATTTTCTTAATATTATATTTAAGTTAATACATATATACATATATGTGTATATATATAAATGTTATGTACTTGTATGCCTATATATACACTGTGTTCCAAAATAATTTAAAATTCCCAAGAGTTAATAGTAGGCTATTATGTTAAACTGACATATACAGCCAAATTCCTCTGTCAGTTGTGAATTTTTGTCAGACCATTAACTATGGCTAAAATCTTAATTTTATGTCCTTAAAGAAATTCACAAAGAGAGTAAAATAAATAAATAAATAAATCTAAAAATTAAACTGGGTAAAATCTTCATTCTCTATGTAAATTGATTGGTTTTCTAAACTGTTAAGCCAAAATTGACCAAACCAAAGTAAAAAATGTTTCACAAAATTACATACTAAGTGGCCAATGCAATGCACCTGAGTTTAAAAAGTAAATTAATATAAAAGACTATAAATCCAGTGTAAAACATGGACTCGTAGAAACATATTGCCTGGTTCCCTCTGAGTCCTCCTTTTAATTCTTGTTATTAAATTAACATGCTTTAGTTATTCTTATTATTGGTCTTTAAATTTTATTAAAATATTAAAAAGGTTTATTAGTAAGATTGCTCAGTTTTACATTTAAAACTCAACTCCCTTTAACTTTTCAGCTTCCACAGAGTCACTCCCCCTTTGCTTTTCAGCTTATGGTGTTAAGCCTCTTCCATTTTGTGTTGCCCTTTCCCCTATAATTCAAGTTACAGATTCTCCCTTAGCCACAAAACAGCCACTTCCCTCCAGTTATGATGACCACCCTTGTGATGCTTGGACCCTAACTTTCCTTTCTCTTACAGAATATAATAATTCAATTTTAGCCACTGTACCTTCTATTCACCTACCTAAGTTTCTTTCAGCAAAATATTCCTGGAACGACATTTCCTCACAGTCCGGTTTTCCAAACTGGACCCCCTGTATTTTTCCTAAATACATGATTTGTTATTTCTTAAATAATTTTGCCTTCTCTTTGATAGCTTCCCACATTAATGAATTAACTCTCAATGTCTCCACTGCCTTGTTTAAACAGGAATAAATTGACCAACAACTGGCTGACAGAGTCAATGCCCTACAAGAAAGTTTTATATTTAGGACAAGAAATTCAAAATATTAAGGTCCGGTTAACTACTGCCTGTCATGGTGATTATAAATGGATCTGTGTTACTCCTTTACCTTACAATCACACACAAATTACCTGGGAACAAATCCAATCTTACCTCAGAGGAGCCTTCAACCACTCTCTCACCATAGACTTACAGAAATTACAGGCTGACATTACAAAATTTCCAAATCCCATTTGAACTCCATAACACCCTCTGATGTGGCCAATGGTATTGTGTCCTCCTTACTTGGTGCATTCACCAATTCCAAACACTCATTCTCTATGTTACTTTATTTGGTCGGAGGTCTTTTTGGGTTTATCTTCCTATGTTTGTTTTGCTTTCCAGTTATCCTCAAACAATTCCGTTCCACCATTACATCAATACAAACTGAAATTCACCTCTTCAAACTTCAAAATAAAGAAGGGGGAGATGGAGGAGTCCAACCCAGCGGGGCTCCAGGACCCGTCTGAGCCCTTTGACCTTAGAGCTCCGCTTCCAGTTGGTTCAGTACGTTGGCAAGGCCACTACTGTGTGTCCCCCAACCTTGGAACAATGCTTGGGTCAATTAACATGTCGGCAAGGCCGTTTGCTATCCGCTCCAGGAAATGTAGTAGCCTTGCTGGGAAGTGACCCCCCTCTGACTCCCTGATATACTACTATAAAAGAATTACAAAGCTCCCTCATACATCTTGAGTGTGTGGTAAGATTTCCCAAAAGTCCCCCAACCACTCCCCTTTATCCTGACCACCTACTGCTAATTACAATACTTCATCCTGCGATCATAATGGAGGGTGTGCTGAAGTTCCATCTAGGCAGAAATCATCTTGACCTTTGTAAGGCCCTTCAAGACACATTTAATATAAATAACCTTTTTACATACAATAGGACTATGCCGAAACTGGCCCAGGACACTCTCGTCCCACGGTAACTAAAGTTCTAACAAAATACACAACAGCGATGCCATGGGCTACACAAGTGAATCCACAACACCATAAACCCATTCTAAAGTTTTTCATTAACATATTAGTCACTTCACCGCCAGTTGAGAAGGCTGTCATCACCCTCACCAAGTGAACAGTAACTTCACCCCTTCAGGATAGGCAAATAGATTAGGATTCCTTAAGTTTTAGATCCCTATAGAATTATATAAGTATCATTCTTTATGAAAATCCATAAGAACTAATATCTATGCTTGAGATTTTCTTTTAGTAATCATAAGAAGGCTGCTGCTGAACATCGGCTGATAATTAACTCTACTTACTGGAATTGTTTCCTGAAACCGCACTGCTTGAAGTTACCAGAAACCTGCTTTCATCAATCAAACAATTGTTGAACTGTATCGATGATTAATAGACCTGCCCTTAATCAAACCCTGAATGGTCTCTATTGTTAAAACTTTATGAATTGATGGGAACCAGCAGTTAGCGTAATGGCTACGTCGCTGGACTCCCACGTAGTCGACCGCGGTTCGCGTCTCGGACCTGGTGGCTTACAACTCACGCCAGGCTCATGTGCGTGCGTGCCCAAGATCCCAAGAGGAGAATGGAGGAGAAGGGTTGCGGCGTGACCATCCCCCCTGGGGGGTGATTTCTCGCTTTCTGTCTCTATGTCTCTCTCTGTCTGCCTGGCGAGCGCACGCGCCCTATAGCGAAAAACCTCTCCAAAAAAAAAAACTTTATAAATTGATAATTAGAACACGTAGCCCCTCTCCCATTCACTTGCATGTATCACATTTTCAATAAAAAGGCACGATGATTCCTAGCCGTTGTCACTCTACAGAGAGCAATCTCTGGGGAGTGTCCGGCTGAGGACATGCATGAAAAGGCACCAAGACCTTAGTCTTCCTTCCCTTCGCTGCTTCTGTCGAGTCAATCCACCCCCGCCGAGGCTGGTCCCCAGCATTATACCTTCAATCATTATACTTCATTTCATTTGTAAAGAGATTTTTCTCAACATGATATACGCCACACAGCAGATGAATTAAGAATACTATACATAACATCACCAATAGGCCACAAACCATATCCGTGTCCCACAAGTGTCTTACTTCTCCATTTTTTTCCCAAGTTTCCCTTCCTATACACTTCTGATCTCCTACTCTCCTTCCACTTTGCCCCAGTGTCCATAACAATTTCCAATACTTTTATGTCTTCCGTCTTTCAGTCTCTACCATAAAGTGTAGACAGTCGGTATATGTTGAGTCATACAATGTCTCCTTCATAGCCTGACTTGCTTAACTCAGCAATAAATCTTCCGTGTTCGTCCACTTTCTATCAAATGCCAGGATCTTGTTTTTTAGTGGCTGAATAGTATTCTGTGGAGTATATGTGCCACACTTTTCAATCCATTTGTCTGTTTGTGGACATTTGGGTTGGTTCCATGTCTTAACAATCATGAATAATACCGCAATAAACATCGACATGCAAGTGCTTTTCTGATGGAGTGTTCTGTCCTTTGGGTAGATCCCTAGGAGTGGAATTGCTGGATCATATGGTAGTTTTATTTGAAGGTCTTTGAGGAACGTCCATATTGTTCTCCACAGTGGCTAGACCAATTTACATTCCCTCCAACAATGCATGAGAGTTCCCCTTTCACCACACCCCCACCAGCACTTATCATGTTTTGTTTTTTTTAATCTTTGCCATTCTGACTGGGATTAAGTGGTATCTCATTGTGGTTTTGATCTGCATCTCCCTTATGATGAGGCACGTTGAGCATTTTTTCATGTGCTTTTTGGCTGATCATATGTCTTCCCTTGAGAGTTGTTTATTCAGCTCATTTTCCCATCTTTTAATTGGGTTAATCATTTTCTTCTGGGTAAGGTGTTTGAGTTCCCTGAGTATTCTGGTTATTAGTCCCTTATCTGAGGCATAGTTAACAAAAATTCTCTCCCATTCTGAGAGTTTTTGATTCATACTAATTATTGTGTCCTTTACTGTGCAGAAACTTCTTAATCTGATGTAATCTCACCTGTCTATTTTGGGAATTATTTTCTGTGCTTTGGGGGTCTTGCTTGACAAGTTTTTGCCTATCCCAATGTCTCCCAAAGTTTCTCCAGTGTTTTCCACCAGTAGCTTTATAGTTTGCAGTCTCAGGTTTAGATCCTTGATCCACTTTGAGTTGATTTTTGTTAATGGTAACAGATAGGGGTTCAGATTCTTTTTGCAGGTGGATACCCAGTTTTTGCAGCACCATTTGCTAAAGAGGTTTTCCTTTTCCCACTGGATTGACTGGTACTCTTTGTCAAAGATCAGTTGGCTGTACATTTTAGGGTTTATTTCTGGGGTCTCTACTCTGTTCCATTGGCCTTTATGTCTGTTTTTATGCCAATATCATGCTGTTTTAATTATCACAGCTTTGTAATAAATTTTTGGGTCAGGAAGAGAGATGCCTCCCACTCCACTCTTCTTGTGCAGGATGGCTTTGACAATACGTGATCTTTTATGACTCAAGGTAAATTTTATGATTATCTCTTCTAGATCTGTGAAGAATGTCTCTTGAAATTTTATAGGGATCACATTAAATATGTAGATTTATTTGGGTAGGATTGCCTTTTTGATTGTATTAATTCTCCCAATCCAGGAACATGGGATGTCCTTCCACTTTGTGTGTGTGTGTGTGTGTGTGTGTGTGTGTGTGTGTGTAATTTTCTAGTTCTTTTTAAAATTACTTTCATAGTTTTCCTTATAGATGTCCTTAACTTCCTTGGTTAGTTTTATTCCTAGGTATGTTATACTTTTTGTGGCTATGGTAAATGGGATTACTTTCTTCAATTCTGTCTCTGTCTGCTTGTTTTTTTGTATATAAAAATGCTATAGATTTTTGTAAGTTAATTTTGTATCCTGCCACTTTACTGTATGCACTTATTACTTTGAGAAGTTTTTTCATGGATACTATTGGGTTTTCTAGGTATACAGTCATATCATCTGCAAATAGAGATAATTATAACTCTTCTTTCCCTATTGAAATGTCTTATTTCATTCTCTTGTCTGATTGCATTAGCTAGGATTTCTAGTACTGTATTGAATAGTAGTGGAAAGAATGGGTAGCCTTGTCTTGTACCAGTTTTTAGTGGAAAAGCTTTTAGCTTTTCCCCCATTCAGTACAATGTTAGCTATAAGTTTTTCATAGAAGACTTTTATTATGCTGAGAAATGATCCTTCTATGCTGAATTTACTGAGAGTCTTAATCATGAATAAACGTTGTATTTTGTCAAATGTTTTTTCTGTAGTGATTAAAATGATCATATGGTTCTTATCTTTGTTTCTGTTAATATGGTGTATTACACTTATAATTTTGCGTATGTTGAACCACCCTTGCATCCCTGGAATAAAGCCTACCTGGTCATGATATATAATCTTTTTTATATGCTGTTGAATATGGTTAGCAAATATCTTGGTGAGAATTTTTGCATCTATATTCATCAGAGATATAGGTCTGCAGTTTTCCTTTTCTGTTGTATCCTTATCTGTTTTGGAAATGAAGGTGATGGAGGCTTCATAGAATGAATTTAGAAGGGTTTCTTCCTTTTGGATCTCTAGAAAAAGTGTGAGTAGAATGGGGGTTACCCCTTTCTTAAAAGTTTTGTAGAATTCAGCAGTGAAGCCATTGGGACATGGACTTTTCTTTGTTGGAAGGTTATTTATTACTTATTCAGTCTCATTGCTTGTTAGGGGTCTATTCAGGTTTTCGATGTCCTCCTGAATAAATCTTGGTAGATTATATGTGTCCAGGAATTTGTCCATCTCATTCAGGTTTTCTTGTTTGTTGGTGTATAGTCACTCATAGTCTCCTCTAATGATGTTTTGTATTCCTATTATGTCTGTTGTAATGTTGCCTGATTCATTGTGAATTTGATTTATCTGGTTCCTTTCTCTCTTCTTAATTAGTTTGTCGATCTTGTTTATCTTTTCAAGGAAACAGCTTTTGCTTTCATTTATTTTCTACAGTTTGTTTATTTTCTATTTCATTAATTTCTGCTTGAATCATTATTCTTTCTTTTCTCCTAGCATTTTTTAGATTTTTTTTTTGGTTGTTGTTTTTCCAATTTCCTGAGGCAGGATGTTAGGTTGTCCTTTTGCCACCTTTCCATCTTTTTCTTATGCACACTAATTGCTATGAACTTTCCTCTCCTGACTGCTTTTGCAGTGTCTCATAGATTATGGAAACATGTGTACTCATTGTCATTTGTTTCCATGAATCTTTGGTTTCAGTCTTTTTTTTTTAGAGGTTTTTGCTATAGGGCATGTGTTCTTGCCAGAAAGACAAAGAGACAGAGAGACAGAAAGTGGGAAATCACATCCTGCGGGAATGGCTATGTTACAATCCCTTCTCCTCCATTCTCCTCTCAACATCTTGGGCACACACGCACACGCGCTTGGTGTGAGTTTAAGCCATGGGGTCCGGGACTTAAACTGCGGTCAACTACATGGGAGTCCAGCGGCATAGCCATTAGGCCATCTGCTGGTCCCTGGTTTCAGTCTTAATCTCTTTAGTAATTGTGAAGTCATTCAGAAGTAGGTTATTTCATTTCCATGTATTTGTGTATTTTTAGGATTTTTTTCTGAGATTAATATCTAGTTTAATTCCATCATAGTCAGAGGAGATGCTGGATATAATTTCTATGCTTTTGATTCTGTAAAGGCTGGTTTTGTGCCCTATCATGTGGTTAATCTTCTAGAACGTACCATGCGGGGCTGAGAAAAATGTGTAAATTGTGTTTTATGGGTGGAAAGTTCTATAGATGTCTGCCCATCTGATTTATTCTCATTTAGGTCCTGAATCACATTGACCTGTGTAAAGGAGACAATGGGGTGTTGAGATCTCCAACAATTATTGTGTTACAGTCTATCTCTCCTTTTAGATCTAGCAGTCTTTCCTTCACATATTTGGGTGCTCCTGAGTTGGGTGCATAGATATTTATAAGCATTATGTCTTCTTGATGAATTAGCCCTTTTACTACTATACAATGCCCTTCTTTGTCTCTTATGGTTTTTGTCTCAAAGCCCATTTTGTCCAAAATTAGTATAGCGACTGATTCTTTTTTCATTTTCATTTGCATGAAATACCTTTTTCCAGCCCTTCACTTTTATTTTTTTATTTAAATTTATTTATTTACCATCATTCACTGTACATCATTACAGCATACAAAATGAGATTTCCCATCCAGAATACACTGTATATTGGCTTAATCAAGCACATCAACATACGTGTTATTGTCAACAAATAATTTTCCATTTCTTATTTCCTGTGTATTTTGCTTTTTTTGCCATCCTTGATTCCTTATCTCTCACCCTCTGCCATGTCTCACCCTCCTTCCACGCTGTCTCTGGTATCCATGGTTGCTTTCTATGCCTTTTCCCCTCATTTTATTGATTCGCTAATGATCTTACTCTAAATATTTTCAATAGCAAGCACAGTTGATATATATATTCACAAGTCTGACTTCAGGCATAAACCTCAGTGAGTAGAATGAACATACTATAAAGTAGTACCTAGCTGGGGCTATACAGCTTACTGAAATCATCAAATATGCTATTTTTTTTTATTTCAAGAAAGTTTTCATGGTTTTTTACTTCTCCTGAAACTTTTTTTAATTAATTAATTTACATTCATCGCCTTAGCATCATCACAGCATACAAAATGTGATTTCCCATCCAGAATATACTGCATAGTGGTTTAATCATGCATGTTATCATCAATAATTTTCCATTTCTAGTTTCATATATATAAATATATAAATATATTCCATTTCTAGTTTCATATATATAAATATATAAATATATTCCCACCTTCTTCTTACACTATCTCTGGTGTCTACAGTTGTCTTCCATTCTTTTTCCTCCCACATTTTATTGATCACACAACTTCTCAAATAATTTATTTTCATAGCAAGTTCAGCTGGTAATTTCAAGAAAAGCAGTTTTTAATTGGTAAGGAAATTTGCTTAGAACTTAAAGCCTGGAAACAGGTTAGTATTCTGCCGTGGACCAGCTTCGGCGGGGGTGGGTTGACTCGTAGGAGGCGGCGAAGGAAAGGAAGACTAAGGTCTCAGTGCCTTTTCATGCACGTCCTCAGCCGGACACTCCTCTGGGATATCTCTCTGAGGAGTGACAACTGCTAGGAATCATCATGCCTTTTTATTGAAAATGTGATACATGCAAGTGAACGGGAGAGGGGCTACGTGTTCTAATTATCAATTCATAAAGTTTTAACAATAGAGATCAAAGGTTCTATTCAGGGTTTGATTAAGGGCAGGTCTATTAATCATCGATGCAATTCAACAATTGTTTGATTGATGTAAGCAAGCTTTTGGGAACTTCTGTTCTGGGAGTGTGGTTTCGGAGAACAGCTCCAGCAGGCAGAGTTAATTATCTGCCAGTACTTGACGGCAGCCATCTTGCAGTTACTGGTTGTGATTCTAAAAAGGAAAATCTCAAGTACAGATATTAGTTCTTATGGATCTCAGTAAAGAATGATATTTATATAATTTTATAGAGATCTAAAGTTTATTTAAAGGAATCCTAATATATTTACCTATGCTGAAAGGGTTATGCTACTGTTCACTTGATGAGGGCGGGGATACAGCCCTTTCAACTGGTGGTGAAGTGACTAATGAGTTAATGAAAAACTTTGCAGCACACCTAGGCATTGTATTGTGCTTGTGGTGCCACCATCATATACCTTGTCAGAACATTAGCTACAGTGAGGCAGGGGTGTCCTGGGTCAGTTTCTGCCTAAGAGGTTATTTTTGAGTTTAAATGTGTTTTGAAAGGCCTTCCAAAGATCAAGAAAAACTTTAGCACACCCTTTATTGTGTCCAATGAAGCGCTGTAATTAACAGTAAGTGATCAGAGTAAAAGGAGCGGTCGGGGGATTTTGGGGAAATCTTACTACAAAGATGTATGAGAAAACTATATTAATTCTTTTATAGTAATATATCGGGGAGTCGGGGGGGTCACTTCCCAGCAAGGCTACTACATTTCCTGGAGTGGATAGCAAACGGCCTTGCCAACATGCTAATTGACCCAAGCTTGTTCCAAGGTCGGGGGGCGTACAGTAGCGGCCTTGCCAATGTACTGAACCAACCGGAAGCGATGCTCAAAGGTCAAAGGGCTCAGACGGGTCCTGGAGCCCCACTGGGTCGGACTCCTCCAGTATTCTGTTCAAATATTAGGTACATGAACCTATTGACAGCTCCAGAAGTACAAAAACTTTTAAAACCGGACAGTAAAGCCTAGAAGAAAAGCAGCAATATTTTAGTCAAATATCACAGAATGCTATTTCACCAGATCAGTCTCATGAAATTATCTTCTGTTGTGGTTCGATCTTCTGGTTGAATTCTGGGATATAATATTCCACTCCAGATTTGTCCCTACGATTAAGTTGGCCATTTTCTTAGTTTTTGAACTCTTTTTTTTTTTTAAGAGGTTTTTGCTATAGGGCACGTGCTCTTGCCAGACAGACAGAGACAGACAGAGAGACAGAAAGGGAGAAATCACCTCCCAGGGGGGGATGGCCACGCCGCAATCCCTTCTCCTCCATTCTCCTCTTGGGATCCTGGGCACGCACACACACGTGCCCAGTGTGAGTTTTAAGCCACCGGGTCCAGGATGCAAACTGCGGTCGACTACGTGGGAGTCCAGCGACATAGCCATTATGCTAACTGCTGGTCCCAGTTTTTGAACTCTTATTTCTGTGTGTCTGCATTTAATTTTCCTGATGTAGCACTCCCTTGATAACTTCTTGGAGATCTGGTCTGGTGCTGGTAAATTCTTTCAGGTTTTGTTTATCTGAGAATGTTCTTGTCTTTTCTTCCCATATGAAGGATAATCTTGCTGGGTACAGTATTCTCGGTTGAAATTGCTTTTCCCTTAACATTTTGAATATATTTTCCCATTCATTCCTCACTCGCATTTTCTTCCAATGAGAGGTCTGCTGTTAGTCTGATGGGATATCCTTTGTAGGTAGCTACACTTATTCCCCTGAAATCACTAGTTCTCAGGAGCCATTAAGGTGTCTTCTGCCCTTCACTTTTAATCTATCTATGTCTTTATCCATGAGATGGGTTTCTTGTAGGCAGCAGATGGAGGGTTTCTGATTTTTAATCCAGTCAACCAACCTGTATCTTTTGATCAGAGAATTTAATCCATTAACATTCAACGTTATCAATATTACCAGTCTTGTCCCTATCATGAAATTGTTCATATTCTTGGTTTGTTTAGTGTTTTTTTTTTTTCCCCTCTCTTATTGCTGTCTGTCTGTCTTTAGTTTTCTTGGTATAGTACTTCTTTCAGAATATTTTTTTTCAGTCTGAAAACAGCCACTCTGTTTATTTACTGACCAGATTACAAAAATTATCACAGTGGATACCTTAGTTCATCCTTCTAATAAGTCTGTTGATCTGGTCTTCCCTGTTGCCAGCATCTCCACTTTCTACAAAGTGGGTGGTCTTTTTCTTTATTCCACCTTGTGGAGAAGATAATCTGAAGGGTCACAGGAAATTATTTGCTTCTTTGAAGCTTTTTCCAATATTATAGAGTTCATGAATCACATCTCCATGCAGATATGCCAAATTTACCAAGAGATTGAGCAATCAGAGTTACCTGTTAAAGCAATTCGCTTCTTATTGATTTTGTCATAACCACACTTGTAGATCCTTTCATTTACTAACTTCAGGTTTGAGTATTCCCGTGTAATAAATGGTTCCGCAATTCTCAGCATGTTAACTGAGGCCTTGTTGAGCTGCCATTGAAGATCTAGCAAATACGAAGAAGCTGCAACACCTTTCGAACCTTAGGAGTCACTCCATTGATACCTCTGATCCTGATAACAAATGCCAATTTGAGTTCTGCAGGGACACAGAAGTTGCCAGCTTTTCTTGCCATCCTGGTCATGCAAATCTCAGTTCTGTACATCTGTCTATATTCCTTATGATAGTGCTTAGCTTTTTCATAGATAAACTTCCTCCTAGCCTTTCGAAGCATCTTTAGAGCGCATCTTTAGAGCAAACTTCTTTCTCAGGCACTTGATCTTCAGCTCCACAAAATTCCTTCACTTTTTCTTAAGGGTTTCTGGCACAGCAAGAACCTTCTTTTTCTTCTCTTGAATGCCCTCCATGGTTGTAGCTGGAAAAGAGGACTTGGAATTTCCTGAGACCATTGTTAGGGGAACCAGAGAAAGACCCAGGCTCACCCCATCATGGCCTTCCCAGTGCATCTGAGGAGCCCTGGGGGCATGATTCAATTCTTTTAGATTTTCTATGTATAGCATCATATCATGTGCAAATAGATATAATTTCACTATTTTTTTTCTATTTGGAAACCTTTAATTTGACTCTCTTGCCTCATTGCATTTGCCAGAACTTCCAGTGCTATGTTAAAAAGATATGGAGAAAGTGGGCAGCCTTGTTTTGTTCCAGTTTTTAGTGGAGAGGCTTTCAGCTTTTCCCCATTCAGTATAATGTAAGCTATGGGTTTTCATAGATGAGTTTTATTGTATTAAGGGATGTTCCTTCTATGCCGATTTTGCTGAGTCTTAATCATGAAGGGATTTTTTTTTTCAAATACTTTTTCTACATTGATTGATATGATCATATGGTTTTTATCTTTCCTTTTGTTAATGTGATGTGCTACATTTATTGTTTTGCCTATGTTGACTATCCTTGCATCCTTGGAGTAAATACTATTTGGTCATGGTGTATAAACTTTTTAATATGTTGTCTCATTGCATTGACTAGAACTTTCAGTATTATATTAAAAAGGAGTGGAGAAAGTGGGCAGCCTTGTTTGGTTCCAGTTTTTTAGTGGAAAGGCTTTCAGCTTTTCCCCATTTAGTATGATGTAAGCTATGTTTTCATGTTCCTTGTCTGTTTTTGGAATTAAGATGATGGAGGCTTTATAGAATGAATTCGAGAGGGTTCCTTCCTTTTGAATTTTTAGAAATGATTTAAGAAGAATTGGGGTTAGTTCTTCTTTATAAGGATTTGTGGAATTCAGAAGTAAAGCCATCGGGACCTGACATCTTCCATGTTGGGAGACTATTACTGAATCAATTTCATTGCTTGTGATGGGTCTATTAGGACTTTCTATTTCTTCCTGGTTCAATCTTGGTAAATTACATGTGTCCAGAAATTTGTCCATCTCATCTAGGTCTTCTTGTTTGTTGTCATATAGCTGCTCATAGTACTCTCTGATGACATTTTGTATATCTGTTATATCTGTTGTAAGAACACCTGTTTCCTTCCTGATTTGGTTTATTTGATTCCTTTTTCTGGTCTTCTTGATTAATCTGGTTAATGGAGTGTGAATTTTGTTTATCTTATCAAAGTTTTTGGTTTTGTTTCTGTATAGTTCTTTTATTCTTTATTTCATTTATTCCTGCTTGAATCTTTATTATTTTTTTCTCCTGGAATTTTTTTTATTGCTGCTGTTGTTTTGCCAACTCAGTTCCCTGAGTTGTGTCATTAGGTTGTTTATTTACCGCTTTTCTGCTTTTTTTCTTATAGGCACTAATTACTATGAACTTCCCTCTTATATTTGCTTTTGCTGTCCCATAGGTTATGAATACTTATTTGTTCATTATCACTGGTTTCTATGAACCTTTTGACTTCAGTCTTAATTTCTTTCATAATCGTAAAGTCATTTAGGAGTAGGTTGTTTAGTTTCCATGGGTTTGTGAATTTTTGAGGGTTTTTTCGGTAATTGATTTCAAGTTTGATTCTATCATGGTCAGAAAAGATGCTAGATATAGTTTCTATACCTTTGAATTTTTTTTAACATTTATTTATTTATTTCAATTTGACCAGAGAGGGACAGAGTGAAAGAAAGAGAGAGGAAAAGTGAGAAAGCAAGCCACCAGGTCTGGGACTCGAACCGTGGTCAGTCCTGTGAGAGTCCAGCACACTTAATCACCATGCCACCTGCTGGACCACCTTCATAATGTTAATGCATCCATCACCACCATCTATCTCCATGTTCTCCATCTTGTGAAACAAACTCTGTACCCATCACACAGTAACTGCTCATTTCTCCTCCCCCACAACTCTTGGCAACCACCATTGAACTTTCTGTCTCTATGCACTTGACCATTTTATTGGATTAAAAAGTGTTTGTAGAAGGGACCAGCAGTTAGCGTAATGGCTATGTCGCTGGGCTCCCACGTGGTCGACCGCAGTTCGCATCCCAGACCTGGTGGCTTAAAACTCACGCCGGGCGCGTGTGTGTGCATGTCCAAGATCCCGAGAGGAGTGTGGAGGAGAAGGGATTGCGACGTGGCCACCCCCCCACCGGGGGGTGATTTCTTGCTTTCTGTCTCTCTGTCTCTCTCTGTCTGTCTGGTGAGCACACACGCCCTATAGCGAAAACCTCTCAAAAAAAAAAAAAAAAAGTGTTTGTAAAGGTTTTTGCCACATGACACGTGTGCTTGTCACAGACACAGAGAGAGAAAATGAGAAATCACACTTCCACCCCGTGGGGACGGAGTCCCTTCTCCTCCATTCTCTTCTCAGGATTTTGGACACACATGCACATGCACTCAGTATGATTTTCAAGCTACTGAGTCCAGGACTCAAACAGTGGTCAGCCATGTGGGAATCCAGTGCCTTAACCACCATGGCACCTGCCGGTCCCCAATTTGACAATTTTAAGTACCTTGTTTAAGTGGAGTCATAATCGTTTGTCTTTTTTTTTTTTTTTTTTTTTTTTGACTGACATTTCACTGAGCATAATGTTTTCAAGATTCATACACACTGTAGAATGTGTCCGGAATTCCTTTTTTTTTTTTTCTTTTTTTAAATTTTGCTCTAGGGCATGTGAGCTTGCTGGGGCTGGGTGAGAGAGAGAGAGAGAGAAATCACACCCCTGGGGGAATGACCATTCTTCTGTCCTTTCTCCATTCTCCTCTTGGGATTTTGGGTATTCACACACATGTGCCTGGTGTGTTTTTCAAGCTGCTGGATCTGAGACTCGAACTATGGAGTTTGCCATGTGGAATCTAGCACTGTAACCACCACTCCATGTGCTGGCCCCAAGAATTTCCTTCTTTTTAAAAGCTGAGTAATATCTCATTGTGTGTATACACTACATATTGTATATTTATTTATTTGCAGATGGATATCCAGGTTGCTTCTATGACAGGGGGTGGAAAAATTAAATCAAACTCTGAGTTAGATGCAAAAAATTTGAAATACATGCTAGTTTAATAATATACATTTCCCACAAAGTTTTTGAATATTTTCCACCCTGTACATTTTAGCTATTGTGAATAATGCTATTATGAATGTAGATGTACAAGTATCTCCTCAAGACTTGGCTTTCAGTTATGTGGGGTATATAACAAATAGTAGAATAGCTGGATCATATGGTAGTTTTATTTTTAATTTTTTCAGGAATTGCCCTACTGTTTTCCACAATGCCTGTGATATTTTGCATTGCTAACAACCAGAGTACAAATGTTCAAATTTCTCTACATCATTTCCAGAGCTTTTTCTTTTCTTTCTTTCTCCTTTATTTAAATAGTAGTCATCTCATTAGGTGTGGAATGGTATCACACTGCAATTTTGACTTACATTTCTCTAATGATTAGTGATGCTGAGCATCTTTTCACGTGTTTACTGGCCATTTGTATATCTTGTTTGAAAAAAATGACTGTTCAAGTCCCTTGCCCATTTTTGAAGTTGGGTTATTTGTTTTGTTGTTGTTGTTGTTGTTGTTGTTGATTTGTAGCGGTTCTCTATTGTTCTGGATACCAATCTTTAATCAAATATATGATTTGCAAACATTTTCTCTCATTCTGTGGTTTGCTTTTTTCACTGTTGGGGGTGCTTTTGATGCATAAATTTTAAACATTTTTGTGAAGTCTAATTTGTTTTTCCATTTATTGCTTGTGCTTTTGGTGTCATTATTCTTAGCATGTTTAATTTTAAAAAGTAGTAAACATATCTGACTGGCGGACTTGAACCCAGATCTTCCAAGTACTTAATCAGGCTTCTTGGCCATCAACATGCCAGGCATGCCAGGCATCGCTAGTCACGAATCTTAACCATTTAGAATCTGATGGCTTTTTTGGGGGGGATCCGCCTGAATGAGCATATCCTGATAAAGATTTTACATCCACATCTCTGCATCTTGGCACCTGGGGAGATAGGCGTTTTTGAAAAACCGGCAGTGGCGGAGCGAGGCGGAGATCGGCAGCAGTGTGGTTCGGCGCCTTTAACGCGGCGTGACCTCCACGCCCTGCCCGGGCCCAGCGTCCCAGCCCGGGCGGCACATTACCCCCCTCCTCTACTCGCTCACCGCGCGCATTGTTGTCCTGTAGCGATTGGTTGTTGGATCAGAAACAGCTGTGCAGAGCCCGGCGGTGCAAGGGGGCTGTGGACCCGAACGCAGCTTAGCCGGCTGGTAGCGACCACACCCGGGCTCTTAAGAGCAGAGGAAGAACCGCAGAGGAAGAACCCGAGGCCGCCGGCACTGCGTGGTCCCGGCGGCTTGGACCCCGCGCCCTGACTGCGGAGCTCCCGGTGGCGCCCTCTCTCCCTGGCTTTGGCTTACTTCGGGGTTGGCGAAGGTGGGCAAGGAGGGCACCGCAGATGATATACCTTTGAATTTTTTTTTATTTTATTTTTGTTTTGGAGAGGTTTTTGCTATAGGGCGCATGCGCTCGCCAGACAGACAGAGACAGACACAGAAAGCGAGAAATCACCCCCCAAGTGGCCCAAGTGGCCACGCCGCAATCCCTTCTCCTCCATTCTCCTCTCGGATCTTGGGCACGCACGCACACGCGCCTGGTGTGAGTTTAAACCCCTGGGTCCGGGACTTGAACCACGGTCGACTACGTGGGAGTCCAGCAACATAGCCATTACGCTAACTGCTGGTCCCATACCTTTGAATTTTTAAAGGCTTGTTGTGTGCTCTTTCATGTGGTCAAACTTCAAAAATATTCCATCTGAGGGAACCAGCAGTTAGCGTAATGGCTATGTCGCTGGACTTCCACGTAGTCGACCGCGGTTCAAGTCCCGGACCCGGTGGCTTAAACTCACGCCGGGCGCGTGTGCGTGCGTGCCCAAGATCCCGAGAGGAGAATGGAAGAGAAGGGATTGCGGCGTGGCCATCCCCCCTGGGGGGTGATTTCTCGCTTTCTATCTCTCTGTCTCTCTCTGTCTGTCTGGCGAGCGCACTCGCCCTATAGCAAAAACCTCTTAAAAAAAAAAAAAAAATTCCATCTGAGGGACCAGCAGTTAGCTTAATGGCTATGTCGCTGGACTCCCATGTAGTCGACCGTGGTTCGAGTCTCGGACCTGGTGGCTTAAACTCACGCGGGGCTTAAACTCACGTGTGCATGCGTGCCCAAGATCCCAAGAGGAGAATGGAGGAGAAGGGATTGTGGCATGGCCACCCCCACCCCCCACCCCCGACCCCAGACCCCACACACCACCACCCCCACCTGTGATTTTTCACTTTCTGTCTCTCTGTCTTTCTGGCGAGTGCAGGCACCCTATAGCAAAAAACCTCTCAAGAAAAAAAAAAAATCCATCTGGAGATAAGAAAAATGTACATTTTGTGGTAATTGGGTGAAATACTCTATAGATGTCTGTCGAGTCCATTTCATGTATGGTATTATTTAGATCTTGTAGTTCTTTGTTTATTTTTTGTTTAGATGATCTGTACAGAGGAGTCAGTGGGGTATTGAGATCCCTTACAATGATTGTTTTGCAGTCTCTCTCTCTCCCTCGAGATCTAACAGTCTCTCTTTGATGTATTTAGGTGCTCCAGTATTGGGTGCATAGATATTTGGTGCATAGATATTTACAAGCGTTATATCTTCTTGGTGAACAAGTCCTTTTAGTACTATATAATGACCTTCTTTGTCTCTTACATTTTTGATCTTGTCTGATACCAGTATTGCTATTCCAGCCTTTTGGTTTCTTTTTGCATGGGATATCTTTTTCAAGACCTTCACTTTCAGTCTATGTATGCCATTATTAGTGAGGTGTGTTTCTTGTAAGCAGCATATAGATAGCTTCTGCGTTTGTATTCATTCAGCCAGTCTGTGTGTTTTAATGGGAGAATTTAATCCATTAACATTGTATGTTATTATTGATGTTTGTGAATTTATCCCTCTCATTTTGTTAGCCATTTTATCGGTTGTTTTTTTTTTCCTCCTATTTCTGTTTGTCTCTCTTTAGGTATCCTGAAACAACAGTCTCCTCAGTACTTCCTGTAGAGCTGGTCTATGATTGGGAGATTCGTTCAGTTTTTGTTTATCTGAGAATACTTTTATATATTCTTCCCATTTGAAGGACAATCTCGCTGGACATAGTATTCTTGGTAGAAATTGTTTTTCTTTTAATGTTTTGAACACATCTTCCCACTTCTTCCTTGCCTATATTGTTTCAGTTGAGAAGTCTGATGCTAACCTAACGGGATAGCCTTTATAAGTAACTTGACATTTCTCCCTTGCCGTTTTTAGAATATTGTCTTTGTCTTTAATTTTAACCAATCTGGCTATAATGTGCTGGGGGGAGGATCTTTTTATGTTGATTCTATTTGGGATCCTTTTTATTTCTTGGGTCTGAATTTCTCCATGTTTCTCTATATTTGGAAAATTTTCAGATAGTATTTCATGAAAGAGATTTTCCATGCCCTTAGCAAGTTCTTTACCTGCTAGAATACCCATTATATGGATATTTGAGCATTTCATGGTATCTAGAATTTCTCACATGTTGCCCTTTTTTTTTTTTTTCCTCCTTTTTGGTAATTTGGCCTATGCTGAAGACTTTGTCTTTGAGGTCAGAAATTCTTTTGGCTGCATGGTCCAATCTGCTGTTTATGGTTTCTAGGGACATTTTAATTTCTTGTATTGTAGTCTTCATTTCCAGAAGTTCTATTTGACTTTTTTTTAGGTTGTCTATTTCTTTATGAAATTCCTCTTTCATGTCCTGAAATGATATTCTCACTTCCTGGAACTGATTGTTTTCTCTTGCATCTCATTGAGTTTTGTCACTATGAATATTTAAAATTCTGTTTCTGCCCTTTCTGTGTATTTCTTGGTGCTGTCCACTGTGAGGGGCTACTACCCTTACCTGGCAAAGAGCTACCACCTAGTTTTCTCATGTTTCTTCAAAATCTGTACTGGTTTCTAGTCATCTGATGTTGTAGTCACTGTTTTCTATTTATTGGAGTTGATTCTGTAATTCTGGTTGAGGAAATTTCACCCTTGGTTCCCAGGTGTGTTCCTATGGAAGGGCTGTGTCTCTCAGGTCAGAGTAGTTATGGGTAACTCCAGGTGCTTGGTTCCTCTACCAAACGTTCAGTTCTTGATGAGGTGGTAGCGAGCTAAGGAGACATAGTGGTGACGATGATTCAGTCGAGCACTGCACAAAGCACAGCCTGTTGGTTGGTGTACCAAAAGTGCCAAGTGTCCCAGGCCACAAGCAAGAACTCACCCTAGAGACCTGCCCAGATAAGACTCAAAACTCTTGGTGGGCAGGCGAGGTGAGCCCAGTCTGGTTGGATGGTGGGCAACTTCCAAAAGTTCCAAAGTGGTCCCCAAACCCCGAGCATGGACTCACCCAAAATTCTTCCTTTCTTTCTTTCTTTTCTTCCTTTCTTTCTATTTATTATTATGTTTAAAATTTGGAGCAAAAAGCACAGAGAGAGAGAGAGAGGGGGGGGGGGGGGGAAGGTGAGAAAGCAAGCCAGCAGGTCTGGAACTTGAATCATGGTCAGCCATGTGGGAGTCCAGCACCCAAGCCACCATGTCACCTACTGGGTCTGAGTGTTAAAAATTCTGAGGAGACTGGAGTAGAAGGGATTGTGGCATGGCCTTCCTCACAGGAGGATGGTATGATTTCTCACTTTCTCTCGCTCTCTCTCTCCCTGTCTCTCTGATGAGTGCACTTGTCCTATAGCAAAAACGAAAACTAAAATAAAACAAAACACCTGACAAGTATTTCTTAAAACTGTTCCGATCATCAAAAACAAGAAAAGTCTGACATAATATCCAAGAGAAGCCCAGGGTGACATGACAACCATATATAATGTGGTATCTTTTTTTATACTACATTTTTATTTTATTTTATAATTAAAATATGAATTTGCTTTGGTACAAAAACTTTTTTAAATTCATACATAGTTTTCCCATTACACGTATTTCCATGAGCTTTATTTTTTGAAACATTTTTAAAAATTAATTTACATTCATTCCCTAAGCATCGTCACAGCATACAAAATGTGATTTCCCATCCAGAATATACTGCATAGTGGCTTAATCATGCATGTTTATCATATATATATATATACACACACACACACACACACACACATACATATATATATATATATACGCACACATACAGTTGTTTTCCATTTCTTTTCCCCCCACATTTTATTGATCACACAATTTATTATATAATCTAACTACTTTCAATAGCAAGTTCAGCTGATAATTTCAAGAAAAGCAGTTTTAACTTTAATAAATCAAAGAAATACTATGGAACTTTGCTTAAAACTTAAAGCCTGGAAACGGATTATTATTCTGTTCAAATAGTAAGTACATGAACTTCTCCACAGTTCAAGACAGGACAAAAACTCTTAAAACTGGACAACAAAGCCTAGAAGAAAAGCAGCAATATTTTAGTCAAAAGTCACAGAATGCTATTTCACCAGTTTAGTCTCATGTACTTTATCTTCTGTTGTGGTTTGATCTTCCCAATTGAATTCTGGGATATAATATTCAACTCCAGACTTGTCCCTATGATTAAGTTGGCCATTTTCTTAGTTTTTGAACTCTTATTTCTGTGTCTGCATTTAATTTTCCAGACATAGCACTCCTTTGAGAACTTCTTGAAGATTTGGTCTGGTGTTGGTAAATTCTTTCAGGTTTTGTTTATGTGAGAATGTTCTTGTCTTTTCTTCCCATATGAGGGATAATCTTGCCCGGCACAGTATTCTTGGTTGAAATTGTTTTTCCCTTAACACTTTGAATGTATTTTCCCATTCTTTCCTCATTCACATTTTTTCCAATGAGTGGTCTGCTGTTATCCTGATGAGATATTCTTTGTAGGTAACTTGTCACTTTTCTCTTGCCAATCTTAGTATCTTGTCTTTGCCAGTGCTTTTGGTCAATCTGGCTACAATGTGTCTTGGAGAAAATTTTCTTGGGTTGATTCTATTTGGGGTCCTTTGTATTTCTTGGGACAGGATCTTTGAGTGCCTCTCTAGGTTTGGAAAATTTTCTTGCAGGATTTTATGAAATACATTATGAATGCCCTTATGAGTCTTCGCCTTCTGGGATACCAGTTATTGGCATTTTCTTGCTTTTCCATATTTCTTGTGACCCTGTGGTGTTTTCTAATCATCTGATGGATGGTTGTTTCTTCCTAATTCTTGAAGTTCAATCTGAGCATTCAGGAGTGTGCAGGAAGGAGGTGATCTGGAATTTCTTTGCTATTCTGTTTTTATCCCTTTGTGGGTATTAAGGAATATTTTAACCTTATAGCATTTGGATGGTCCCTTAGATCCATCTAGAAACACAGTGAATGGAGACTGAGGAGCAGAGTGAGGACATAAAAGAAAAAGAAAAGGAAACAGAGAGAGAAAAATAAAAGCAAAGAAAGAAAAAGAAGGAAAAAAAATTATCTATTAATTTTTTTGGAGAGGTTTTTGCTATAGGATGCGTGTGCTCGCCAGAAAGACACAGAGAGACAGAGAGACAGAAATTGAGAAATCATCCCCGGGGGGGATGGTTACACCATAATCCCTTCTCCTCCATTCTCCTCTCGGGATCTTGGGTATGCATGCGCACGCGCCCAGAGTGAGTTTAAGCCACTGGGTCCGGGACTCAAACCACGGTCAACTACATGGAAGTCCGGTGACAGCCATTATGCCAACTGCTGGTTCCCCCCTCCAAACTTTTTTTTAAAAAAGGCAAAAAATAAAAAATCATGTGTTGTGCAAAATTACTAGTTCTCAGCAGCAACAGTGGACTCTTCCTCTGAAGGCCTGGCCCTTGCCTTTCCTGGAGGGGAGAGGGAAAGGAGATTATTAGCAGGATAAAGGAAGAACTGAAAGCCAAGAGAATACTTTACCTTAAACAATTTTAAAATGGAAAAATTACCAAAAAATGAGAAGACAGAGAGAGACAGAGACAAGACAGAGACAGAGAGAAGGCTAGAGGGGCTCCCTACCACTCGAGTTTGGGGGATGGAGGCTGATTATCAGTAGAAAATCTTCATCTCTCTTTTTTTCCCTGAAATCACTAGTTCTCAGTAGCAATGGTGGAGTCCTATAATGTGGTATCTTGGATTGGACCCTGGAGCACAAAAAATCACATAGATAGAAACTAAGTAAATCTAAATAAAGAGTGGGGGTAAAAATACCATAGGATTTCTCTGTATTCCCTTTGCTGTATCCTTATGTTTTATATTAAATTTCTGGTTCCTTCTCATGAACACAAAATCAGATGACCCCCCAGAACATTCTTTAATGACTTCATGGTTGCTCAATTTCATCAACCTTTTGACTGCCAGTCACAATATTGATTTCCTTTTACCAGCCAATATAGTGCATAGCGAATCGAGGTAGGTTAATGATTTTTTTGTGTATACTATAAAATCTGATCTCCTGGCAGCTGCCACAGCCTCCACCTGCAGCTACAGCTGAAACCCTACCATCAAGCACAAAGATTCCATCACCATGTCGAATGACTACATGTGGTTTGAAGGGATAGCTTTCCCTTCAGCCGGTTACAGTCAAGAAACCTTGCTAAAAGTTCGTGATAAGTTTGTCTTCAAGAATGATGATGTATTGGCAATGTCGTATCCCAAATCAGGTAAGGAAACAGGGTCATGAACTGATGAAGGCTGTGGCTGTGTTGCTCATTCACTGAGTAGAATAATAGGGTGCTTTTTATATGCTAGACAGTGTCCAGTATTTGGGTGAACAATGCCTGATACCATTTGAATTCAGAGAGAATTTAGCCCTAACTGGCTACATTTAGGCAATTACACAGTAAGGCGAGGATTCAAAAGGGGGATAATCTAAGGTATTAGGGAAATCCTTAGGTGTGAATCTTAAAGCAGATTAATGAATTAGTAATGGGAAGTGGGGAAGAGAGAGGTGGAAGAGGATGACTAATGAAGTCCTATTGGAAGAAATATTCAGATTGAAATAAAAATAATGAAAGTGACATTATTAGTTGAAGAAGGATATTTTTAGGTGGAAGAACCTTTATGGATAATAAATAGGAGTCAGAAAAGAGCCTGGTAAATTCAAGAGGATAAAAATACCTGGCATTGAGGGACAGGAGCACTGCAAATTGGCAAGGATTGAGACAGAAAACAGAGGTGTCATGGCCATGACAAACCAAGATAATAGAAATGTATTTGAAGGATTTGAGTAAATAGCCCCAAGTTGGAAGTAACCACAAATCCATGGAGAGATAAAATGGATAAAGATAATGTGATATACAAATACTGTAGAATACCCAGGACCAACAGATGGCTTAATAGTTATATTGCTGGACTCCTACATGGTTGACTGTGGTTTGAGTCCAGGACTCAGAGGCTTAAAACTTATGCTGGGCATGTGTGCATGCATGTATGCCCCAAATCTTGAGAGGTGAATGAAGGAGAAGGGATTGTGGTGTGGCAGTCCCCCCTCGGGTTTGATTTCTCACTTTAAGTCTCTCTATCTCTCTGGCAAGTGTATACACCCTATATGAAAAAAAAAAAAAAAAGTAGAATACTATAAAGTTTTAATTAATTAATTTGTTTACTTTCTTAAGTTTTAGATTTGTTTTGTTTTTGCTATAGGATGCATGTGCTCACTTGGAAGGGGGGGAACTGAGAAATCACCACCCTCCCCAGAGCTATAGCTACACTGCAATCACTTTCCCTTTATATCTCTTTTTGAGATTTTTTGACATGCACATCTATGTACCCTATATGTTTTTCAAGCCTCAGGGTCCAGGACTCGAATTTTTCAGCAAGCCATGTTAGATCCAGCCACCTTAACCACTGGCTGGCCCACTATTACCTTTTTAAAAAGAGAAAAATTTGATGCATGCTACAGCATTCATGAGCCATGGGCAAATAATGCTAAATGAAAAACCAATCACAAAAAGAAAATACTAGGGGCCAGCAGGTGGCGAGGTGGTTAAAGTGCTGGGCTCTCAGATGGCCCACTGCATCACTCTTAGTCCTGATGGCCTAAAAAAATCAAACCAGGTGTTTATGTGTGTGTATGCCTCACATCCCAAGAGGAGATGGGAAGAGAGGGGATTGTGGCATGGCCATTCTTTCTGTAGAGTAATTTCTCAGTTTCCTTCTTTTTCTTTGTCTTTCTGTGATGAGCACACATGTCCTATGGCAAAAATAAATAAATAAATAAATAAATAAATAAATAAATAAATAATTTTAAAAAGGAAAGAAGAAAGAAAGAAAGAGAGAGAAAGAAAGAAAGAGAAAAAGAAAGAAGGGAAAAAAGAAAAAGAAAGAGAAATAAGACAAATAGCTTCGGCTACCTTTATATGAGGTATCTAGTGTTCAAATTCATAGAAATGAAACATAAAGTGGTGGTTGCCAGAAGCTGGGAAGGGAGGAAATGGGGAATCGTGTTTAATTAGTACAGACTTTCAGCTGTAACATGAAAAAGTTCCAGAGGTTGCTTAAGGAACATTAGAAAGATACTTAACCCCAATGGACTGTATGCTTACAAATGGTGGAGAGGACATGCTTCATACTATGTGTATTTTATAATCATTCTTGTTTAAAAGGCAGATTGATAAGAGGTATTCCCATTTTTCCTTCTTAATCCAGGAACAAACTGGTTGATAGAGATTCTCAGCTTGATTCACTCCAAGGGAGATCCTAAGGAGATCCAATCCATGCCCATTTGGGAACGCTCACCTTGGATAGAAACTGGGTTAGGATATAAATTATTAGATAATAAAGAAGGCCCACGCCTCATGACCTCTCACCTTCCCATCCATCTCATGTCCAAGTCTATCTTCAGTGCCAAGACCAAGGTTAGTGCAATATGGTCAAGACATGTTTGGTCAATGCCTTTTCTTCTTCTTTTTTTTTTTTGTAGCATTAAATTTACATTTAATCACTATACATCTTTACAGTATACAACTTTGCTTTTCCCAGCACAAATACAGTGTATATCAGTCAGGACAAAGATATTACCATATACATTATCATCAGCAAATAGTTTTTCATTTTTGTGTCAATTAAACATATTGGCTTCTTCCTCATTCCCCTCCCTCCCTTGCCCTATTTCCTACCCCCATATCTCCTCTATTCTTACTATCTTTAGTGCTTACCATTGTCCTCCCTGATACTATTCCTGCCAATCTTTCAGTTTTTGCTACTGAGTGCAGACATTTGGTATAAATTGCATGGGGCAAAGTCTGTCTTTCATAGTCTGGCTTACTTTGCTTAGCATTAAGTCTTGTATATTTGTCCACTTTGCATCAAATGTCAGGGTCTTATTTTTTTTTAATGACTGAGTAAAAATCCATAGAGTACATGTGCCACATTTTTTTTTTCATTCCATTCATCTATTTTGGACATTTGGGTTGATTCCACGTCCCAGCAATTGTAAATAATGCTGCAATAATCAAGGGTGTGCAAGTGTTTTTCCAACTGAGGGTTTTTCTATCCTTTGGGTAAATACTTAAGAGTGGAATTACTGGGTAGTATGGTAGTTCTATTTGTAGATTTCTGATGAATCTCCATGTCATTCTTCACAGTGGTTGTACTAATTTACATCCCCACCAACAGTGTAGGAGAGTTCTCTTTTCACCACAGCCTTGTCAGCACTTATTATTTTTAAAAATTTTTAGCCATTCTGACTGGGGTTAAGTGATATCTCATCATGGTTTTGATTTGCATTTCCCTTATGATAAGATACATCAAGCAGATTTTCATATGTTCTTGGCTGTTCATATGTCTTTGGAGAATTTCCTGTTCAGCTCATTTTATCATCTTTTAATTGGATTGAGTGTGTGTGTGTGTGTGTGTGTGTGTGTGTGTGTGTAAGCTGGCTGAGTTACCTATATATTCCGGCCATCAGTCCCTTATCTGAGGTATAGTTTGCAAATATATTCTCCCACTCTGAGTGTTGTCTTTTCACTCTAGTTACTGTTTATTTCACCGTGCAGAAGATTTTCAGCCTAATATCCCATTTGTTTACTTTTTGGACTATTGCCTGTGTTTTGCGAGTCTTGTTTAAAAAGTCTTAGCCTACTCCAAGATATTCCACCAGTAGTTTTCAATGCCCTTAGTTTCTTCACCTTCTGAGATACTGATTAACTGGATGTTTGGAGGTTTAATGGTATCTAATATTTCTCATATCTTATTTTCATTTGGAGGGGGGGGTATTTTCCCAGTCCTTTTGGTGAATTTTTCTAGGTCAGAGGTTCTGTCTTCTACATCTGAGATTCAATCTTCTGCATGATCTAATCTTTTAATACTTTCAGTGGAGTTTTTTATTTCCTTTATTACAGCCTTCAGCTCTAACAGTTCCATTTGACTATTTTTTATGGTGTGTATTTCTTCTTTCAGATTGTGCAAAAGCTTCCTCACTTCCTGGAATTCATTATCTCTTTTTCATGCATCTTCTGGAGTTCATTGTATCTCTTCTCTTGCATCTCTGTCAGCTTTGTTACTATGAGCATTCTAAATTCTTTATCTGACATTTTCTATGAGTTCCATTGTACTATCTGTGGATGATGAGGACTTAATTATTTTTTTGGGGGGAAGAGATGTTTTCTTGCTTTCTCATATTTCTTGTGCCTCTATGGTGATTCCTGGTCATCTGATATATTATACATTTTTCCCCTAATTTCTTGGAGCTAAATCTGAGCTTTCAGAGGTGTGCTGGAGGAGGTGATCTGCAGTCTCCCTGCAGTTTTGTTTTTCTCTCTTTGTGCAGCAGATTCTGTGGGAATTGAGGATTATTCTGACCCTGTCTAGATCTTGTGATCTGGAGGGTGAAGTATGAGCAGAAAATCTTCAGTTTCCTTAGTCCCTGCAAGGGACTGCTCTCAGCTCAAATGTAGATGGCTTCTGAAAAGGCCTGTGATTGACCTGTCCTGTCTAGATCTTCAGGTCTGGAGGGTGAAGTCTGAGTAAAAAATCTTCAGTTTCCTTCATTCTTGAAAGGGGCTGTTCTCAGCTCAAATGTAGATGGATTCTCAAAATGGTATAAATTTTTTATATTGACTTTGTATCCTGCCACTTTATTATATTCATTTATCACTTCCAAGAGTATTTTGTGCATTCTTTTGGATTTTCTATGTATAGTATCATATCATCCACAAATAAAGATAATTTCATTTCTTTTCCTATTTGGATGCCTTTTTTTTTTTTTTTTGGTCTAATTGCATTAGCTAGAATTTCCAGCACTATGTGAAAGAAGTGGGCAGCCTTATTTTGTTCCAGTTTATATTTATAAAAGCTTTCAGCTTTTCCCCATTCAGCATGATATTACGTATGGGTTTGTCATTGATGGCTTTCATTGTGTTGAGGAATGTCTCTTCTATGCCAGTTTTACTGAGTGTCTTAATCATGAAGGAATACTGTATTTTATTGAATGCTTTTTTCTGCATCAATTGATATAATCTTTTTTTTAAATGTTTCCTTTTGTTAATGTGTTGTATTGCATTTATTGTTTTGCGTATGTTGAACCATCCTTGGATCCCTGGAATAAATCTTGGTCATGGCATATAAGCTTTTTTTTATTTAAAGAATTATTTTATTTAACTTATTTATTTATCTTAATTTGACCAGAGAGCAACAGTGTAAGAGACAGAAAGCAAGCAAGAAAGTAAGCCACCAGCTCCACAACCCAAACTGTGGTCGGCTATGTTGGAGTCCAGCTGTTTTCTTCAGGGATATTGGCCGCAAGTTTTCTTTTTTTCTATGGCCTTGTCTGGTTTTGGAATTAGGATGATGGAGGCATTGTAGAATGAATTGGGATAATTTCTTCTTTTTGTATCTTTAGAAAGAGAATTGGGTTAGTTCTTCTTTAAAAGTTTTGTAGAATTCAGAAGTAAAGTCATAGAGACCTGAGCTCTTCTTTTTTGGGTGGTCAATGCCTTTTGAACTTTTTTTTTTCCTCAGTTTTCATATGGCATATGTTCTCTCCAGAGAGAGACAGAGAGAAGGAAAGTGAGACATCACCCTCCAAGAAGGGTGGTCACATCACAATCCCCTTCCTCCCCCCCCCGCCATTCTCCTCCTGGGATTTTGGACATGCACGTACATGTGCCTGGTGTGATTTTTAATTTTTTTTTAGAGGTTTTTGCTATAGGGCACGTGCGCTCACCAAACACAGAGAGACAGAGAGACAGAAAGCAAGAAATCACCCCCCAGGGGGGATGGCCATGCCACAATCCCTTCTCCTCCATTCTCCTCTCAGGATCTTGGGCATGCACGCACATGCACCCAGTGTGAGTTTTAAGCCACCAGGTCCAGGACGTGAACTGCGGTCGACTACATGGGAGTCCAGTGATACAGCCATTACGCTAACTGCTGGTCCCAAATACTACTGATTTTCAAGTCATATTTGGGACTTGAACTGCAGTCAGCCATGTGCCATTCAGGTGCATCAGCACCCCAACCACTACACCACCTGCTGGCCCCAATGCCTTTCAAAATCTGATATGCCTGAAATCAATTTCACTTCTTATTTTCATATTTGAATGTCTTTTATTTGACTCTCTTGTCTGATTCCATTGACTAGAACTGGAGGTTCAACCTGGCGGTCTTGTTGAAATGTGTTCTACTTCAGTAGGTCTGGGTTTTGATGTGTGATTCTGCAGTTGGTGATACCGATGTAGCGATCTATGGACCACACTTGAGTATGAGAGTTAGATCATTCCATAGATTGTTCTAGCCAGATTTAAATGTGGGCAAATGAGAATGCCAGAACTGAAAAAGCCACATCTGAAGACAAACCAAAAGTTATAACTGTCTTTAAAATATATATATATATATATATATATATATATATATATATATATATACGCACACACACACACACACACACACACACACACATATATATATATATACCAGTTATTTAATTAGGTTCTTTTTTTATTTTTATTTCAGTTTATTTATTTGCATTCATTCACTGTACATCATTACAGCATACAAAATGAGATTTTCCATCCAGAGTACACTGTATATTGTCTCAATCAAGCACATCAACAAACATGTTATTGTCAGCAAATGATCTTCCATTTCTTGTTTTCTGTATGTTTTGCTTTTTCTCCCCCCCCCCATCCTTGATTCTCTATCTCTTACCCTCTGCCATCTCCCACTCTCCTCCCACACTGTCTCTGGTATCTATGTTTGCTTTCTATACTGTTTTCCCCCCACATTTTATTGAATCGCCAAAGACCCTAATCAATCCAAATACCCTCATAGCAAACACAGGTGACATACACATTTCCATGAACACAAGTCTAACTTTATGCATCCTATAAAGTAGCACCTAGCTGTGGCTACATATCCTACTGCAGTCATTGAATAGATATATTTTTTTTCTGAATCTTTTTATTTGTAACTCAATTTACATTCCTTCCCTAAGCATCATCACAGCATACAAAATGCGATCTCCCATCCAGTACACACTGTATAGTGACTCAATCATGCACATTACAAAAAATTTTCCATTACTAGTTCCTAGAATTATTTCCACCCCTCTTTCTGACCCTCTGTCCCTTCCCACCCTCCTCTCACACCACCTCCGGTGTCTACAATTGTCCTTCATTCCCTTCCCAACCACATTGTATTGATCACACAATTTCCTACATAATCTAATTACTTTCAATGGTGAGTTCACTCATTACTACTAAGAAAACCAGTATTAACTTAACTCAAAGAAGCACCAAGGAACTTTGCTTAAAGCCGGGAAACAGGTTAGGATTCTGTTCAAATGGTAGGTGCATGAACCTATCAGTCTCATGTACTTTTATGTTCTGTTCTGGTTCAATTTTCCTGATTAAATTCTGGGATATAATATACAACTCCAGACTTGTCCCCATGATTAAGTTGGCCACTTTCTTAGTTTTTGGACTCTTATTTCCATGTGTCTGTGTTTAATTTTCTTGATATAGCACACCCTTGAGAACTTCTTGGAGATCTGGTCCGGTGCTGGTAAATTCTTTCAGGTTTTGCTTATCTGAGAATGTTCTTGTCTTTTCTTCCCACCTGAAAGATAATCTTGCCGGGTACAGTATTCTTGGCTGAAATTGCTTCTCTCGTAACACTTTGAATATATTTTCCCATTCTCTCCTCGCTAGCATTGTTTCCGATGAGAGATCTGCTGTTAGCCTGATGGGATGTCCTTTGTAGGTAACTTGATGTTTTTCTCTTGCCAGTCTTAGTATCTTGTCTCTGTCTGTGGTTTTGGTCAACCTGGCTATAATGTGTCTTGGAGAAGATCTTCTTGGGTTGATTCTACTTGGGGTCCTTTGTATTTCCTGGAACTGGATCTTCAAATGCCTCTCTAGGTTTGGAAAGTTTTCTTGCAGGATTTCATGGAATAGATTATCAATGCCCTTATGGGTCTCTTCACCTTCTGGAATGCCAATTATCCAGATATTTGGACGTTTGATGGTATCCAGTACTTCTCGCATATCATTCTCAAATTTTTGGGCCATTTTCTCAGTCTTCCTGGTGGATTTTTCTAGGCCAGCCATTTTCTCTTCTACATCTGAGATTCTATTTTCTGAATGATCTAGTCTGCTTTTAATACTTTCAAGGGAGATTTTGACTTCTTGTATTATAGACTTCATCTCTAGCAGTTCCGTTTGAGTCTTTTGTAAAGTGTGTAATTCTTCTTTTAGATCTTGCAAGAATTTCCTCATCTCCTGGAACTCATCAACTTCTTTCTCCTTTCTCTTTAGCAGTTCATTATCTCTTTTCTCTTCCATCTCTGTTAGCTTCAACATTATGAATGCTCTAAATTCCTTATCAGACATTTCCATGACTTTCACCGAACTGCTTGTGGATGAAGGAGAGTTACTCTTTTCCCTTGGAGGAGAGGTATTTTCTCATTTTCCCATATTTCTCATGATCTGGCGGTGATTTCTTGTCATCTGATGGATGGTGTGTTTCTTTCAACTTCTTGAAGTTCAGCCTGAATGTTCAGGAGCAAGCAGACAGACGTGATCTAGAATCTGTTTGCCGTTCTGTTGTGATCGCTGGTGCAGCTGATTCAGTAGATATTGGGAAATATTTTAACCCTATTAGTATTTGGATGTTTAGCTACAGTGCTCTTAGATCCGTCTAAAAACACATTGAATGGATATTGGAGGGTGGAGAGACAAGAAAAAGGAAAATGAAAAAGAGAGAGAAACAACAAAAAGAGAAAAAAAAAAGAAAAAAAATTTAAAAATAAAAAAATTGTAATTACTGTTCTTTTAAGAGAAAAATCACAAAATAGAAAACCGAAATATCTAGTTCACAGGGGCCATGCGGAATCTTCTTCTGAAGGAAGGGCTCAACTCTCCTGCCTGGGCGGAAGGACCAGAAGGGATTATTAACAAAACAAAAGATGGAGCTGAGAGCCAGAGAAAAACTTTACCTTTAAAAAAATCGTAAAAAGGAAAAATTACCCAAAAAAAAAATGAGGAGACAGGAGCAGAGAGAGACAGAGACCTCAGAGACACAGAGACAGAGATAGAAGGCCAGAGGGGCTCCCTACCATGCTAGCTTTGCTTGCTGGAGGCTGAATTATGAGTAGAAAATCTTCATTTCTCCTGTCCCCTGAAATATCTAGTTCACAGGGGCCATGCGGAATCTTCTTCTGAAGGAAGGTTAATTAGGTTCTTGACAAGAAATTTAGAACACCAATTTGTGAGGATAAGCTCCATTTGTAAGGGCAAACACAGATAGCAGGTAGTCCTGGAACTGAGGAATAGCTTTGATTTTTGGTAAAATGTGTGAGTCCACAGTTTTCTGATCAACCTTGTGTTGCTCTGTAGTTTCCTGTTTCTCCTTCACTGTGTTGAAGATCTCACCTTCCTGGTATGTGGGATTCCCCAGCTTCTTTTTCTTGAAGTAAGCATCAGTGAGGTATTTTGGGATTTTCACATTACTAATGTCAATTTTCATGTAGGTGATGATGACAAATTTCTGGTGTATTCTACACAGTGAAACTTGATTGAGGTCTAGATATCAGATCACAAGTAGAAAGCCACTGCTCAGCTGCTTCAGGAAAACCACTCTCTTACCTCCATAGTGCCCAGTTAGGATGGTCCCGGGGGTGATGCTAACTTGCAGCTTTCTCACATTCTGACCAAAGAGTTTTCTGCTGTGGTTCAACAGCTTTTGAGGCACATTCTCAGTAGGATAATGCCGAAGAATTTTTTTTGAAGTTTAAGTACCTGGATACCACCAATCTTGTTATCACCAACTGGTTTTGTGACAGTGGCAAGACCTTTTTCTTCTTTTCCCCTTTACTCTTGGATTTAGTGGCCAAGTACATGATTTAGTCCCCTTGTACATGGCCTTCCTGGAATACATGGCAGATTGGGAATATCTGCCAATTCCTCAAACTAGGACTGGGCTTGGGCTGCAATGGGGCTTCCCTTGGGGGTCACCCTTTTTTTCTTTTTAATTTAAATTTATTTATTTACATTCATTCATTATACATCATTACAGCATACAAAGTGAGATTTTCCATCCAGAATACACTGTATATTGGCTCAATCAAGTACATCAACATACCTGTTATCGTCAACAAATAATTTTCCATTTCTTGTTTCCTATATATTTTGCTTTTTTCCCCATCCTTGATTCCCTATCTCTCACCCTCTGCCATCTCCCACCCTCCTCCCACACTATCTCTGCTATCCATGATTGCTTTCTATGCCTTTTCCTCCCCACATGTTATTGATCCACGAAATATCTTAATCAATTAAATATTTTCAATAGCAAGTGCAGGGACCAGCAGTTAGCATAATGGCTATGTCACTGGACTCCCATGTAGTCGACCGCAGTTCGCGTCCCGGACCTGGTGGCTTAGAACTCATGCCGGGCGTGTGTGCATGTGTGCCCAAGATCCCGAGAGGAGAATGGAGGAGGAGGGATTGCAGTGTGGCCATCCCCCCTAGGGGGTGATTTCTCGCTTTCTGTCTCTGTCTGTCTGGCAAACACACGCACCCTATGGCAAAAACCTCTCCAAAAAAAATAGCAAGTGCAGATGATATATACATATCCATGAACACAAGTCTGACTTTAGGCATAAACCTCACTGAATAGAATGAACATACTATAAAATAGCACCTAGCTGGGGCTATATAGTTTTAACCTTGCCATTGGCATCAGCCTTCTTGGTTTCAAATTTCTTCTCCTTAGTATCCAGCTCCTCAGCTTTTCACCTGCTACCTTGTAAAATAGGTAACAGTATAATCATCTTTTACTCTAGAAAGAAGAAAATCCCCTTTTTTTGATCCGAAGAATTAGGCAATATTAATACAATATCTCTGCAACTTATGTTAGAAACACTGGATACAGAGTTCTGCATAGGACACAGCACATTTATAAATCAATGCTTAAATTCAGTATGATTGCCTAGGAGTCATATTTACTTTCAATCATTACAGTATGATTGCCTGGTTATATTTACTTCTGTGACTTTTTTCCTTAAAGTGTGATTTTTCAGCACATGAATACCATGTGTAATGATATAATTTACATAATGAGCATATCCATCATCTCAAACACTTATCTTTACTTTGTCTTAGACACATTCCAACACATTCTCTTTTGAGCACATCCAAGAATTCTGTTTCGGGTTGGCCCCATGGCCTAGTGATTAAGGGAGCCTGATCCCACATGGTTAACTGCAGTTCAAATCCTGGCCCCAGTGGGTTGAATAAGGTGTTGGGTTAAAAGTTTCAAAGGAAGGGAGAAATGGAGAAGGGATTGCAGTACGACTACATCCCACTGGGAGGGGAGCTTTTTCCCTCTCCTTCTCTCTTTGGAGAGTGCACGTGCCCTCTTAATACAAAAAAGCAAACTCTTCTCTTTTCAGTCTTGCCACTGTCCTACATACATACTGTCTTACCATACATAGCTGTCTGACGAGATCCACAGCCACACAGTCACCCATATGGCTGATGGCTGACCAGTGTAAAGGACCGTGGATACCCAGGAACTAGCACATCTCAGACCATTGCAGCAACATACTTTCCTGGAAAGCGTTTATTGTTGTGCAAATTTTAAAAATTGTTTTATGCTTACACTAAGTAGAGAAACTTAATAATATCATCTCTTGGATATTTCACAATATGATCTGTACAATGAATTTGTTCTAGGACACCTATTTTTGTGTGTCTTATTTGGTGTTTTCTAAATTACTGACTGGGAAACTGAGGTCTAGAGAGATACAATGTCTAGAATAATATCACAAAGTGAGTTGGAGTAGAATACAAAGTAATACTCAGATATTCTAGTCCAATGATAGTCTGTGCATTTATGTGTGTGTCACAGCTGGGTAAATCTCATTGTACTCTAAGCTTAGAACATTTCCACTCTACTGAAAAATTCTCTCATGTGCCTTAGGAATCAATACCCATTTACAGAGGTTAACATGCCCTTGACTTATAGATTAGTTTGGCTTGTTTTTGAACTTCATATAAATGGACTTATGCTACAAGAATTCTTGGATATCTGGTTTCTTTCACTCAAAATAATGAGAGTCATTCATGGTCTTGGGTGCATGTGTACAATATATTTATGTGTATCTGTTAATAGAAAGTGATTTCTTAATACACTCTTCTGTTGGTGCTATTTAAACTATAGTACACAATATACTGTTCACCTTTTTAAACCTTCCTGTTGCTTCTCATCATGAGAAGACTATAATATCTCAGAATGAAGGGATAAGGCTTTCCTCTTCCATTGTTGTCTTTCTTCCATTCTTTCTTCTTTCTTTCTTTCTTTCTTTCTTTCTTTTTTTAGAGATTTTTGCTATAGAGCACGTGAGCTCACCAGAAAGACAGAAAGAGGCAGAGAGACAGAAAGTGAGAAATCACCCTCCAGGGGGTACGGCCACGCCGCAATCCCTTTTCCCCATTTTCCTCTCAGGATCTTGGGCACACATGCACACATGCCTGGCATCAGTTTAAGACACCGGGTCTGGGGCTTGAATAGTAGTCCACTACATAGGAGTCCAGTTACTTGCCATTACTCCATCTGCTGGCCTCCCATTGTTGTGTTTCTATTGCAAATATGATTTCATAGTAATTAAAAATATATGTTTAATTTTTGAATACAGTAAGTTATTTATTTAAAAATCCATTGGTAGTTAATAGGCATTTTATATGAATTGACTTTTTCTCCATTTTTAATGAAGATCAAGGATATGAAATGAGTATACTGTTTTTTCATTCTTCCATTTTTCCATTTAAGGTGATTTACCTCATGAGAAATCCCAGAGATATTCTTGTATCTGGTTATCATTTCTGGAAAGAAACCAGTTTGACAAAGAAACCGAAGTCACTAGAACAATATTTTGAGTGGTTCATTCAAGGAAATGGTGAGTGTTGTAACATGAAAACTGGGACATACTCTCTTCTTTCTACCTCACTTAACATCCAATGATACATTGGTACATCTCAATGACTTGTAGGAATAAAACTCTTTCATCTTAGGGACTCGAATCTGCTGAATCTACCTGCATTCCTATCTAGCAAGAAAGCTCCCTCCAACCTCTCCACTTGCCTAAGGATAAATGATCCTATTATTTGCTAGCTATTTTCTAAGCCTCTGCAATCTCGAAAGCTTACACAAACTATTCATATTTTCTTCCACTACCCTAATTTGTCTTTCTTTTATTTTATTCGTGTTCTATTTATTTAGTTATTTTAATTATGATTTTTGGTTTATATGTAACTGATATATATCTTTGTGGTCTACAGTATGGTTTTTTAAAAAGAATTATTTAACTTTATTTATTTTTTTTTAAAACTTGACCAGAGAAAGACAGAGAGATAGGGAAAGTAAGAAAGCAAGCTGCCATGTGTGGGATTCGAACTGCATCTGCCATGTGGGAGGCTAGCACCTTTAATCATCATGCCACCTGCTGGCCCCAGGTTGATATTTTTAATGCAATACACCTTCTTTGTTTCTTTTTTAAAGATGTTAAAGTCTATTTTGTATGGTATTATCATGGCAACACACGCTTTTAAAATTTTTTCTATTTGCACTGAATTACGTTTTCCAACATTTCATTCTTAGTCTGTGTGTGCCTCTGCTTGTGAGGTATATTTCTGCATGCAATATATTGAGGGTTCTTTTTTTTAATTAGTCAGTTTATATCTTTGGATTATGGAGTTTAATCCATTTATATTCAATAATATTATTGATGTGTACATGTTTTCAGCCACCATTTTGTAGGTTGGTTCTTAATTGTTGTTTTCTTATTTCTTCTGATATTGTTTAATCTGTACTATTTATTAGATTTCCACAGTGAAAGGGAATTTAGTCATTACTCTGTGTGTGTGTGTGTGTGTGTGTGTGTTTTATTGGTGAGTTCTATAGCTTCAAGTGTTTCCATGGTGCTATTTATTTTTCATACACTTCCATATGGAGTAATCCCTTAATTATTTCTTTTTTTTTTACATTTTTATTTATTTATTTATTTACATTCATTCACTGTACATCATTATAGCATACAAAATGAGATTTTTCCATTCACAGTGCACTGTATATTGGCTCAATCAAGCACATCAAGATGTGTGTTATTGTCAACACATAATTTTCCATTTCTTGTTTTCTGTATATTTTGCCTTTTTTCCCATTCTTGATTCCCTATCTCACCCTCTGCCATCTCCCACCCACCTCCCACATTGTGTCTGGTATCTACTGTTGCTTTCTCTGCCTCCCTATTTTATTGTTTCACTAAATATCTTAATAAATCTAAATATTTTCAATAGCAAGCACAGCTGAAATATACATATCCAAGAACACAAGTCTGACTTTAGGCATAAACCTCAGTGAATAGAATGAACATACTATAAAGTAGCATCTACCTAGGGCTATATAGCTTACTGCAGTCGTCAGATAGGTATTTTTAATGCCCTTTTTTTTTCTATTAATTTACATTCATTCCCTGAGCATCATCACAACATACAAAATGTGGTTTCACATCTAGAATAAACTGGATAGTGGCTTAATCAACTGGATAGTGGCTTAATCATGCATGTTATCATCTATAATATTCCATTTCTACTTTCATGTATATATATTTTTTTACCCCATGTCTGACCCTCTGCCCTATTCCACTCTCTTATTACACTATCTCTGCTGTTAACAGTTATCTTCAATTCCTTTTCTCCTGACATTTCATTGATCACACAATATCATAAGTAATCTAACTATTTACAATAGCAAGTTCAGCTGATGGTTTCATGAAAAGCAGTTTTGAACTGGTAAGGATATTTCCTTGAAACTTAAGGTTTCAAGGTTAGTATTCTGTTCAAATATTAGGTACATGAATCCATTGACAGCTCAAGACAGGACAAAAATCCTTAAAACCGGACAACAAAGCTTAGAAGAAAAGCAGCAATATTTTAGTCAAGTCATAGAATGCTGTTTCATCAGTTCAGTCTCATGTACTTAATTTTCTTCTGTTTCTGTTGAGGTTTGATTTTCCAGATTGAGCTCTGGGATACAATACTCAACTCCAGACTTTGTCCCTACAATTAAGTTGCCCATTTTCTTAGTTTCTGAACTCTTGTTTCTGTGTGTCTGCATTTAATTTTACTGACATAGCACTCCCTTAAGAACTTCTTGGAGATCTGGTCTGGTGCTGGTAAATTCTTTCAGGTCTTGTTTATCTAGGAATGTTCGTGTCTTTTCTTCGCAAATGAACGATAGCTTTGCTGGGTACAGAATTCTCGGTTGAAATTGCTTTTCCCTTAATGCTTTGAATATATTCTCCCATTCTCTCCTCGCTCGCATTGTTTCCGATGAGAGATCTGCCGTTAGTCTGATGGGGTATCCTTTGTAGGTAACTTGCCGTTTTTCTCTTGCCAGTCTTAGTATCTTGTCTTTGTCTGTGGTTTTGGTCAACCTGGCTATAATGTGTCTTGGAGAAGATCTTCTTGGGTTGATTCTGTTTGGGGTCCTCTGTACTTCTTGGGAATGGATCTTTGAGTGCCTCTCCAGGTTTGGAAAGTTTTCTTGCAGGATTTCATGGAATAGATTATCAATGCCCTTATGAGTTTCTTTGCCTTCTGGGACGCCTATTATCCGGATGTTTGGACGTTTAATTGTATCTAGCACTTCTCGCATATTATTCTCAAATTTTTGGGCCATTTTCTCAGTCTTCATGGTGGATTTTTCTAGGCCAGCAATTTTCTCTTCTACATCTGAGATTCTATTTTCTGTATGATCTAGTCTGTTTTAATACTTTCAAGGGAAATTTTGACTTCTTGTATTATAGCCTTCATCTCTAACAGTTCCATCTGATTCTTTTGTAATGTGTGAAATTCCTCTTTTAGATCTTGCATGAATTTCCTCACCTCCTGGAACTCTTCAACTCCTTTCTCCTTCCTCTTCAGTAGTTCCTTGTCTCTCTTCTCTTCCATCTCTGTAAGCTTTGCCATTATGAATGTTCTGAATTCTTTATCAGACATTTCCATGACTTCCATTGAACTGTGTGTGGATGAAGAGGAGTTATCCTTTTCTCTTGGAGGAGAGGTATTTTCCTGCTTCTCCATATTTCTTGTAGTCCTGCAACGAATTTTAGTCATCTTGTGGATGGTCGATTTCGTCCCAAACTTGGAAGTTCAATCTGAGGGTCGAGGACACGCGAGTTGTCTATACTGGAGGCTGAATTATTAGTGGGATCTCTTCATTCCTCCGTTTCCCCCAACATGGCTAGATCGCAGGAGCCATGGAGCTGGTTCTTGAAGAAGGGCTGTTCTCTATATGATTGTTTTTCATAGTGAGACAGGAGGGACTTTCCAAACTTCCGCGGCGATTTCAAAGGTGGGTGTTGAGACTGCAGTTGGGACAGTTCTGGCTTCTCCTGGGAAACCAAACTCTCCCTTAATTATTTCTTGAAGAGTCAGTCTAGTATTGGTGAATTCCTTCAGGTTTTTTTTTTTTTTTTTTTTTTTTTGAGAGGTTTTTGCTATAAGGCGCGTGCGCTCGCCAGAGACAGAGAGACAGAAAGCGAGAAATCACCCCACAGGGGGGAATGGCCACACCGCAATCCCTTCTCCATTCTCTTCATGGGATCTTGGGCACGTACGCACACGTGCCCGGCATGAGTTTTAAGCCACCAGGTCCGGGATGCGAACTGCGGTCAACTACATGGGAGTCCAGCAATATAGCCATTACGCAAACTGCTGGTCCTGAATTTCTTCAGTTTTATTTGTCAGTGAATAATTTTATTTCTTCCTCTAATTTGAAGGAATTTTGCTGGGTATAGTATTTCTGATTGAAATTGTTTTTCTTTCATGCTATTGAATATGTTGTCTCATTTTGCCTGGCCTTTTAGGCTTTTGCTGAGAGGCCCAATGCTTATCTGGTGGGTAAGATATTTATTAGATAACTTGATACTTAAACCTCTATCCATTTTTAGGATTTTATTTTCATCTTTGACCTCTGACATTTTGAGTATAATGTACTTTGGAGAAAATCTTCTTAAGTTAAATCTATTTGGTGTCCTTTGAGTTTCTTGTGTTTGGATGTCTGTATCTCTCTGAGGATTTGGGAAGTTTTTAGTTATAATTTATAAACTAGATTTTTCTATGTCTTTTCACATCTTTTTGCCTTCTGGGATACCCGTTATACAGCTATTTGGTCTTTGAATTATGTTCCATAATTCTGTTTGTTTTTAATGACTAATTTTTCTTTCTTATTGATGGTTTAGACCATTTCAAAGGTTGTATCATCAAGTTTAGATATTCTTTCTACTGCATGATCTAGCCTATTGTTGATGCTCTCTAAAGAATTACCTCAGGGGAACCAGCAGTTAGTGTAATGGCTATGTCGCTGGACTCCCACATAGTCAACTGCGGTTCGTGTCCCAGACCCGGTGGCTTAAAACTCATGCCGGGCACATGTGTGTGCATGCCCAAGATCCCGAGAGGAGAATGGAGGAGAAGGGAGTGCGGCATGACCATCCCCCCTGGGGGGGTGATTTCTCACTTTCTGTCTCTATGTTTCTCTCTGTTTGTCTGGTGAGCACACGCACCCTATAGCGAAAACCTCTCCAAAAAAAAAATAAATAAATAATTATTACCTCAGGACCAGCAGATGGCATAATGGCTACATCACTAAACTCACATGTAGTTGACCCCAGTTTGAGTCCTGGACCCAGAGATTTAAAACTCATGCTGGGAGCATGTGTGTGTGGCCAAAATTCCAGAGGAGAATAGAGGAGAAGGAATTGTGGCATAGCCATCCACCCTGGGGGGGTTATTTCTCACATTCTGTCTCTGTTTCTCTAGTGAGGACACGTGCCCTAAAGCAAAAATATCTCAAAAAAATATAATTATCTCTTGTGATGTATTGTTCATCTCTAGGATTTCTGTTTCTTTCTTTTAAAAGATATTTATCTTCCTATTGAATATTTCTTTCATGTCATGAATTGTTTTACTCAGCATTTGAAATTGTATGTATTGTTTAGTATTTCACTGAGTTTTGTTATCATCAATATTCTAAAATTTACTTCTGAATTGTGGTTTTCTGCATTTTGTACATTATTAGTGTGGAGCTACTATGTTCCTTTGTAAGAGAAATATTTCCTGTTTTTTATTTTTGTTGTTGTTCCTGAATTAATTTTTTGGCATCTGATGGAGTATTTACTCATTTCTAATTTTCAGATACAGTTATTAGTACTAGTGTTTTATTTTATTAATTTTTTAATTCAATCCTTATTTATTGAAGAATTTGTGTATTTTCAGAGCACTAGTGGGGGCAGTGGAATATCTAGCCAGCATTTCTGGGTTCTAGGAGAGATTACTGTTGTGCACTGGTGTTCCACCTATAGAAGGGGTGAGTTCCCTCTAACTAATGGAAATTGCTTCCCTGTAGTGTGGTTGCCTGAGTTCTTAGACTGTGTGTAGGGAACAGGGTCCTACTCTGGAGGAGATAGTTGAGTGAAAATAAGTAAAGATCTCTGTCTTGGATGGATTGTACACATGAAGGATGTAGGTGTTGATTGCAAAGTTGTGACACAGGAGTGGATATTTGCTTATTAAGCCAGTTGTGTGCAGTAACTGGAGACAGATGAAGCCATCTGCCCCTGATTCTCTCTGCATCTGTGGCATTGCTACGCGGGTGATTCAACGCAGGCAGGCATGGCAGGGATTTTTATTAGTATAGGAGGGGGCTGGGCATACTCTCTTGCAAGGCTGTGTAGAAACTATGTACCAATGAGTCATTGGGCTGGACCTGATGCATATCTGTGCAGTTAGTGAGTAAGGCTGAAGTACTCTGTCTGCTGAATCCAAGAGTTGGGCTATGGACCAATGTGAGAACTGTAAGAAGTGTCTGCTTTCTGTGAAAGACATTAGTGACTGGTAACTTGTGCATTTATTTGCACCTAGACAGCAGGACTGGAGTTGCCACATGTCTTCAGGGTCAAGGACTTAACTGGAAATGTTTGCCTGAAGTACCCCAGGACTGGGATATGGACCCTCAAAGAGGACTGTGAGTGGTGGGTGAATCAGGCTCCTGCTGTTCTGTGGGTCTTTTGAGCTGGGGGCCAGGAATAGAGCCACTGAGGGTCTCCAGGGCTTGGGGTGGTGATAAACTGCTTAAGTCTGCCTTAGTTTCTGCCTGTACATCAGCTGGCATTGCAAGTTGTGTGATCCGATGGCCTATACATGTCTGTGCAGCTGAAGGGAGGGCTTGAGCTGGGCCTAGCTGCAGCACAGCGGAAGCTGTCCAGGTTGGCCTATGGAACCTTGCTTCTAGGGCTGAAAACAGGCAGGACATGTCCAGTTTGTTTCAATTCTTTCTGTAGAGTAGAGATCCTCAGTACTCTTTCACTTTTTTTTTTAGATTCCCCTCTCCATACGTACACCCAAACTTACAGGAAGTATGGAGAAGCTGCTCTGTAGAAGAAAACAGAGGAGACAGAGCCCTGCTCCTAGTGTCCAGGGGGTTCGGGAGTAGGAGTGGGTGTACACTACTGCCAGTCAGTTGGGGAAATATCCTGATTTGGTTCTGAGGTGGCACTGTGTGCCTGGGGTTGGAGGAAGAGTAGTTCAGTGTTCTCTCTGGGTCAGCAGATCCTTGCAGTTCGCAAAGGTGAGTTTGGAGTCTGTGTCCCTCTCATTGTTCTCTCATGTCTTAGAAGCACCTGGATTCAAGGAAGAAGCAGGGAGCTGGATGCTTTGGAGGAGTGTGCCACTCAACTCTCCCCTTCCCCACTGTATTGGGAGGTTTTGGTCATCTCTGGCTCCTTTCTGAATTAAGACAATTGATCAATTAAAAAACAATTTCCATTTGTAACTTGGCACTCCATAGTCCCCCCCACACACTCCTATTCTTGTGCTCTTGTGATATGTCTCCCCAGCTCACTCCTCTGCTCCAGATACAACCATTTATCCAACTCTTCTGGACTTTCTACCAGAGATATGCCATCATGGACGTCCCTAGTCCCTCATTTGTGTCTTTCTGAAGGTCAGCTTTTCATCTGTTTTCTGGACAGCCCAATCCTGACTGTATGTTTTTTTATATGCCTCCTTCCAAAACTCTGCTAATTTTTTTCTTTTTTCTTTTTCTTTTTTTTTTTTTTTTTTTTTTTTTTTTTGGAGAGGTTTTCGCTATAGGGCGCGTGCGCTCGCCAGACAGACAGAGACAGAAAGCGAGAAATTACCCCCCGGGGGGATGGTCAAGCCGTAATCCTTTCTCCTCCATTCTCCTCTCGGGATCTTGGGCATGCACGCACACGCGCCCAGCGTGAGTTTTAAGCCACCAGGTCCGGGACGCGAACCGTGGTCGACTACGTGGGAGTCCAGCGACATAGCCATTACACCAACTGCTGGTTCCCTAATTTTTTTCTTTTTAAATCTATTATTAAAACTGTTTGTATGACTTTGGGATCTCTACACTTTCAATTATGGAGAACTTCTGAGGTTTCTCAGGTACTTACACCTTTGTAATTTTTAATGAGTTATATGCTGAGTCCCATATCTCTGCTGTGATATGTCTCCCCAACTCCATATGCACATCTTCACTGAAGGGATCTGCAGATGGCACAGATATTCAAAATTGAACTAATATTTCTATGATACCTCTAACTATTTCTACTGTAGGTTTATTGTACTCAATAAAGAGAACTACCCCACAGGGTAAGCAGGTGGCTTGGTGGTTAAGAAGCCAGACTCCCACATGGCCAACCGCAGTTGGAATTCTGAACCTGGTGGATTGCTTTCTCACTTTCCCTCTCTCTGGTGAGCACACATGCCCTATAGCAAACCTAAAATTAATTAATTAATTAATTAAGTTAATTAAAAAAGAGAACCACCTATCACTCAAGGGAGAGCATGATGCTAATATTCACAAGCATTGTCTTTTTTCAATTCCATTTCCTTAGTCCCCTCTCTACTGTCCTTTATCTAAGAAGTAATTAAAGTACAACCTTGATTAACATATTCATTTCATCTCTGGTAATATGTTGCTGTATTTAAGAATGTCTTTCTTTTCAACACTATTAAATAGCACCCTTTTGCAGCTCCAAACATTACCCCTTTTCCCACTATTACTCTTCAGCAAAAAGTATGCATTTGTTTGTTTGTTTATTACATCTGTCTCCCCTTCAAAATATAAGCTCCTTGAGTTGTTCCTTGGTGAACACCAGGTACTAGAATGACTCTTGCCACTTGGTAAGTATCCTTTCTCGAGTGATAAATACCATTTACCACCACTTACATTGTCAGTTTAGAAAGCCAAACTATTATTATTTTTTTGCTTAGATTGACATAATGGCCAAATTACTAAATTTGTCACTCACATGCTACTTGGCACTTTTAAGTCATGTTGCAAGCACTTTCTCATATATTGCACAGTTTACCTTCTCTTTACAACTATCCTTGGATCATTCACTCTCAGCTGAAGATCTCACCTTCGAAGGCTGAGAGTTGTATTTTTTATTGAATGAATATTATCTGTGGTCTTCAGTCCTATCTCCTGCCTTGATTCAGCTTACTCTTTCAGAAGAAGGGTAGCAGTGATGACCTAATGTGGATGATAGTAAACTGAACTGCACTGTTGGAAGCCACATGGAAGACTGTGGGTTCAGACCCCCAGGTTAGTTTGAAAGCATATCAGGTGTGTGCATTTGTACCAAACATCCCAATGAGCTGACAAGTTGGTTAAGGTGGGTCATATTGCGACAAGACCCTGTTGAAGGTTCTTCTGTGTTTTTCTCATGTGCTTGCAGGCACTCTCTATTATGAATAAAAATAAATAAACATAAAAAAAGAGTGAAAGCACAGGACAGAAACAAAGAGAATATCCTCTTTGTCAATGCTTTATTTGACTTTGTGATTTGATGAATAAAGAATTCTGGATTGTGCTTTACCTGTCACCAAGAGTCTTGGAGAATCCCATCAATAGTGGTGGACAATGAAGACATTTCCTGTGTATCTCACCACTATCCAACTATCCCTTAAAATTCATGCACAGGGAGATCAGCAGTTGGCGTAATGGCTATGTCACTGGACTCCCATGTAGTCGACTGCAGTTTGAGTCCCAGACCTGGTGACTTAAACTCACACCAGGTGCATGTGCTTGCGTGCCCAAGATCCCAAGAGGAGAATAGAAGAGAAGGGATTGTGGCATGGCCATCCTCCCTAGGGGGTGATTTCTCGCTTCCTGTCTCTATCTTTCTGGCAAGTGCCCACACCCTATAGCTAAAACCTTGCCCTTTACCCAAAAAAAAAAAAAAATTCATGCACAGGCATTCTCCCTTTTTTGTATTTAGCCAAGAACCACCAAGACAAAATATTTATTGTTATCAGTGAACACCATATTCTGAACTTTTCAATGTTGTAGAGCTGTGATCTAAACTCTTCTCCCCATATAGATGAAGAAACTCTGGGAATTAAAGTTCTAAATAATACTATCCTTACACTCAGGCAACAGTGTTCTTTACTGTGGCTTGTAGGCCTTAGAGCAGAGTGTTGAATCATGAATAATAGTAATAAATCCGTCAGAGTCCAGGCACTGAACACACTTCTTCCCCTCCAAAATAAGGACTCTGTAGGTACAAGGGCACTTGCTCACTTGGAGCTTGAAATCTTCTTATTTCTCATGCCATTGGGAAATGGAACATAGAATACCCTATGCAAAAGATACCATGCATGCATTCAGGGCTTATGTGTTCTTCTACTCTGTGTTCCACCCATGATTTTTATTTTTTATTTATTTACTTATTTATTTATTTTTGCTATAGGGTGCATGCGCTCGCCAGACAGAGAGAGACAGAGACAGAAAGCGAGAAATCACCCCCCAGGGGGATGGCCACGCTGCAATCCCTTCTCCTCCATTCTCCTCTCGGGATCTTGGGCACACACACACACGCACTGGTGTGAGTTTTAAGCCACTAGGTCCAGACGCAAATCGCGGTCGACCACGTGGGAGTCCAGCGACATAGCCATTATGCTAACTGCTGGTCCCCCACCCATGATTTTTCAACTTAGGATGTAATAAGATGTAACTCATTTGTAAGCATCTGGATTGGTGATGTTTTGAGTTACAGGGTTTTTTTTTACTTTAAATCAGGATGTAACTTCATCATAAATCAAGAGGCATTTAGACTAAGGATGATTTGACTGAGGCTTTTCAATGTGACAATGGGTTTATGGGAAGAATCCCACCACAAGCTGAGCATCTTTGCAGAGAACCAATGCAACAAAAACAGGAATCTAGCTTCTTTCTTTGCATGATGGATACTCAGTTTTTCCTGCACCATTTAGGAAAAATATTTCTCTTCTTCATTGAATTGTCTGGAGATGCTTGTTGTACATTCCAGGAATGACATGATGGGGTGAGTTGAGAATTTGGAAGGACATTATTAATAGACACAAGAATGTATGTAACAAGTGGGATAGGTTATTAAACAGTGTACCACCAGAAAGTAAAAAAGGTGGGAACCAGCAGTTAGCATATTGGCTATGTCGCTGGACTCCCACGTAGTCGACCGCGGTTCGCGTCCCGGACCTGGTGGCTTAAAACTCACGCCGGGCGCGTGTGTGTGCATGCCCAAGATCCTGAGAGGAGAATGGAGGAGAAGGGATTGCGGTGTGACCATCCCCCCTGGGGGTGATTTCTCGCTTTCTGACTCTTTGTCTCTCTCTGTCTGTTTGGTGAGCACACATGCCCTATAGCAAAAACCTCTGCAAAAAACAAAACGTAAAATGTAGTGAAAAGCATCAACAGCAAAGCTGATCAAATAGAAGCATATGTTAGTAAGAAACAGGTTATTTGAAAATATACGCTTAGAGGGAACAAAAGAAAAACATGAAAAAAGTAACAAAGTTAAACTAAAAAAATCAAGTTTAGAAATTTTTGCTATAGGGTATGTATGTTTGCCAGAGAGACAGAGAAAGACAGAGAGACAAAAAGCAAGAAATCACCCCCTGGGGCGATTGTCACACTTCAATCCCTTCTCCTCCATTCTCATCTCAGGATTTTGGGCACCCACGCACATGCACCTGGCATGAGTTTGAAGCCTCTGGGTCCGGGACTCGAACCACAATCAGTCATGTGGGAGTCCAGTGATGTAACCATTACACATATGCTTGTCCCAAAATAAGAAAGTTTAAAAGTCTCATCAAAAGAGCATGTATTGGGACCAGCAGTTAGTGTAATGGCTATGTCGCTGGACTCCCACATAGTCGACCACGATCCAAGTCCTGGACCTGGTGGCTTAAACTCATGCCAGGCGCGTGTGAGTGCGTGCCCAAGATCCCGAGAGGAGAATGGAGGAGAAGGGATTGCGGCGTGACCATCCCCCCTGGGGGGTGATTTCTTTTTTTTTTTTTGTCCTCAATTTTTTTATTTACTTTTTTTATTTATTAATTTATTTTTCTTTTTTAACATTAATATGCTATACATCATTACTGTATACAAAATGAATTTTTCATCCAAAATACACTGTCTGTTGGCTCAATCAAGCACATCAACATATGTGTTATCAACAAACAATTTTTCATTTCTTATGTCTTGTATATTTTGTGTTTTGGGGTTTTTTTTGGGTTTTTTTTTTTTTTTTTCCATCCTTGATTCCCTATCCCTAACCCTCTGCCCTGTCCAACCCTCCTCTCATTGTCTCTGGTATTCATGATTGCTTTCTATACCTATCCCCCCCATTTAATTGATTTGCTAATGAACTTAATTTGTCTAAATGTGTGCAATAGCAAGCACAGTTGATATATACATACACAAGAACCCATGTCTGACTTTAGGCATAAACCTCAGTGAGTAGAATGAACATACTATAAAACAGTACCTAGCTGGGGCTATATAACTTACTGTGGTCATCAAATACACAGTTTTTTCTTTAAATTTTGGTAACAGTTTTAGTATTTTTTTCTATGATTTTTTTTTAATTTACATTCATTCCCTGAGCATCATCACAACATACTAAATGTGGTTTCCCCTCTAGAGTAAACTGCATAGTGGCTTAATCATGCATGTTATCATCCATAAAATTCCATTACTACTTTCATATATATATGTTTTTTACCCCATGTCTGACCCTCTGCCCTATTCCACTCTCTTGTTACACTATTTCTGCTGTCTACAGTTGTCTTCAATTCCTTTTCCCCCAACATTTTCTTGACCACACCATATCATAAGTAATCTAACTACTTTCAATAGCAAGTTCAGCTGGTGGTTTCAAGAAAGGCAGTTTTGAACTGGTAAGGTTATTTCCTTGAAATTTGAAGCCTAGAAACAGGTTGGTATTTTGTTCAAATAGTAGGTACATGAGTCTATTGACAGCTCAAGACAGGACAAAAATCCTTAAAACTGGACAACAAAGCTTAGAAGAAAAGCAGCAATATCTTAGTCAAGTCACAGAATGCTGTTTCATGAGTTCAGACTCATGTACTTAATCTTTCTTCTGTTTCTGTTGAGGTACGATCTTCCAGATTGAACTCTGGGATATAATACTCAACTCCAGACTTTGTCCTTACAATTAAATTGCCCATTTTCTTAGTTTTTGAACTCTTACTTCTGTGTGTCTGCATTTAATTTTACTGACATAGCACTCCCTTAAGAACTTCTTGGAGATCTGGTCTGGTGCTGGTAAATTCTTTCAGGTTTTGTTTATCTGGGAAAGTTCATGTCTTTTCTTCCCAAATGAATGATAACCTTGCTGGGTACAGAATTCTCAGTTGAAATTGCTTTTCCCTTAATACTTTGAATATATTTTCCCATTCTCTCCTCGCTCGCATTGTTTCCGATGAGAGGTCTGCCGTTAGTCTGATGGGATATCCTTTGTAGGTAACTTGCCTTTTTTCTCTTGCCAGTCTTAGTATCTTGTCTTTGTCTGTTGTTTTGATCAATCTGGCTATAATGTGTCTTGGAGAAGATCTTCTTGGGTTGATTCTATTTGGGGTCCTCTGTATTTCTTGGGACTGAATCTTTGAGTACCTCTCCAGGTTTGGAAAGTTTTCTTGCAGGATTTCATGGAATAGATTATCAATGCCCTTATGAGTCTCTTCACCCTCTGGGATGCCTATTATCCAGATGTTTGGATGTTTAATTGTATCTAGTACTTCTCGCGTCTTATTCTCAAATTTTTGGGCCATTTTCTCAGTCTTCATGGTGGATTTTTCTAGGCCAGCCATTTTCTCTTCTACTTTAGAGATTCTGTTTTCTCTATGATCTAGTCTACTTTTAATACTTTCAAGGGAGATTTTGACTTCTTGTATTATAGCCTTCATCTCTAACAGTTCCATCTGATTCTTTTGTAAAGTGTGAAATTCCTCTTTTAGATCTTGCATGAATTTCCTCACCTCCTGGAACTCTTCAACTCCTTTCTCCTTCCTCTTCAGCAGTTCCTTGTCTCTCTTCTCTTCCATCTCTGTTAGCTTTGCCATTATGAATGTTCTGAATTCTTCATCAGTCATTTCCATGATTTCCACTGAACTGTGTGTGGATGAAGAGGAGCTATCCGTTTCCCTTGTGGGAGAGGTATTTTCCTGCTTCCCCATATTTCTTGTGGTCCTGCAGCAATTTCTAGTCATCTTGTGGATGGTCGGTTTCTTCCCAAACTTGGAAGTTCAATCTGAGGGTCGAGGAGTGTGCAGAAAAGGAAGCAGAGAGAGGGAAACAATACCAACAACAGCAAAAAAAAAAAAAAAAAAAAAAAAAACAGACAAGAAACAGAGAAAAAGAAGAGAAAAACTTTTAAATAAATCTAAAAAAATTAATATTCAAAAAATTTCAATAAAACTCAAAAATTAGAAAACCGCTAGAAATGGCTAGATCGTAGGATCCATGGAGCTGTCTGTCTCTTGAAGAAGGGCTGTTCTGGGAGGAGGAGAGGGGATTATTAACAAGATAAAGGCCTAGGAGGGGTCAAAGGGCCCTGTAAAATGCCTCACCTTAAAAAATTCTAAAAAGCAAAAATTAAAAAAAAGACAAAGGGAGAGAGAGAGAGAGGACAGAGACAGAGGTAGAGAGAGACAAAGACTGATACAGAGACAGGAGACTTGAAAGGGGTCTTCCTACTACACGAGTTTTGTATGCTGGAGGTCCAGTTATCAGTGGGACATCTTCCTTTCTCCCAAAATGGCTAGATCACAGGAGCCATGGAGCTGTCTGTCTCGTGAAGAAGGGTTGTTCTGGGGCCCCCCTGGGGGGTAATTTCTCACTTTCTGTCTCTCTGTCTCTCTGTCTCTCTATGTCTGTCTGGTGAGCGCACATGCCCTAAAAAAAAAAAGGGCGGGCCACGGGGGCGACACCTGCGTGCGCCGGCTGGCCGGCCGGAGGGCGGGCCGGCGGGCCGCGGGGCCGGCGGCTACGCTCCGCGTACCGTGGCGCGGGGGCGGGGCGCCGGACGCGGGGGCTCCGCTCAGCGGGGCGGGACGTGGGGGCATGCACCGGCGGGCGGGCGCGGAGCACCGCTCCGCGTGCTAGGGCGCGGGGGCGGGGCGCCGGGCGCGAGGGCTCAGCTCCGCGAGCCAGGGTGCGGAGACGGGGTGCGGGGGCTCTGATCCGCATGCCCTGTCCGGAGGACCAGCCCAACCGGGGCCCTGCCCCACGCGCCGTGGCCGGGGTCTGACCCGTGTGCCATGGCCGGGGTCTGCCCTGCGTGCCTTGGCCGGGGTCTGCTCCGTGTGCCTTGGCCGGAGAGCCAGCCCAGCCGGGGCTCTGCTCTGTGCGCTGTGGCTGGGGTTCTGAGCCGCGTGCCCTGGCCAAGGAGCCGGCCCGGCCGGGGCTCTGCCCCACGTGCCGTGGCCAGGGTCTGCCCCGCGTGCCGTGGCCAGGGTTTGCCCCGCGTGCCGTGGCCGGGTCTCTGCTCCGTGTGCCGTGGCCTGGATCTGCTCCGCGTACCTTGGCCGGAGAACCAGCCCAGCCAGGGCTCTGTTCTGTGTGCTGCGGCTGGGGTTCTACTCCGCGCGACCTGACCGGAGAGCCGGCCCGACCAGGGCTCTGCTCCACGTGCCGTGGCCAGGGATCTGCCCCGCGTGCCGTGGCCGGGGTCTGCCCAGCATGCTGTGGCTGAGGCTTTACTCCGCGTGCCTTGGCCGGAGGGCCGGCCAGGCCGGGGCTCTGTCCTGCGACTGGGGCTTTGCTCTGCGTGCCTTGGCCGGAGAGCCGGCCCAGCCGGGTTCTGCCCCCGCGTGCCGTGCCCCCGCGTGCCATGGCCGGGGTCTGCCCCCGCGTGCCGTGGCCAGGGTCTGCCCCCGCGTGCAGTGGCTGGGGTCTGTCCCGCGCACCGTGGCCGGGGTCTGTCCCTCTGCGCGCGCCGTGGCCGGGGCCTGCCCCACGTGCCGTGGCCGGGGCTCTACCCCACGTGCTGTGGCCAGGGTCGGTCCCTGCGTGCCGTGGCCGGGGCTCTACCCCCGCGTGCCGTGGCCGGGGCTCTGCCCCGCGTGCCGTGGCCGGGGTCTGCCCTGCGTGCTGTGGCCGGGGCTCTGCTCCGCGTGCCTTGGCTCTGCCCTGCGGCTGGAGCTCTGCTCTGCGTGCCTTGGCTGGAGAGCCAGCCCAGCCGGGGCTCTGCCCCCGCGTGCCGTGGCCGGGGTCTGCCCCGTGTGCCGTGGCCGGGGCTCTGCCCCCGTGTGCCGTGGCCGGGGTCTGCCCCACGTGCCGTGGCCGGGGCTCAGCCCCACGTGCCGTGGCCGGGGTCTGCCCCCACGTGCCGTGGCCGTGGCTCTGCCCCCGCGCGCCATGGCCGCGGGTCTGCCCCGCGTGCCAGGGCCCAGACGGCCCAGCCCTCACTGCCTCTCCGGCACTGGGTATGTCTCGTGCCCGGCGCTGCAGCGGGCGGGCACCGCGAACCGACCAAGGTCGCTGTCCTTCCTTTCTCTGGCTGGGCGGGCGAGGGGGGGGGCACTGGATCCCGCAATTATTCATGCGCTCGGGGCCCGCATGGGGCCGCCGGGCCTGCGTGTGGTCCCGGGCCTGTGAGTGGCCGCCGGGGCCGGGCAGAGGGAGGGGGAGGAAAAACATAAAAGTTTGCTTAGTGGACAAAAAATGAGAAGTTATTGGCTGATGATAATGTATACAGTAATATCTTTGTCTTGACTGACAGGCATAGTATTTGTGTTGGAAAAAGAAATATATACTGTAAAAGACATGTGAAAAAAAAATAAATAAAATAAAGAAAGCAAAAAAAAAAAAAAAGTGAAAACATAGAAAATAATCTCAAACAAGATGATACCAAACTGAAAGTTCAACTCTGTTAGTACTTATGTGGTCAAATATTCTTGTAGTAGTTATCAAAACAGTTATTTCTAGTACTTAAATATTGATAAAAGTACTTTTGTTGGTATGTAATTGCTTTATTGGTATTATCATTCCCTTCTTTTCAGGTAATTTGTCAATAATTTTTTAATTAGAAAATGTCTTCATATGGTATCTTTGTTTTAAAGAAAACACCATTTAAACTGCAAAAGTGATTTTTTCAGTATAACAAAGGAGTCAAACTGTAAGCAATTTTATAAGGTAACTTATACATTAACTTTAAAACTGTGCCCCAAATTAATGTCAGTACTGTCCTACAGTGTCATATTTAATTTCAAATGCAGTATAATGTGTGGCTTCTGAAATGCACATTTCATCACCAAGCTATCTTACATACTAAAGTATTT